>JARCFY010000002.1:27156961-27784461 GCA_029233225.1 Lepidodactylus listeri
GGGGGGGGGGGGTTGCCTTACATTCACATAAAAGTTACAGTTATGTCAAATAATAATAATAATAAAAACATTGTATATAACCTTTTTAGCCCTGACCTGGATAGCTCAGGCTAGCCCGATCTTGGAAGCTAAGGAGGGTCGGCTCTGGCTAGTATTTGGATAGGAGACCCCCAAGGAATACCAGGGTGGTGACACAGAGGCAGGCAAGGGCAAACCACCTCTGAATGTCTCTTGCCTTGAAAACTATAAGTCAGCTGTGACTTGACAGCACTTTCCATTACTACCATATAACTCTTTTAACAGGTTGTCTTACATTCAGGGTCATCTTCCTCTTGTGTCAACACTGTATCTGTTGATCTGTCTGCTAAAACCTCAAAATGTACATGTCTGAAAAATTATTTATTTATTGCATTTCTATGCTGCTTTTCCTTGTTACTCAAAGCCATTTAGAAGAAAGCAGGCACCTTTAAGCTAACCAGCCACCTGACATGTTAAAACCTTAACACAACTGAATACCATTAAAACCAAGTTAGGATAAATCCTGCCTAACAATTCAGCAGTACCTTGCACCTAAATTGGACAAAAGAAAAGGCAGCAGTCCATTCCACAAGCATAGAGGGGCAGTTTTCGGTACTGGTTAGAGAGCTGGACTGGGATCTAGGAAAGCCACATTCAAATCCCCACTCTGCCATGGAAGCTTGACTTTCTCAAAGTTACCCAACAAGCTGAGAGCCAGTTTGGTATAGTGGTTAGAAGCACAGACTCTAATCTGGGAGAACCGGGTTTGATTCTCCACTCCTCCACATGCAGCTGCTGGTGCGACCTTGGGTCAGTTACAAGTTATTTCAGAGCTGTTCTCTCAAGGACAGTTCTTAGTCAGAACTCTCTTAGCCCCATCTACCTCACAGAGTGTCTGTCATGGGGAGGGGAAGGGAAAGGAGATTGTAAACTGCTCTGAGATGGGGCATAAATCCAATCTCCTTCTCCTCGTCCTCCTCTTCTTCCTCTTCTTCTTCCAGTTTAGACTGGGTCCTTAAAGCTGGTTCTCTAGTCCTAGTCTGACATGGTAACCACGACATCACTCTGTATATGTAGAAGTGAGCTGTAGCTGCCAAAACACAAATGAACTTTGTTTATCTAGTGGTCGCTGAAACCAGTTCATTGAATTATGTTAAATTAAAACAAACATATCAAAGATAATTCATTACAGACAAACCCGTAAGGAGTACAACACTTATCTGATGAGGTAACAGAAAGTATCACATAGAATTAGCAGCAGAAAAGAGTAAGAGTCCTGTAGCAGCTTAAAGTCTAACAAAATTTGTGGTAGGGTATGAGTTTTTGGGAGTCACTGCTCACTTCTTCAGATTCCTGACGAACAAATACCTACAGACAGACTAATCCGGCTACCCATTATGATACAATTAGCAGTTTACAAACCTAATTTCAGAATCACAGGCCAAAGTTTTCCCCATCTACTCACCTTCAACTCACTACGCAGGCAAAACAGGTACCTTTCAGTGGGGGAAACTAACCTCTTCATTAAATTAAAACTGTGTCCCTCTCAAACATCTTTATTGTTTCATTATGTGAAGTATCATGAAATCAGTGTTTTGTAGCCCAGAGCTCAACGTATAAATTTTAGCGCTACTAAAAGATAAAAGAGGGGGGGTTTCTCCCCCTCCTTCCTCCTTGTAAATGCTGCTCTTCTGTTAAAAATAAGCCAGAAGAAATTAATAGTGTCAGGAAGGTTTACTGGAAAAATAAAAACCATTATATGAAGGGCTTGGTCAGCACAGTTTCAACATTTATAGTTGTTTACTTGAGGTCATGTTGTCTTTGGATAAAATCCGCCATCCTTGGTTGAATGAATCTCATCCATTAAGAGCATTCAAGATTTTTTTTTTTTTAAATTAACTTATAAAAGAAAAGAAAAAACATCACCCCCCCCCCACCCAACTTGGCCTCCTGGGCATTCTTACCAGTTGGCACACTCACCTGAATTCCCCCAAGGACTCCTAATGGATATTTGCATAGCAAAAGCCTCTGCTGATTCCAGGATCCTGTAAAGTTGCAGATGCATCATCATCAGATTTAGAGCAGAAATACACAAAGGGTTGGCTCAGACAGATGGTGACTATCAGATGATCACACTGTGGAGTCACAGGCAGGCTCGTAACACATTGAGGACTGCATTGTTTTGTAAACAACAAATGAGGGACAACAATCTAGGGATGGTTCTGTTGGAGTGAGCAACTCAAGATGCCTGGACATTGAGGGGCACTACATCACTCCAAGTGTGTATAGGGGTTGTCTCCTTAAATAGGATGCCTCTCTTTGTCTTAACCTGAGAGTTGCTCTCTGACTCTCCCCCTCCCCCTCGTTATTTCACTCTCTGCACATGGCTTTCCATGGAGACACATATCTCTGCAGATCTCTCCTGTAGGTACAGTGCCCTCTTACTCCTACATCCATGAATTACCAGATTAGCTGGCAATTTGTGATAGGAGAAGCCATGTTGGATCAGGCCAATGGCCCATCCAGTCCAACACTCTGTGTCACTCAGTGGCCAAAACCCAGGTGTCATCAGGAGTTCCACCAGTGGGGCAAACGTAAGTATTAACATGGCACATTAAATCATGCAAAAAATACACAGTAAACTAGCTGTTCTAGTGCAGACCAACATAGTTATTCTCTGAAGTGACCTTCAATCCTATCCTAAATTACCTGAGACTGTCCAATTGAACAAAGGGGGACTTATTTCTGAGTAAAGAGGGACTTATTTCTTGAATTCTGTTAGTATTTTCACAGTCTGTGAGTGGGGCAGGGGGCATCTTTGTATCTTTGTATCTCAAGCCATCCATTTCTACCTTGGGTGATAAAGAGTTAAGGGAAAGGAGGAGCTTGTTAGAAACTGGGATAAGTTCATAATTAACAGGGCTCATTTCGTAGCAGGAGCTCCTTTGCATATTAGGCCACACCCCCTGATGTAGCCAATCCTCCAAGAGCTTACAGTAGCCCCTGTAAGAAGAGCTCTGGAAGCTCTTGGAGGATTGGCTACATAAGGGGGGGTGTCCCCTAATATGCAAAGGAGCTCCTGCCGCGAAGTGAGCCCTAATAATTAATATGGGCTCAAGACAAAACCAACACTTTTGCTTTTTTTACACTCAGCATTTGTGGGACGGTCTGGTTTGGGGGCTGTAGGTTCAACCTGTGCCATGGTCTAACCATTGCCTCCTCAAAGCATGGGTCAGTCTGGCACTGAAGCTTGACAGGGATGGGGGCTAGTTAAAATGGTCTGCCTGCAGAGACTCAGGGACCCAACCGATTTCTGGAATGCCCTGAGTGATTTTAGGCTTCCAAAGGGCAGCTCACTGGAAAAGACAATAATGCTAGGAAAATCTGAAGTCAGTAGGAAAAGAGGAAGGTCCAAGATGGAGTGGATTAACTCAGTCAAGCAAGACACCGCCTTCAGTCTCCCACCAAAGTACTGACCCTGCTTAGCTTCTAAGATCGGATGAGATCAGGCTGTACCATTCCATGCATAGGCGTCAACTTCAGGGGGGCTGGGGAGCTGGAGCCCCCCCCCCCCTGAACTTTTCCAGGAAGTGCTGAGCCTCCCCCAGAGACAATGGCTTGTGATGTCTCTGGCCCAGCCCCAGCCCCCCCCCCCTCAGGAAATTGGAAAGTCTACGCCCTTGATTCCACCTTCCTTCCCTACTGAATCAGATATGCCTGATTTTTTTTTAAAAAAAAACTCATTTAAACAGTGTCATTCCCACTGTCAGTTCTTCTGGAAGATGAATAGAACAGGGAATCAGTCTGTATCCCAACCTCCCCCCCCTTCCCTTGTGCAACACAGCTCTCACTGACTAACCTGTGAAGCGGCTCTTCATACTTGGTGGAAAACAAAACAACGATTTCAAGTGCCTTTGAACAAGCATTATTGCTTTGTCCAACCTACCTGAAGTCAGGGCAGAAGGAAAGTTGTGAAGGAATAGCTGAATACTAACTCTGCAGAGAAAGTGTCTAAAAATATGACCACTTGAGAGAAACAAAGTATTTTTACATTTTTCTAAAGGTCCTCAAAGTAGAACATAGTGCAGCGTGACGTGAGGCAAAGATATGCACTACCGAATAGCTTGGCCATACACTGAGGGAACAATAGAGAGACGGAAATATATTATGTTAAATAATGCCAAATGGAGCATTGGACGGCCACGCTTCTGATTGAGTAATCCTCAAGATGAAAGTCTGCAAAGATCACTGCAGAATCATAACGAACTGTTGGAAGTTTCGTTTTAAAAGTATATAGACACTTCCACAATGAGGAACAATAAAAAAAGCCAGTTTCCAAATAGGAAATTACATGGATTCTGATCAAAGAGAGAGCGGAGCCGTTAAACATGGAAGTAATCTCTATCCCTTCTTTAGAAAAAAATATATATATTGTTGTCAGCATCAAAATACTACAAGGGGATTCATGGCAGACATAATAGATCGTACTCATATAATTGGAAAGCCCTTTTTCTTTCCCCCTAAATTCTAGTGTAATTCAAGATCAGTGTTGCTTTGTGATATATATAGACCATTTCTTATTAAAAGCAATTTTTTTAAAAAAAAGAAAGAAAAATTGGGTTTTATTAAACAAAATGGACTTGGTTAATCTGAAATAAGTAATGCAGGGATGCAGCCAATCCTTGATAAAAGACACAAAAGCCTGCATGTTGAAAACAGAGAAAGGTTCACAGGTATTAGCTTCAACAATGGGATAGGCTCTAAGCTGTGCTTCAGCGTCTCTCCTAAATCTGTCCTCTCGATTCAGCACAAAATAGTCCTTTGAGTCAAGGTAGAATAAAGCAAGCAAAAAACTAAGGAAGCAATGGGAATAACCTCATGTAGGAAATAGGAAAGATAGTAATGCGTAGCATCCTTTCACCTGATAATGCATTTCATCTTGCTAGTTCTAGAGGCAATCAATGAGCACTTTTGATGGGGAACGACAAAGAAAAACTTCCCAGCCCTTGAAGAGGCTGCATCCATTCAAGAGAAGGTAAGGAAAGAGAAGAAACAAGAGCTGTCCTTCAGTATCTCATTGTCTATGATGGGCATAAAGTGGTGATACCCATATGGTGCTCGGTGGTGACATAGTCTTTCCTGGTGCCCCATTGCTTCTTCCTCCGAAGCAAAGAGCCAGTCTCACCCCCATCCCTGATGCAAGAGGAAGCTTAGAACAACCCAGGGGTAGATTTGCCAACTTCCAGGTGAGGCCTGGAGATCTCGTGCTATCAGAATTATCTCCAGACAACAGAAATCAGTTCCCCTTGAGAAAATGGCTGCTTTGGAAGGTGGACTGTATGGACTGGCTCTGCACCCTACTGAGGCCCCTCCCCTCTCCAAACTCTGCCTTCTCCAGGCTCCACCCCCCCAAATCTGCAGGTATTTCTGCCCCAGACCTGGCAACATCACCTTTGGGTCTATAGGAAGTGCCCATTCAGAAAAATAGTGGTGCCCACTGAAACAGGATTCTTGGCTTGGAACCTCTCATTTAGCCCCTGCCACCAGGTCCCGTGCCCCCAATCAGCTGACCAATGGGGGGGACTTACCAGGAGACGGAGGGAGTCCCAGACTACGTTGCTGGCAATATGGCAGTGTTACTTCTGGCATGCATAAAAAGTGCATCATATCAGCAAAGTTGTGGCAATGCTCTGGTATTGGGGCAAAAACTCCATGGCAGAAGCCATTTTTACCGTAGAGTTTTTGCCCAAATACCAGAACTTTGCCACAACGTGACTTCTGATGATGTGATGATGTCACTTCTGGTTCATGCCAACATCACCTCATCACTGGCTTCATAGCCTGGGCCTCCCTCCCAATCCTGGTGAGTCTTGCCCCCATCCCCATGGGGGTTGCCAGGGAGGACCAGGGAACCCTACTCCCACAACAGCCACTTTGTGATTTCTTCCACTTCCTGAGGCAGACATTTTTGTGGTGGCATCAACTCAGCAAGCTTGTGCATGTATCAATGTACATGGAACTGAGTTAGTTAGGAAAGCAGATGGGGAAGACTCAGGGACACATGGAGACGATAAGGGAACAGCTACAAAAAATGACTCAGCAGAGAAATAGAGTGAGAGAGTTCAGACATTACAAGCAGATTTGTTTAATAAAGACTTCTCCATATTACTCCTGCCTGACTCTCAGTTGGAGATGGGGTGGGACTTACTACCCCACTTGAAACAGAAGAACCTTGGTGAGGGTTGCCAGTTCCTTGTGGCTACTGTTGGGTGGTGTAGGGTTGCCAGATCCAGGGTGGGAAACTCCTGGAGATTTGAGGATGGAGCCTGGGGAGGACAGGGACCTCAATGGGGTGCAATGCCATAGAGTCCACCCTCCAAAGCAGCCATGTTCTCCAGGGGAACTGACTCAGTAGTCTAGAGATGAGCTGTAATTCCAGGGGTCCCCAGGCCCCACCCATCCCTACTTGGCCTCACCTATAGCAGCCATGGCAACTAAGGCTCGGCCATATTAACTGTGGCTTCTATTTGAGAAGTGAAAAACTCCATTTTTGGTACCCAACCAGCTTTCTAGGTGCAACAGTTTGTTAAATTGGTTCCTTACTAAATAGAAAGGAAAACAGTGCTCTTCATCTTTTCCAAATAGTTAATTGTACTATCATCTTTATGTATCCATAAATAGAAGGAACTGAACTATCACAAAGAGATCAATAATAGATTTTATGAAATCCCAGAAAGCCCACTGTTGAGATTAATTAATTGAGATTAATTAATTGAGATTAATTAATTGAGAGCCAGTCGGGTGTAGTGGTTAAGTGCGCGGACTCTAATCTGGGAGAACCAGGTTTGATTCCCCACTCCTCCACTTGCACCTGGCTGGATGACCTTGGGCAAGCCATAGCTCTGTACCAGCTGTTCCCTCAAGGACAGCTTGGGAAAGAGTTCTCTCAGCCCCACCTACCTCACAGGGTGTCTGTTATGGGGAGGGGAGGGGAAGGGAAAAGGAGTTTGTAAGCCGCTCTGAGACTCTTAAGTGAGTGAAGGGCGGGATATAAATCCAGTCTCTTCTTCTTCTTCTTCTTCTTCTTCTAATTAATTAAATCAAACTTTACTAGCATAAAGAATGTGGTGTAGTGGTTAAGAGCGACAGACTCTAATCTGGAGAACCAGAATTGGTTCCCCACTCCTCCACATGCAGCTGCTGGGTGACCTTGGGCCAGTCACAGTTTCTCTCAGAACTGTCTCAGCCCCACCTACCTCACAGGGTGTCTGTTGTGAGGAGAGGAAGTGAAAAGAGATTGTAAACTGCATGGAGACTCCAAGTGAAGGGCAGGGTATAAATCCAACTCTTCTTCTTTTACCCTTTTTTGCTGTTTTGGTACCCAAATTCAGTCTTTAAAATGGATTGAGTCTGTTTACCCCAATGGGGCAGAGATCTGTATAGCATATTAGATCCTTTTCTTCTACATGCAAAATTCCAATTGGCTTTATTTCCTAAGAAGTAGAATTCCTGGCATTGTTGCTGTGGAGCTGTTTGCCCCAGCCCACTTGGATTCAAAGGAGGCACGAAACCCCACTGGGTGATTAAAATTGACTGGCAGCCAATGGGGAAGTGCGTCTCACTTTGGCCGTGCCTCCTCAGAGCAGGCTTTTGAGGCTGGCTGCTGCCTACCCACCCTCCCATCAGACATCACAGGGTTAGCTGGTCGCTGTTGGGGGCCACACAGCAGTTTAGGGGGCCATGGAGGGGACCTTGCCAGACCCCTGGTCCGGCTGCAGTTCAGGCGTGAAACCCCCGCTGACCAGAAGCATTTAAAGGATCCTTTGAAATGCTTCTGGCCAGCAGGGGCCGGACCTCACGCACCTGAACACCAAGTGGCATTGCCGCTTGGAGTTCAGGCATGTGACCGGCAGCCACCCCTCTCCCTCCCCTCCTGCAAGATTTAAAGGGCCCTCCAGCTGATTGGTGGGCCCTTTAAATCTGGTAGGAGGGAAGGGAGAGGACTGGCCATGGGTGGCCATGGTTGGGGGAGGGGCTTGGGGGCAGGGACACCCCAGCGTGACATCACTTCCCCCTCCAGGAATCCCCCAAGGTCCCCCACAGGGGACGAGGCCAGACCTGGCAACCCTGGCGGTGTGTGGGAGGCAACCTGGCAATGTTCTCTCATCTGGATGGAGCAGAGTGGGAGTGAGGGTATGCCAAGCAGATGCTCTGCCACTGAGGAAAAAGAAGAAGCCAGAAAGGGAGAAGAATTGTCTGAAGGAGGTTCCCTGGCAAAAAGGCAGGTTGCAGTGTTGAGACTCTTCTCCTTTCCCCTCCCCTCTTCACAACAGACACCCTGTGAGGTAAGTGGGGCTGAGAGAGCTCTTTCAAGAACTGCTCCTGAGTGGACAGCTCTGACAGAACTATGGCTTGCCCAAGGTCATCCAGCAGCTGCAAGTGGAGGAGTGGGGAATCAAACCCGGTTCTCCCAGATTAGCATACGTGCATTTAATCACTACACCAAACTGGGTGAAGAGAACCACACTAGCAGGTCCTTGGAGTTGTCAACTGAAAGTAAAAACTGATTGTGCAAGGATCAGTGACTGGACTGGTGCTTTCAAGACCCCAACGAACCCCAGGTATGATGCTCCCTGGCCCCAGAGAGCATCACAGTTGGTTAAATAGGCCTGATCATGGACTGTGTAAGCCATAACTAGTTGGGGGGGGGGGGGGCTGATCACGATAGGTAGGGATGGGTTGGCAAACACCAGGAGACCTCCAAGTTAGTGGAGAGCATGTCCAGAAGAGCCCATCACTGGTTGCGTGGCAGAGTGCAGTTGGGAAGGAGTGGCCATTGGTGCTGATCAACATCTTTCCGAAGTGGCTGTGCAGTGTATCAGGTGAGGTGGCTGTGATCGTCAAACTCTTGGCATGTTGTGGACAGGCGATAGGGTTCCCAGTCCTCCCCTGGCTGCCAACAGGGGATTGGGGAGGGGAATAGAGTTGCCAGATCTGGGTTGAGATACTGCTGGAGATTTGGGGGTGGAGCTTGGGGAGGACAGGGACTTCAGTTGGGTACCCTGCCATAGAATCCACCCTCCAAAGTGTCCATTTTTCTCCAGGGGCCTTGGTTTCTGTAGTCTGGAGACAAACCGTATTTCCAAGGGAACTCCAGGTAGGGCTGCCAAGTCGCCCGGTAGGGTGGGGGAAACACCGATTTTTAAATCTTACCCCCGCTTTTTCAAAATTGGCCACCGGGGGAGGCAATGGCTGCCAGCAGGGGAACCTCGGAGCCTGCCCTGGGCTCTCCCTGCCAGGCCTGAACTTCTTAAAAGGGAAATGTCTGCAGAGAGCCTGCCCTGCAGTAAAAAGCCTCAACAGACATTTCCCCTTTAAGAGCTGAGCGAGCAAGAGAGCCCCGCCCAGAGATTAAGGAGGGACTAGGCTCTTTCTACTGAAGGGCCTGCTTTTGCATGTGGCGTGCAAAATTGCTGCTGGGGTAAGCTGCTGGGGTCTGCCAGCTCTTTTCCTTCTCTCTCTCTCTCCCCCTCCCCCTTTCTTTCTTTCTTTTTTCTGTCTGTCTGTCTGTCTCTCTCTCTCTCTGTCCCCATCCAGCAGAGGTCTATCAGTGGCTATTATTAGCCACAAGGTCTAAATGGAACCCTTTGTCTGGGGCAGTGATGCTCTGCATTCTTGGTGCTTGGGGGGCAACAGTGGGAGGGCTTCTGGAGTTCTGGCCCCGCTGCTGGACCTCCTGAGGGCACCTGGTATTTTTGGCCACTGTGTGACACACTGTGTACTGGATGGGCTGTGTACTGGATGGGCTGTTGGCCCGATCCACTGTGGCTTCTCTCCTGTTCTTATAATATGAAAATCATATTTAGCACTTGTGTAGCACTTAGTACTTCATATTCTGCCGAGATGAGGAAGGATTCAGTAGGGCCGTTGCTCAGTGATAGAGCATCTGCTTGACATGCAGGAGGTATCAGCCTCTTCAGCTAAAAAAGGATCAGGTAATAGGTGACATTAAAGATCTCAGCCTGAGACCCTGGAGAGCCACTACCAGTCTGAGTAGTCAGTACTGACCTTGATGGACCAATGGCCTGATTCAGTATTAGGAAACTTCATGAGTTCATGTGTCAGCATGTGGAAGCAACATCACAGGATGTGACATCACAAAATGATGTCACTTCCTTTCTCCTGGCTCCACCCCAAAGTCTCCTGGCTCCACCCCCGAAGTCCTCAGATATTTCCCAAGTTGGACTTGGCAGCCCTAACTCCAGGTCCTGCTTGGAGGCCAGCCTCCCTAGCAGGCTATGATAAACAAAAGCCAGCAGAAGACGCTGGCTACGTTTGCAGTCATGGTGGGTCTTCCAGAAAAGACAGCCGTGGGCAAGCTGCCCTCGCACAGCCCTCCCATTTAAACATATTAGCATATTTAAATGCTGCAAATTGATTTAATTATTGAACTACACTAAAGCCCATGTTCTTGTCTTGTGTCTTCTTTGAATGGGTACCTGGGGCAAGAGCCCTATTTTTAAAATTCAAACACCTTCTGCTTTTGAATTTTATGTGCTCAGGTACTTAAATGCACTCCTATGCTGCCGGTAAACAGATATTGCGGTTTTATAGAATAGTAAAAAAAAAAATCTCCTGGGGGAAACTGAAGCAACTCCAAATGCCTAGAGAACATAGAGAGCAATATTAAAGGCTTATATGAAATACTGAGAAGTGATTAACTTTTCTGTACTTTTTTTTTTAACAAGGAAGTCTCTGAGGTTGAGTATTAATTAAAAAAAATACCGCTTGGTCCGAAGACCCCCATACTTCACAACCAGAAATGGAGTGGTCTGGGCAGAGTGCTCTTCCTATGTAGACGAACAGAGATATTTCATTGGATAGTGAGAAGCTCCAGTCTTTCCTCCCACTCTACAGCCGATTGTTCTAGTAAAGAACACCTCCCTAGAACTGCTGGATTGTTGGAGATCCGTGCTACACCTTCAGACTCTCCTGTGCAGTGCACAAGACTAGAATCTGGGAAATCCAGGTTCGAATCCCCCACTTATGCCATGGAAGCTTGCTGGGTGGCCTTGGGCCAGACACACACTCTCAGCCTAACCTGCCTCACAAGGTTGTCGTGAGGATAAAACGGAGGAAAGGAAAATGATGCAAGCTGCTTTGGGTCCCCATTGGGGTGAAACGCGGGATATAAATTAAGTAAATGAAAACATAAATAAAGTAAACAAAACCTGTGGCTTTTCTCACCACTTCTTTTCCGGGTCCTGCAGTATGCTGCTTTTCTCACCCAGTATATGTCCTACTGAGGGGCCCTGCTTGTTAGAAGCAAAGGAAGCTTCATTCAACCAAATAGACACCGTGTTGGAGAATGATAACTGATAAGGTATTGTGTGGATTTCTAGGTTGCAAGCTTGCAGTCCAGAGTATCTCCCCTGTCTCTGCTTCTCCGAGAGATGAGATCTGCAGAAACTGTTTATTTAGATATTAGAGGTATGTCAGCTCCGTCCTGCTCATCGTATTTAATGGTAGTTTGAATACTGAGTAAGTAGTAGGGTTGCCAGTACCTAGGTCTCAGTGAGGGTTCCCCTGCTTTTGGGGGCTTCTGCAGGGGAAACCCTGCCCCTAAACAGCCACATTCAGGTGCAGTGTCCCTGATGTGATGATGTCACCCAGAAGTGACATCATCATGTTGGGGATGTTGTATCTGACACTCTGGTTTGAGGGCAAAACTCTATGGTACATTTGGCCTAAAACCGTGGAGTTTTGCCCTTAAAGCAGAGCGTTGCTGTGCAACATTGCTGATGTGATGACATCACTTCCAGGTGATGTCATCACACTGACGATGGCCTGGAACGCCCCTTAAATCCCCCCACCGCATGGCGAGGGGGACCTGACAACCCTAGTAAGCAGTTATGACTCCCACTAAAAGAGCAAAATTAGATTAATAATAACAAATGTTATACCCTCTCTAAAGGAGACCCAAAGTAGTTTAATTGGCTCTTCTATCCTCGATTTTATACTCACAACAACCCAACCCGGTCTCCCACTTAGAACCATAGGGTGTTTCTGCACTAGACCTTAAATCCTGGTTCAGCCCTGTCCTCGAACTTACATTCTGTGCTATACTCGAGTTCACCCCTGTAATTATCTCGAGGTATTTTTTGTTTCCACATGACACTGAGGTCATCCCGATGCTGTTATAACCAGAGATAAATGCAAGGTATTGTGGCACGAGTTGAACCCTGATAAAAGCAGGGATGAGATCAAAGTGTGGAAAGGACCATAGAATCGTAGAGTTGGAAGGGACCTCCAGGGTCATTTCGTCCAGCCCCCTGCACAATGCAGGAAATTCACAAATACCTCACCCCACACCCCCAGTGACCCCTGTTCCATGCCCAGGAGGTGACAGAGGATGACACTTCATTTAGAGATCTTCCCTCCCGCCAGCACTACCCACTGCTGCTCAGTTTGATGTAGCGGTTAAGTGGATGGTTAACTGGTTAAGAGAGCCATTTTGGTGTAGTGGTTAAATGAACGGACTCTAATCCGGGAGAACCAGGTTTGATTCTCCACTCCTCCACTTGCACCTGCTGGATGACCTTGGGCAAGACATAGTTCTGATAAGAGCTGTCCTTGAAAAAGAACAGTTTCTGTCAGAGCTCTCTCAGCCCCACCTACCTCACAGGGTGTCTGTTGTGGGGAGGGGAAGGGAAAGGAGTTTGTAAGCCGCTCTGAGACTCTCTTGGGTAGTGAAGGGCAGGGTATAAATCCAATCTCCTCTTCTTCTCAGTTGGGTGGTAGTAGGGAGAAATGGGGACATTTCATCAAGTCTTCATCATGTGCTGCCCCCGTCACATGCCCTAATTCCCCCACCCTACTGCAGCCACCCTACCCCTCAGTGAAATATAGGGCTGCCAAGTAAGCCCGGGGGCAGGGGATCCCCTGCTACAGGGGTTCCCAATCCGCCGGCCAGCATTGGGCCAGTGGGGGAAACCCCACCCCCGTTCCCCCACGTAATGACGTCACCCGGAAGTGACGCCATCACATTGGGGGTGTTGCCAGGGCAACACCCCCAACGTGCTAACATCACTTCCGGTGACGTCACCCGGCGCACGCATGCAAAGCATGTGCGCTGGGGAAGCTTCCGGTCGGCAGAGGACTCCCCCCTGCCGGTAAGTTCAACAGACTTAGCAACCCTAGTGAAGTACCTGACCTTGCAGAACTTGTTAAGCTGTGCCACCTTGGGCAACTGCCATTCCAGCCCTTCCGTCCTTCCTTCCTTGGGAGGAAAAGAGCCTGGGGCACACCTCCAGCTTCCTTCTGTAGGTGTGTCCTCTGCCCTCCATTGACACAGGGCAGAGGTCTGCTGGTTTCTCCAGGCTGCTCAGTGAGCAAAGGTCCTGGCAACAGGTTGGCACCCCCTGCCCTGTACCCGCTAGCCACGGCTCTCCATGCTTTCCTTTGGCACGCAGCCTGCCCCCCAAGGTAAGAGCAAGTCCAGAGAGACTTGGGTTTCCTCTCTTGTTGCAGCTGAGATAGGGACCCAGGGTGGCCGGTCTCCCCACTGGCATGCTTATTGTCCTGAGCAGAGGACTTGATAGGGAACAGAGAGAGAGCCACACACCAGGAGTTGGTTTTGGCCCTACGGTCAATTTAAATTTAATTTGCACCCTCCGGTGCCCAGGTGCCTCCCCCCCCCCCCCGAAAAAAATTCCTGGCTATGGGGCTGTCTGTTTATGGTCTCAGTCTCTGGATTTAAGTATCCCCAAATGGGGCCAGGTTGAGAATGAGATCTAGTGATGGCACAGAACAGTGTACATCAGTCCATTTCAGAAGGTCAAGTATGTGCTTTACTTAGTTCTCTAAGGAGATAGATGGGAAGCAGGCCTCAGTCTTCTTCATTATCTTAAGATTTTCAGGGGACTTGAACACTGGAAGCTATATAAAAAAGCCTTCCAAGACGCAAGCATTTGGCAGAACTTTGTCTTGCTAGAAGCTTGGCAGGGGTAAGTTGTTGCATTTGGCATGTGATCGCGATAGTATATATAAAAGCCTAAAGGGGGCAGGAAGCTGAGATCTCATCAGGTGTTCTCATATCCTGTTGAGCTACTCTTCTTGATCTCTCTGCAGCCTGCCCCAGTTATCCTGACCATTTTTTTTTAGCATTCCTATACACATTTCCCCATGAAATGTTGCAGCTTTGGAATTAGCAGTTAGTTTGTGTTGTAAACAGGAATAACGCATGGGGCAGTTGCCTTTTGTTCATATTTCCAGCTGGGACTTCAGAGAAATAAATGGAGAAAATCAGCCATTCCCACAAAACTAATAGGAGCCTCTATAACTAAAGCTGCCAACTAGCCAGGAAATTTTTGTGTGCGTGTGTCCCTTGAATAAAGTTTAATATGCAGAAATGGGCAAACCACCTTTACGCACAGTTAAGAAACAATTACTGCTTGGTATGCCACCGAAATGCAGTATTGATGAGGTAACCACAAGACTTAATCTGGTCTTAAGGCCCATTTTGTTATATTTTATTTATTTATTTATTAAAATACTTATATTCAGCTTTTCCTCATGGGCCTAAGTGGCTTACAAGTCACAATTTAAAAATACAAAATAAAACCCCAAATAACCCCCTCCTCCCCAGAATCTTGACCTGGCAGGTCACTTTAAATGGGGGAACAGTCTGTAGGCAGCAGCCTGGTGACTGTAGTTGGCGAATGGGGAAACACGGGGGAAGTCGGTCCTTTAGATATGCAGATTCTATTGGTTCTCTGAGTGCAGGAAGCTGTCACTCATCTGTTATACAAGCCTCTTTTACGCCAGCTGTATTTTCCTCCAAAATTGTGAGTAATGAGGAACGATAATAACGACAACGGATAATAACAGCAGCAATGAAAATGTCATGATTTTTTGAGCTGGCAAACTGACTTTTTTTCTTATCAAAACATAATGTGTTCCTCCCTCCCGTTTCACTCACAATAATATAATTTTGTTCTCCACTGTCCAAAAGACAATCCATCCATTCCCTCCGGCAGCTTCTTATTTCAATACAACGCAAATGAATCTGTGCTGAGAAACTCAGGTGGTTGCTTCTGGTTTGGAAAAAAATAGGGGAGGGCTTTTTTGTTTGTTTGTTTGCTTATTTGTTTCAGTCATTAAGGACATATGTATGTGTGTGGGGTGTGTGTGTGTTTGTGTATTACAGAGTACATCCTTCAGACAGATGAGATCAACTTTACAGCGCACGGTCCTGAGGATGTCATTTTTCATCACTTAATTGGAGACAGTTACGCCTCAGTGTTAAGGAAGGGATGTTATATTGATGGCCAACACAACGGCACAACAAAAATGTATGACAAAGTGTATTATGTACCAATTAGCCAGGCTTGCTCTGATACTAGTAGAGGGGAAACAAAAGACAGACCTAGACATAAATGCTCCACTTTGGTTAGGGAAGGCTCATGTAAAGATGCCTCTCTTGCCCTCCGAAGCCGTTATTTAGCCATAGGAGTGCCTCTAATGAGGCCTCGCAGGGATCGCTTTTTTCATAAGTCTTATTATCATGCTTCAATAGGCCTTGGACATTTGTTGCTTCCCCCCCCACACACACACACACTTTTTCCTCTAGACCTAGTTATTATAGTACAGTGGGAGATGGAGGACGGACCATCTATTTCAGAGAGTTTTTCTTCGCTGCTTCATTGCTAACAAAATTGCAACTTATTGGCACGGCAGTTTCTACCCATCTTTAATCTTGGACTGCGCACAACTGGGGGGGGGGGGAATAGAGCCGTTTCCAGTGTTTTAAGCAAAAAACAATCATGCTTGGTGGTGATGGTGGTGGTGGTCGACCCCCTCCCCCAATATATGCAATGCCATTACATTTGCAGAAGGACAATCAATCTCTCCACATGCACACTTACAACGAAGCCATGCAGTGTGGTGTTGCTTTTCTTTAAATGTGTCAGTAAGGAAAGGAAAAGAAATGCTCTGAAAAAAACCTTAAAGTTGAAATCAGTGGGATTGCACACGGGCAAGGGAATCAACCACCATGAATGGTGGTTTATTTCTGTCTTCTCAAACGCACCTAGAGCCAGGTTCATGCCACTTCCCCATGGTGCAAGGTTGCTGCCTCTGGGCTGGGAAACTCCTGGAGATTTTGTGGCTAGAGCCTGGGGAGGGTGGGGTCTGGTAAGTGTTCCCCCATCCCCCACCCACTTGTCTGCCTGACCTAGCAACCCTAGAACCCTGTCATGGTGTGGTCCGATGTGGTGGTATGCACATACAAACCTAGGGTTCCCAGGGGGACCCCCACTTTCACGGGATCTTGCCTGCTGCCAGCCAGCTGGCCGGTGGGGAGGGGAAATCCCACCCCCAACTGACCTTCCTGGGTGACTTCCAGTAAAACCTGAAAGTGATGTCATCACATTGCTGACATTGGAGGGATGCTCTGGTTTGTGGGCAAAACTTTATGGTTTAAAGCCAAATTTACCATAGAGTTTTGCCCAAAAACCAGAGTGTCGCCCTCGACGTCCCAGACGTTATGATGTCACTTCTGGGTGACATCATCACGTTGAGGCCTGCACTTCCAGGTTTACCAGAAGTTGCCTGATGTCCCTTCTGGTCTCCCGGAAGGACATTGGGAGCTTACCCCCGCCCCCAGTTAAGTGGATCTGGTAACCCTATCAAACCATATGTGAGGGGTCAACTGCCTGGGGTACATCCTTCTTTGGGCAATGGCGTAAGTGGGTTGGAAAGTCCTGGACCAGCTCATGGAGTCAGTAGTATTTATACACTTACTGCAATGACATGGGATTGTATAGCAGGAATGCAGTTTCCTTGCAGCAGCAAGACTGTGTAAAGGAGACCAAAGCATTGGTTATTGCTCTATAAAATCTTCCTTGATGTTGTCTGCAGTTCCACCAAATGCAAGTGCTCTCCCTTTCCTAAACACCTTTTTGCCCTGCCAATCAGACTGAAAAATATCTACATTTTCCACTGTTTTAGTGCTTGTTGATAAGTGGAGTGAGGACTATAAATGGTGTTCGGGGGGGGGGGGAGCCATGTTGTTCCATATTGATTAGTCCAGAAAGCACTTATCTTTTATATGTGTTTTGCTTTTGGTCTTATTTGAGCAAAAGTCGTGGAAAGAACCCTCGCTAATGATAACGAACATTGATGTGGTTGAGACAGACGACTAAACACTGGGATATTTTCCAAGTTTTATTATGGCTGCGATGAATCCCAAAGACTCCTAATTGCTCCCCCAATACATTTTTTTTGGCCTTTAGAATAAATGTATGGTTTGTTGGCCCCCTAATGGCTTTCTGTTGGTAAAGAATCCACAAATCCTACAGCTGCCCTTGTGAAAACTATTTGTCAAAGATAATGTGGTGTATTGTACAAAACCTTTGAGGTGGACTGGTAAGAGTTTGGTTCTAATCCCCACTTGGATAATACCCATGTGCAACAACTCCAAGTGTGATAAATTTATGTATTTATTTAACTTTATTTATAGCCCACCTGTCTCTTTAGTGGTGACCTGAAGTGACCGACATCATTCTGCTCTCCTCCATCTTATCCACACAACAGCCCTACCCAACAGATGTGGTTGGTTAGGCTGAGAGCGTATGATTGGCCCAAGGTTGCCCAGCAAGTTTCTAAGGCAGAGTGGGGATTCGAACCGGCGTTTCCAAGATCCCAGTCCGACGCTCTAACCACTACACCATGTTGGCTCAATAACCCGGATTGAATGAAGATATTTTGTTCATTTTTTGGATCAGAATATTTCCCTAATCTTCAAAGAGAAGTCTGCAGGAAAATATGCTGTGGGGGGAAAAATGCCAGTGCAAAAAGATGCTCTTATTATTGACTTCAGACAATGGCATTCAGTTCCCACGCCTGTCCTCTACTCACATTGTCTTCATTGAAATCCCATTGCGGGCATGGTCATAAACACTACTTCCTGGCTAGCACCATCTAATAGCTTGCATTGATCCAGCCTCTTCTCAAAGGACCATTTCACATAGGTATTTTCATCACTGGAGGGGACTTTCAGTTTGATGAGATTCAGACAAATGCATGAAGTCATTTTAACTGCTTTGGTTACTGGCTTCTCATTCCTTTTTAAGGTTAAGAGCCTGGTATGGCTGGCTGTTATTTTATCAATGAGAATTAATGGGCAGGCAATATATGGTATATTTGTTGATTTTTAAAGACAAAGCTGTACAGTGATCACAGGGCATACAAGCAAGCCATTAAGATTTAGGAACAGTTAGCTATACTGAGACTCCAATCAAATTTATGTTGCCAGAAAATAAACATTTTCCAGCCTATCAAAAAATATCAGCTTTTGCTGTCTTCCATCTTTTAAATGCAACATTTCACTCCGTCTCGGCAGTTTAGGCATTTGTTAGACTTTACTTCGCCAGCTCTTAATGCTCACGTTTTCCAGTTTTCTGCTATTACCACTTTTGCCCCCTGTATTTTAAAAGCAATATATTGTGAAAGCCATTGTAGTAAAAGCAAAATGCACACACATGTGCTCACATGCACACACACATATTGCTTTCACCAGGGCTTTTTTTGTAGAAAAAGCCCAGCAGGAACTCATTAGCATAATAGGCCACACCCAACAGCAGAAACTCATTAGCATAATAGACCTCACACCCTGACAGCACAGCTCCCTCACAGGAGCGGCTTTCCCAGGTGTCCCGTGGCTTGTAGGACACATAGGGAACCCGAGGGAAGGAAGGCCGTTTCTGGATCGGCTTCCCCTGGTGCCCCACAACTGCAGGGCACCTGGGGAACCCGAGGAGGGGAGGCAGTTTAAACTGCCTTCCCTCCCTGGATTGGCTTGGCTTCCCCAGGTGCCTTGCAGCTTGCGAGGCACCTGGGGAACCAGAGGAGGGGAGGCTGTAGGCGTGGCCAACTCGGAAGTCAGCCGGAACTCCGTTCCTGTGTGTTCCTGCCCAAAAATAGCTCTGGCTTTCACAATGTAATCATGGATAAATCCCAAATAAAAATAACCTTCAGATTTTGTTTTCAGATTGGTGGGGAATCTATATGTTTGAATGATTTACCTGTCAGAGTTTGGACAACGTGAGGCAGAACCCTGAAGCTAAAGGGAAGGGATAGATCCCTCCCCTCCCCGGTGTTTGCATGGAAGAGAGATGGGGGTGATTCTGCATTGACTTTTCTCTCCATTTTTTTTTTTTAGCAAACCCACATTGAAACAAAAATTCCCCTCTGCATTGCATGCTGCTTTCACTTTCTTTGATCATTGGGTTTCATGGTACCCTCTACACTGCATGCCACTTTCACTTTCTTTGATCATTGGGTTTTTATGATACTTTCTGCATAAATTTATGGCCATTCGGGGATGACTTTGCCCCGAGGTATTTGAATGGGGTTTTGAGCTGCACTTTTTCCTCCCAGTTGAGAAAACGTGGAGCGAATGCTAGATGCAGAATCGCCCAGACAGAAAGAACTCCAAAGTGGTGGAAAGTATGAGGCGTAGGGTGTCTCTCTTTCTCTCCAAGTATCCGGTGCTGGATTGCTGATCTGTTTCCCTAACCTCTTTGTCCTCCCCCTGTGCTCTGTTTGCACACTTGCAAGTTTTAAAAAGTTTATAAATAGTATGTCTCTGAGGATTTTCTCATTAAAAACAAACCAAGTCTGGGTAGCATTCATCATAGAATTTCTCACCTCCCAGGTAAGTACGGAGCACACAACAGCTTTGCATCTTAACTGAAAATAGGTGATATAAATTTTGTATGTGGGGCAATCAACCACATTCATGGTATCAATCAAATCAGTGATGGACTGAAAATAGGTGATATAAACTTTGTACGTGGGGCGATCAACCACATTCACAATCAGTGATGAACATGCATGCTGGTACTTCTGTCATAATCCAGTGTAGAGGGGATAATGGCTTTGCAAGATGCTATCAGAGCTTTCCCTTTATGTATGGCTGCAAGGAAGCACCTCTGAATAGGATGGCATTGTGAAACAGGAAGGTACTATATCCCTCCCCTCCCCCACCCCAACCAGCAATCTTGTCTTAACCACAGTTGCTGCCTCTGAGTTGGGAAATTCCTGGAAATTTTGAGGGTGGAGCCTGGGGAGGGCAGGGTCTGAGGAGGGGAGGGACCTCAGCTGGGTATAATGCCATAGAGTCCACCCTTCAAAGCAGCCATTTTTTCCCCCAGGAGAACTGATTTCTGTAGCCTGAAGTTCACTTGTAAATCTGGTGGATCTCCAGCTACCACCTGGAGGATGGCAATCCTAGTGTGGTCAACATCCCTTACTGATGGTCCTAGTCATTCCTGTTGCTTCCCTTATGACCCCAGTTTCTAGTTTATGATTTGGCATAGTCTTGGGTTCGGCTTTTTCCAGCAAGAATAATGTCTCTAATGAATGTATGGGTTCATGCTGCCATTACACAAAAACATAAGAGAAGCCAATGTTGGATTAGGCCAGTGGCCCATCCAGTCCAACACTCTGTCACACAGTGCCCAAAAACACCAGGTGCCCTCAGAAGGTCCAGCAGTGGGGGCAGGAAGCCCTCCTCCATCTAGGCCACCTAGATTGTAGTGCAGTACAAAATCATTCAAAATCATTGAATGATAGGGTTGCCAATATTCATAGAATTGTAGAATTATAGAGTTGGAAAGGATCTCCAGGGTCATTTAGTCCAACCCCTTGCACAATGCAGGTATTTAAAAATACCTTCCCCAAAATGTGTTCCATGCCAAGAGGATGACAAAAAACCACCATCCTCTATATGACAGCCCTTCAAGTACTTGAAGATGGTTATCATATCATCTCTCAGTCGTGTCCTCTTCAGGCTAAACATACCCAGGTTCTTCACCCTTCCTTCATAGGACTTGATCTCAAGTTCAGGTGGGATCTAGAGTTCTTCCACAATTATGATTGATCTCCAGACTACAGAGATCAGGTCCCCTGGAGAAAATGGCAGCTTCAGGGGACAGATTCTATAGTATTCCATAAGGTCTATGGAATACCATAGAGTATTCCATAGTATTCCATTGTCTAGGAGAAATAAAATCCATCCCCAGGTACTACCCCCAAATCTCCAGGAATTTCTCAAGCCAGTGTTGGCAGCTCAGTAAACCTCTGGACATCCTTGAGACCCCAGCTTCTGGTCTAGCTTTTGACCCTTGGGCCGCCTCTTGACCTTGTTCTCTATCCTGTCGACCCCTCTCCTGGCCCCGACACTGTTCATATACATATCTGGAAATATGTGTTTAAAATATTCACACTTTAACTGTACTTTAAATAAAATGAAAGTTTATTTTTCTGAAAATGACTTAACGTATGAGCCAAAGCCTTTGAAGCTATCAGTTTGTGGATCACAGCAGTGAATCGCGCTGTTCTCTCTGCTTGTGTACTTCTAACCTTAGATCATCATCAGAAGGTAATGATGAGACAATCACAAATGTACACCTTGCCATAGGACTGGATTAATTGATTTATTAGATTAACTGGATTAACTTTCCAGTTACAGCCTTAATTGTTCCTCTCTTGAGATACTGAACTAGGAAAAGAGGAAGGGAGAAAGAAAGAGAATTTTGGTTTGAATCTGCTACTAGAAAAAGCATCTGGATTCCCTTGCCGAGGTTTGCCCGCTGTGAGAAAATGATCTCTAGTGGTAGGGAATTTCCAGAGAATGAAAAACGGTATTTGTAGTCAATGACTTCCCTGCTGTTCTTTGGGGGCCATCAGTCACAGCTGCTCCCTTTTGGTCTTGTTTTATCCCCTGATGTTTTTTATTATCTGGGAACTCCCCCCCCCCCCCATTCCCTCTTATGTGGCTCTAAATGATATTCCTGCTTTTCGGTGTAGGTGAGAATGGTAAATCAGCCCACATGGGGATTGTGTTATCCCCTGGGAAGTATGGCAATGTCACGACAGCGCATAATACAACCATTCCCTACAGGGAGTCACAAAGATCCAGCCTTGCTTGACCTCCTACTGGAAGTGAAAGTAGATACGTCTGTAAGGATTTTTAGTTCTTACATATATATTTTTTTCCAACCTCTTGTTGGGACTTGTCCATACTGGCATCCCCCCCCCCCCCCCCAAATGCTTACTCCAAAAAGCATGGGTAAAAGAAGGACTGCAGGCCACCCAATATCTATCACTGCCAGTGTTGCCCCTCCTGGTTATTGATGGTATGGGGTTGTGTGCAAAAGTGTGTTCTTAAAAAGAACCCACAACAAAAGACATGGTTGAGCATCTAATTCTACTAAAAGCAGCTGGCACAGATGTGGTCCAAGCATCATTCAGCAGGACTTCCTGTGCAAAGTGTGAAACATTTCCTCTTCTTTGGAGTAAAGAGCTTAGCTGTGAGAACATGTGGGAAGGACCATCATTTGCCTGCTTGTTTTACTTCATTTATACCCTGCCTTTCTCCTCAATGGGGACCCCAAGTGGCTTACCTTATTCTCTTCTCAATTTTATCATCACACAACCTGTAGGTTAGGCTAGGACTGCCAGGTCTTACCTTGGTCCTGGTGGGGGGCTCCAGCCCGGCTCCTGGAGTCTTCTGACATACACACAATGTGTGCACGCTGCAATGGCATCACCCAGAAGTGATGTTATCATGCTGGGCACATCATAAGGGGATGCTGTAGCTTTTGGGCAAAAAACCTCTATGGTCTCTTCTGGGATGGGGCTCCTCCCACCAGCCAGTTGGCAGGTGGTAGATTAGGGAGCTGGAAAACAAGGGAACCTCTGCCCCCATCAGGGGACTGGCAACCCTAGGGCCAAGGACAGACTGGTAATCTGGAGCGGGAGGAATCCGGAGGCAAAAGCTGCGGGGGGGAAATTCCCCGGGGCTGGCCGTTCACACTGGCCAGTGTATTGCGCAAGGATGCTGTTAGGGAGCGTTCAGACTGCTGCAGAGTGGCCCCGGGTGGGCCGGCCTCCGCAGCTTGTGGCAGGGCTGGTTCGGCAATGTGCGTATGTGCTCATGCGCAAATTGCTGAAATAGCCTGTTCACTCAGCCGCCTCCGTTTGAATCCCACCTTCTTCCGGTTCACACTGCCTGAAAGCGGGAGGCATGCGGAAGACGGCCCCTGGACACCGGTTTCTCCTTGTGTCCTTCTACAGCGAGAGGAAACCAGCTTCAAAGTGCGGAAGGGAGCTGAGGGACAGCTGCGGATGTCTGAACGGGCTCCCTTCCCCCACTTCCCAAGCGGAGCTCTCCCGGGGCAGATTGCCAGTCTGTCCTCGGCCTAGGTTAGGCGGAGAGTGTGTGACTGGCCCAAGGTCACCCAGCAGGCTTTCATGGCATATTGGGCATTTGAACCTTGGCCGCCTAGATTGTAGTCCAGAACTCTTGACTACTACACCATGCTGCCTCTCCTGGTTTCCCTGGTATATCACAAGGGAATAAGATTATTCATTTGTTCTCCTGGGCCCTTAAGGGGAGCCCCTTTGAAAAGCTTCCTGCTTTATGTTCATGTACAATGATGCCAGGGAGGCTGGGATGAACCCAGTCTGAATCTGATGATTCATGATATGCAAATGGTCAACATTATTTAGCTCCATACTGATGCTCCATATTCATGTTTCAAGTGCACTTAAAGGTCTGCCAAGGGGATGTTGGTCTATCATACATTTTGTCTGACACCTTATCCTAGTTGTCTAAAAAGAGAATTAGCACTATCTCCAATATGACATACAATAACAGTTGTACATTAAAAGAAACAGCTTTCTGCCTATTTTTTGTTAAAATGTATACATGGTTCCAAAGTGTGTCTGGAGAAGAATTTTGTGCTGTTCCTCTTCTTGGTCATGCACAATCAAGTTAAAACAAAACACCTTACACAATATAATAAAATTTTACAGATAGTGCATAAAAATACCTCCATTTTTGTCCTTACCCCATTGTGGGACAGGAAAGTAAGAGGCCAGGCTAACTGGAGACGGTTGCTGTCCTCAGCCATAAGCCTGGCAGAAGATCTCTGTCTTGCAAGGCTCATGGAATTTTAAAAGGTCCTGCAGGGCATGGATATCAATAAAATATTAATAGAAAATACTCCTGAGGGCTGTGTCGTAGTTCTGGAATCCAGATCACCTGTGATCCGCCTTGAAAGTTCGTCTTGTCTTTCGCTCTGATCAGAATCTTTTCAGTGACTGTTAGGGCTGGAAAAATATTTCGGCAGGCCTTCTGTACCTTGAAAAACAACAACTTCTCAACAGGTAGAAACCAAACCCGGTTTATAGAACTCTCAAGGTCATTGTGCCAGAACAATGTATCCTAGTGGTAGGGTTGCCAATTCTGTCCCTGAATATATGAGGGTAGAACTTGGGAACAGCATGGCTTGGGGAGGAAAGAAATCTATTCTGGATATACCACGATAGAGTCCACCCTCCAAAGCAGCCATTTTCTCCCAGGGGGTTGGTTCTGTAGTCAGGAGATCAGTTGTCATTCAGGAAGATCTCCAGGCCCCACCTGTAGCCTGGTACCTGTATCCAGGAGCATCCACTGTCTAGCTATTTTCATAGGGGACATCATTGTTTGAAAATAATTAGAAGCTCCCTTTGGTTTCAGGTGGAAATGTGTAAACAGCCTCCACTGAGAAACATTGGTTTAGCTCCCCCAGAGTTTTTCTGCAGGTGGAGGTCGCTCATGGAGGGTGCCATCTTGCCACACCCTCCCACAGCAGCCTGAAATGTCATCAACATCTTGTTTCTGAAAGACAGGAGACCCCAAAATAATAAGACTGGGGGGCATTTTAGACTACTGTGGGGGAGGGAGGCAGGAAGTGGGTATCTGTGACGTGAATCTTTCCACCCATCGAAGAATACTGGGGGATCAAAGCTATTGTTTATGAATTGGTATAATATGAAGGATGCAAAAAGAGGGGGAATGGTGCCTTGGTATCAGCCCAACCAAATAATAAAAAAAAAGTACTGCCTTATAGTAAATCTCTGGCCACAGAGTGGGGTAGGCCCAGCCTCGCTGTAGTCTAAGCCAATGGAAGAGTAATTTAATCTGGAGGAATGGTTCAGACATGAGCCCAAAAGGAAAATTTCATATAAATTTTGTGGGGTATAAATATTGACTTATTTATTTATTCTATGCAGCTTTTATACTGCCCATTCCCTGATAGAGCTCAAGACGGTGCACAACAAAACCAAATTCGTATCATACAGTTTAAAACAAAAATCACAATAAAATTCCAGAGTAGCAAAATCCCTCAATTCCATAGTGGCAATATACTTTAAAATACAGATGGCAATCAAAGTTCCAGTTATGCCATTACCTTGCAGGGGGGAGGGGGAGAGTGCTGGCCAGATGGACACCATGGCTGTCCTCAACTCAATGCCTGGCGGAACATCTTTGCCTTACAAGCCCTGTGGAACTGTAACTCAATAGAGAGTTCCACCAGGCTGGGAGCAGGGCACTAAAAGCTCTGGCCCTAGTTGAGGGCAGCCTAATTTCTCTGGGGCTGGGGACCAGTGTTCTCTCAAAGTTGAGTTAGTGTGAGCTAGCTCACAGTTTTCTTAGCCTCCGGCTCACACATTTTTGTCTTAGCTCAGGAAGGATGGCTCCGGAGCAATCTAATTTATGCAGTAACCAAATCGCTCACTCACAACTTCAGTGCCGGTAGCTCACAAAGTAGAATTTTTGCTCACAAGAATTCATAGTTTAGAGGGAGCATTGCTGGGGACCACAAGCCAGCTCTTATCCTCTGAGCGTAATGCTATCTGAGTGGTATACCAGGAAGGCATATTTAAATATTTAAATAAATAAACTTTGCTCAGTGGAGTGGTAGGACAGGGGTGGGGTTTCACCCCAGTGTAACTAAGGCTGTTTTTACATCTGACTTTCCACTGGAATCATTCTAGTTCCAAAAAAACCTGCCCATACTTCTGTGCGGTGTGAAACCGTGCTGCCACTGAAAAGTCCATATCTACTAATTGCCCTCCTGTGGTCAAGCTAGTTATAATACCGCTTCATTCTGCTTTAAACAATTGTAGTTTCTAAGTGCACTTAGACCCCCTGGAGTGAAATTTCACACCACTGTGAAATCAGCACAGGAAAAGACAGCAGTCAAACTACTTTAGAGGGGAGGTGTAAAATGACCCTAAGTCATATATAGTATGTCATTCTTAAAATTTATTATAACAGATTGTCGTCTGTTAACAACACTTGTTGTTGTCGTTCAGTTGCACAGTTGAGTTTGACTCTTCACGACCCCACGGACCACATCACGCCATCACGCCATCATGTCCTCTGTCGTGTTCCGGAGTTTGCTTAATTTCCTGTTTGTTGCATCGATGACACTGTCAAACCATCTCATCCTTTGCCGTCCCCTTCTTCTTTGACCTTCAATCTTTCCCAGCATCAATAAGCACAGCAGACCCCCCAAATGCTCAATAATATGGCATAGTCCACAGTCCATAGTGTATTATTCCCATGAAATGACATTGAGCTCATTGTACTGTGTATTTCTAAGAGATGCTGGTCTGCTCTCCTTTTTCATATGTTCCTCACATAGGAAATCCAAATAATGATCTGGTTGTCCACAAATGGCATTCAAAGGCTTATTCCATCCTTTTTAATGAATTACCATGAAGTCATTTTCTTTACTCAAATTCCTCTTAATTTAATGAGATGGTTCTTCACAGAGACTTGGATCCTAGGTTCTTTGTACACTAGGATCCTAGGTATGCTTGGATCTTCAGTTCTGTGTATGCTTTCTTCTTTGCTGCATAGCACATTTCTTCTTACACTGATATTTCTGTTTCTGCATAATCAATGGTTTTCAATAGGCTCTTGTACAAACTAATGTCCTAGTAGAAGAAGATGCATGTTTCTTAGCGGAGACTATCTAGCACTCATGGAACTCATTCATATAGTCCAAGCCAGAGACGCAGTCAGCCATTGGCTTTTTAATGGTGATATAATGAATCCTCTTTCTCTTTTATGTGATCTTTAATGTCTCTTTCACACATGAAAGACACTTGACATTGCATCGTTAAATGTGGAACGTGTGAATGATAGGACCTAAGACATATGGACCCAGTTTTATCTCCGTCGATACCCACTGTGGTAAAAGTATTATTTAGCAACCTCACACAACATTTATCACTATGGTATGTCTCTTCCTTCATAAATTCTACCATCCATCATCTTCCCTTGGTTTCTACTGCCAAAACTTGGTTTTCAGTAGGAAGATTTTTTTTTACAGTTTGCTTTCTGCTAAACTTTGTATTTTTCAGCATTTAACTTTCTGCTTACTCTTAGTGAAAAGTTAATTTTCTGTCACATAACTTACCCCATCTGTTATTGGGTTTTTTTTTTGAGGAGGGTATCTTTGTATATGTGCTGAACATCCACAGTCCTAAATCAATATCTTGTTAGGTAAGTAGCATAGTTTCAGAACACCTGATCTTGTCCTTGAGGTCTAGACTAGATGACACTGTCATCACAGAGAGATTTAATCTTTCATTTAACATATCTGTCCATTTATAAAAGTTACTATGTACATTTAATACGCTGAGTTGGTAGCATGCCACCTCAAAAATTCACCTTATCAGTTTCAGGATGATTTCACATGATCTTTTCATAGAGTCACAGAATTGTTGGAAGGGACCTCCAGGGTCATCTAGTACAACCCCCTGCACAATACCTCTCCCCCACACACCCCAGTGACCGCTGTTCCATGCTCAGAAGATGACAGAAAACCTCCAGGATCTCCAGCCAAAGTGGCCTGGAGAAAAATTGTTTCCTAACCCCTGAAAAAATGTTTGTGTTATGCTACAAGGATGCTCACTAGCTGTTGGACACTGAGTTCTTATTCCAAACTGTCTGAAAGAATGGGAGTTATCTAGGTGTCTATGTTCCTATGGTCCTCCTTCTAAATAATGGATTCTACTTTTTTTTTTAACCCTGTCCTGGATGGCCCAAGCTACCCGGATTTCATCAGATATTAGAAGCTAAGGAGGGTCAGCCCTGGTGAGTACTTGGATAGGAAACCATCAAAAAAGTCCAGGGTTGTGAAGCAGAGGCAGACAAAGGCAAACCACCTCTGAATGTCTCTTGCCTTGAAAACCCCATGAGGGGTCAACCATAAGTAGGCTGCAACTTGAATCATGGGACATACAACTGCTGGAGCACGGGGAAGGCACATTGTGATTGAAAATAGGTTTTTTTAAAGAAATAATTTACCCAAGGTAGTGCATGTTTGTTTATTCATTCATTTAAATGTATTCATTTATTCATTTTTAAACATTTCTATGCCACCTTTCATCCGAACAGGGTCCCCCGGGTGGTGAACATCAAAACATTAAAACATTTCAACATTAAAACAATATTTGAAATTGAATATATATTAAATACCTTGATCTGTATACACCAAGATAGGGAGCTGCGTTAGTCTGTCCGCAGCAACAGAAAAGAGCAAGAGTCCTATAAAGTACTGGGTCCAGAGATGCGCTGCAGTGAAATCAGCTCATCAGTTTATTGATGGTACAATTCCAGGCTACTGAATGGGGCTCGGGGGTCTGCTTAAATACATGTCTAAACTGCACCCCCAGCCTTGCCCAAACTCCCTGATAGGATGAAAGATTACACCCACTACCTGATAGGATTACTCCCTGATAGGATTAGTCATGAGTTACCTTAAACCATAGGTCCCCTGGTGGAACCTGGGTGGCCACTTGGTCTAATTTACAATCTGGCTGGGCTATTGTCTCCCGAAGCGGAGCTCCGGTAGCCAGCCCAGCCACATGCATTTCTCTGACCGTGTGCGTGGTTGCCATTAGGACATAACAAGTCCAGTAGAAGAAGTGAGCAGTGATTTTAAGGTGGTATCTTAAGATACCACAAAAGCTCATATCCTGCCACATATTTTGTTAGTCTTCAAGGTTCTACTGGACTTTCTCTTTTCTCTTGATCTGTACAGCCCAGGCTGGCCTGATCTTGGCAGATCTTGGAAGCTAAGCAGGGTCAGCCCTAGTTAGTACTTAGATTGGAGACCAATGAGGAAGTCCAGAGCTGCTGTGCAGAGGCAGGCCATGGCAAACCCCCTGTGAATGACTCTTGTCTTGAAAACCCTATGGGGTCATTATTAGTCAATTGTGACATGATGTCACTGTACACACACACACACATAAAATAATTCAATAAAAATTCACTAAAAACATTGTAGTGGAAAAACTGCAGGAGACCATTGTAAGTCATGGAGGCGGGTGGTGAGCCCTTCTTCATGTGAATGGCAATCTCAGGGCAGCAGGGGGCTACATTCTACCCAGATGAAGAGCACCTGGTGGTGGGAATGCAATATAGGAGTGGGTGAGGTCTTTGGGTACGGTGGTAGCAAGCTACAGAAAAGGCTTCTTGGCTCCAGCTTGGTTTTTTGGGGGGGGACTGCTGAACATCTGGAGAAGACTTTGTATCCAATACAGGTTACAGGGTGGGTGGGAAAGTATTATTATTTATTTTTGTGAGCTGAATAAAGCTGCATCTTTTGTTCCATTTGCTTGTTGGAATCGATCTGAACGATGGGTAATACAAAGATATAAAACCAAAACCAGGAAGGAGAGGCAACAACAGTTAGTGGGAACAGGGCTTTTTTTTCCTGGGGGAATATGCTGGAACGGAGTGCCAGAACCTCTTCGACAAAATTCTTTTTAAAATGTTTGAAAGTTCATGAGTTTTCAGTGTTCAGACTGAAAAATTTTGTTTCCCTCTTGAGAGTTCCGGCACCTCTTTAAAAAATGCTAAAAAGCCCTGAGGGTGAGTGTGCCAAGCAAAACAACAAAAAAAGTCTTCACCCACTGACAGAAGACAACAATGGAGGACAACAGACGAATCTTCCTGGGGAATGAGGTCCAAAGTTTTGGCCAGGAAGCAAACTGAGAGCCAGTGTCAATGGAAAAAGGCTGGAGTAATATGGCCCTGTGACCCACTCCAGGCAACACTGCATATCATCGTCTGCAATGATGGAGAGTTTGGACAAGTGATCTTGACAAACATCATATCTTCAGAAAGCTCCATTGTGTAGAACCAGGCCTTGTGGGCTCATAGTGCAACTGCCACCTAAGACAGTTGGTCTGAATAAAGATTCTGTCTAAGGCCTCTGGAAATTAAGTGGTGTTCAGCTTTCCAGAAGGAAGCACAAGAGAGCAATCTGTTTGAGGATATTGATCTCATTCTCTCTGACGAAAGTGAGGCCTTTAATGGTCTGTGATAGTGTATCACTGTCCAAGAAACATGGTATTATTTAAAATATCTGGAGTACCATTTGGTGGGTGGAACAAAAATAGGCAGACTAATCCCTTGCTTTGAGGTTGATATCAAAGAGACATTGAATGCCTTTGAGGATTAAGCTCATGATTTTGGAATACATTCTGAATCATCTTTAGTTTCCCCATATCTACTGTTCACTCCCAATACAATCTATTCTTTATTCATTAAATTTGTCTTACTGTCAATCTTCTCTCAAAGCACCGAAAAGCGTTTTCTCCTCTCTCATTACACTGGTTTTACATTAGTTTCCAATAGCGTTATTCTCAATTTATATTTGTGAAAATGAAAGACTAAAATCCCAAAGATCTAAATACATATTGCTGATTTCATTTTCTCTTTATCTGTTTGAGTGTTTATCCTGCATTATTTTGAAGGCTTAGGGTGGATTACAATATACTGTTCCTCCCCAATTTATAAAAAAAATAAACTCGGAATATAAAGCAGACCTCAACAACTAAGTAAAATCACATTGGCGTATCGCTCCCTTTAACAAACGCTCTGATAGATTTGTCTCCTATCTTTAATTGACCCAGCCCCTAATGCGTCAACAAAAGAGAAGGAAAGCCAGATTGTGTTGTGAAAGAAGGCAGAAGTCATCCCTGACTTCAGTGCACCATGACAGAAGCACCAAGATAAAAGTAAAATCATGAGAACAAACAATTGGAATGTATATTACAAGTTATCTGGTCCACCCACCTGCTGGAAGTGGGAACCCTCGCTCAAGCTAGCCTTTGAGCGCTGAAATGAATTTCAGTTCCCTGAAGTTCTTAAAATTCTGCTCTGTGAATGTTGATGGCAGATATTCCCCAAACATTTTCCGGGGGGGGGGGGGGTGGGTTGTGAAGGTTTGGCATTCAGCTTCAGTTACCAACTGTGTATACAGCTGCAGTTAACATTTGAAACAATGTGACCTCTGGCATGCAACAGCAGTTAGAAGTTGGTAATATCTGACGCAGCAACGGGCATTTGACCCAGCATGCAGTAGCAGTCAGTATTCCACAGGATATAACATTATGTGATGAATGTTATACAAAATTTGACAGTGACTTGTAGGAGTCTTCATCTGACCCAACGCTCTACATCTGACAGTATCAAACATGCAGGAATTAGTATGTGACAGAACAATAGCAAGGCAGTAGTGGTCCATATTTTGTATAACATTTAGTATATTTTATTCTAAGTAATTCGTCTAACTGTTAACGCTGCAAAATCTGATGTCAGACCAATTCCAAAACTTGAAGGTCAGATTTTGTACCATGGAGGCAGGGAAAACAGGGGTGCTAGCTTGCCTCTAGAGGACTGTAATATGTCACTGATGGGCTACATTCAGCTTGAGAGGTCACAAAATAAGCTTTATTGAAACCAATCCAATCCAATATTTATCTAGTGGTAGAGAGTGCCTAAGCAAACATACCCGTATTTTGCTGAATTGCAATTGATAACGAAGCTCAAGACAATGCATCCACATGGATTGAATCGAGACCTAGGTTTCCTGTCTCATTACAAATGCTGATTTCTCCATGCCTATTACCTCTCTGCATATCTCACATAAATCCATATCTCACCTAAATCCATATCTCATCTAAATCCAATCACACCTGCTATTGTTATTCATTTGCTATTGTCATTTCCCTACGAATATCTTTTGGCATCTGAAATCACTCCACTTTTCAAAAAGTAGGACAGATGGACTCCCATTCTAGCTGTATCTGAAGAATTGAGCAGTGACTCAGGAAAGCTCATCCCCTGCCACATATTCTGTTAGTCTTTAAGGTGCTACTGGGCTCTGGCTCTTTTCTACTGCTACAGACAAACTAACACGGCTATCCATCTTGGTTTCTCACTATTCATGCAATCAAAACATTATTCCTAACAAATCTGATTCAAATCTGTGGCATCTTTTTACCACTGCAGCAGATACTGAAGCATGTAAAACATTGAGCAATGGTTTGCCCTTCCTCCCTTTGTTGTTCCAGCCGGCCTTGAAAACAGTTTTCTACATTTCCAAATTAGAGACAAATAAGACCAGCAGCTGTTTTTCTTGCTGTGCTGAATAATTCATGCCGCCTGTGCTTTGGTTGTGCAATATTAGGAGCATCATAGCACACATGTGAGGGAGGACAAGTTGGCCACAGAATTACCATCTGCAGTGCTGTAACGGGCAAAAATATTCTCAAGACCAAAATCAGTCTAAGAACAATAACGATTCTCGAGGGTGCTTTCTGAATCGGCATTAATATGTGCAGTTTTGAAGAATAAGGTAGAAAATGAACTCTAGTAGCCGTCTGTTAACTAGACGAATGTTCACGCTCTGTATCATTACGCTGAAAGAATGGCATGGATTCTTGTGTTTAATTGGGATTGGCTGTTTGTTTTTCAGATCATGTTACCAAAAGCCAGGGAGACTGAAACCTTGAGGACTTTGTTTACCGTATTCGCTCAGATAGTTATCCTGATCCAGTTATGCACAAACAAACCGCATCCACTCACAAGGGTCTTTTCATTTCACATCAATGCAGGAGAAAAGTCCATTGTACTGAATATGGATACCTCAAGGTGCAAGTTGTGCACATTGCTCTCACACATGTAGGCTTAGCAGGAAGTTCACACATATCATTTTCTGACATCTGGTTCATCATCTCATCGCCATCGCTTTATTACAGTTCATAACCGGCACAGATCTGGTTCATGCAAATGGCCTTTTGTTAATGTTAGGGGGATCACCTGACATTACAGAATCACGTTGATGCTTCTCTTGTGAGAACACTGATGCACTCATGGAGGATAGGTGGCTACTAGCCATGGTGACTAAAAGAGAACCTCCACATTCAGAGGCAGTAAATCTCTGAATACCAGTGCCAGGAGGCAACATCAGGGGGAGGCCTCAGCCTCTAAGCCCTATTGCTGAACCTCCAGAGGTCCTAGTCAGCCACTGTGTGAGACAGGATGCTGGACTAGATGGACTATTGGTCTGATCCACCATGACTCTTCTTATGTTACTGTGTTCATCTTACTGCTATCCCAAGTGCACAAGCCTTTATTTTGAACCAGGGATGTGCCAAACCTTTCCCTTTATATCTGGGATCACATATCTGGGACAGTAATGCACAAAGTGTATCCTTTTCATAATATACATAAATCATTGTGGTTTATTGCATGTATATTGTTATACTCAATTGCTTTAATTATGAATCACCGGTAGTGCATGAGGATCATGACTTGGGAGAGCTCTGCAAAAGGCACTGGTACTCAATATTAGCGAACACCATCACCAAAACAGCCCTCATGAAAAGTACAGATATCATCCTAAACTCTGCAACGTAAGCTTAAATCTTTAGCATCTGTAAGTGAATTAAATGCATATCATCTTGCACGTTTACAGCACTAATCGATACAGGGTCACTCCATGGACTTAGACTGCAGGTGGGATTTGCCCTAGGCTCCCTAGTGGTTCCCTAGTGCTTCATGGATAGGCAGGGATTTCAGTGCAAGTCCTCTCCCTCCCAATGTTCAAATCCAGTTCTCTAACCATTGCACCATACACACTCTCAATTTAAATGCTTCTTCTGTATTGATTTATGTGTTGTGGTGGTGGTGGTTGCCATCAAGCCACAGCTGACTTATGATGACCCCATAGGGTTTTCAATGCAAGAGCTGTACAGAGGTGGTTTGCCATTGCCTGCCTCTGCATAGCAACCCTGGACTTCCCTTCTAACCAGAGCTGACCCTGCTTAGTTTCCAAAATCTGACAAGATCCGGCTAGGTTTAAAAGACGGACATCATTTTTTATATTCAGAAAGGTATAATAGCACCCTTTCAACTCTGGTCTAGGTGATTTATTGAAGTAGTCGTACTCTTCTCTTTTCAGCACATTTTCATTAGAAATAACACTTTACAAGAATGAGCTGCTTGGCGAGGAACGAACATTACATATATTTGTGCCCTTTGCCTTCACTACAAAGGATCTCTTTGAAAAAGACCTCTAGTTTAGCCTTTTCATCTGCTTTGTATTGTTGAAGCTCATTCTGTAACTCTTAAGCTTGCCATGAACTGTCTGGCAGCACAGAGTTCTTTCTTTCTTTTTTTACTGGATTTGTCGGCTCTCATAATTTGCCTTTCCTTTCTGTAATTTATTAGGACATTATATGTTTTTATTGCTAATCATTATAATGGTAGAAAAGACATACGTAAATAACTAGTAATTATTCTCCACACATAATTTCCCCTAATACATCCATACTCATTTCTCAAATCTAGTCCAACTCTTCTTCTTTCACTGATTCCTGTAGGGAATTCTTGTTCCGAAATGTGACAAAGAGAGACCACTGCTATACAAAAATGCTTCGAGCTTGTGTTTTCTTTGGTGGATCTTGTTTTAGCATAGATTCCCCCCCCCCAAAGAATATCACAAACCACTGTCTTCCAAACCATATCTCCAGCTTTAGTAACGTATGTTTGCTTCCAGTTCCAGGCCAGGATCATTCTGGCTGAATAAGTGCATTGTCAAATACTAGTGATGTTTATAAAGCTGTTCTGAATTATAGTCTAATAGATATATCAATGGTGATCTTGGTAAAGCTATGTCCATAATCTCTCATATTCCTTTTTCTATGTTATTCTAAAATCCTTTTGCAACATAACACTACCACCACATATGGAAATAGGTACCCCATTGGGGGGGGGGGGTTTGACATCTCTAACAAATACATGGTGTATTTATAGACATTTTTGATAACCTAGATGGGGTAGAATGCCACCTATAAATTCCCTTTAAACAGTTATCACCACCACATTTTAAACATTTATGAAATGTTTCTAAATATATACTTCCATACTTTCTCAGGCAGTTTTTTTTAAATCCAGCTCCCAGCTTGTTCAATAACGATATCTAATTTTCTCACTGTCTTGAATAAATTGTCCAAAAGGCACAAATATATGTAATGTTAGCTCCTCACAGAGCTACTGATTCTTGTAAAGTGTTATTTCTAATGAAAATGTGCTGGGAAAAAGTGGAATATGAATACTGCAATAAATCAGCTAGACAAAAGTTGAAAGGGTACTATTATACCTTTCTGAACATTAAAATAAAATCATTTCAAGTCTTTTAAATCTCATTTACCAGTAGAACTAATCAGGTCTAAGTCAAGTGAAGTCTTAGATATAAGCAAGTTTAGATCTTCTTTAATCTTCTCTAAGGTAGAAACCACAGGAGGAGATGATTTGTAGAAATTCTATTTCATTTTTGAGGACAAAAGCAAGGAATATATTAATTTTCTTGGAACCCATATATTTCTTAAAGGGAATCTCTCACATTGATCTTCATATAAAAGGGAGTTCAAGCGAACATAAACCACATCTTGGCATTAAATGGTATAGCATAATATTGACATAAGACCTCTTTAACAGAATGCATCATTAAATATCTTCAGAAGGTTTTTGGCAGTAACCAAAGATGATATAAGACAGGAGCATTGATCCTATAGACATATCCAGCCAAGTATAACAGCAAAGAGAACGGCTCATAATGGTCTCACTACAGGAACATCATGTTCAAAGCTGCTCTGTCTTCTGTGATCCATAACAGTTTGATAGTAGCAAATCAGGGATCTAACAACCAAAGCCCATGTGATATATTTTTATTAAAACTAATCAAAACAACACGAAACTATGTGCAGACTTCCAAGTTCTGTAGAACACTTAATCAGGCTGGAATGGGGAGAAATATCTTCCTTGCCCCTTATTTGCATCCAGTATAATATCAGCATCTTGGCAACATCAAAATCAGCGAATGGAATTAGTATCAGTTTGCAACCGCGGCCTCTTTGGGAAGAAGGCACAAGATATGGAACCCATCAAACTGAAAGAACATAAAGCCCAGGAGCTGATCAAAAGACTCTTACCACTAAAAGGAATACACAGCTCCCTTAAAAGACTGAAATGAAAATGAGAATCCTTCTGTTAACAATATGGGAGATTAATTTAGTTGATATCCTAACTAATGAGTAAATGGAGGTCAAATTGGGGTAGTACAATCCAGCATGTCTTCCCATGTTCTTTTCCCTCCAGCTGAAGAATAGGGATGGACATGAACCACATTTTTACAGTTTGGTTTGGTTCATGGTTTGGTTTGGTTCATCGGTGATTTGCCTTTGCCTTCCTCTGCATCACAGCCCTGCTATTCCTTGGTTCCCATCCCATCCAAATACTAGCTAGGGCCAACCTTGCTTAGCTTCAAAGATCTGACAAGATTGTCAGAGCTGCCCTGAGCCCGCTCGCGGGGAGGGCGGGGGTATAAATCTGTCAATAAATATATAAATAAATAAATAAATAAAATAAAATTAGGCTAGCCTGGACTATCCAGGTCAGGGCTGGTCTTTAGACCCACTAAAATATCACCACACAGTACATTAACTTTTGAGTTCCCTTGAACTCTTCTTCAGATTTGACGTTAAAAAGTGGAGGAGGGGATCTTCTATGTGATCTTAGGTCCTTTTGTTTTCATTCTGTATAGGAGAGTATGGGTTTTATTTAAATAAGACTGTCAGTTCACTGGAAAGTGCCCCTCCTTCAATATATCCTCCTATAATGCCCGTGTGAAAATGAAAACTTGTTTCTGTGAAGTCTACCCCTAAATCCAGGTCAAACTTCCAATTCGTTTTATTTTTCTCTTTTCTCACTTCTCATTCATTGGATAGAAATGGACTCCAGCATTGAATAAAGTCGCAAATTCAGAAATAATGAGCTGTATGTAACTCGGTTTGAGAGGGAGTTCCCCCCCCCTCCCACTTTAGATGAAATACCTTGACATTTGCCATGATTAAAGGCTACCATCATGGAATTTGCTTGATATTGTTATAAATGTACAGGATTGCCTTCTGAATAATATCCATGCATTTCTCCTTTAAAATGGTTTCATAAGGGATGATATACAGCCAATTCCACAGTGACACTTTGGGAACTTTCATGTGAATGAAAGATTAATGTTAATCATAGGACAATGCCATTTTCTTTCAAGAAATTATAGCGGTCTGTAGTAAAAATGGCTTGTATTTATTAGGATGGTCATCTGACTTCGAATAGAAGATTTTTGCTCATCTGCTTACAGTTAAGGGAAATCAGGGAGGGAGACCCTTAGTAGAGCAAAGCGAACATAAAATGACCAGAGGCTCTACCCACAGTTGTTGGCAGGAAAGATCTACATTTTCTCTCTGATTTCAGTGGGACTAGCTTACATGGAAACCAGCTCTGATATATTCAGTGACTTACATAAGAACATAAGAACATAAGAGAAGCCAATGTTGGATAAGGCCAATGGCCCATCCAGTCCAACACTCTGGCTGAGGACAGACTGGCATTTCGCCCCGGGACAGCTGCGGGGGCAGAAGCTGTGCGGGGAAACAGGTGCTGGGCGTCCCGTTCGCACTGGTTACAGTGCTGTGGGACCCTACCGGAGAGGAGGCGGAGCGGCGAGTCCACACTGCCGTCCGTCCTCTGGAGCGGCACGTGGCTTCTGGCTGGTCAAGCGAGGCACGCCTGTTTGCAGCGCGTCCACACTTCCGCCACCGCTTCCTGTGCGCCGTAGACCCATCCAGACCAGCAGGAAGCGGCAGCAACGCGTGCCCAGACAGCCGGAGACCAGTTCCAAGAGGTCTCTGGCTGCAGCGCATGGAGAGCGGCCCGCATGCGGGTAAGTGCGGGCCGCCGGCGGGGGACAGCTGCGGCAATCTGGATGCCCTCTCTGCCTCCGCTTTAGAAGCGGAGGCAGAGCGGGCCAGATTGCCAGTCTGTCCTCGGCCTCTGTTACACAGTGGCCAAAAACACCAGGTGCCATCAGAATGTCTACCAGTGGGGCCAGGACACTAGAAGCCCTCCCACTGTTGCCCCCCCCCAAGCACCAAGAATACAGAGCATCACTTGCCCCAGACTGAGAGTTCCTATCTATACTTTGTGGCTAATAGCCACTGATGGACCTCTGCTCCATATGTTTATCTAATTCCCTCTTGAACCCGGCCATGCTTGTAGCTGCTGCCACCTCCTGTGGCAGTGAATTCCACATGTTAATTACTCTTTGGGTGAAGAAGTACTTCCTTTTACCTGTTCTAACCCGACTGCTCAGCAATTTCATGGAGTGCCTACGAGTTCTTGCATTGTGAGAAAGGGAGAAAAGTACTTCCTTCTCTACCTGCTCTATCCCATGCATAATCTTGGAAACCTCGATCATGTCACCCCTCAGCCATCATTTCTCCAAGCTAAAGAGCCCCAAGCACTTCAACCTTACTTCATAGGGAAAGTGTTCCAACCCTTTTATCATTCTAGTTGCCCTTTTCTGCACTTTTCCCAATGCTATATTTTTTTTTGAGGTGTGGTGACCAGAACTGTACACACTACTTCAAATGAGGCTGCACCATCGATTTATACAGGGGCATTACGATACTGGCTGATTTGTTTTCAGTTTTCTTCCTAATAACCCCCAGCATATTGTTGGCCTTTTTCATTGCAGTTGCACACTGTCTCGACATTTTCATTGAGCTATCCACTACGACTCCAAGGCAAATGTCCAGATCACGCAAACTGATGGTACTTTACTCTGCTCTGGTTAGACCTCACCAAGAGTATTGGGTTCAGTTTGGGGCACCACAATTAAAGAAGGGTACAGACAAGCTGGAACATGTCTAAAGGAGGGCAACAAAGATGGTGAGGGGTCTGGAGACCAAGGAAGAAAGGTTGAAGGAGCTAGGTATGTTTAGCCTGGAGAGGAGACGACTGAGAGGTGATATGATAACCATCTTTAAATTCTTGAAGGGCTGTCATATAGTGGATGGTGCAGAGCTGTTTTCTGTTGCCCCAAAAGGTTGGACCAGAACTAACAGGCTGAAAGAGTTTTCAAACTAGTTTCAAAAGAGTTTTTGACTAAACATTAGGAAGAACTTCCTGACAGCAAAAGCAGTTCCTCAGTGGAGGTGGTGGGCTCCCCTTCTTTGGAGGTTTTCAAACTTCGACTAGATGGCCATTTGACAGCAAGACTGATACTGTGAACTTGGGCAGATCGTGAGTGGGAGGGCAGGAAAGGCTACATCAATGCTTAGTTCCTGTGGTCCTTTCTTACATACCCAGGGAAATGGTGATCGCCACTGTGGGATCAGGAAGCAATTTTCCCCAGGCCAGTTTGGTCAGGGACCCTGGAGGTTTTTTGAAGAAGACAAGATGCATTGTCTTGAGCTCCATTATCAAATGCAATTCAGCAGAATAGGGGTATGTGTTGCTTAGGCACTCTCTACAACAGGGCTCCTTTTGTAGAAAAAGTCCAGCAGGAACTCATTAGCATATTAGGCTACACCCCTGACAGCACAGCTCATTAACATATTAGGCCACACCCAATGTTCCAGCCACATCCACCTTTTGTTTCTTATTCTGTTTACCTTGTTGTCAAAACAGTTTTGACAAAACCAATAAAAACATCATTTTCTGTCCCATCTATACAAAACCTTGCCTGAACCAATATCTAATGTCCAACAATTATTCCCACACTGGATTGGAATCAATTCCTAAGGGTTAGGTTCCCATGGAAATCAGGTTGCCTTCCTGCAGAACTAGTACGCTGAATATGATTTTTTAGGGTTGCCAACCTACAGGTGGGGTCTGGAAATCTCCTGGAATTACAACTGAGCTCCAAACTACAGAGATCAGGTCAATGGCTGCTTTGGAAAGTAGAGTCCATGGCATTATGCCTTGCTTAGGTCCCTCCTTCCCCTAAACTGCACCCTCCACTCCCAAATCTCCAGGGATTTCCTCAACCTGGAGTTGGCAACCCTAGTTCACTGGCAGAACAATGCTAGGAGCCAGTTTGGTGTAGTGGTTAAGTGCGCAGACTCTAATCTGGGAGAACCGGGTTTGATTCCCCACTCCCCCCTTGCACCTGCTGGATGACCTTGGGCAAGCCATAGCTCTGTACCAGCTGTTGTCTCAGAGCTCTCTCAGCCCCACCTACCTCACAGGGTGTCTGTTGTGGGGAGGGGAAGGGAAAGGAGTTTGAAAGATGCTCTGAGACTCCCTTGGGTAGTGAAGGGCGGGGTATATATCCAATCTCTTCTTCTAGGTTTGTGGATGCACTGGATGGGAGTAGTTTGTGGACTACTTTATTCAAGGTACAAAATTTTATTCAAGGTATAAGATTTCATGTGCCACCCACACTTCTTCAGATGGAAGACGTGTACATGCACACAAAAGCTTATACCTTGGATGAAACTTTGGACTCTGTTGTGTACTAGTCACGAAATGGCGACCGCCATGCGGTCAGAGCACATGGCCCGATTCTACCTGAGCTTCAGCCAGGTAGAACAATAGACAGTCGGATCCAAAACGACCACCAATAGCCAGCCTAGGTCTTCCGCGGGGGACCTATGAACTACAACTTAAGACCTAAGGCCCTATTAGAACTATGCGCATATGCTAAGCCCCTATCAGGTATTTTGGGTGCGGCCAGAGGTGGGGCTCCAGCCGGCATATAAGCAGGGCCCTGGAGCCCTGGCAGCATGCTTGATCTGACCATCTCCTGAACATGCTGAGTCACTTAATAAAGTCTTTGCTATGATCATCCTACAACTCGCCTCCTGACTCCAGTACTTTTCACTGGCGACGAAGGTGGGATCCCGATGAGCGACTCATCAGCCACGCCGAGCAGTGGAGCTCCGAGCACCTGGCCGCCGGCTCAACAAGCCCCAGAGGACATCGCTCGCAACCTTGCTCCTGCCTCGGCAAACATGGCTGCCGCAGCGGGAAACATCCCTCCATTCGACACCTCTAAGCCCGAGCACTGGGACGCATGGGTCAGGCAGCTCGAGTTCCTCCTGACCGTGCATGGAGTCACCGAGGCCACCCTGAAGAGGGCCTGGCTAATGGGCCACTGCGGCATCAAGACAATGCACATCGCGCAGAATATCATAGCACCCCGAGACCTGCTGGACGTCTCCTACGACGACCTCGAGAAGCTGCTCGGGAACTACTTCACGCCAAAACCATCCATGTTGGCGTTCCGGGTCCAGTTCCTCGAACGGAAGCAGAAACCGGGAGAGAATGCCGCCATGTTCCTGGTCGACCTCCGCCGCCTGGCAGTCGGGTGTGAGTTTAAGAATGTGGAGGACAACCCGCTAGACAACTTCGTGGCAGGGGTAAGAGAAGCCAAGCTCCGCCGCCGGCTTATCACCACCTCCGAGCCAACCCTTGAGAAAGTGCTGCAGGCTGCCGTCGCGTTCGAGACGACCTACAAGGACAAGCAGGCGTCCAAGGTCCACCGCATCGCCTCCTCCGGGTCTGAGACAGATGAGGACGAAGACGTCCACCAGCTACGCCGGCGCGCGCAGAAGGGTGAGTCTCGAGGCTGCGCCCGGCACACCACGGCTGCCTCCTCCTCCGCTTCTTCCAACCCCAACAGGCTGCCCCCGACGTGCGCTAGCTGCGGGGACCCCCATGAGAGAAGCTCCTGCCATTTCCAAGATGCCGTTTGCAGAATGTGCGGGAAGACGGGGCACATCGCCAGGGCCTGCCACTCCCGGAACATGCGACAGTCCTCCGCGGCCTCCACCGCCCACTACGAGGCAGTTGACAGCACCTCTTCGGCCAACCAGGTACTCCAACTACGAGAGCCCCTCCCCGCAGCGATCCAGGTCAACCTGCGGATCGGGGGCACCCCCTGTTGCATGGAGGTTGATTCCGGGTCTGCCTACTCCATAGTCTCAGCAGCCACTTTAAAAAACTGATTCCGCAGCAGAGCCCCTGGCTGCGCCGGCCAACTGCCCTCGTGCTCCGGGACTTTCAGAAAAACCCGGTCACCATCAAGGGGCTGGCGCAGGTCCAGGTGCAATACCAGGGCGTATGCAAATCCCTCGACCTACTAGTGGTGGAGCGGGACCTCAACAGTCTGCTGGGGCGCGCTTGGTTCAAGCCCCTGGGGGTGGGCATGACGGGGGTTCACAAAGTAGAGTTAGCAGATTACTACTCAGTCTGCGCGGAATTCCCGGCCGTTTTTGACGGCACCCTCGGTTCCTACTGGGGTCCTCCAGTCTCCCTGGACCTGGATCTGGCCGTACGCCCGATCCGGGTGCCAGCCCGGTGGCCGGCTTTAGGAATGCGGCCCAAGGTGGAGGCGGAACTAGACAAACTCGTGGCTCAAGGCGTACTGGAGCCAGTTCCCCATGCAAAATGGGAAACCCCTATAGTGACCCCGTTGAAGTCTAATGGGGAGGTCCGCATCTGCGCGGACTACAAATGTACTCTGAATCGGGCATTACAGGACCACTCGTACCCGATACCAGTGATCAGCCATGTGCTAGCATCCCTAGCAGGAGCCACGATCTTTGGGAAGCTGGACTTGGCTCAAGACTATCAACAGCTCCCAGTAGACGAGGCAACCGCGGAAGCTCAAACCATAGCGACACACAAGGGCGCTTTCAAAGTGAAAAGGCTCCAGTTTGGGGTCAGCGTTGCCCCTGGTCTGTTTCAGCAACTCATGGACTCTGTTTTAAAAGGCATTCCAGGGGTGAAGCCATTTTTTGACGACGTCCTCATCGCGGCTCCGGACGTCGCCACCTTCAAGACACGCTTACGAGCCGTTCTGCAGCGTTTCCAGGACGCCGGTCTCAAGGTGCGAAAGGACAAGTGCACCTTGGGAGTACCTTCAGTAACGTTCCTGGGGTTCCACGTGGACGCACAGGGCATCCACCCCACCAAGGAGAAGGTGAAAGCCATCACGGAGGCGCCGACCCCGACGACAAAAGCGGAGCGCCAGGCATTCTTGGGCCTCCTCAATTTCTACCATGCGTTCTTGCCACACAAGGCGGCGGTCACTGAGCCCCTCCATAGGTTACTGGACACAGGGGCAAAATGGGCTTGGGGGCCGCGGCATGACAGGGCTTTTGCAGCAGTTAAGGACTTGTTGGCGTCTAACATGGTCTTGGCACACTTCGACGAGTCTTTGCCGGTGGTCCTGCGTGCGACGCATCTCCATACGGGGTGGGGGCTGTCCTGGGCCATTGTCTGCCAAATGGTAGGGAGGTGCCCGTGGCCTACTACTCCCGGACACTGTCAAAAGCGGAGCGGAATTACGCCCAAATAGACAAGGAGGCTCTGGCAATCGTGGCAGGGGTAAAAAAATTCCACGATTACCTCTATGGCCGGGCGTTTACGGTCGCCACGGACCATAAGCCGCTTCTTGGGCTGCTCGCCCCACACCGCCAGACGCCCCAGATGCTGTCCCCCTGGGTCCTGCGGTGGTCTATTTTTCTTGCAGGTTACCAGTACGACCTCATCCACCACCCAAGGAAAGCCATGGGCCACACTGACGCCCTCAGCCACTTGCCCCTCCCGGGCTGCGACCCCGACCCGGCTCCTGCATTCTACGTGGCCCTCCTCGAAGATCTTCCGGATCGCCCGGTACAGGTACCCGACGTGGCCCGCCGCACGGCGCAGGACCGCATCCTCTCCCGGGTTTCCGACTGGGTGGGGAGGGGGTGGCCCGACCATCCGGGCCAGGAGTTCGCCGCTTTCACAGCTCGGAAACATGAACTCTCCACCCACAAGGGGTGTTTGCTCTGGGGGTCGAGGGTAGTCATCCCCGAGCCGCTCCGCCTGAGGGTACTAGCAGCCCTCCATGAGGCACACCCCGGAATCGTCCGGATGAAAGCCTTGGCCCGCAGCTACGTGTGGTGGCCAGGCATAGACAAGGAGATTGAGGATCGGGTACACAAATGCAGCAAATGCCAAGAGTCGCGGCCCGATCCTCCCCATGCCCCCGTCCAGCCCTGGGAGTCAACTGACAAATCATGGTCGCGGCTCCATCTCGACTTCACTGGGCCATTCCAGGGGCAGTTGTTCTTTATTGTTGTGGATAGCTACAGTAAGTGGCTGGAGGTAGTCCCGGGGCGGTCTACCTCGACTGAGGCAGCCACCAGAGCCCTGTGGCGCATCTTTGCCACCCACGGAGTGCCAGACTCACTCGTGATGGACAATGGAACGGCCTTCACGTCGGGAGAGTTCCAGCGCTTCACAGACCTGTTCGGCATCCGGCACATTCGCTCCGCACCGTTCCACCCCGCAACCAATGGACAGGCAGAACGGATGGTTTGCACAACCAAAGACGCCATCAAAAGGATGGACACAGGTGACTGGGAGCTGCAGCTAATCAAATTCCTTTTCAGCCAGCAGAACACCCCACACACGGGAACAGGTCGCCGCCCAACGGAGTTGTTGATGGGCCGGCGACTCGGCACCATACTGGATCGTCTCCACCCCAACCGCGCCATCGATGCCGATGCAAGGACGGAGCTCCGGCCAGCTGCCTGAGGTTTCGCGCCCGAGGACCCCGTCTACGCCCGGAACTACGCCCGGGCCCAGGGTGGATCCTGGCACGGATCATCCGAGCAACCGGCCCGCTCTCGTACGAGGTCGGGACAGAAGGAGCAACCTAGCGGCGCCACATCGATCAGCTCCGGCAGCGCACTCCTGACCACACACCAAGTGTTCCCGAGTCAGCACCTCCCGTGGAACCATCACCAACCCAGCTACGGGACCCTGATCCGGAGGACGAAACCTCAGAATCCCTACCGGAGGAGCAGCCCGTGGACGGAGCGCCGGCCGAACCGTGGCCCAGCGCTCCCGAAAGCAACCAAGAGGGCACCCCGATCCCAGGGCCTGCCGAGGCCCCCGCGACCTGCAATGCCCCGGCGCTCGGGCTGCGAACGTTGCCGGCCAGAGTACCTTCAGGACTATGTCTGCCGAGTGGGACCGAACTATGGGGGGAGGGGTGTTGTGTACTAGTCACAAAATGGCGACCGCCATGCGGTCAGAGCACATGGCCCGATTCTACCTGAGCTTCAGCCAGATAGAACAATAGACAGTCGGATCCAAAACGACCACCAATAGCCAGCCTAGGTCTTCCGCGGGGGACCTATGAACTACAACTTAAGACCTAAGGCCCTATCAGAACTATGTGCATATGCTAAGCCCCTATCAGGTATTTTGGGTGTGGCCAGAGGTGGGGCTCTGGCCGGCATATAAGCAGGGCCCTGGAGCCCTGGCAGCATGCTTGATCTGACCATCTCCTGAACATGCTGATTCACTTAATAAAGTCTTTGCTATGATCATCCTACAACTCGCCTCCCGACTCCAGTACTTTCCAGACTCCAACTTTGTTCTGCTGCTTCAGACCAACACGGCTACCCACCTGAATTATTACACTATAATAGTTTTTACAAGCAATTATGTACCAGTGGAGTGGTTACCATGCAGAGTCTGTCCACAGGTAAAATTATCCTGTGAACAGGTGGTCTTTACCACATAAAAGTATCACTACCATCACAAGATCACCAATCGGAACTCCTCAGAAGCAGAAATCTCTCTTATTAGGAGGTTTAAGAACATCAGCTTTGCTGGCCCATTAAAGGCAGATGTCAAAAGTGGCAAAAGAAGAGGGACAATCATCTTCTTCAGAAACTCTGCCCACTTTTTTAAATGTCACAAAACAGGCAATCTTCAAAGTGCAGCTGACCATGCTCATTTTTAGTTTCAACTCTGTTTCTCTGCAGATGTCCCCCAAAGTGCCCCATGCAACAGTCAAGTGTTCTGCCAACACACACAACAATGAAACTACTTTTTCAGATGTTTTCTCTTACATGGCAGTAAGCACCAAACCACTTTAATACAGACTTTAGACGCACATATATTTGCAAGCCATTCCCAACAAGACACAACAATAAACTCAGGCTTCAAACTTACTTTTCTTAAGCAGACAATGCCATGAGAAAACTAAAGAGATTCTCAAAAATTAAAGTTATTGTCAAAACCAGCATTTCCTGGGCTCTCTGCTTTTTTACATCCCCCCCACCTTTTCAATATTTTTTTTAATAAAAACAGAAAGAACAGAATGAAGGAAGGAAGGAAGGAAGGAAGGAAAGAAGGAAAGAAAGAGGTAGGTGGGGGGAAAGAGAGAGAGAGAAAGGAAGGAAGGAAAGAAAAGGAAGGAAGAAGGAAGGAAGGTAGACAGACAGACAGAGGAAGGAAGGAAGGAAGGAAGGTAGGTAAGTAGATAGGTAGGTGGAGGAGAGAGAGGGGGGAAGGAGAGAGAGAAAGAGAAAGGAAGAAAGAAAGAAAGGTGGGGACAGAGAGAGAGAAAGACAGAAAGAAAGACAGAAAGAAAGGTGGGGGGAGAGAGAGAGAAGGAAAAGAGATGAGGAGGCACTTACTGGAGCAGGGAAAGCCAGGCGACCTGGGCAAGCCAAATGCAGAAAGCCTAGCCCCTGTGCTTAATCTCTGGGCGGGGCTTTCTCCTGCTGGCTGTTTGCTCTTAAAGGGAAAGCACCAGGAGGAGCTTTTTCCTGCCGGCTCTCAGCAGGAACTTTCCCTTTAAGTGTAAACAGCTAAGGCTGGGCAGGGAGGGGGCGGGGCAAGCTGGGACGCCAGCCGGAACATCGTTCCTGTGCGTTCCTGCTGAAATCGAGCCCTGCCATGAGATAAATATTAGATTGGACTGGTTTCAATAAAGCTTATTTTGTGACCTCCCAAACTGAATGCAGCCCATCAGTGACATATTACAGCCCTCTAGAGGCAAGATGACATCCCTGTTTTCCCTGCCTCCATGGTACAGAATCTGGGGAAGGATGGGGAGTGCTGCATAAGAAGAAGAAGAAGAGATTGGATTTATACCCCGCCCTTCACTACCCAAGGAGTTTCAGAGCAGCTTACAAACTCCTTTCCCTTCCCCTCTTCACAACAGACACCCTGTGAAGTAGGTGGGGCTGAGAGAGCTCTGACAGAACCTGCTCTTTTTCAAGAACAGCTATGCAAGAACAATGGCTTGCCCAAGGTCATCCAGCAGGTGTAAGTGGAGGAGTGGGGAATCAAACCCGGTTCTCCCAGATTAGAGTCCATGCACTTAATCACTACACCAAACTGGCTCTCAAACTGGCCATTTTCTGGGCATGGAACAGGTGTTACTTGCAGTGTGGGGGGAGGTATTTGTGAATTTCCTGCATTGTGCAACTCTATAATTCTATGAGGCAGAACTACCCATTATGTGGGATTTGGGCTGATTCTGGAAAATAGCATCTGTGTGTCCAATTTCCCTTTTTTATTTGTTTAAACATTTATATGCCTTGCCTTGCTCCTGACAGTACCCAACAGCAAGTGACAACAATATCTACCTATAAATCCATAGATATAATTTTTTTAAAAAAAACCCTATTACCCACATAATACAAATAGATATTTAAAGCAGGTAGGCCAGATCCATAAGCTCTTTTAAATAATGCTGTCTTACAGTGTCACCAGACGCCTTCAAAGGCATCATCCCTACCAGACATATGGGATATCATTTTTTGGTGGCAAAACCAAGTACCCTCATAACATCTGATTATATATTCCCCCCCTTACTGAGGATTTCCAGATATTTGAAGGTGTCAAGGAAGCAGATGGAAGAGATTTCTGCCTATAGTCAGTGCACTGGAAGGACAGAGAAGTTTTGCATTAGTTTGGAGTAAATGGTTTCACTCTTAGCCATAATGAAATGCCGTATTATTCATGAGCATCTGCAGTGGCTTCTTATGAACATAGATTCAGGTGGGTAGCCGTGTTCGTCTGGAGCAACAGAACAAAGTTTGTGTCCAGTGGCACCTTTAAAACCAACAAAGTTTAATTCTGGATATAAACTTTCATAAATTTTCATGTACATGCACAATCAGAAGAGTCTGCATGCACATGAAAGCTTATGTTGTTGTTCAGTTGCACAGTTGAGTCCAACTCTTCGCATCCCCATGGACCACATCACGCCAGGTTTCCCTGTCTTCTGTTGTGCTCCGGAGTTTGCTTAATTTAGATAGGAACTCTCAGTCTGAGGCAAGTGATGCACTGTATTCTTGGTGCTTGGGGGGACAAGAGTGGGAGGGCTTCTAGTGTCCTGCCCCCACTGCTGGACCTCCTGAGGGCACCTGGTATTTTTGGCCACTGTGTGACAGAGTGTTGGACTTGATGGGCCATTGGCCTGATCCAACATTGGCTTCTCTTATGTTCTTATGTTCTTAATTTCATGTTTGTTGCATTGATAACACTGTCTAACCATCTCATCCTTTGCCGTCCCCTTCTTCTTTGACCTTCAATCGTTCCCAGCCAACCAAGTACTTAAAATCTTATACCCTGAATTAACTTTCTTGGTCTTAAAAGTGCCTCTGGACTCAGACTTGGTTCTGCAGTGTTCCCTATCATTGCTGGTAGGACAGTGCCAAATATTTTGCCAGTTTCAATATTCAGGTCTAAGTTAGTGATTTCATTGGGTGGAAATAGGAAAAGAAGAAATAGGAAAAGAATTGACTTCACCACCATTACAAATAATAGTTTCCCCAATTAATTTCTGTTCTGTAAATGTGTACACTGATACAGGGCATGCTTGGTCCATTCAAACTGTAAGAGGGGCTGTAATGTATGCTTTCTACTGTTCAAAGCTTGTTGAATGCTTCTTTTATTTTTATTTTCTCCTCCTTCTTGTCTATTTGTAAGTGATACATCCTGCTACTCGGATGTTGCAGTACATTTAATAGGAAGCGACTCTGCATGTGGTGGATTGGTTTCTTTCCCCAGCGTTGCTAATATCCACCACCCTACATAACGGTGGGAACTCTGGATGTTCCCAGTCTTTTAACCTTAGTGTTATGGTTGTCACCCTCCGGCTGGGGCCTGGAGATTCCCCCAAATTACAACTGATCTCCAGTTCCCTTAGGAAAAATGGCTGCTTTGGAGGGATGGGGACCCTTCTGACGTCCCTTCCTTTCCCTCTCCTCCCAAACCCATGATCTCTAGGGTTCACTCCCAAATCTCCAGTACTTTTCCAACCTGGAGTTGACAACCCTAGTTGGTATAGATGACCAAAAGACTTTTAATCAAGCGTTAACAGGGTTCATAAAAGCACTTTGTGTCCATGGCTGTACTTGGAGAAACAAAGCAACAAACAAGCAGAGCTAATGTGTTTCAGAAGAAAGATGTTTATTGCCCACTGCTGCAAGATGGAGCCTCTGTTAATTTGAGAGAGGCTACAAATTTAGCTGGGAAGGTGTCTGCAGACCTCATGCATGTCAATATCCTTTCACATTGCTTTCTTCATTGCTTTTCCAGACCCCTCAATGAAAAAAGCAGACAACATTCCCATTAAGAGATAATAGGAAGGGTTTAACAAATAGAATGGTCGCTGTTGCCCCCTTAAGAAGAAGAACGTGAGACCGAAGCCTGCAATCATGGGCTGATCAAGTCTCCTGATGAGTCCCAGGAAGTGGTTGAAGCTGGACAGTGGAATTTCGACTTGGCTTACTTGAGAATGTACATAGCATCGGTGCCTTACCTGCCGTGCGATCCGTAACTTTTCCTTGGTGACACTGTAATTAGCTGTGGTGGGATGGATGGCACTGCAAAGGCTGAATTACGGCATTGAGTGGGAAGCAAGCCTCAGGGCAGGTGAGCTTAAAAGAAACAAAGGTGTCATTTTCATTCAGACATACCTCATGATAAGAAAAGAAGATGACAGAAGGAACAAAAAAGCCAGCCAAAACCTCTTGTGGGAATGAACATTTTCTCCTCTTTTACACAAAGCTAGTGAAGAGGCCCCATAGAAGAAACTGGAGACCTGTCATAGAATATCTATTTACCTATATATACTCCATTTTTGTCCCCAACGGGGGCACAAAGCAGTTTACAATAGCGTTATCCCCTCTTCCATTTTATCCTTACAGCAACCACCCTGTCAGTTAGCTCAAGCCAAGAGAAAGTGACTGGCCTTAGGTCACCCAGCCACAGGGCTGGCAGCTCTGGGATGGAAAATAATTGGAGGTTTGGGGGTGGGAGGTAGGAGACTGGGGAAGACAGAGTTTGAGGACCCACTTCAGCATCACCTTTCTAGTCTCCTACCCCCGTGAAAGATCAGGAAGAGAAGCAGCCATGTTTGTCTGGCTGCCCTTGGTCTCCCCAGCCAGCCCGCCAAGGTATGCAGGCTGGGGAGACTGAGGGCAGCCAGGCAAGCATGCCCCATTCCTTCCCTGAGCCTCTCGGGGAAGTGGGGGGGGGGGGCATGGGTAAATGCCTTTCTTTCCCTCCCCGATCTGGCCTGGTAAATGCCTTTCCCTTTTCAACTGCCTGCTTTTTCCCAGCTGCCACATGTCAGCTAGAGAAAGGAAGACAGAGAAAGGCTTTTCCTTGTCAATTTCACTCTCTGCTGACTGGCCAGAGTGAAATTGACAAGGAAATCTGGAGGGGGCCCCCAGAGGGAAAGACAGCCTTTTAACATGCCGCCTTTCCCTCTTCTGTGTAACGTGGGGAGGGCAGCGTGCCCTGTAGCCACGCATACGCAGAGGTTTTGGTTGTAGGTGTGGCCAACTCAGGAGCCAGCCAGAACTCTGTTCCTGTGCATTCCTGCCCAAAAATAGCCCTGCCAGTACATAACAATTGTAAAGACACTGCAACACACTGCAACAATTAAGTATAGTGCTATCTCAATACAACTTGTTTCACAAGTGGAATAAAGTCCCCAATTGGTACAAAAAGTTCTGAAAATCCTTTGTAACAAACGTTCAATAAGATTCTAGCAGTCAATGCCCTATTCTGGAGTGGCAGGGGTTTCCTCAGTCTTCATCAGGACTGCATAAATCATCAAAAGAAGCAATGCTTTAAACAATTCAGTCCAACTGAATACAGTCATTAACAAGTATGACCACCGTCTAATCAATTACCAAATGGTTCTAGGCTGATCTGTGCTTGCAGTGTCCTATTGGCCCATCTGGAGGTTGGCAACCCTGTAGAAGCTTTCATGGCAGGGTGGAAATATGAACCCAGTTCTCCTAGATTCTAGTTTGACTCTAACCACTATACCACACTGGCTTTCTCTTCTTGGGTTTCTGTCACTTCTTGTATTGGAAGTAGGGGTGTGCAAAAATAATTCAGATTCCCCCCCCCCCCCATTCAGTTTGAGTGAACTCAGAAGGCATTTAAACTTTAAACTTGGCGGCACGGCAAGTGAACTCAGAAGGCATTTAAAGAGGCTGCGGTCTCTTTAAATGCCTTCTAGCAGTGCCCGAATAAAAGCCGAATAATATTGGCTTTTATTCAGGCATGGCTATTTTGGAAGCCAAATCAGACTGTCTAATCTGTATTCAGTTGAATAAATACCCCAAAAATACCAATACAATATTTTTCAGGTATTTATTTGGCTCAGTATATTTGGCACACACCCCTAATTGGAAGACAGAAATAAGCAAGCAAGGATCTCAGTAATTCCGATTAAATGTAGCAGTACATTGTAGATTGGCAAGAATTCAGAGTGAAGGGTTTTTTTGCGGAAGGAGCCTGTCCCCCATACTTACGTGTTGGGGGGAGGGTTACCGAAAAAGAGTGCTGATGGAGGCAGGAGCATCATGCCTCCCAGACTACGGGGTGAATCAGCAGAACGTGTATTTAAGCATGCTATGTCCTCTGGCAGCTGTGATTGGCTGTGGTGGTGGTGGTGGTTCAGTCGCACAGTCGAGTCCGACTCTTCGTGACCCCGTAGACCACATCCTGCCAGGCCCTTTGGTCTTCCATTGTGCTTAATTTAATGTTCGTTGCATCAGTAACATTGTCTAGCGATCTCATGCCAAAGTATTTGAGCTTCAGCTTCAGTATCTGGCCTTCCAGGGAACAGTCAGAGTTGATTTCTTTTAAGATTGACTGATCTGATCTCCTTGCAGTCCAAGGGACTCTCAAGAGTCTTCTCCAGCACCGTAATTCAAAAGCACCTATTCTTCGGCGCTTGGCCTTCCTTATAGTCCAACTCTCGCAGCCATACATTACTACTGGGAATACCATGGCTTTGACCATATGGACTTTTGTTGACAGGGTGATGTCTCTACTTTTTAATACGCTGTCTAGGTTTGCCATCGCTTTCTTCCCAAGGAGCAGGCGTCTTCTAATTTCATGGCTGCAGTCACCATCTGCAGTGATCTTGGATCCCAGGAACGTGAAGTCTGTCACTGCTTCCATGACTTCCCCTTCTATTTGCCAAGGAGTGATGGGGCTGGATGCCATGATCTTAGTTGTTTGTTTTTCACACTCTCCTCTTTCACTCTGAACAAGAGGCTCTTAAGGTCCTCTTCACTTTCTGCCTCCCTTCAGCAGGGCAATGTGTTTATTCAGGTTTAACAGCCCATAAGCCATACACCAAGGGGGAGGGGAGAATTAAGAATTAAGAATTTTAATTAAGAATTAAAAACAACCGCAAATAAACAATTATCCAACTCTAGGTGGGGAATTTTTGGAGATTTGAGGGATGGAGCCTGAAGAGGGTGAGGTTTGAGGAGGGGTGGGGCCTCAGACAGGGTAGAATGCCATGGACTCTGCCCTCCAAACCAGCTATTCCCTCTTGGGGAACCACTGTTGCCAATCTCCAGGTGAGGGCTTGAGATCACTCAGAATTACAATACCAGATGGCATTGATCAGTTCCCATGGAGAAAATGGTGGACTCTGTGTCCTTATACCCTGCTGAGGTTGCCACAGCAAATTGACGTTGAGTGCCCAAGGCCTTGGCACTTTCCCAGAGCCTCTTTCTAGAGCCCATTGTATTTATTTCCACAACGAGCCTTATTTAACCCAGTTAGTGATACCCCTGCAGGCCCCTCTCTGAAACTACAGCTCATTTGAACCTTATGGGGGAACATTTTAAACAAACCACAGACTCAGCCATCTTATAAACACAGGTAATGGCTATTTCTTTACACCTACCGCCTGGAGTTTGGCAATCCTAGGGGGAAAGTCAGACGCACAGCAGGGGGTTGAAGGGAATGATTTGATGGTTGCTGGCCCACCTCATTAGCCAGCCAGCCATGGTGGAGCTTAGAAGGAGAGAGAGCCGTTTTCTGACAGTTCATTTTGACAGAAAAGTCAGTGGGCAGGGGAGGGGTTATGCTGATAGTCCATTGTCTTTTTACTGACAGAAGCAGGCCACTGAGGGGACAGTTAGACCCACCTGGCAGTGGGCGGTGAAGAGTGGACCCAGCACCCAGTCGGTCCTTTCCCTTCACTGGCTTCCTCCAGACTGAGGCCGAGATGCTGGCCAGTGGCTCTGTGGGCGGGACTGAGGCAAAGCAGGGAGAGAATGCAGCCAGTGGCCAGGGACCCTTTTTTGAGTGGCAGTCCGTTCAGCCTACTGATTTTGGCGCCCCATGGAATCTTGCCACTTGAAAATGGCTTTATTATATATATATTGCTGCAATTAATCCAACAACCAAGATTAAAATCAAAGGAGCTGGTAAAGTCTTTCCTTCCCTGTATTCAGTTTTCTTATCTGCAGTAACATCCAGAAGTTGACTGAGTTGGCCAGTCACTCGCTATGGCATTGGGGAGTGAGTTCCATAGTACACATTAAACCATACCCTACCATTCATGGACAAGAATGGAACCTTAAAATTTAGGACCTCCCCATCATCTTTCCTTGCCCTCATGGGTACCTGTGTCAATGCTTCCATTGATCCGGAACTTTGTAAAGGCTTCTGTTCACATACTTCTCACATAACATAGATACCAATGGGACAAATGACTGCTCCTAAGGACCATTTTTAAGGAGCAAAAATGGCATGCATGGTAAGGAAGGGTTAATGCACATAAGAACCTAAGAGAAACCAATGTTGGATCAGGCCAATGGCCCATCCAGTCCAACACTCTGTCACACAGTAGCCAAAAACACCAGGTGCCCTCAGGAGGTCCAGCAGTAGGGCCAAGACACTAGAAGCCCTCCCACTGCTCCCCCCCCCCCCAAGTACCAAGAATACAGTGCATCACTTGCCCCAGACTGAGAGTTCCTATCTATACCTTGTGGCTAATAGCCACTGATGGACCTCTGCTCCATATGTTTATCTAATTCCCTCATGAAGCTGTCCATGCTTGCAGCCGCCGCCACCTCCTTTGGCAGTGAATTCCATGTGTTAATCACTCTTTGGGTGAAGAAATACTTCCTTTTATCTGTTTTAACCCGACTGCTCAGCAATTTCATTGAGTGCTCACAAGTTCTTTTATTGCGAGAAAGGGAGAAAAGTACCTCTTTCTCTACCTGCTCTATCCCATGCACCTGCTCCTTTCCCCCTGTGCAACAGTCCTATTTAAAGATGGGTTCTCCCCTCCTACGTGATTTTTTTAATAACTGAAAAATGCTCAGTGCTCCATACATGGAACTCCAAGTGCCATGAACATTTAGGTATCCTGAAAACTAGCCTGCTCCTCTGCTTTCTGCCCCATCACCATCCTGGAGCCAAAGGAGCCCCAGTGAAAAGGGGGGCAATGAAAAAAATACAGTCAGTGGAACCTGAAAACAGGAAGTCTTCTAGAAACAGCAAGTTGCTCAGCTGGTGCTGGGAGATGTGGCAGGGTAGAGTGATATAGAGAACATCATGGCTGCCTCTCTGGAATTCAAGCACATGAAATTTTTTGTCATGTAGCTTTTAGGATTAGGTGCAGTGAGCATCCCTGAAATACAACCTACATATGTAAGGTTGCGGTCACACAGGCAATATAAAGCGGGGGGGAAGATAGGCTATTTCCTCTGGCGGAAGTTGACCCACAGTTGTGCAGTCACACAGTCTTTTGAAGCTGCAGGCACAGCCCACCACTGTGTGATCAGACGCAACCACGGGTGAGTCGGGGGGAGGGTTGCCAATTGTTTCCAAGGCGCTTAACAAGGGATCGATTATTCGCACCTCTGCCCTGAGACCTCCCTATGTAGTGTGCAATGTTGCGCATACTGAGAAGGTGGGGAAAACACTGGCATGGAGTTGGGATGGCCCGATCAGACCATCCTGATGCCATGAGAGCACGCTGGAGCGATCAGACAGGGTAAAGTCCACTTGTGGCCCGTAGCAACCCATTTGCTACTGGACTTTCCCCAGTGCCTGTTTACAGTTTGGTGTAGTGGTTAAGTGCGTAGACCTTAATCTGGGAGAACCGGGTTTGATTCCCCACTCCTCCACTTGCACCTGCTGGATGACCTTGGGCAAGCCATAGTTCTGGCACAGCTGTTCTTGAAAAAGAGCAGTTTCTGTCAGAGCTCTCTCAGCCCCACCTACCTCACAGGGTGTCTGTTGTGGGGAGGGGGAGGGAAAGAAGTTTGCAAGGTGCTCTGAGACTCCCTTGGATAGTGAGGGGCGGGGTATAAATCCAATCTCCTCATCCTCCGCTTCTGTGGCGGAGCAACACAGGTTGCTGCTGGCTGTGGGACATTTCCCAGATGCTTGTGTCTGATCGCACACATTAAATTCGCCCAGCATTCACACCTATGTGCGTATGATCACAGCCTAAGTGCCATTGAGTTGCAACTGATTTCTGATGATCCCAGCAAGAGGTTTTCAAGGCAAGGGAGAAGTAGAGATGGTTTACCATTGCCTTCCTTTGTAGAGCCTTCCTTGGTGGTCTTCCATCCAAGTACTGACTCTACTTAGCTTCTGAGATCTGGCAAGATTGGGCCATATCATGCTGCTTTCCCTTCTGGAATATAGCCTACATATATCTCAATAAGGGGTGTCAAACATGGAGCCCGGGGCCCAGATCAGGCTCTCAGAGGGGTTCGATCAGGCCCGCAAGGGACTGGCTGTCTCCTACTTCTTCCTCCAGTTCTGCTGCTGCTGTTGTGTCATAGCTTGCTTTCCTAGACTCAATCGCTCAGGAGAGATAGATGGGCAAGCTTCTGCTCCCTGCACTGGGCTGAGGCCCCTACTACTCCCAGATTCCTACAGCACAGACGTTTTGATGCAATAATTCAGAGCAAGAAGTGTCAGTTATCAGAGACTATTTTAAATAAACAAAATATTGCAAAAATGCTAATGTTTCAGGCATGTTTTTATTTTAAGTTAAAAAAAAATCTTTGTGTTTGTGTCCTTTATAAAGTTAATATCTTCGCTACCTAGCATTACATTTTATGACACACATGGCCCAGCCCAACAAAGTCCAATTCATGTCAAATCCAGCCCTCCGTAACAAATGAGTTTGACACCCCTGATCTAAATAGTGTAAAGGCAAAGTGTACGTTTAGGTGGAGGGTATACACCTGAGCCAATAAAGACTGAAATAGCAGCAGGAAAGTAAAATGGCATAAATCTATTCAAGAAGTTCTGCCAAGGTAGCAGAGAACAAAACTGGCCTCCATGATTATGAAAGAATAATCTTTGGAAGTAATTAGTCCAGCTTGAATAAGAAGGGCAACATTAGCATAAGCATCACATAATTCCGACATTAAGCCTATCATAAAAGTTCCAAATGTTTCAACGAGTTCTGCCATTAAGGCAGCTTGGGCATTCATTCCGTCTGTGTAGGGCAAGTGAATCCATTTCTTGCTTCTTCCTCGCATTCTCAATAAGCCCTCTTGGCAACTGTTAATGTAAGAGAAACCCATCTTAAGGCAGAGGAGCAATGATGAATGGCAGTGTTTTGTAGCATTTTTTTCCAAGAGGCATCAGTGAGATTTTTTTTTTAAAAAAAACATCCTGAAGTATGCCGTATTCATTTGAGAGAGAAATAAATTACAAAAAAACAGCCATATTTCTGAGTTGCCAAGCGTACAATAATCATGGTGCATAACTCAGTGCCGAACTAGGGTATAAACAAAGAAAACATTGACTGTTGGAGATCTGTGCGGCCCCTCGTAGACCAGGAACTCATTGGTGCTCTGATTTATGGTTTTGTCATAGTCTGTGCCAAGAGATGAAATGTACTTTGGTGTAAAGAAAATTCAATTGTACAATAAGAAACTGCTAGAGGGACTGAGCATATTTCCACAGCCCTGATTTGCCTCATTGTACTAATGGCTATGACATTTGGTGTTTGTGACGTTTTTTCTTTATGGGGTGTCCTTCAGTAGAATTGGGGGAGGGAAGTGGAGAATGGACTGGCGGGCAGAAAATGACCTGTGTGTGATGGCCCTTGGATGACCACAAATGACAGCATGTTGCTAAAATATACTACCCAGGCTTTCCCTAAAATATACTACCTCCGCTTTCCCAAGAATCTCAGCTTTGATATTTTTAAAGGGGGGGCTTTCTGCCCCCATCCCCAGTTTCAGAGAGAAGCTTCAGGAGCCAGTAACACTGTAAATGAAAGGCTTGAGAGGACTGGTAGCCTGGGAATAGCTTAAGTGAAGCTGTCTTCTACTGCATCAGACCCTTGGGCCATTAAATTCAGTATTGTCTACTGGCAGCAGGTCTCAAGAGCCTCAGGAGGAGCTCTTTCACATCATCTACTGCCTGGTCGTTTTAACTGGAGATGCTGGGGATTGAACCCAGGGCCTTCTGCATGCAAATCAGAGACTCTTCCACTGAGTCATAACCCCTCCGCAAGCAGCTATGAAAAACAGACAGTTTTCAGTTTTCATAGCTCGCTTTTCCATTCTGTGGCATGCATGACCATTAAAACATGTAAGCACTCAAATGCTTGTGTTACTAGGGCTCTTACAGTGAAATCCTAAGAAGATTTTCCTGGGAGTAAGCTCCATTTGGTAGGAATGCTGGGTAACCTGCTTAGGATGGTTCAGTTAACATGATGAAACTGATCATTATGGGTTGTATCTTCCACTCCTAACTGCAATGCAATTCCTCTGGTCTTCCTCAGACACAAGAAGCTCTTCCAATGGCAGAAGACCCTTCTGAATTAGAAAAAGTCTCCTTGTCCTGATGGAAGGAACTGCACAACCAGCTGTCACAATGAGCCTGCTTTGCGGGGAGGGCGGGGTAAAAATACAACAATAAATAAATAAAAATGAGAGGACAGAGCCTTAGAGAACTCCTGTTTTAACCATTTTCCTGGACATGGTAATGAACTATCAAAATTATGATATGTTTGCTCATTCTGAAGAAATCGTTTGCATGGAATCATTTTTGGGAAGAGTGGAGTTTTCTCTGCATTTTTTTTTTAATAGGAAGAGTCTCCAATGTAAAGGGGAGATATTCCTATGCCAAAAATGGTCAGGGATGCTAAGGAATTGGAGACAAGGATGGAAATGACCCTCCTTCCAGTATGGAAGTAATGGGCTTATCTGTGATCCAAGCCAAACATCTCATTACATTTTAAATTTTACAGCTATGCCCTTTCTACCTTTCCCTTCCAGCAGCAGCAGGATGAAGTGAGTTTAGTAAGGATCCACATGCCATATAAAGTGGCAAGTCCAAAAGCTCTTTGCACTGGAATTTTCCATTCTTATACTTTTAAGGCCTTGTTGTGGCCTAAGGAGGGTTGCCAGGTCTGGGTTGGAAAATACCTGGGGTGGAGCCAGGAGAGGATGGGGTGGGGCCTCAGCATGGTACAGTGTCATAGAGTCCACCCTTCAAAGCAGCCATTTTATCCAGGGGAGCTGATCTCTGTCAGCTGGAGATCAGTTGTAAAAGTGGGAGATCTCCAGGCCCAAGGATAGGCCTGCCTTTTGTACAAACATGCCCAATCCCTGATGTTGAAAGGTGTATTTGGAAGAAAGCAAAGGAGGTCTTCAGTTCAGTGGGGAGAAACAAACCAGCTGGGTGATGCATTTTAACAGCCCTTTTGCAAAATTGTTGAGGTTTAGAGCAGGGTTGCCAAGTCTGGGTTGGAAAATACCTGGAGACTTTGGGGGCAGATCCAGGAGAGGGCAGGGTTTGGGGAGGAGAGAAGCCTCAGCATGGCACAATGCCATAGAGCCTACCCTTCAAAGCCGCCATTTTCTCCAGGGGAGCTGATGTATCTCAGCTGGAGATCAGTTGTAAAAGCAGGGGATCCCCAGGCCCCACCTGGAGGCTGGCAACCCAAGTTTAGAGGTTTGTCCCATTAGAGAGACTGTAGTTTATTGTTGGGCACACTAGGACCCTCTGCACTAAAGGGGAAGAAAAATGGAGGAGAGAGTAAAGCTTGGGCTCTAAGAGGGACAGAAGAATAAAATATGATGGTAAAAATCCTGCCTTGGGTTGCCTCCTTGCAAGCATTAAGTTACAAAACTGAGGACAGTGGTGAGGTATTACAAAAGTTATTGGAATGGGAGGGGGAGGGGTCAGTTCTTTCCAAGAGTTCAGAGAGCCCTCTGAAAAAGCTGAGAGTCTGGATCAAAATCGGGCAAAACACACGAACCCATGAAGCTGCCTTATACTAAATCAGACCATGGGTCCATCAAAGTCAGTGTTGTCTACTGAGGCTGGCAGCAGCTCCTCCAGGGTCTCCAGCAGAGATCTTTCACATCACCTACTATTTGATCTTTTTTCTGGAGATGCTAGAGTCTGAATCTGGAACCTTCTCCATGCCAAACTGACACTGTACCACCTGGCCACAGCCCTTCTGCCACAAAGTTAATCCAAACAGAAGTTCCTCCTTTTTTTTTTTTTTTTTTTAAAAAAAAGGTAAATTTGACAGATGACTTCAGTTTAAGTACATTTTTACGGGCTTGTGGGGTCTGCATCATCTGCCCTTCTGCTGTTACACACACATTAAGTCCTGTAGAACTGCAGCCATGTTCTTAAGAACTGGTCTTTCAGGATTCTGAGGCCGCATTCTTATATCCATGGTTTTAACATGATGGCATTCTGCAGATTCTATGCTGATGAAAAGCCCTTGCTGAAATAGTTTTTGACAATGAAAAATGGTGTGATTAAGTACCTCTTACCCTCTGTCCCCTCAAAGAATGCAAACAACATACTGGAGGTTGGAACCTTTTGGTGAAATGATGTTCACCCAGTCATTTTGATCCATTGTTCATTTGGGGGACATAATTCTTAGTGGCATGGAACACCTACTTTTAGAGAGAGATGATCAGCGCTTCTGAAGTTCATGGTCACCATCAATAATAACAATAGCAGCCTTTCTTGTATTCACATTCACCGGCTAGACAGTATTGTATGCTTTTGCTTAGGTTTAGAATAAGCTGGTAACCAGAACAAAAATCAGTGCAGATAAATAGGATAAGTGCATCTAAATTAGTGTGTATGCATTAGCTGGATCAAGCAGGAAGAGAATAAATGTTATCACACTGACACTAGCAGTGATCAGAATGTCATGGCGATGGAATCCACATTCAGAATTATTTTGATTATATTATTGTGTTGCAAGAACCCAAGACCTGGCAATCCTAGGGAGTAAGGTTCCCAAAACTGTCTTAGCAAATGCTGATCGATTGGGAACCGTAGTGCCTCTCAACCATGGAGTTTGCTGTAGGCAGTCTCTGTTGTCTTTACCATATGTAGTCTCTATGGTCTGTACCACTGAGACTAAGGGAAATTCCTAGAGCATCACTTTGTGGAGGCCATTTTTTTCTCCCATGCCTCAGTTTCTCAGGGATGGGAAACTGGGGCTGAGAGCTTGAAATTCCCTGACCCAGGTTGGTAAATGGGACCAATCAGCAGCCTAATTATAAAAATTCACCAGAAGTCACTTCGAAAAGATATGTGCGAAACCCCACAGGTCAATGGGGACAGAGCAGGAATCCCCCAGCACCACCCTCTGAGACTGCTTAAGTTTCTGATACATCTACACATGGAGGGAAGAAACTAGGAATGTATGATGGGGTGGTAATTTCTGTATGCTGCTTTTGTGAGCATTTTCTTCTTGCCTTTTTTTTTTGTTGGTTTGTTTTTGGTGTTCCTAGTTTGGATTTTTAATGCCATATTATATCGTGTTTATGCTGTTGTCACTGCTTGTATGTTATTTTATGTCATTACATGTTATTTATTTGCATTTATATACTCCTTTCTGATCAATCAGGGTCACTAAGGCAGCTTTACACTATTTATTATACCTCATTTGTACACAAACTGGGGCATAATAGCATTAACAATACTGTAAAATTTTAACAGGAAAAATCAATCTAAAAAACAGAAAATATAGCGGAAAATAAATAAATGTCCAGAGCTACACAGTACTGAAACGATATTTATGTCTCTCCAAACAGTGAGTTTGGGAAATTCAATAGAAACGGAATATATTGTGAGAAACTCGCAATATATTGCTGCCCATGCACCTCACAAATAAAGACACAAGACAACAGCTTGGGTTTAACAAATTTTATTTTAAACAGCTTGGCTGTGTCCTACAATTAAATACACTAACACATTTGAAGTGTTAGCAGGCTGCACTAACTCCAAACGTGGCCCGTGGTTTATCATCATCTGCCCATAATGGGCTGAGCGGGGACCAGCCCCATCCTGGCTGTCTGGGGGAGGTATGGCAAGAATATATGCTTGTCAGCCACACCTCCCCATTGGCTGGTTCCCCTTCAGACTGCCCAGTGAGTCTCATGCTGCTTTATTTGGAACAAGGGGCCAAGGCAAACTGATCCCCAGCCTTCATGCCAGGAATTCCCCTTTCTGTGTTCTTATATAAAAAGACGACAGCTGTTTGCTGAGAACCGTGGTGAACATCGACTTCAATTCATGCTGTTGTTTTTTCAAGAAGATTCTCAGTGCCATCCTAAAAACACTTTCCTGGGGATAAGCCCCACTAAATTTGAGTCGGCTCCTGAGGCTGAGTGGCTCTTCTTAGAATTGCTTCTCCCTGATTTCAAAGTATTACTGATGTTGTACAGATGACCTACAATGAATATAAGAATAATTTCTTGGGTCATAATCAAGCAACAGAAAAATGAAGAGTGCAGCTCTTATTTCGTCTCTCATTTGGTCAGGATTAGAATGGGGTCTTTTCCTTTCTGGGAGCCCTTTCAGTTGTTAAATAAGCAACATGACAGCAGGACAATGTTCCTAAGCTCCAACAACTTGAAAATCGCAGTGTGCTCCCTTTTGTTTGCCTAGAGATTTCTCTTTTCTATTCCTTGCTTGCTGAATGGAGGGGGTGCGGGGAAGCATGATGAAAATCGTTTAGCTTCCTTCAGAAAACTGGATATAAATGCCGGTTTGCATTTCGTTTCCATTTCAAACGCATAAATAAAACCTCTTCCCTGTGTTTAGGGCTTGGCAGGAAGAGCACCCGGTGGCATCAAAGAAATTAACTCCAATCATTCACTGAGACTCTTCAGTTCTGGTATGTATCCATTTAAGTTAGAAAACCGATATTTAAGGCTTTGCATTGACTGCTGTGGGGCTTATTCCTTTTCATTGCAACAGGATATGAGAGAGAATGAGAAAGGAAATACAAACCTCCTTCCGTAGAGTAAAAGGGAGACATTGTTTAGTTTGTGTATGTTGCTTATGTTCTCTATTTCTTCTCCTGTGAACCATTTTTTTCCAGTTGCCCTAGGTGAGCAGTGGGGCAACAGAACTTACTGCCAGCGCATTAGTAAGAGTGCCAGATACGAGGCATCTTCGAGATAGCTGTACTTGGGCTTTGGCATAGGAGTCTATGCAGAACCTCACCCATTTTGTGCCAGTGAAAATCCCTAGGTTGGTCTGTGATGCTACCAGAATGCCGGGTCCCATGCTTTCCACTTAACATGTTTCCAAAGAACACTTATTTATAATTAATAGAAGTGGAATAAATTCTATGTAGCTTAATAGGAGGACAGAAGTAGCAATAAAAAGAGAAATCCCATCGGTTATAATTAAAAAAAATATATCGCTGACTGAAGGTGAGCATTATCGGGCCAGTGACAAAAACTAGATGTGGAATGAACTGTAGAAATTAAGCCTTCTGTGCTTCTGATGCTTCGGTGTATGATTTCCTTGGAGGCATTTGTTTGCTTCATTGATACCCTGACTTTCTCTCCAAGAAAACCCAAAGTGGCTTATATCAATTCCCCATTTTATCCTCACAACAAAGCTGTCAAGTGGGTTAGACTGAGGCCGAGGACAGACTATTGTTCTGCCGCGCTAGAGGAGCGCGGCAGAACAAGGCAGGGGGGAACTGCCCCGCAGCGTGACGTTCAGACGCGGCCGCAAGGAAGCCGCCCGCAGCGTCCACACTGTGGGCGGCTTACGGCGGCAGCAGAACGCCGCGCGGCTCTGCCCGCGTGCGTTTACACCCACCAGAAGTGGGTGGAACGCGCGCACAGCTGCCGGGACACCACTTGGAAGTGGTGCCCGGCTGCTGTGGGAGGAGTGCGCCGCCGGACGAGGTAAGTCCGGGGCGCCTCCGCAGGGCAGATGCGGCAGTCTGGATGCCCGCTCTGCCTCCACTTTTAAAGCGGAGGCAGAACAGGCCAGACTGCCAGTCTGTCCTTAGCCTTAGAGTGTGAGATTGGCCCAAGATCATCCGGCAAACTATAGCATGGTTTTTGGGCTACATTTACAAGTAGATTTAGTAACAGAGGTAAGTAGGTAAAATGCATGCCATCCCTCTTCTCCTGTTCTAACATATGCTAATCTTTTTGAGCCTGTGGGCACCTTTGGAGTTCTTATAAAGGACAGTAGGGTGGAACCACAAAATGGCTGCCATTGGAGGTGGAGCCAACCACAAAATGGCTGTCAGATGGAGCAGAGTGAGGTTATACATAGCACTAGTAATACTCAATGGGGGACCTCAAAGTAGCTGTTTTACTGCAAAGGAATTTCAGAAAGAGACTGGAATGGGAGATTGCTGAATTACAAGTTATTGCAACACTCAGGGCGATGGAACCCCAACGGCTTTACAGAGAGATCAAGTTCTTATCTCACTCCACATGCTAAGTCACTCAGTTCTTGCTTATACCCAGAATTAAACTTTGTTGGTTTTAAAGGTGCCACTGGACTCAAACTTACTTCTCACATCTGTTTGTTTACTCTTATTATCTGTATGCTAATTTGCTGCTATTCATAGGTCTTACCAATTGCTGAGCTATACTTAGTTATACATATCACTATACGTAGCTATACTCAGCTATTCTTATCACTCAGGCTGCAATCCCACACTAAATAATCCACTTCCAATCCATTTTCAATGCACTTTCCAACTGGATTTTGCCAGTTCACACAGTAAAATCCAGTTGGAAAATGCATTTAAAGTGTATTGGAAGTGGATTATTTAGCGTGTGTGATCTCAGCCTTGCTTAGGCATCTTCACTCTAATTAGCCCTTCCTGGCAACTAACCCCTCTTCTCTCTACCTATATGTAATGGTTGAGGAAGTCTTGTTTCAATGTAGCTGAAGATTTTTGCATGCACACAAAAGCTTGTACCCAGAATTAAACGATGTTGATCTTAAAAGTGCCACTGGACTAAAACTTTGTACTAACAGTAACACTTCACCGTTTCAGGATCTGGGGGCTGGCAGCCCTACCTCAACTTCTCATACGTCAAGACTCATGAGCGCATAAATCTGTTGACTTATGATTATAATGATTAAGACCACTAATCCATCAGGACCAGTAACTGTGTACTCAGACTGTCAGCAATTCTTCAGCAGCTCATCAGGCAAAGGTGTTTTACGTCACCTGCTAACTGGTCTTTCAAACTAGAGATTGAACCGTCTGCATCACAAGCAGATGCTCTTCCACTGAGCCACAGCATCTCCCCACCTCCTCAGAAAGAGAGAGAGAGAGAACACAATGCGCACAAAATTAGTGTATGCTAATTTACATTCATAGATGCAAATGTGCACATTATTGTAATTTAAATAGAAATACAGCACGCCATGGTGCCAGCTCTGTCTGTTATTGAGGCATTGACTGTTGATAGGAAACTCTTCATGCCCCTTGCTCTCCCCTCTGACAGCCCCTCATTTTTTATTTACTCCAGACAGCTCGGTGAGCTTCAGCAGCCCTTCTTCCAACTGTTGGTAGCTCTGGAGACCATGCAGCTGCTTAGGAATCTGGCACCCCTTAACCGCTTCTGCTGATTTTATTGGACGGGAGCAAAACCTGGACTTTTCAGAGGATGGGCCTCCAAAGAGGGGACTGTCCTCTGAAAAAGTGGACATCTGGCCAAAATTGTCCCACTTTATTTCTCCAGCAATTTCTAACACCCTCTTGGATAACTCACTTTGTTCCTTAACCCAAATGTGAACAGTGGCAACACCTGGAGGTACCCTCTGGCACCAGCTTTATCAGTGCGGGAGCTGCAAACATGCATGGGGGGGGGGGTATGTGCGGAAAGTGCCATCAACTTGCAGTGACCCCACAGGGTTTTCAAAGCAAGAGACATTTAGAGGTGGTTTGCCATTGCTTGCCTCCACTTAGCAACCCTGGACTTCCTTGGTGGTCTCTCATCCAAATACTAGCCAGAACCAACCCTGCTTAGCTTTTTAGATCTGGCAGGATCAGGCAGGGCCGGCTCCAGGGTTTTTTGCACACTAGGCAAGGATACTTTCTGCCCCCCCCCGCCCCCCCCCCCCCCCGCACTCACCAATTTTCAAACAAATGCGTTTTAGGAAGAATGAAAAGTTGGGAGCAACTTGAAGGCACTTCTCTCTCTCTCTCTCTCTCTCTCTCTCTCACACACACACACACACACACAATATTAATGCAAATGCAGCACATGTGGTCCTCTCCCTTGCCAACTCTGACATGGGAAATTCCTGGAAATTTGGGGGTGGAACAGTTACAGATTTGCCAGTTCTGATTTGGGAAACTCCTGGAGATTTGGCGGTGGAGTTTGGGGACCTCAGCGAGATATCACTCTGTAGAATCCACTCTCCAAACCTGCCACTTTCTCCAGGAGAACTCATCATCTTTGCTGTCTGGAGATCAGCTGCAATTCTGGAAGATCTCTAGACACCCCCCCCCCCCAGAGGCTGGTAACTTTAGATTGCCAACACCCCAGAGGGGGGGGAAAAAAACCCTGTTCTATCCCTTGAATGGAGGCTTAATGCGATGCTATTGACATCCGCGCCAGGCCAAGCCTCCATTTCCCCCCAGGCCTGTTGGCAACCTGACCTGGGGATGTTCCCCTCACTGTAAGACTCTCGCCCTTCCCTGTCCCCCACCCAGAGCTGGAGAAGCGGTGCGTAGGCGGCTGCCCCAGTGACCTCAGAGGCACCCAAGTCCCGGGACCAAAAGGAAGCCCAGTAGGAGGTAGGGCTGCCAAGTCCCCCGGTAGAGCGGGGGAAACACCGATTTTTAAAGCTTTCCCCCGCTTTTCCAAGATTGGCCACCGGGGGGACAAAATGGCTGCCAGCAGGGGAACCTCGGAGCCTGCCCTGCTGGCCTCTTGAACTTCTTAAAAGGGAAATTTCCCCTTTAAGAGCTGAGCCAGCAAGAGAGCCCCGCCCAGAGATTAAGGCGGGACTAAGCTCTTTCTACTGCGTGCAAGGTTGCTGCTGGAGTAAACTGCTCCGGTAAGCTGCTGGCGTCTGCGAGCTCTTTTCCTTCTCTGTCTCTCCCCCTCCCCCCCTTTCTTTTTTCTGTCTGTCTGTCCACTGTGGTTTTGTCAAAGGAATAAACTGTCACTTCCAAAGAGGTAAACATCACAAGGAGAGGTTGCCTGTAGAAGGTCTGGGAGTGGGATTGTTTAAAATGTCTTGTCGTGGCTGCTTGGGTCCCCCCAATCCTCATTTCCCTTCTGCAAATAAAAGTTGGGATTCCTCATTTTTATGCCAATTTTCTGTTTCTTTCAACCGTGTCCTCCCCCCCCCCCCCCCAGTAAAAATCTGCATTTTTAAAAGCATTTGTACATCAAGTAACCGGTATTTTAAGTTAGGGATGGATCCAACTAGCTTTTCTGCTGGCTAAAAGGGGAGGACAAAGGTCCTCTTTAGCCACCAAAAAGCCTATGCTGGGGGGGGGGGGGGGAGAAGTTATGGGACTTACATGGACAACAGCTGGGTGAAACAAGGGCCAGAAATAAAGCCTGGGAATTGGGCAAGAGTAAGTGAAAAAGCTGTCTGTCTGTCTGTCTGTCTGTCTGTCTCTCTCTCCCCATCCAGCAGAGGTCTGTCAGTGGCTATTATTAGCCACAAGGTCTAAATGGAGCCCTTTGTCTGGGGCAGTGATGCTCTGCATTCTTGGTGCTTGGGGGGGCAACAGTGGGAGGGCTTCTGGAGTTCTGGCCCCGCTGCTGGACCTCCTGAGGGCACCTGGTATTTTTGGCCACTGTGTGACACAGAGTGTTGTACTGGATGGGCTGTTGGCCTGATCCACTGTGGCTTCTCTCCTGTTCTTATGATATGAAAATCATATTTAGCACTTGTGTAGCACTTAGGGCTTCATATTCTGCCGAGATGAGGAAGGATTCAGTAGGGCCATTGCTCAGTGATAGAGCATCTGCTTGACATGCAGGAGGTATCAGCCTCTTCAGCTAAAAAAGGATCAGGTAATAGGTGACATTAAAGATCTCAGCCTGAGACCCTGGAGAGCCACTACCAGTCTGAGTAGTCAATACTGACCTTGATGGACCAATGGCCTGATTCAGTATTAGGAAACTTCATGAGTTCATGTGGAAGCATGTGGAAGCAACATCACAGGATGTGACATCACAAAATGATGTCACTTCCTTTCTCCTGGCTCCACCCCCAAAGTCCCCAGATATTTCCCAAGTTGGACTTGGCAGCCCTAGTAGGAGGGTGGGAGGGCATCGGCTAGGGGCGGCAGGACTTGTATGTCCATCCCCTGCCCCTGCTGGGCCCAGTCCAGGGGAGAAGGAGGATGGCTGCCTTGAGATGGTTGTGGGGTGGGGTGGGGCAGGAGCAGGGCGAGGGCTTGCCAATCTGGGGTGCCTTCCGCTGTTCACACAGGCCACGGAGAAGGCGGCAGGTGGCAAAGTGTGCCGTCGGACTTGACGCCTTGCATACCCCCTCACCGCCTAGGTTTCCAAGAACCGCCACAAGTGGGGGGGGGGAGCAGGCAGGAATCCAATGGGCCAAGGCCAGCTTCCCAGAGATCGGGGGGGGGGGAATCTTCACCTGTTGGGTTGCTGCAGGCTCTGAAAGGTGCCAGGTGGGAAGAGCTGAAAGGGTCATTGGACAGGACTTCACCCTGCCTGACTCTTCTTCTTCCTTTCCTCTCCACCCCCCCCCCCCCCCGGTCCCCGGATTTCTGTCTTTACGAGGTTCCCTGCGAGGCTCCGGTCTCCTCTTGCAGACCGGCTTCTTTCTCTGCCAGGCCTGATCCATCCCGCCCTACAGAAGAACCTCTGGCATGAAAGGGTGCCTTGCCGGGGCTGGGGGAGACGGTGCATGAGGGGCATGGCACACGATGCCATTTCAAATGATGATGGGGCACAAGGGGTCCCCCTTCTGATCTTCTCTCGGAGGGGTGGGCAGGGGGCGGCAAAAGAACTCCCATCTGTCTGTCCGTCTCCTCCCCTTCGCTGCCGTGCCGCCAGAACCAATGCAGGCAGCAGGCACCACTTCCTCTTCTCACTTAAAGGGGTGGAGGTCGACTTGGTTCGGAAGGCCAGCTTGCCGCTCACCAGCAGGAGACGCCCTAGGCCACGGTCTAATTTGCCTAGCGGGCCAGCTGGCCCTGGGATCAGTCTAGCCTGGGTCATTCAGGTCAGAGCAATTTGGGCCTTGCCTGTGGCTATTGCAAAGCAGTTTCATTGTTTTAGTGAATTTTAAAATCACTGAATACAGATTTGATTCTAAAGCTCCTAAAATGAATTCAAACTTTCCTCCCTGTGCATTCAGTGTTGAAATCAAGCCTGTTTTGGTGGAGTGGTTAAGAGTGCGGGCTATAATCTGGAGAACTGGGTTTGGTTCCCTACGCCTCCACATGCAGCTGGTGGTGTGACCTTGGGTCAGTTACAAGTTTTCTCAAAAGCAGTCCTCAAAAGAGCTCTCTCTGCCCCACCTACCTCATAGGGTGTCTGTTGTGGGAAGGGGAAGGAGATTGTAAGGCGCTCTGAGACACCGAGTGAAGGGTATAAATCCAGTCTCCTCTTCTTCTCTTCTTTTTCTCAGCAAAGAAACTTTGATGTAAAATATACAAATAATAACTTTGCCTCGTGTTTTGTGAATTACCCTACAATGCTTTTGCTATTCTTTCTTGTATTGTCCTGTATTCCTTTTGTAATTTTGTGTGGGAGGAGGAGAGATTACGACAGGTAAAGATTTCAGTGCCTCCAAAATAAAATGTAATATTAGATTTTACAGGTTGTTTGAGAGTAGCTTGGGTGTTTAAAAAGCTTCCAAACCCATTCCATTTTCTAGTCACAATTCTACCAATTTTCCAGTCATTTTGGTAGTTTTCATTCCAATAAGGCTTTCATGATGCATCTCCTCTAGATGACAGAGATGAGTTCCCCTGGAGAAAACAGATGCTTTAGAGGATGGACTCAGTGGCTTTATACCTCAGTAAGATCCCTTCCACCCCCAAAGTCACCCTCTCCAAGTTCCACCTTCAAATCTCCAGGAATGTACCAAACCAGAGTTGGCAAGCCTATATACTGTGCAGGTAAAAGGCCCCAGGGGCAATCACTGGCATCTCCTCCAGTTAAGGTGTTGGGAAACACCTTTGTCTTCCTGAGATCCTAGAGAGCTGATCCCAGTCAGAGTAGAAAATAATTAGCTAGAGAGACCAATCACCTGACTTGGTATAAAACAGTTCCATGTTTTCCTGTGATATTAGGTAATAGAGATGTACTGTCAGAAAGCAGTGAATCAAAATCTAATCTGGATATGCCCCATTTGTTTCCCCAGCTTGGAGAGGTAACTTATCTGAAATTTCCTTCCTTCCTAGGAACCAAATAGGCCATATCTATTTGCTAGTAGCATCATGTGGGCAAGCACGCTGTACTTTCAGTTTCCATTTCCCCATGCCATCTTTAGCATTACTTTGGACCTGAGTGGTGAAAGGGGAGAGAAGGGGAGGGATGGGGGGAGCGGACTGGGGAGGTAACTGCTTGACAGGGACCTAGTCCAACTAAAAAGAATAGCCCATCTTTACACTAAACAGGTACTGATGTTCATGGTTTCTACTGAGTCTTAATAATAATTTAAATAGGTGGAAGAGACAGGCATACCGTTGATAGTAATGGTTATGGGTTGGATCCCACAATCCATCCATTGATGTAAAGATTACAGATCTTTCCTGACCACCCACCCCCAAGCAGTCTTTCCAGATCCTGGGAAAGTTTATTCCCACGGTTGCAAGACCCATGTATATACTAATAGCCAAGGGTCCTCTGTGCGTGCGGATACTTATTTCTGCAAATCAGGGGCACATGGAGGTGATTATCCTGCACATGTGGGCCGCCCCCCAGGTATGCAGAAAAATCTAAAAACTGTAAAAAAATATATGGGGGAGGTTAAAAATGGCCAAAACGTAAATCAGCTTTCACTGCGCCTTCTCTCCCCCCCCCCCCCCCCCCCGGTAGTTCTGATTGCATTGAGTCCTCCCTCATGGCCACGCCCCCTCCACCGAACATTCAAGCTTCCAGCAGCATCTACCTTGCGATTTTCACTCTGCTCAGGGAGTTCCTTCCGCTTTCCATGCAATTGCAAGAAGAAAGCACACACTTACTCAAAAAAGGGGTGGGGGGAGCCAGCAGAAAATAAACATGTCTTTGAGTCTGTCTGCCCTTCGAGTAGGCGAGAGAAGTCCCCAGTGCCTCGGCTCTTCCCTCTTTCCCATCTTCCTCCCAGTCAATTAGTTTTATGGTTTACTGTTTCAGGGGAAAGAAAAAACAGGGCGGGCGGCAGTGTTCCCTCTAAGCTGAGTTAGTGTGAGCTAGCTCACAGTTTTTTAGCCTCCGGCTCACACATTTTTGTCTTAGGAAGGATGGCTCCAGAGCAAACTAATTTATGCAGTAGCCAAATTGCTCGCTCACAAAGTAAAACTTTTGCTCGCAAGACTCCACAGCTTAGAGGGAGCATTGGTGGACGTGGAGGAAAATCTTCTCTTCTTCAGAGACTGCAGGAGTGTGATTCTTCCCCTGCACTGAAATGCCAATAGGGTGGAATGGCAACATTTTGTTGCAGGTCCCCTCTTGTATGGTCTAATAACCACATAGATCAGGAGATTGCAGTGTGAAGGAAGGGGTGAAATTACCTTTTCTCTTCTGTAAGTGGGAGTTGATACTCTGTCTCTCTCACAGGCAGTTAGACCATAGACACCATGTGGGCCAAGTGGGGAACAACTAGAAGGTGGCAACCAGAAGAACACAGTTGACATATGCAGACATTTGGGGAGTGGATTGCCATGTGGTTAACCCAGGCCAATCTAAAATACCGTCCTGCTTAACACTCACCACTGGGAGGGGGTAAGCATTCTCCTCATTGTTTTCCCAACCTGAAATGTCCCCAGGATGCCATTATTGCTCTGTTGCAGAAAGCATACAAATAGATACAGGACCCACAGAGAGTTCATAGAAACTGGAATGTATGGTACCGGTTCAATTTCATGCACAATTCATTCATGCCTACTTGAAGGACCGCCTTTCCCCATATATGCCCCAGAGGGCACTGAGGGCACTGAGGTCAGGCACACAACATCGCCTGACTCTCCCCTGTCCGAAAGATGCTCGGCTGGCCTGTACCAGGGCCAGGGCTTTCTCAGTGGCGGCCCCATACTGGTGGAATGAGCTCCCGGATGACATCAGGGCCCTGCGGGACTTATTACAGTTCCGCAGGGCCTGCAAGATGGAGTTCTTCCACCAGGCTTTCAATTAGGAGCTGCCACCGGGGGAAATTTACAGGATAACATCGCCCTGGCCCCTCAGTCGAATCTTGTACTGCCATCTGTTCACCATGAGAACTCTGATGCTGCCAGTTATGTTCTTGCTTTATATTGTGTGTATGCGCTAATGTTTAGTTTTATGCTAGTTTTAATTTGTTTAATTTGTAAACCACTCTGATGGTATTTTATGGTTGTTAGCCGCCTTGAGCCAGTTCGCCGGCAAAGCGGAATAAAAATGAAATAAATAAATAAATGTAAAAATCAACTGCTTGATGTATGCATGAATAGAAGCCTTGTACTGGAATCTGGACCACAAGAATGATATGAAGTTTGTGTTTCCGGGCTGGTTCTTAATTTTAAGGTACTGGTCCTTAACTTTACTAATTCATCACTTTACTGGTTCTTAAGTGGTTCTTAACTTTAAGGTCCTGGCTTGCCTGCCACCTACCTTCCTTTCTGTGTCAGGCTAAAACACATCCTTTTACCCAGGCTTTTAATTAGGGGTTTTGTCTTAGCAGCTTTACAGTGGTCTGCTCCTGTCCTAGGGTAGCTTTTGTGCTGCTTGGGTTTAACAACTTGTGTTTTTTATTTGTAAGCCGCCTCGAGAAAGGACTCCGCAGAGGTGGCATAGAAATACCCTAATAAATAAAGATTTGGTTGTTGCATTACAAATTAATGTCACAGAACCTTGTACAGGGTTGTCAGCTCCAGGTTCAGGGTGGAGCCTGAGGAAGGCAGGATTTAGGGAAGTGAAGGATTTCAATGGAGTATGGTACTATACTATACTTGAGAGCTAGTTTGGTGTAGTAGTTAAGTGCACGGACTCTAATTTGGGAGAACCAGGTTTGATTCCCCACTCCTCCACTTTCACCTGCTGGATGACCTTGGGCAAGCCATAGCTCTGTACCAGCTGTTCTCTCAAGGACAGCTTGGGAAAGAGCTCTCTCAGCCCCACCTACCTCACAGGGTGTCTGTTGTGGGGAGGGGAAGGGAAATGAGTTTGTAAGCCACTCTGAGACTCCCTTGGGGAGTGGAGGGCGGGGTATAAATCCAATCTCCTCTCTCTCTTCTTCTTCTATAGAGTTCATCTTCCAAAGCAGCCATTTTCTCCAGGTGAAATGATCTCTGTCACCCAGAAGTCAGTGATAATTCCAATCTCCACTCACTACTTAGATGTTGATAAACCTATACACATGAAATATTAGTGTATAGTTCGCATGACTTGGAATACAGGAAGAGTAAGGCAACAAAGCTAGGCCACAGAGCAAGGCAACAGAGCTAGATCACAGTCAAGAGTCCAGTCCAGGGGTCAAATACCAGTTCAGCAGCAGTCAGAGTTCATGGGTTGTTCAGAAAAGCAGAACCAAGGCAGTCCAAGGTCATTGGTCAGCAAGGTTCAGGCAGGTCCAAAAAGCAAAGTTGAAGGTCAGTCCAAAGGTCATATGAGGCAAGCAGAGTCCAGAGTCTTGGTTGTAACATTTATTTATTTATTTATTTATTTGATTTCTAGGCCGCTCTCCCCATGTTCGCAGGCTCAGAGTGGCTTACAAGACCTGATGTGCCAGGATTCACTAACATTATAAATATTTAAAACAATATAAAACATTTAGTTAAAAACAACAACAATTTAAAGTGCTCAACAGTCAAAAACTCAGATGGCGGCTCTCTGATCACACCAGTGCCGTTTTCCCAGCGGCAGATGATACAGTCGGCGGCCAGACATTGGTGGATGTATTATGGAGGAGGGAGGGGGGAGGCAAGGATAGCGGCCCTTATTCATATGCCTGGCGGAAGAGCTCTGTCTTGCAGGCCCTGCAGAACTGCACCAGGTCCCACAGGGCCCTGATCTCCTCTGGGAGCTCATTCCACCAGGTTGGGGCTGCCACTGAGAAAGCCCTTCATTCACAGGTTTGTGACTAGGTGCTTCTACAATCTCACCGTTCTCCAGGTCTGGTTCATATAGGCATTCCTTAACAAGCCTGATTTACAGACATCTGCTTGGAGGTGCTCCTGAACTTACTCAGAACTGCTATCATTAAGCAATTGGTGCAGAGCCAAGAAGCAAGCACTCTATCTGCGTGTTCTTGAGTCTTGTCGGAGCCTTTCCCTTTGCTATTCAATTAACAAAGGGGAGCCTGGTGGGCTGCTTTCCTGCAGCTGTGCTTCATTGGCTACTTCAGAGCTGTGCTGAGTGGGTCAGTCAGCTGCCAGCAATGAATCTTGAAGCGCCTGTATCTCTAATCCACTAACTTTAGCTGGTTCAGAGCTGGCTGCTTGTAGCCCCTCAACTCCTGAGGAGTCTTCAGCCACACTGGACTCAGGCTGGTCAAGTTGGCCCACGACATCATGCGCTCCTAGAGGAGAAGAAGCAAGTGTTCCTATCCTGTTCCCCTTTGCAGCCAAGCACTCTGGTCCCACCCTTTCATATGTGCATTTGCTGTTCATGGGCGCAGAACCAGTGAACATGCAAACATTTTGTGTGCATGGGCTGCATCTCTATGACTGGGAACATGATTCCCAATTATGGGCACAGCATAGGTATAGTGTCCAAATACCTTATGCCTGCATGGGTTCTGTGGGGCTAAATCAGAAGCATAACTTGGAAGAAAAAACTAATGCAGAATTTCTTTCATTCAAGAACATTATTTAAACTTGCAGAATGATATCACCGAGATCTATCTATGAAAATACCTATGTATATGAAGCAAGTTCAATTAAACCAATCTATTCATTTATTTATTGTTAATTTATTCTTACAAATGCTAGAATAGGGAAACAGGCCAAAAGGTCAATGGAAAAGAAATGCTGTAACCTTTACTTAACTTTCTTCGACCTTATGTTCAAACCATAACTCCTTGTTTGTTTAACCCTGTGGGCTGTGTGAAAGAACAGGGAAAGAACACACACACACAAGTTCAGATCTCAGTCTATGTATGTTTCAGGATATGAATAAATGGTGGCGGCCTGTGAATGGAACAGTGCTTGAATCCCCCAGCCCAAAAACTCTGCAAAGTGTTTGAGTGAGGGGACAGTGTTAAAGGAGGCCGAGTTACCCTGTTGTCTCTGTGTGAAAGAGGACCTGAGAGGTGAAATGGTCATGGGTCTCTGTATGTTTTAGAAGAGGCAAGAAGGGCAGTGACCTGTGACATCCTGATACACTTGCGACCCTGGACCTGAGAGAGTGTGGTGGTGGGGGGTGGTAGACACTCTGTGTGAGAGGAGAAGGAGAATAACACATATCTAATGCAAAATCCTTGCGTTTGTTCCCCAATGAACACGAGAACTTTTTAATGTGTAGATAAGTCCTAAATTATTACCCTTTTATGATCGGACATGCCAGAAGATAGACTGTTGTTTTAAGCTATGGATCCAAAGAGACTAATAATACTGTGATCTACTACACATTGATATGGACATGGTTGCCCTTTAAACTGCCTAATTCTCAGGCATCTGAAGTGCTTGTATGCCATCTTAAGTGGTCAGTAGATCTCGTTGTAAGGATAGTTTAATCTCCTGCAGTTTGGAGGGTTTTTAGTAAATGAATGAGTTCTGGACTTTAATCCTTGGGTAAATGTCAAACTGGAGATGGTAGAAACCAAAGTCCTGTCTTCTCTTTATGGTGGAACAAATACAACCGAAGAATACCATGTTTAATGAAAAAGGGACTGAAGATACCGATTCTACTACGTCTGATATAATAAAAATTCCAAGACCCCAACAATTTTGCTTTATGACAGTGGTATATATGTGAAATGCCCTGTCCTAGTCCAGGCTAGCCCGATCTCATCAGATCTCAGAAGCTAAGCAGGGTCGGCCCTGGTTAGTATTTGGATGGGAGACCATCAAGGAATACCAGGGTCATGACGCAGAGGCAGGCAACGGCAAACCACCTCTGAACATCTCTTTCCTTGAAAATTCAACCGGGTCACCATAAATCAACTATGACTTGATGGCGCAAAATAAAAAGATGTGTGTTCGTGTGTGTGTGTGTGTATCTCTGTCTATATATATATCTTCTGCACTACATCAAGAAGGAGAGTTTGCTGAGTTTACCCTACCTTTTGATTCATTTTAGGGAGAAATAAAGATAATCTCTTGCCCTTTCTCACTCTCTCTGGTTTCTGAGGCCTTAGGGCCAGGACTCTCACTGACAGAGTTTGCCTTCTATAAAGGGGAGGGGGGGTCTTGATACCATAAAATGTCCAGAAGCCAAAAAGACCCAGAGGTCTGCAAAAAAGAGAAAGAAAGAAAACAGGAGGAAAAAAACCTCACAACAGTTACTAGCAGTGTAGGCAAAAAAAATAACTTATTATTCCCTGTTTTAGTCCATGACTAGCTCAGTTATGTATTGCCGCAGTTACGATGCCTTAACTTGGTCAGAGTCCAAGAAATATATATAAGACAGAAGATTTCTCTAGTGAATGGGAGCACCGATCCAGCCCCCTTACTTATTTGCAAAGTAATTGTTCCCTCGAGAGAGACCGATGTTTGAAACACGCTGGAAATTAAAGATACTGTTTTGTCAACACAGTTTGTTGTGTAGTGTCCGCATGTGTGTGGGGGGTGTTGTTTATTGCCTCTACTGGTACTGTCCTTTTTGGGCACTTAGGAGCCATTCAACTAAAGTAGCATACCAAAGAACCTTGTGTATCAGCACAACAAACATGAATGATCACATTTTCAAACACATCCTTGCGTGCGCTGACGAAAGGGCACTGTGCTATTTGTTTTATTTCATGTGTTTAAAAATGTTTCTAACCCACCTTAATGTCATTTCTGTCCCCCAGGGCAACTGGAAGGAACATTTAAACCAACCAATCAGAATAATGGACAGCCTACTGCTACTCTGCATAAAGCACAGAGAGTGTTCTCTCTTTCCTCTCCATTCCTGCAGTCCCTTTTGACAGTGAGAAAGAGCCTTCTTAGGGCCATGGGATCGACATGGAGGAATAGCCATATGGGCTGAGGAAAGGAGGGGCTGGTCTTTTGGAAGTGTAGCTGGGCCGATCTTCCTCTTCTGGATGTATAGTTGTTTTTTAGGAATGGGATTGGCTTTATTCCACTGCCTCCCCTCCCCACTGCAGCCCACTGACCTGCTTGGCTGTTCCTCCACACAGAACCCACAGCCCTGGGAGTTATCTTTTGGGGGACTGTAAGGGGCTGAAGGAATGGAGAGGAATGTGGGAAAACTTCTGTGCACGGATGCTTAAATATGTGCCACTGACTAAGAAAATTAAGGAAAACAGCAGCCCCTCAAAAATCTCAATCAGTTTAGGGTTCCCAAAAGTTTGAAGAACTCTAGATAATAACCATGGCTAGCATCATTGTGTGTCCTGACCTGGATGATCATAAGAACATAAAAACATAAGAGAAGCCAGTGCTGGGTCAGGCCAGTGGCCCATCCAGTCCAACACTCTGTCACACGGTGGCCAAAAACACCAGGTGCCCTCAGGAGGTCCAGCAGTGGGGGCAGGACACCAGAAGCCCTCCCATTGATGCCCCCCCCACCAAGCACCAAGAATATAGAGCATCACTTGACCCATAGTTCCTATCTATACCTTGTGGCCAATAGCTACTGATGGACCTTTGCTCCATATGTTTATCTAATTCCCTCTTGAAGCCATCCATGCTTGTAGCCACCACCACCTCCTATGGCAGTGAATTCCATGTGTTAATCACTCTTTGGGTGAAGAAGTCCTTCCTTTTATCTGTTCTAACCTGACTGCTCAACAATTTCATTGAGTGCCCACAAGTTCTTGTACTGTGATCCAGGCTAGCCTGATCTCATCAAGTCTCAGAAGGTAAGCAGGGCTGTCTAGTGGCTAGTGTTTGGATGGGAGACTGCCAAGAAATTCTAGGGTCACTATGCAGATGAAGACAATGGCAAACCACCTCTGTTAGTTGCTTGCCTTGTAAACCCTATGTGATTTGATGGCTCTTTACGCACACAGTGTCATTGGGCCAATTTACCTACCCACATAGGAGCCATGTGAACTCATGAAACTACCTTATACTGAATCAGACCATTGGTCCATCAAATATGTATTGTCTACTCAGACTGGCAGTGACTTCCCAGATTCTCAAGTGTAGGTCTTTCTCTTCTGCCTGGTCCTTTTAACTGGAGGGGCCAGTGATTGAACCCAGGATCTTCTACGTGCCAGTCAGAGGTTCTACAACTGAGCCACAGCCTTTGGTTGTTAGATACAGCAATGAAAAGAACTGATCAAAGGAAACCCTCCTATCCCTAAACTAAAAGAAAGCACCAGAGAATATTAGAATCCAGCTGAAATTCCCAGCATGTACCTCACAAGGTTCATTGTACTTGGCAGGATGATCCTCTCCACGGATGTGAAATTTTCATTTATGATGTTTCCAGCAGATGGGGGTACAAATAACGTCTTCAAAAACCCCTTTCAAACTGTTCTACACACCTGGAGCATGTAATGAATTTGTTTTCCAATGAGTTCATTACACGGTTCCCTCTATTAGCATATACCTTCCATTAGGAGGCATTGTTTAAGCAAGTTTTTCAATCTTCAGTCATTCTAGTAAGATCATGTTGTGAAAATTATCTTTATTATTTCCAATTCTGCATGAATTATAGTAGGATAACATGCAGGAGCCCTAAAAAACAAGGAATCCCTAATGAGGGCCAGCCACATATTTAATTTCCCCCCCAAAAGATGCCTTTGGAAAAGAATTATAAATATGCCTTGGTGGTTCCATTAAGAATTGCATTAAAAAAGACTGTAAAACGGCAATGAAATATTTTCCTAAAAAACCACCCATTTATTGAGAATTAATTCACAACAGACACAATATTTTATAACAGAATCCCAGCACACACATTTGGCATCATGCATATATTAAGCTACAAACATAAACATACCCAGGAGTAGCTTCATTTGTTATAAACAAGTTTTGACAAAGGGTGACTGAGGGCAAAACTATGCATTATGGGTAATGCAGGGATGCCACCAGAAACAGCACCAACATGTTAAGTTTTGTCATGCATAATATGCAGTAACACCTGGTTTGTACTGTCATCATATTGTGTATTGCTCAACACAGAAGTTCACATATCAACCCCACAGTGACTTGCACAGATTCCAGCTATATGGGTGTGTGAAATGCTGCCAGTTGTGCTGCAACTGTATTGTATGTACTGCGCTGCAATACATGAAAAATAACTTACGACGAAGAAGAAGAAGAAGAAGAGGAGATTGGATTTATACCCCGCCCTTCACTTGGTGTCTCAGAGCGGCTTACAAACTCCTTTCCCTTCCCCTCCCCACAACAGACACCCTGTGAGGTGGGTGGGGCTGAGAAAGCTCTTTCCCAAACTGTCCTTGAGAGAACAGTTGGTACAGAGCTATGGCTTGCCCAAGGTCATCCAGCAGGTGCAAGTGGAGGAGTGGGGAATCAAACCCGATTCTCCCAGATTACAGTCTGCGCACTTAACCACTACACCAAACTGGCTCTCACACCAAACTGGCTCTCAAAAGCGGTTTGAACTGCTCCCAGACAGTTGAACCGCCCAAACAACCCCCCCTCCCAGTTCTTTTCAAGTTAGTGGTGAGCAGAATGGGTTTGAATAGCCTTCACTAGAAAAAAGGGGTGGGGGACCAAAAAAAAACAGCTGGACGTGGACTGAAAAGTCTGCAGGAGCATGAAAATTGAGAACAGTTGATTAAGGCCAGGGAAATTTAACCTGCTATGGCTCCCAAGAGCTTATAGAGGGAGGTTTTGAGGAGTGCATTTCCACATTAACCTTCTCTCCTGTTTCGATTCCTTGCAGATTTCTCAGTTTGCATATTTCACTTTGGAACAATCAGCCAATATCTAGGTTGCCCGGATCTGAATGGCCCAGGCTGGCTCAATCCTGTCAAATTTGAGAACCTAAACAGGGTTAGCACTGGTTAGTACTCAGTGGGAGACCATCAATAAAGCCCAGGATCATTACACAGAGGCAGGCAATGGTAACCCATCTCTGTTCATCTCTAACCTTGAAAACCCTACAGGGTCGCCATGAGTTGACTGTGACTTATGGCACTTTCTACCAATATCTAGTTTATTTCCTTTTTCCAGTTTCTGTCCATCAGATGCAATCTGGAGTCTAGACTTTATATTTTCTCACACAGTCATTTATGAGAGGTCTAACTGAATCAGGAACATCTGATTACACAAAAGGCAACTTGCGTTTGCGGCTGCTTAAATTATACAGCACTCAAAGCATATCTGAAAGACGCAGCTCTAGGCAAACAACTATTGGTGCGATGCAGATTCTTCAAGATAACAACCCGGGTAATAGCTTTTGATTTCAACTTGCTTTAGTTGCTTTTAGAACAAGTAAAACTGGAGCAATTCACCCCTATCAGCTGTCTGTCCTTTGAGGGTTTGTCACTGATACAAAAAGGTTTTGTGTAATTTCCAAGAGTGTGTGGGGGGGGGGGGATCAGTAAATTCTGTCAAGCTTGCACTGTGCGACCCTTTATTTCCTTGTCTCTGCCTATCTAGTATACTTTTAATCTGTGTATCAGAGGAACTTTGGAGTACATCTTATGTAAGCCTCTCAATCATGGGTAAGGATATATAAGTAATGTTGTTGGTGCAAGCTTCCATTTCCTGCTGCTGCTCCAAACAGCAGTGATTAGGGGATTTTAAAAAAGACAGCATCACTGATATGACTACATCATTTCTGAGGACAACCTGGAAGTGACAGCAGGTTGCTCTAGGTAATGTCAGAAACCATAGAGTTTTTGGAAATTCCTAGAACAACCAGCACTACCTGGAAGTGCAGCCCAGAGTGTCATAATCATGCTATCATCATTACCCCACCCCCAACCCTCCCACTGGTTACCCTAGATCCGATAAGAGAGGGGTTGTGTTGCAACTTTGAGGGATCCAGGTAAGAGACACTACCTCCAGGAACAGTCTCAGTTTCCTGATAGCCATCACTGGTAAATCATGTGATGTCAAATAGCCCTGTGGAATTCACTGCCACAAGATGAAGTGAGAGCCAGTGGTTTTCAGCCCTTGCCCCAGCCTGCTGGAACAGGCTCCCATTTGAGATCAGGGCCCTGCGGGACTTATTACAGTTCCGCAGGGGCTGTAAAATGGAGCCCTTCCACCAGGCCTTTGGTTGAGGTGCCGGATGCTCAACCATTCTGGCCTCCCCTGTCCATGGCCCCTTTCCCAGTGCCCTTCCTGTTCGGGATAGTACTTGGGCACTGGAGTTTGTTGGAGAAACTATTCCTGCCTGACATGAGGCGTGGGTCATCGACACCATCTGTTGCTACCGTCTATTGTTTTATTGTTTCATGATTGTGTGTTGGAAGCTGCCCTGAGCCCATTTTGGGGGGTAAGGCAGGGTATAAAATAAATAAATGAATAAATAAAATGAATTCAGGTCAGAACAGCAGGGCTTATTGACAGTTAAATCATTCCACTAGGTGAGAACTACTTTGTTTTTTCAGAACATTTGTGTACCTTGCCTTTCTCCTGACATAGTCAAGGTGGTTGACAGCAATAAATACAGAGTAAAATAAGAATATTAAATTAATTAAAACACATTAATTAAAATGTAACTAGCCCCTGGAGCTATACCCGTTTGTTGAATTCCCTTCCCCCTTCCTCTAAGGAACTCAAGGCAGAAAACGTTGTTTCCCCCTCCTCCATTTTATCCTCACAACAACCCTCTGATGTAGGTGAGGCTGAAAGTGAAAGACTGGCTTAAAGTTACCCAGTGAGGGGAGCATCCACATTCAGAGGCATTAATCATCTGAATCCCAGAGCCAGGAGGCAACATCAGGGGAAGGCCTTGCCCTCTAAGCCCTGTTGTTGGCCGTCCAGAGGAACTGGTTGGCCACTGTGTGAGACAGAAGGCTGGACTAGATCCAGCAGGGGTGTTCTTATGTTCTTAACCTCCAAATTCAGAGGCACTAAACCTCTGAATCCCAGAGCCAGGAGGCAATTCAGTGGAAAGGCCTCTATGCCCTGTTGCTGGCTGTCCAGAGGAACTGGGTGACAACTGTGTGAGACAGGACTAGGTGTGAGACAACTGGGCTGGACTAGGTGGACCACTGGTGTCATCCAGCAGGATCTTCTTATGTTCTTATGGCTGAGTGTAGCATTGTTATTCACTTATTTAGATATGGGCATTGATGCCTCTCATTCTCGTTTTTACTCTTTAGAAACAGGGATTTCTCTTTCATTTCTTTTTGATTTCTGTTTGAGGGAAAATCAATGCACCCTTTGGCCCTTACCGATGTTTTATGTTACACACCGAAGTCTGGTGTTTTAGCAGGAGGGTCTGGGAAGACATTGCTTGCCTCTGAGCATCTGCAGAGTGAAATTCTGAAATGTTGCTCAACCTGCCTTTCTGTTCTTTATCTCTTCAAAACGGAACTGTTTAGAAACATACTCTAAGCCACTAAAAACAGGAAAAGAAATGGAGTGTTGCATTCTGGGGAGAAATGGGGGGAGAGGAATTAAGAGAATTTCTCTTAAGACTAGCTGGGTGGGGATTTGAACCTGGGTCTCCTCAGCTCTCATCTGACATTCTAACCTCTAATCCAGACTGGCACTCTATAAGTAGGAGGGCATCTACTTTTCCACCTCCTGCAAAACATTCTCCTGTATTTGGGGTTTCCTTGTCCATTCTTGCTATATATATGTGTATGTGTGTGTGTGTATGTATATATGTATGTGTGTGTGTATGTGTATGTATATATATATGTGTGTGTGTGTGTATATATATATGTGTATATGTATATGTGTATATATATATATATATATGTATGTATGTATGTATGTATATGTATGTATATATATATCTGCCTTACAGAAATTGTAAAAACCACCTAAACACTAGAAACGGACCAGTGGATACTCACCGTGAGGGGTCCTTCTCCTCTGAGATAAGGAGGACATCTTGATGGGTGTTTCCCACCCTATCTGTAGGGAGGCAGGAACTAATTCTTCACTTCCTGTCCTCTGGTGGGATACGCCCCTTCAAGTCAGTTCGGGGACTCCCAGAAGCAGTAGTCAGCTGTAAACCAAAGGCTAACCATAACTAGAAAAATATGAACATAATTAGTCTGAACAGTAAACAGATAATGTGGCTTGAACAAGACAGAAAGGAAGATAAACTCAGAATATAGAAAAGGAAGACGATGAATCTTGGGAGGGCGAAGATGTCCTCCTTATCTCAGAGGAGAAGGACCCCACACGGTGAGTATCCACTGGTCCGTTCTCCCTCTGAGAGGAGGACATCTTGATGGGACCTCCCATAGCAGTGTCCCTTTAACTGGGTGGGACATCGTCTTCAGATATGAGAGCTTGCTGCAGGACCCTCCGGCCAAAGGCTGCATTGGTCGAGTTGTAGAAGTTGGTCTTATAATGCCTGACAAAGGTAGAAATGGAAGACATGTGGCTGTCCAACAGGTTACTTCCACCGAGGCTCGGTTGGTGAAGGCTGCGGAAGTCGCTGCACTTCTGATGGAGTGGGCCGTGATACCCGGAGGAGGGGTATCTTGAGGGCCCTATAGGCTTCTGCTATACATCTTTTGAGAGTGGCACTGATGGATGCTGTGGACATTTTGTTGCCCTTGTTGGGGGGTGAGACTGAGATGAATAATGATTCCGTCTTCCAGAAGGAGCTGGTGCGATGTAGAAGGCTTTAAGTGAACGTCTGACGTCCAGACAGTGGCACAACTTTTCCTTTGGGTGGGTAGGGTTCGGGAAGAAGGACGGTAGGCAGATCTCCTGTGAGCGGTGAAATCTTGAGTTGACCTTCGGGCAGAAGGAAGGGCCGATAGTGAGGACTACTCTGTCCTTATGGAAGGTGCAAAGAGTCGGTTTGGCGGAGAGGGCCCCAAGCTCGGAGACTCTTCTGGTGGAGGTGACAGCTACCAGGAACAGGGTTTTCATTCACAGCCACATCAGAGGAATCTCTTGGACTGGCTCGAAGGCTGGTTTGGCTACTGCAGAGAGAACCAGGTTAAGTTTCCATGTGGGGAACCTGTGGGGAACCGGTGGGTCCTTAAGTGATGCACCCTTCAGAAAAATGGTGGATGTGAGGGTGTCTGGACAGGGTCCAGCCTTCTACTCTGGGAACTACGGTTACCAAGACAGCTACCTGACAGCGGAGAATGGACGCCTTCAGACCCGAGTCGTGACCGCCCTGAAGGAAGGACAGAACACTGGACAAGTGTGGGTGTGACGGGTTGACCTTCTTTCTCCTGGACCAGCGAACGAAGGCCTGCCAGGTGGCATTGTAGATCCTCTTGGTGGAAGGGTGCCGAGAGGCTAGCATGGTGTCTGTTACTGGTCTGGAGTAGCCTAAGCTGAGCAAGTTTTGCCGTTCAACTTCCAGGCGATCAAACAGAGCCATGCAGGATCTGGGTGCCAGATGGGGCCCTGGGTCAGCATGTCTGGGGATACTGGGAGTGTAACGGGGCAGTTGCCATGCTCTGGAGTTCCAAGAACCAAGGTCTTCTTGGCCAATACGGGGCTACCACTATGATCTCCATTTGTTGTTCTCTGATTTTTCTGAGGAGCTTTGGTAAAACCGGAGTCAGAGGGTAAGCGTACATGAGACCCTTGGGCCATTGGGAGACCAGGGCGTCCGTCTCTTCTGCTGCTTGATGGTAGTATCAAGAATCTGGCAACCCTGTGGTTGAGTGGAGATGTGAATAGGTCCACCATCGGACGTCTGAAGTGAGATGTTATGAGGTTGAATAGGTCCTCTTTGAGGGACTATTCCCCTTCCTGTAGTGTCTGACAACTGAGCCAGTCCACTCTGGTATTCAGTGAGCCCTTGATGTGTTCCGCTCTGATAGATAGTATGTTGCGTTCTGCCTAGGACAGGAGCTTCAGAGCTTCTCGATGGAGTTCTGAGGATCTGGATCCTCCTTGGGTATTGATGTATGCCTTCGCCACTATGTTGTCTGTCCTGATGAGGACGTGATGACCGGCGATTTGTTCCCTGGAGTGGAGGAGGGCTAGGCGGATGGCCCGAAGCTCTAACAGGATGATGGGCAGAAGTTGTTCTTCCTTGGACCATAATCCCTGTGCAGGGAGGTGGAGGAAGACTGTGCCCCATCCCAGGAGGCTGACATCCTTGACAATCTGCTTCCAGTCTTGACATAGAAGCTGTTCCTCTGGGATAGATATAAGTTGGTTTTATTCTAGAGGGCAGGCATGAGAGGAAGCTGGCCACAGGCCTGTGGAACTCAATGCTAAGAATGCCTGAGCTCAAGTTTTTAGCCTGTCATGCAGCACTCAGGTCTCGAACTGCTGAGCTACCAACCTTCTGGTCTGCAATTCAGCGTCTTAACCACTTGAGCCACTGCAGCCCCTCTTTCATGGCGTGATCCACCAGGATAGGCTGGCCTTGACTAGGTGTGGGACTGACACGGGGAGGTCCTGTTTTTTGCATTATCCTGGATTGGAAGGGCCATATGAGTTATTGTAGTGGTCTGGCATGGAGGCGCGCCCAGGGCACGGAGTCCATGCAGGAGATGAAGAGGCCCAGTAGTTTAGCCAGGGACATCAGGGTGGATTGTCTGGCCGTGATGATTTGTCGTGTGAAGAAGCGGATCTTGTCTGCCTGTGTTGAGGTAGGAACATGCAGTTCCGAACCATGTCTAAGATGACCCTGAGGTGCTCTAGGGACTGCGAGGGGTTCAGGGAGCTCTTCTGGAGGTTTACAAGGAAACCGTGTGCTTTCAGGCAGCAGATGATTTCCTGAGTGTCTTTGTGCGCTTTGTTTCTAGAGCTGGAGCGAATCAGCAGGTTGTCTAGATAGGATAGACATGATGCTCCCTCTAAGCTGTGGAGTCTTGTGAGCAAAAATTCTACTTGAGAGCTACTGGCATTAAAGTTGTGAGCTAGCGATTGGGCTATTGTATAAATTAGTTTGCTCTGGAGCCACCCCTCCTGAGCCAAGACAAAAAATGTGCGAGCTAGAGGCCAAAAAACTGTGAGCTAGCTCACACCAACTCAGCTTAGAGGGAACACTGGACATGGGTGCCTTGTTCCCCAAGGAGGGCAATGGGATGGATGAGGATCTTGGAAAAGACTCTTGAAGCAGTGGAGAGTCTGAATGGGAGCGCCCTGAACTGCCAATGTTGGCCTAGGACGAAGAATCGGAGGAACCTCTTGTGACCCGGGAACATGGGGACGTGCAGACATGCCTCTATGAGATCGATGGAGGAAGGAACTCTCCCGGTTGTAGAGCCCCTAAGATGGATTGCAGGGTCTCCATTCGGAAGCGTCTTAGTTTTACGAATCTGTTGACGTATTTTAAGTCCAGTATCGCTCTACAGCCGCCGTTCCTTTTGGGAAAAGTAAGGAAAATGGAACAAATTCCCTGTCCCCATTCCTGGATAGAGACAGGTTCTATGGCTGAGATGGTATACAGGTGTTGGACAGCTTCTATCGTTTTTTGTAGCTTGGAGGCGTCTTTGATCAGGGGAGAGGGAACAAAGCGGTCTAATGGTGTCGTCTGGGAACTAAAAGGGTAATTTCCGAATCCCCTCCTATCAGGCCTGCCCAGGGTATGTGGCATCGCCTTTTCTTGTCCCTAGTTTCTATTAGGATTTTGTCTAGGGAATCTCCGAATAGGCAATCTCCTTGGAATGGGTAAGAATTGACGGTAGATTTGCTGCGCAGGTCCGCTGGCCAGGCCCTGAGCCAGAGGGTACGCCTGGCAGCCACCACTGAAGCCAGAGCCCTGGAAGGGAAAATCCTGGCATCAAGCGTAGCATCAGTGGAGAAGGAGGAGGCCTCGAGAGGGTGGTTAGCTCCTTCAGTGAGACGCTTACTAGACAGTGGGATAAGCTGTATTAGTTTCCTGGACCAGGCAATGGCTGTGTGGCCCACGACTGTGGCTGTAGCGGATGCTTTGATGGCCATAACGGAGACTTCATGCACTTACCTGAGTGCAAACTTGGCCTTGCGGTCTAGACTGTCTCTGACCAGGCCAACGCCATCCTCGGAAGAAGACCCGAAGTCTGGAGCGCAATAACAGGAGCATCCACTAGAGGGACCTGTACAAGCTTATTAATAAAATATGGTAAGGTAAACAGCTTTCTCACATTAGGTGGGCAGCGTTTGTTTGCCATGGGTTTGGACCATTCCTTGACTAGCTGATTTACTAGAAATTCTGGGAAGGGGAAGACCTTTTCTGCCCCTGGGGTCCTGGGGAAGTAGTCTTTGCTCCCTCTGGGTCTGGAGCCATCTGCTTTTGAGGATCCGGCTGGGTCCTCTCCCTGCAGCTTTGGTTGTAACTCTAATGCTGACAGGGATTTGGAGAGGAGGTAAGGATATTCTTCAGGTTTAAAGAAGCACATGGAGGCCTCTGGAACCTCCAAGTCCTCTTCCTCCTCCTCATCAGAGAGGAATTCAGCCTCTTCTCTTTCCCCGGTAACCCCAGTATCACTGTCCTCATAATTAGGTGGGATCCAGTGATGAGGGACCCAACCGGGGTAGGAAAGTTCCTTCCTAGCTGCTTTAGTGGGCCAGCGAGGTCTGTCTTCCTCCTCGCCCTCTTGGTAGTGCCTGTCTGGCACATCTCTATGGGGTTGGTCCTGGTGACAAGGGGCCCCCCATGAGTGGATGATCAATACCTCCTCCCTGCTTGTTTAACGGCCAGGAGTAGGGCAGGGGAAATAGTCTGTTCTCCGTCTCCGGAGTTACTCATGAGTAGACCTTCGGCTGGTGTGTCTCCCAAATGGGGCTGGTGTGCGACCTGGGCATTGGGAAGCTCCTGCCCGTCGTCGCTAGTCATCTCTGGGCTTATGGATGCAGCGACAGCCGATCCGTAGCCTTGGGCCGCCATTTTCTGTGGTCTCCCGGGATCGGGGCAATTCAGAATGGCGCCTGCGCAATCATCCACGTCTTTCTGGGGCCGTTTTTTGGCGCGCTTTTCCTTCTCGTCGCTAGTCATGTCTGGGCTTATGGATGCGGCGACAGCCGATCCGTAGCCTTGGGCCGCCACTTTCTGTGGTCTCCCGGGATCGGGGCAATTCAGAATGGCGCCTGCGCAATCATCCACGTCCGTTTTTTGAAAAAAAAAACATTTAAGAAAAAAGGTTTGAAAAAAGGTTGAAAAGGTATGAAGAAGAATGGAAAGTGAAAGTACAAAAAAGGCACGAGTGGCCACTAAGTGCTGCTCTCCCTACTAAGGCAGGAACAGAACTGACTTGAAGGGGCGTATCCCACCAGAGGACAGGAAGTGAAGAATTAGTTCCTGCCTCCCTACAGATAGGGTGGGAAACACCCATCAAGATGTCCTCCTCTCAGAGGGAGAAGGTAACATTCACATTTCAAACTAAAAACAATGGAGGATAGGTTTCTTGACATAAGAAGTAAGCAGAACAAACATCCATACTCAGATGCGATATCCCTGTGAATATTAGTTTAAGGAAGTCAGAAAATGGGGGAAAGCTTACTTGTCCTGCTTGTGCATTTTCCACTGTCTGGCCATCTCCTGTTGACACCGGTAAAATGGACTAGAAGGAGCCGTGGTCTGATGCAGTGATGTACATCCTATGTTCATACAAAGATAGATTCAGGTGGGTAGCCACGTTGGTCTGCAGTGTGAAGACCAAGACTGGAGGAGGAGGAGGAGAAGTAGTAGTAGGAGATTGGATTTATACCTGCCCTTTCTTGGAGTCAGAGCGGATTACAATCTCCTTTCCCTTCCCCACAACAGACACCCTGTGAGGTAGGTGGGACTGAGAGAGTTCTTTCGAAGACTGCTCTTGAGAGAACTGCTCTGAGAGAACATGTGACTGTCCCAAGGTCACACCAGCAGCTGCATGTGAAGGTGTGGAGAATCAAACCTGGTTCTCCCAGATTAGAGTCCGTGCTCTTAACCACTACACTGAACTGGCTCTCAAGTCCAGAAGCTCCCTAAAGACAACAAGATTTTCAGAGTATAAGTTTTAGAGTGTCAAAGAAACTCTCAAAAGCCTGTATCTTGGACCTCATGTTGGTCTTTGAGGGGGTACTGGACTCAAATTGTATGTTCTTATGTAAGCCTCATCCGTACAGAAAGAATTTTCCAACCATGAACTATTCCCACATCTACAAAGAAAGAAAGAAAGAAAGAAAGAAAGATCCTCAAGGAAGTATGCAGCTGAGACTGCTGCTACATTTTTAATTCATAAATGAAAAGTCTTGTAAATTTTTGCACAATGTTGTTAATATTTTATGGAGGGGAATTAATGGCAAAATATTTCCCAATATTATATGTCAGCCATAAAGTCCTTGCAAATCAGAATGTCCTGCTGCACTATTAAATGTGTATTTATTTCTTCTGCTTAATTTATCCCTTCCCACAATAAAAGAACAGTTTATAGTGTACTGTAAGTAAAGAGACATATAGGTTGCTGTAGTATATTTATACTTCAGCAATAACTATACTGCATTTTTAAAACAAAATGATTCTGATCTGTATAAATTGTGGGCCTTGTTCCTTTTTTCCATTTTAATTATCCCACCCTTGTATGAATTGTGCTCACATTTCTGGTATGTTTAAAGTAATGATAACAATATTATTTACATACATCGGGTTGGATCCACATGTTCCATTGTGGTGATGCCTTCCACTGATTCAAGGATGTTTGCTGCGGTGCAAGAGGAGTTTTCCACCAGTGGGAGGTTTCACCATTAGGGAAACAGAACCTTTGGGTCCATTCTGTTTTTTCTAATGTTCAAAGCGATTTGCATACAGTATCTCAATCATTGTTATACCTGGCCAGTGCTGCTAAATCCACTGTAATGGTGTCACTCATCTTGAACCCAGTGAGGGGAGAATTAATGCAACTGGGTGAGGAAATGAAGCTCCAAAGGAAATTTTGTAGCAACTTACCTTGCACATTATTGGCATGACCCAATAGCCAAATAGCCTAAATTAAAGAGAAAGATGTAGTAGTTTGAATGCTTTAGCAGGCTTGGTAGGACCTGGATGTGAGACCCTACCGTACCATGAATAAGGTCTAGAGACTGCTCCTTCCACAGCCATCCCTTTATTAGCAGTTTAATTGACAGTAGTTCGTAGGTGATATTGTTTAGCTTTGTGGAAGCAATCCTAAAGTAATCTACTAAGAATTAGGGTTGCCAGGTTCCCTTGTTACTCCAGTGGGGAGATTTGGAGGGTGGGCTGAGATGCCCCCAAACCCCGCCCCCAAGAGTGGTCACCCCTCTCCCTCCCCTCCTGCCAGATTTAAAAGGCTTCAGCTGATTGGTGGGGACCATGAGGCCCGTTGATCAGCTGGAGGGCGCTTTTAAATCTTTCAGGAGGGAGGGAGAGGGGCTTTTGCTGGCTGCATGCTTTAAAGGGTCTTTTTGTGAGCGGGGTGGGGGCCACAGTGTGCGGGGCTAATTTCCCAGTGCTGATTCACCTATTCGGGCACTCTTGTCATTTGCCCACCCTTGAATTCGACGATTAATTGTCAAGAAATTGAGGGCCAGGGGAAAAATGACCAGAAATGATCTCCATGAGCACTGAATGACAACACCAGGAAAAACCAAGAGACGCTTCTAGCTGAAGTGTACAAGGCAGACTTATTTAAGGTCACAGAAACCAAAGAAGATTACAAAAAAGATTGAAATCAAAACTCACTTTGACAACTGGAAACAAAAGCACTTGAGTGGGCAACATTGAAAAACACAGAGAATAATTTGATAACAAAAACACCTGGAAGTGGCTCCAAAATAGGCACTTGAAAAAATAAATGGAAGGACTAATTCTAGCTGCACAAGAACAGGCACTCAAAACAAAAAGTATGAAAGCCAAAATTCAGAAGACCAGTAATGACAGCAAATGTCAACTTTGCAAGACAAAGGAGGAAACAGTCAACCATATGGTCATTGCCTGCAGTAAAATGCTCAAGCTGACTATAAAGAACTTCAGGATATAGTTGCGGCTATGTTGCACTGGAATCTTTGCAAGACGTATGGCCAGAAATTCATGGGAGTATAAATCATGAAGAATGATGAAACAAAGATTCTTTAGGACTTCCGATTACAAACAGATAAACACTTGGAGCGTAACACCCCTCATAACACAACTCTAGGAAAAATGAGAAATAGAGTTTGGATCATTGACACTGCAATCCTAGGAAATAGCAGAATAGAGGTGGGGGGAGAACAGGAGAAGACCACAAAATACCAAGACCTACAAATAGAGTTAGAGCACCTCTGGGAGCAGAAAGTTACCATTGTGCCAGTTGTCATTGGAGCCGTTGAAATCTAGAAGTCTCAAGAAACCACTGGACATTCTGGGCATTGAACAAATAACGCCAGCTCAGCTCCAGAAGACAGTGTTGCTTGGGACAGCAAGAATCTTGCAAAGATACATCTGGAGTTCTTAAGAACTTAAGGTAAGAACATAAGAGAAGCCAATGCTGGATCAGGCCAATGGCCCATCCAGTCCAACACTCTGTCACACAGTGGCCAAAAATACCAGGTGCCATCAGAAGGTCTACCAGTGGGGCCAGGACACTAGAAGCCCTCCCACTGTCCCCCCCCCCAAAGCACCAAGAATACAGAGCATCACCTGCTCCAGACTGAGAGTTCCTATCTATACTGTTTGGCTAATAGCCACTAATGGACCTCGGCTCCATATGTTTATCTAATTCCCCCTTGAAGCCGTCCATGTTTGTAGCTGCCACCACTTTCTTGGCAGTGAATTCCATATGTTAATCACTCTTTGGGTGAAGAAGTACTTCCTTTTATCTATTCTGACCTGATTGCTCAGCAATTTCATTGAGTGCCCGTGAGTTCTTGTATTGTGAGAAAGGGAGAAAAGTACTTATTTCTCTACCTGCTCTATCCCATGCATAATCTTGTAAACCTCGATCATGTCACCCCTCAATCGTCATTTCTCCAAGCTAAAGAGCCCCAAGCTAGATCTCGAATTACAGAACACCATCTACCAGTTAAATATCTTACTGTGGTGATTCATCATAATAATACTAAGGCCTACTCTTTTCTTGTTCCTTCTGCTGAGGTATTCATGTGCTGGAAAACCTGTTCATGTCCTACACTGAAGATGACTTTCCTAGATTTAAGTCCCGATAAACAGAACTGAGTAGGATTCTTAGTAGGGTTGCCAGCCCCCAAGTCTGGGTGGGGGTTCCCCTGCTTTTGGGAGCTCCAATCTGCCACCAGTGGGATGGCTGGTGGGGGAAGCCCCACCCCCCAAGAGCAGGTGAGCAAATGACAAGCCTAAGTATGAGCTCTTTGTTATATCTATCATCTACCTATTGATCTGCAAACATGTAAGCAGGTGGGAATTTAGGATTGTTCAATGCAGCATTCCTGCTGTGAAGAGCAAGCCCAGAGAGAAAGGAAGAGTGTATTGGAAGGCTAGAGAGTAGGCTTACCAAGTCCCCCAGGAGGGCGGGGGAAACACCGATTTTTAATGCTTACCCCCGCTTTTTCAAAATTGGCCACCGGGGGAGGCAATGGCTGCCAGCAGGAACGCCGGGGGACGTCGGAGCCTGCCCTGCCCTCTCCCTGCCAGGCCTGAACTGTCTTAAAAGGGAAATGTCTGCAGAGAGCCTGCAGTAAAGCCTCACCAGACATTTCCCCTTTAAGAGCAGAGCTAGCAAGAGAGCTCCGCCCAGAGATTAAGGAGGGACTAGGCTCTTTGTACTGAAGGGCCTGCTTTTGCATGTGGCTTGAAAGGTTGCTGGGGTAAGTGCCTCTGCCAGCTCTTTTCCTTCTTTCTCTCTCCCCCTCCCCCTTTCTTTCTTTTTTCTGTCTGTCTGTCTGTCTCTCTCTCTCTGTCCCCATCCAGCAGAGGTCTATCAGTGGCTATTATTAGCCACAAGGTCTGAATGGAACACTTTGTCTGGGGCAGTGATGCTCTGCATTCTTGGTGCTTGGGGGGCAACAGTAAGAGGGCTTCTGGAGTTCTGGCCCCGCTGCTGGACCTCCTGAGGGCACCTGGTATTTTTGGCCACTGTGTAACACAGAGTGTTGTACTGGATGGGCTGTTGGCCCGATCCACTGTGGCTTCTCTCCTGTTCTTATGATATGAAAATCATATTTAGCACTTGTGTAGCACTTAGTGCTTCATATTCTGCCGAGATGAGGAAGGATTCAGTAGGGCCGTTGCTCAGTGATAGAGCATCTGCTTGACATGCAGGAGGTATCAGCCTCTTCAGCTAAAAAAGGATCAGGTAATAGGTGACATTAAAGATCTCAGCCTGAGACCCTGGAGAGCCACTACCAGTCTGAGTAGTCAATACTGACCTTGATGGACCAATGGCCTGATTCAGTATTAGGAAACTTCATGAGTTCATGTGTCAGCATGTGGAAGCAACATCACAGGATGTGACATCACAAAATGATGTCACTTCCTTTCTCCTCGCTCCACCCCCAAAGTCTCCTGGCTCCACCCCCAAAGTCCTCAGATATTTCCCAAGTTGGACTTGGCAGCCCTACTAGAGAGGGAGCAGGTTTTCTCTGCTCCTGTGGTTGTCAGTGCCCGAAACACAGAAAAACTGCTGTGCAGAGGACATTGCTAGTCAAGTAGCTCATTCCCTCGCAGCCATAATTCCTGCAGACAGGGCTTCCTTTCCTCTCTGCATTTCTTTTTTTTTCAGTTAACACATGTGGTCAGGCTGTATGCTCCTGCCCTCTCCCTGGCAGTTTGGCAGCAGAAGTGGAGTGAGAAAGGTTTTTGTGCAAGACAGCAAAGAAGGTGAACTCTGGACCCTCATGAAACTCAGTTCACAGCGAGAGGCTGCTGATGCATCTGTGGTCACGGGGGGTGGGGAGGTGGCAATGGCAACTCTGCTTCTCCCAGGCATTTTCCTGCAATGAAGAGGCTTGGGGCTGGCTTAAAAATCGCAAATAACAAGAACAGCAGTTGGAAAGTACAAATGCTATGAAGCACAGCGGCACTCCCATGCACTTAAATGTGCAACTTACATATACAAAGCAGCATAAATAGATGAAGAACCATAACAAAATTCCAGTGGTCTCCTAGGGGTTTGCATAGTCAAGCCAATCATGGAATTTATTTTCATATGATTTGAAGGGGGTCTAGAGGGACCTTTTCTCTAGGCCCTCATTAGCCCTAACTGGAAGGGGTCATTTCAAAGCACATTCTAGTCTTTATGGCACACCACGGCTGTGGTCACACATGCCAGTTGGAGCGGAGGGGAAGTGAGGCTATTTCCTTCAGAGGAATTCAACACACAGTTGCAAGATCACACATCCCTTTGAAGCTGCGAGCTCAGCCTATCACTTTGTGATCCGATGCAACTGTGGGTCATTTTTGTTTGTTTGTTTGTTTTGCCATTTGTTTTCCTTGTGCATAAATGAGAAATTGCACCTCCCTATGGAGTATGCAATGATGCATGTAATGTGAAGGGAGAAAACAAACAAACAATGGCATGGAGTCGGGATGGCATGATCACACCATCCCGATGGCATGAGAGCATGCTTGAGTGATCAGACAGGAAAGTCTGTCCATGGCCTGTCATAACCAGTTACAGCTGGATTTTCCCCGGTATCTTTTAACTCCACATCCGTGGCAGAGTAGCATGAGTTGCTGAAAACTGCAGGACGCTTCCCAGATGTTGCTGTCTGATCACTCTCTTTATATCCATCAGGCATTCACACCTATGTCGGATCTAAAGGCACATGTGATTGCAGCTCAAGACATGGTGGAAAGTGTCGTCAAGTTGTAGCTGACTGATAGTGATGCGATAGACTTTTCAAGGCAAGAGATGGACAAAGGTGGTTTGCCATTGCTTGACTCTGCATAGTGACCCTGGACTTTCTTGGTGGTCTCCCATCCAAGTCCTAACCAGGGCCACTCTTGTTTAGCTACTGAGATGTTATGAGATTGGGTAGCCTGGGCCATCCAAGTCAGGGCTTTCTATGGAATGTGTTGATGGAAAGTGCCATCAAGTCACAACTAACTTATGGTGACCCCATAGGGTTTTCAGGGCAAGAGACATTCAGAGGTGGCCCTCCTCCAATATCTGAGCTACTCTTGTATACTGATCTGATCCATGGTCAGTTGTGTATATGTAATGCTGCTGCACAGAGATAGAATATAGTCATGGGAAAGGAGATTATTATAAATACCAAGGCAGAAATGCTAGCAGCATGATAGAAATATGCTGGAATGGGAAGCAGGAGCTTCTTGGATGAAGGGTAGACAAAAATCTTTATATACAATTGACAACTGAAGAAACTGCTGCAGAAGCTGTGTTACAGAAGGCAACTAATAATGATGGTATCCTCTCACAACGGAAACGAAGAGAACAATTCTATACAGGTCTATTCAGAATCCTACTCAGGGCTATTCAGTAGGGTTTACACCCAGAAAAGTGTTCTTAGCCTTATACTGTTAGGCAATGTACCAAGGAAAATAAATCCCAGAAGGGTATTCCAGATGGGAAAGTCTCTAAAGCTGAAAATCCCTGCTGGTCTAAGCATGAAACTCCAAATCAAGGTCAGTGGTAACTAGATATATGCATTATGAAATTCCAAAGACAAAGATATACACAGAAATTGCTTGTTCCATTTATTACTGTGATTTTCCAGAACAGGAACAGAAATCTAAGATTCTTAGGTACTACCAAACAAGCCTTCCTGAACAATCCGTGTTGTTTGTCATCTTCAGGTGCCACTAGAAGGCTATAGCATGTGTTCATGTTTTTCTTTGGTTCTACTGATTTCTCCCTTCCAATTGGAGCCTATTTGGTGTAGTGGTTAGGAGCACAGACTCTAATCTAGGTGAGCTGGGTTTGATTCCCCACTCCTCCACATGCAGCTGCTGGTGTGACCTTGGGCCAGTCATAAGTTCTCTCAGAGCTGTTCTCTCACGAGCAGTTCTTGAAAGAGCTCTCTCAGCCCCACCTACCTCACAGGGTGTCTGTTGTGGGGAGAGGAAGGGAAAGGAGATGTAAGCCGCTCTGAGACTCCTTTGGGTAGTGAATGGCAGGGTATAAATACAATCTCTTTACTTGCAAGGAAGGAGCACAGATCACTTCCAGCCAATTGCCTTTGGAGACTAGCCACAGAGACCCACAGTGCTGTTTCCCTCCCTTCTTTGTGAGGACAGAGCCCTATTTGAGCAAATTTGGTGTAGTGGTTAGGAGCACGGACTCTAATCTGGGAGAACCAGTTTGATTCTGTTGTTTTTCACAAGTACTTTGGCTGGCAAAATAGGGGGCAGCTTGTTCATGGGTTATAGAATTTGACCTCTCAGTCCAATTAAGTGGAAACTTGGGGTTCTTTAGTGGATAGGAAGCACTCACTCTGTTATAATTTTGGTGGTATTTGGTTCAAAAATAGCTGCTCCAGCCCTCCCCTCCAAAAAGTCCCCCCTGGACAATGATGACAGACTAATGGAAAGGGTTGGGGTTTATAAAATGAGCCATTTCCACTTTGTGAAAGAAAACAGACCACCAAAAAAAAAAAGGATGACAAATGCTCAATTTTCAGTGGAAAGGTAGTTGTTACTTATCAGTCCATCACTGTAGAGTAGGAAATTGAAATTAATGTAAATTTTTTTTAAATAATGTGGGCCAGCTGGAGCTTTCCTACTAGGCTACCAGGTGACACCATTTTAGAAATCAGTAGAGAGAAGTACTGGTGCCTTCCCAGTAGCAGTGTTTTAAATTTAAGTAGCTCAGTTTTTCGACACACAAATCTGAATGTAAATTTGCCAAACAGCTGTGACCTTTAAGAGGCAACAATACCTGTCAGAGGATCTTTTAAAAATCTTGAAAGGCCAACATTGTTGTTAAAAACCCTGTTTTGTGAGTGCCGAGTTTATGGATAGCTTTTTTTTTGGGGGGGGGGGGGTGGTTCCATTTTGTGTTGTGTAATTTGAAGGACATTTTTTAAAGTTCCCATTTAAAATTTATTCAGCACTTGTGGGGAGGTGGCAAAGTTGCCTTTGTGTAGCACAACTCTGCTTGTGCTGCTTAAGATCCAGGCCCTGGATTCTTAATGTAACTGTAGATCAGTGTCAATAGCAATCTATTATTAAATTGTCTTTTTGATAAAAGCTAATCCAATAGTATGTTGGGTGGCCAATTCTGGGTTAGGAAATTCCTGGAGATGTGTGTGGGGGGGTGGCATTTGGGGAAGAGAGAGACCCCAACAGCATATAATGCCATAGAGGTCATTCTTCAATGTGGCCATTTATAGACTGGAGAGCAGTTGTAATTCTAGTAGATCTCCATGCTCCACCTGAACGCTAGCAACCCTAAAAACTAAAGATCTGTGGGATTAATGTAAAAATGGAGATTGATTATGCAACTCTAATTAGGTTGAACTTAATTTATGTTTGTATTATATTCTTTGTAACAAACTTTACTGGCAAAGGACATAGCCAGGGAGCAGAAACCATACACCACAGCACTAAGTTATTTTAACTAATGACAGGTCAGGCAGTTGCTTTCTATTTATGTTAATGAAGTGGCATTTCATAGAATAAGAGAATCACAGAGTTGGAAGGGGCCCTAGAGGCCATCAAGTCCAACCCCCTGCTCAATGCACAATCAGCCTACAGCATCCCTGACAAGTTGTTTGTCCAGCTGCTGCTTAAAGACTGCAAGTGAACAAGGAATGTGTTCATTTCTCCTAGATTTAGTAAATAAATTACTGTCATCATATTTTGTATGCAGGCAACATGACTTTATCATCCTGGAATAGCATATAAATGAATCGGTTTTTAATTGCATTTTTTTCAACCAGTATTATCAGGAAGAAAGTTTGACGGTTAATTCAAGCACAATGAAAGTACTGGACTTCGGCTTCTAAATGGCTGAAAGGATAGCAAGTACTAAGCTTGCAATTAGCACAGCAGTGCACACGAAATGAAAAGGGGGAAAATGGTTTTTGGGGCTGTGATCTGACATTGTGATAAATGTGGGTTACCCATAACTGTATTGACGTTCATTAGTCATCATTTATTTTCTAGTAAGACGTAACTTCAATAAATGGTCAGTTGGTATGAGAAATGTATTAGATACATGGAACTGTTGCTGGACTTTCTCTGGCCAACATTTGAGATGGAAACAAGCTGTGTCAGAAATCTGTATGAAACCCAGGGCTCATTTCGTAGCAGTAGCTCCTTTGCATATTAGGCCACACACCCCTGATGCAGCCAATCCTCTAAGAGCTTACAGAGCTCTTCTTACAGGGGCTACTGTAAACTCTTGGAGGATTGGCTACATCAGGGGTGTGTGGCCTAATATGCAAAGGAGCTCCTGCTATGAAATGAGCCCTGATGAAACCCAAACATGAACCATTGTGTTGTGATAGATTTTTGGTCCATTCCAGAAGTAAGGGTTCCAAAGTACAATCTTAAGAAGAGGTACACATTAGGTCCATAGAAAGAGAATCAAAAGCCTAAATGCAGCGTTCCAGTGACTTACACATATAGACAAAGAGAACCATTATAATAACCAGTGTAAACAAATAATGAAAAATGATATCTGTTCCACAAGATTCGAGAAATCAAGGGGAAATTTAAATCACGGTTAGGCAAGAGAAAAATCAACACGGAAAAACATTAATTGAACAGGACAAAATAAAGAAAAGAGGAGAACAATACACAGATCCCTTCCAAGAAAAATCTTTTGAAGAAGAACCTACCGTTTTAGAAAGTGGAGGGAACTGTACCGAGAGCAACTGGGTGAAACAAATCACCAGGAGTAGAGGGGATATCAATGGAACTATTCCGAGACAGTTGATTCCTTTGAAATGCGGTGTTGGAGGAGAGTTTGGTGGATACCATGGATCACCAGAAAGATAAATCAGTGGGTTCTAGGCCAGATTAAGCCTGACCTCTCCTTACAAGCTGAAATGATCAAACTGAGGTTATCATACTTTGATCACATTATGAGAAGACAGGAGTCACTGGAAAAGACAATATGCCAGGAAAAGTTGAAGCAGGAAAAGAGGAAGACCCAACAAGAGGATCGACTCAATCCAGGAACCCACGACCCTCAGTCTGCAAAACCTGAGCAAGGCTGTTGTCAAACGATAGGACATTTTGGAGGACATTCATTTATAGGGAAGCCATAAGTTGGAAGTGACTTGACTGCACTTAACACACACACAAACACACACAAGTCCATTGGAATGAATGGGCTTGGAAGGGTATAACTCTGCTTAAGATTTCACTACTAATGTAGTAAGTGGTATAGTGGATAGACTTTTGAGCTTTGGAACCCCAGATTCAAATTCCTAGTCATTGTTGGGCCTGTTGTTATCTCTCACTATAAGTCCCAAAAAATTGATAAAGCTATTAAAATTGCTCTAGAATAAGTGCCTTATGAATGTTCTTTCTTTCTTTTCTTTTTTACATATTCATGGACCTGGGTGTAATTTTTTTATGACATGCACCTGTATAAGTAGCATAAGTTTGAAAAGATGTTCCACTTTCCATTATGGAAATTCCCCCCAAGGATTTAATAGAAAACTCAATTAATGAACTCATGTATAATTAGTCATGAAACTGTGGTCTGGTCTCTCAACCGTAGTCCAGTTGTACGTTTTCAGCAAAAGAAAAATGTTTACTTATTTCTCTATGGGCAAAAGATGACTTCATAAAATGCTTTATGGAATATTATAAAAGGCTTTTTCATTCCTTCTGAAGGCAGTGGAGTGGAAAGAACAAAAGTTTAATTGCATACAAGTTAGGTTACATTAGAATTCTAAATATGTTTGGCACATTCTAATTCATCAAACAATTGTTAAGTTCTTGCCAGAATAAACTTTTGATACACTTTCTAATGATGGAATGTCATTTTTGCCAAGGGAATTTGTGATTCTTCTGAAATTGCCCCCTCTTTCTTTTCAGTGATAAATGCTCTGAAGACTTCTTGAACAATGGAACAGCAAATGAAAGCACTTATTTAAATACTATTATATCACATTTCATTCACACAAAGAGAGATGAAAGAGAGTTTCATTTTCTTGTCTTTTCCATGATTTCATTTCAACTGTCTGCACTCCTCTCTCTTGTGAGACACACTATGGAATATATCATGAAAGCATGAAATTCATGTACTGCAAAGTGGTCAACCAGAGGCATTGATTCTCTGGAACCTGAACATGTTCCTCCATCTTGTCTTTCTCTTTCAGTGATCTAGATCTCCACAGCATTGTGATTGGTAAACATCATCAGTGGGGGACAGATTTGGATCAGGGGCATGGCACAAGTATGGGGGTGAGGCTAACCATTTCTTCTGTACCTATTTTTCTCAGGCTGAGGACAGACTGGCAGTCTGGCCTGCTCTGCCTCCGTTTTAAAAGCGGAGGCAGAGCGGCCGTTCAGACTGCTGCATCTGCCTGGAGGAGGCGGCCCAGACGCAATGCGTCCGGCGCCACGCTCCTCCCGCAGCAGCTGGGCACCACTTCAAAGTGGTGTCCGGGCTGCTGCGGCACGCGTTCCACCCACTTCCGGCGGGTGTGAACGCGCGCCGGGTGGGGGAGCCGTGCAGCGTTTGGCTGCCGCCGGAAGCCACCCACAGACTGGACGCTGCGGGCAGCTTCCTTGTGGCGGCGTGCGAACGCCACAGGGCAGGGGCAATTCCCCCTGCCTTGTTCTGCCACGCCGCGGAGGCGCAGCAGAACGCCAGTCTGTCCACAGTCTCAATTTCACTACCAGCATTCTAAGGAGTTATTATTGCCCCACTGGGGGAGTATACTGCCATCCTGATGTTTCTCCCATGGAGCAAACAGTATCTCAAGGGGTTAGCATGGAGCAAAAGAGTTAAACCCCTCTCTTGCCATGTAGTGGCCTCAGTCCAAATTAGGGCCCTCTGAAACCCTTATTTACCAATACAAATGTCTGGGAGATCCGATCATAGATCTTTCTGCCTTTCAGCCAGTTTGCCCTGTCATACTGAACAGCTGTAAATAAGAAAGAGAAGACAAGTCAGTTCTGCTAATTCACTATAGAATTAGCTGTAGCTGTAGGACCTGGAAACCTTTAGTAGCTCATGGCATGCAGAGCTCAGCTAAGCTGAAACTTTTTTTTGTCATCAAATTACAGCTGACTTTTGGTGACCCCACAGGGTTTTCAGGTCAAGAGACAAACAGAGGTGGTTTGCCACTGCGTGACTCTGCATAGCAACTCTGTACTTCCTTGGTGGTCTCCCATCCGGATACTATCCAGATCAACTCTGCTTAACTTCTGCAGTCTGACAAGATCAGGCTAGCTTGGGCTATCCAGGTCAGGGCAATCAAAACATGGGCAGGTCAAATATGACAGTAGTCTACCCGTGTCAGCATATAAATGGCTCACATCCTGCCCAGAGGTGATTAAATAAACCACAGGGAAGTTTCCCAAAAATACAGTGCCCAGGGAAGATGCCAGTGAGCAGGATAGATCCCTGACAGCTTGACTGCCCTCCTTTGAAATTCAAGGACTGGACTTCTAAGACCCATCTGATGCATGTAACACATACCTCCATCAGAAGACCAATCTAGGAAGCTCAGGTCCAACAGGAAAAGTTGGTCACAATACCTTGGCACCTTTCATCACAACTGGACGCTTACCTGAATAGGGATGGGCACGAACTGGCTCACAAACTAAAGTTTGAGATGAATTTGGCCGGTTTGTGGTTTACAACCTGAAGTTTGTGGCAGGTCGACTGGCATGAACTTTCCATGAACTTTCAAGCCTGTTCGCAGTCGTTTGTGGCAGTTCATGAATGGATACATTTCCAGACAGACTGTCTCAATCAAAATGTTTACCAAACTTCAAAGCAACAGGGAGGCGGAATTCTCCAGCCTTGGAAACACCCAACACCTGTCATCCTCCACCCTCTGTAGGCACTTGCAAAGGGTGCACCCAACTATGTTGCTGCTGGAGGAAAGGGTGGTGGCCAGTAGTCGGAAGAAGAGGTCCACTCCCTCTCAGCAGGGAGAAGGGGAGGGGGAGAAGGAGGCCCCTCCAAGAAAGCCTCCCCAGCAAAGGTGATGGTGAGGGAGTACCTTGCCAAGTCCCCTGAGCCCGTCAACACCAATCGCCTGGAATACAGGTCACACAAGGCTGTCATCTGGCCCGAATTCTCTTGTGTGGCCATGAGTCTCCTCTCTTGCCCTCCCACCAGTGTCCAGAGTGAGCAGGTGTTCTTCCGCCTGGGAGACATTCCCAGCCCCCACAGCTCCCACCTGGACCTTGCCAGGGTGGATGAGTTGGCCTTCCTAAACCTCCCCCTGCTGGGCTACCCCTCTCTGGACCTCACAGAGTAAGATCCAGGCCTCCTGTTGTCCCCTTGCATGTACCCCCATTCTTCCTCCTCTCTGGGCGATCTGGAATGTGGCCTGCTGTTTGCACCCTTGGCTCTTGGGTAGGAGAATTGCCACCTCTGCCAGGTACGGGTGAGCTGGCCCCATACCCAACCCTTTCTCACTGAAATTCCCCCACTGAGAAAACCCCTGGATACCCTTCATTTACTTTTATCCTCCAAAGAAAATCTCCCTCACCCAACACCTACTTCAGAAACAACATCTCATAACTCAACACCTACCTCATGAAAGAACATTTTCCTCATAGCACAACACCTACCTCATGGAACAACATCCACGTCAGCAAACATCTACCTCAACAAACATCTGCCTGCACAAGCAAGCCCCTGTTTGACTGCCCCTTTCCATTGCATCTGGACAGTTCACAATTGGTGAAATACAGCAGTGAAGGAGAGGTTCACACCATAAGTAAAGAATTGTACATTCTACAATAAGTCATGTGTAATACAGGGAATTGCATGTACAAACTGATCACTCAGTTTCTACTTTCTACTCTTTCATGAGAGGGAAAATGGCCTAAAGAGGGTGAATCATGCATAAAGGAGCATGGATCACATCCTGAAAACTACCTAAGCATCTCACCAAGTATACACTGATAACAGGGATGTGGAGAAAATGGTTTTGGTTCTTAATTTGTTTTAAAATCCTGAATCAGGCTTCCTTAATATGAAATGTGCAGCTAAGATAGCGGTAGGTAACCCCTGCCAAATGCACTAAATAATGGCCCACCAGATCATTTTATATGGTATGGCAGGCCAGATCTCCACCAAGGAATGGAGGGAAGCCCTTGGGGAATGCTGTCACTATAAGGAAAGTCCATAGGCCTGACTTATGCATTTCATTGCCTCTGCTGCTTACTGGGTCAAGGTCAAGCCTCTGAAGCAGTGGCTCACATTATGCCTGGCCAAGCACAACCCCCCCCCCCCCCACACACACACTTTGCTGATAAAAGGAAATTTACAAGTTTCTCATTGTCAGGAGCTGAAGCTCAGACCCAACCCTAGCTGCTGGAGCTGAGGACAGCCAGTGCCCAGACACGCCCATACGAGGGAGTTCAAGAGAGGAAGGTGGCTGGTACCCAGGCAGACCACTCCAATCCAGCTGAGAACAAGGCCAGGAGCTGGGCAGCAGTGAGATAAGGGTGAGTTCTGAAGGCAAGGATGACCTTGACTTGGGGAAGGCCAGAATGGGAGAGGCTAAGAGGCAGCCCTGAGCATTAAGGGGAAGGGGAAGGACAGTCAGCAGGTGAAGCCCTAAACTTCCTTGGTGGTTTCCCATCCAAGTACTAACCAGGACCAACCCTGTTTATCTTCTGAGATTGGACAAGATGGAGCTAGCCTGGGCCATCCAGGTTAGGGCTGTAAAAACATTATACAAATGTGTTAATTGGGCATGCACGCTTGAAGTATGTTCACTCTTTGTGTTAGCAGCTTTGTTGTAGACTGGACTCTTCTGGCCTAGTACCATGTAAGGACATATTTCTTGGCGGCAGGGACTTCTAGTATGTGAGAGAGCTATATACTGTAAATAAATGGAACATTGTCTTTTGGTCCCATCCTTTTATGGCTCAGGTCTGCCATTTTGCTGCCTGGCTCTAACTCAGTTGCATAGTTCTGCCTCTTTGCCACTGAGTTCCGCCCCAGGCATCCTTGACTATACTGGGCTCTGGACCTTTCTCCCAGGACTTAACCCTGGCACCAGATTTCTTTCATTCAACTCTGGAAGGAAAGCATCAGTTTGCAAAGACATGTTTGCTGATCTTGGAATGTATTATGTTTTGAACATACATCATCTTTTTACATGAGAATGTAAGAAATACAATGAGCCAAGTGCTTTCATTGTGTCAGCTGTCACTCTCACTGAGCCGAGGAGAAAAACCTAAAGTGACAGGCATCCATGAATATGCTGTATTAAAATTGAAAGTTTCCATTGGGTGGTGGGATCATTGCACTGTGTGTTGCATTCAGCTGGTCTCATTTGTGTGTTTATTGAAATCTTACACATCTCCAGCTTGCAAGATAGCTAGTTTCACCTAACAGACACTTGCAGCCAACAACTCTTTTTTCAGAATAACAGTCTTGTCACTTCCACTCTTGCTACAACATTTGGGTCCTTATTAAACAAGAATCCTTTCCCTCCACACTGAAAACTCCAACAGACTTCCTAAAGAGAACCTTTCAAAGGGTATTAGGTGTTCATTGCATGAGTTGTACAGACTTGATCACTACAATTTCTTACATTAGGTGTTTAACATGTAGTTGTCAACACTAGTGAGATCTATTGGCCCCGTCCACACTGTCACTTTTGTTGCTCATTTCTCCCTATTGCTTCAGGTTCCCCCACCCCCCCATATGTTTTGTTCTCTCTAGTAGTCCCAGAGGGAGCAAAACACATGAGGAAAAGGGGGAAGAACCCAAAGCAATAGGGAGAAATGAGCAGCAAAAGTGACAGTGTGGACGGGGCCATTATTCTTCATACTGGGCTGAAAACAGCTCAAGGACTCTGCAAGGTCTATGCAAGGATCTTCAGTCTTTGTGGCCTTCACCTCCCTGCAGTAGATGGTTCTGACCCCAGAAAGGTTGCAGGATCACATGGGTCTGAGAGGCTGCAGCGAGGAAGAGGAAGGGGGCAAAATTGCTTTCTTGTTCCTCTCCTGTTCTTGAGGTCTACTTACGCAAGCATCAGGAAAGAACTATTCTCCCCCTTTCCCCTTCCAACTGAAGCCTGCTGACCTCTTTGGCTCTTACTCCCTGTGGGTCCTAAAACCTCAGGAAATGGCTGCTGGGAGTGGGGCTAGATCAGTAACTCTTAGCATCTTCTGCTGATGGATCGAGGGTCCAACCCAGTGGCTGCTCTATCAGTTGGGGAGGGACTGTGGCTCGCTGGCAGAGCATCTGCTCGGGATGCAGATGGCCTCGGGTTCAATCCCCGGCATCTCCAGTTAAAAGGATCAGGTAGTAGGCGATATGAAATACCTAAAATAGGGCCCCATAAAATTGGACCCCATGGTCCAATCATCATGAAAATTAAGTGTTATTTAAAGGACAGGCACTAGCAGCTCCACTGCCATTTTGGTGGCTCTACCTTTAAAAACAACCCCTCACCCGGACCACCTAGAAAGCTTCCCCATAGGAAATGATGGACCAAAAAAATTCAGAAACCTGAACAAAACTAAGTTTGAATAGTATACCAGTATTTGGAATTCAAAAATATCAGGAATACCAATATTTTTCGGTTCCAATATACCTAAACTAACTAATTAAAAATGTATATAATAAAATCACATCAAAAAACCATTAAAACCAACAAAATCATTAAAACAATTAAAACCAGAGCCTTACACTTGATTACTGCTGCCAGTTTGGTCTTTACAAGGCAATGGGGGGCGGGGGAATACTCCTAAATTACATGACTGGTTGTTGAAAATAAATGAGTGTGAAATTAACAGCATACCAACATACCAGGAAAGCAGAGACACATTTGGGTTAGACCTACTGTGCTCAGGGGCAATACAGAAGATGGAACCGGCAGTAGAATAGACTGAATTACTACCATAATTGCTCTTTGCTGATAAAGGATGTTTATGTGCATGGCTGTAAAGGGGGAAAGGATGAAAATGTACTTTATATATCTCTATATTTTATATTTCCTTTTGTTGTTCATTTGCTTTAATAAAGTTCGTTTTAAAACTGATTGCAGTGGATAATATGACTGCCAACCTCCAGGTGGGAACTGGCAGTCTCCTGCCATTACAACTGATCTCCAGGAGACAGAAATCAGTTTCCATGTAGAAAATGGCCCCTTTGGAAGGTGGATTCTATGGCATTATACTGCATTGGTCCCTCTCCTTCCCAAACCCTGCCTTCCCTAAGCTCTACTCCAAAAATCTCCAGGTATTTCCCAACCTACAGCTGGAACCCTAAACATCAGCAGTAATGGACAGGTTGGTGTGCAATTTGAATGGGGGCATAGTTTCTTATATGTGTACCCCCAGCAGTCCTTCAGACTGGATTAAAAGAGGGTGGGTGCCTATTATGTTACTTCTGCACTTGTTTTAGATGGGTTTATATTAATTTTTATAATGTATTTGATTTATGCATGAATCTGTTGTGAGCCATTTTGAGGACACTCTCAGTCTGGGGCAATTGATGCTCTGTATTCCTGGTGCTTGATGGGGGGACAACAGTGGGAGGGCTTCTGGTGTCCTGCCCCCACTGCTGGACCTCCTGAGGGCACCTGGTGTTTTTGGCCACTGTGTGACAGAGTGTTGGACTGGATGGGCCACTGGCCTGATCCAGCATTGACTTCTCTTATGTTCTTATGTTCTTATGACACTTGGTAGAAGTGATCTCTTTAAAAAAAAAGATTCTAAATAAATACAACACTAAGTTTTTAAACACTAACTCCATTAACCCATGATGTAGGACTGGAAAAAATGCACATCTAAAAACAACAATGCTCATATGGGAGTAGGTAGTCCTTCAGGTGTGCTGGTCCCAAACCATGTAGGGTTTTAAAGGTCAACGTCATCCCATGTATTTGTGCCTGGGAACAGATTGGGAGCCAGTGTAAATGGGCTGAGACTGGAGTGATATAGTCCCTACAACCCACTCCAGCCAACATCTTGGCTTCAGCATTCTGCACCAATTAAAGTTCTGAACCCTTTTCAAGGGCAACCCCACAAAGAGTGCATTGCAGTAATCTAATCTAGATGTAACCAAGGCACGTACTACAGTGGCTAGATCTTTTCTGCCCAGTAAAGGCCCCAGCTGGCCAGCCATTAGAAGCTGGTAAAAGGCACTCTTGGTCACAGCTGCCATCTGTTTATCCAGGAGTAGGCCTGGGTATAAGAGCACTCCCATCCTTCAGACCTGGGTGACACCTGAAATCCTGGATCAGATCTTCTGTTCACCAGTAGCGCTTCCATCTTGTTGGGATTAAGTTTCAGTTTATTAGCCTGCATCCAGTCCAAAACTGCCTCTAGGCATGAGTCCAGGATTTCTACAGCCTCTCTGGGATTAGCTGGAAGTGCAAGATACAGCTGAGTGTCACCTTCATATGTCCCTGGCTTCTCCCAGCCTTCTGTCCCAGCTGCTGACCTCGCACAGGCTCCTGGCTGGCCCCCACTGTCTAGCATTTTCCCAGAACCTCTTGGGCTCCATGGCGTCCTCCCACACCTCCAGCTTACTCTCCTGTCTCCAGTTCCACCCCCACTTCCCCATTTGGGGGGACCCTGGCAAGCAGGACAGGCCTTTCTCTTTCAGCAGCAGCAGCATGTGACTTCTGGCTCAGTCATTTTTAGTTTTAGCCTGGCCTTTTTCATTTCTGGCCAGGCCATTGGAGGTGTTCTGCTGCTGCTCAGGCCTGTGGGGCTGCCCAGATGACCACAGTGGTCCAGAAGAATGCCATAATTAATGACACTGAAAGCTGCTGAGAGGTTCAGGAGAATCAACAGAGATTACTTCCCCATTTTACATTAATTGTACACTGATGTATAAACACACTAAAGAAATATCATAATTATAATTACAGAATTCTGAAGGAAAAGAACCATTATGTTTTGTACTTAGGTACGCTCAGTTATATATTTCCCTTTCTTTGAATCCCTGCATTTTCTTGTCTCAGAGATATAAAATAAACTCAAGGCCACCTGAAGAAAAACACTCCAAGTGGTCTACAACAATGTTCACCGTATATATCATTTTGTCAAGCATTTCTAAAAGAATTATTTTAAAAAGCCTTAAGGATACTTCACAAAGGTTTGCTTCCCACACAGACAAGTTTACTTTTATTGTGTCTAGTGGCATTTTCCCCCTTTGCGAGACCACTCCAGGTACAGCCGAAGGGCAGTTTCCATGCAGTTGTGAATCACAGGAAAGGCATGAGTAAAACTGAGTTTTTCTCTCATGCCTTGTTTTATGGGTACATCACAAAATTAGCCATATATTTGATTCCAACGTGTGATGGAGAAAGAAAAGGATTGTTGGCACTGGTTGGCTCAATGGCTGTCCGGGAAACAGGATGGGGGTGGGTAGGGATTGAATTTGATCACAATCACTGAATTTCCCCTATGTAGCAATCAGCTCATTATTGTCATTATCAAGGAAGATGGCTCTGTTCATGATAGGTATTTAACTGTCCATATCCTCCTGGCTCCACATATTGCCAGAAATATAAGGCCATTGACGCCAAGATCCGTAATGCGTGTTACAGAACATGAGCTAGGCTGTTATTAGATTTCATTATTGCTCAGCATGTGGTGTCAACAGTGTTGCAAAATGGTATAATTGAAGTCAAATAACTTGCTTCCCCCTTGCTTTAAAAGAAATGTTTCTTAGCCCACTTTTTTTTCATCAGTGTATCTAATTTTCTACATATCCAAATCTGTGGATACTTAAATCAAAAGATTGGAGACATGGACAAACAAGACAGCTCTTTCTACAAAAACATTTCACGTTTGCAAAAAGAAAAAAGAAAAGAAAGAAAGAAAAAAAAGCCCTGAAATCTTTTTTTAAAAAACACATTGGGGGATAAAAACTTCCCAAAATAATAAAAAAAACAACACCTGTAGCTTTAAGACATGAATGCCTGCAGTGGCAGCTGCTAGGCCAGCCATCAAGCCTTGGTTTTTGTCAGTAAAAAGTAGGGGGAGGGGCTTTTCAGGGCTGTTTTGACCTTTGAGAGAGGACTCCTTGGGGGCAGGCCATTGGGTGACTTAGTTGCTACCATGCGACTTCCATTGCTCACTCAGGGCTGACTGCTTGCTGCTGTTCAACAACAGCCGTCCTATAAAAGCCAATGTCATGTAGTAGTTATAGTTTCAGACTGGGATCTGGGAGACCCAGGTTTGAGTCCCTACTGTGTCATGGTAAAATCCAGTTGGGAAGTACACTGAAAGTGCATTGAACGTGCATTATTTAGCGTGTGCGTGAGACCACAGCCTAGGAGACCTCGGGCCAATAATAGACTTTCAACCTGACCTACCTCACAGGGTCATTGAGAGGATAAAAGGGAGAGAAGAGAATGATGTAAGCTGCTTTGGGCCCCCATTGTGGAGAAAGGCAGGGTATAAATGAAATAAATAATAAATATATATAGGTGAAGATAGAGGAGAAAATAAAAGTTGGTGGCTCGGTGGAAAGAAGAAAAGAAAGCAGGGAAAGGTGAGAATTTGGGGGCAGCCAGGATGAAGAAAAGAGCAGAGGAGAGGGATACAGGGGAAATTAATATGCCCACACAAGTTCTTGCAGGTTTCTCACTGCTTAACCAAGCCCAGTCCAGTCCAGCTGTAATGTATGTAATGGCGGTGGCCACATGGCCCTGCAGAGTACATGGCCATGTAAAGCCCTGAGTTTGGGGCCAGAGAATAATAGTACACTAGGATCCTACATGTCCCCCTATCAGAGGCTTAGGATATTCAAATAGTCCTATGATAGCCTGTGGCGGGAAACTTATCCAATTACCTTGTTTGGACGAGGTCAGGGGTGTGGTTTACCTATGCATATAAGCAGGCCCCCTGACCTCCGTCCTGCATGCCTCATCTGATCCTGCTCAACAAAATATATGCTGATTTCACTGCAACCGGACTCCGCTTCCAGTACTTTTCACCAGCCCAGCAGTCAAAACTGAACACAACTGAACAGATTTAACCCAGGGAGATGCTGCTAGAGAAAGGGAAAGAGAGAAAGCTGGAAGTGAGATGATCTCTGCAAGTCTGTGGGTCTCTAGCTTGTAAGATACAAACAGTGGTGTCCCCCCCGCCCCCCACTCCCATGCAGTGTCTAAAGTACTCTTACACTGCAATCCTGTGTCGTTCTTCCAGTCTACACCCACTGAGATCAGCGGGGATTAATTCTGCACAGGAACTTTTAACAAGCCCATGCAGGTCTACTCGGGGGACTTTCTGAATTTTTAAAAATGGTAATTGCCATCTCACTATAGTGCTATGCCAGTTACTTTAAAAAAAACCCACTTCTGGTGCACAGTGGGAGGAAATGGAAGCTGTGTGTGTGACAGTGAAGCTGGGGAAGGAAAGTGCTAGGAAAAAACCTATTGTGTGGGTACACTATGGCTGCTGCAAATATTTTCTGCATTTGCAGCAGGTATGAAAGTGACATGGAAGATTGTTGCCGAGTGAAAGCTGACTTTAGTCACAGCAGCACATTTTGGTGATGTTCCTACACTGCTGCAGGGAGAAAGAGCTGTCGTGACTCCTGCGGCAGGAACGTGAGACTTTTGTGGTGGCAAAACACTAACATTCAGTCTTTGCTGGGATGATTTCAGCTGAGGTCAACCCCACTCGTATTGTGGAAGCCAGATCAAGTTTCTTGTTTGTTACAAAACCTCACTGCTGCTCTTGTGATACATTTCTTAAGCAGGTTAGGCAATCCTGACACTGTCACTTCATTCAGCTTTTGTATCTCTATCTTACACAAAAGGTTTGTGCGACGCTTAGCTTTTGTTCTATTTCCACCAGCCATTCACCCTACCTCTCACTGAGAACTCTTGCTCTACGTGTTGTTTTAACCCAGCAACCTCATGTTGGCATTCTTCTTTTATCCAAAGAATAGAATATACTTTATTGTCATTGTACATAGTACAATGAAATTAAAAAGTGCCATCATTCAGTGACTTGCAACATATACACATGTGCACTCGCACAGACATTCACAACTGCTTCTCCCTTTTACATAGCAACCAAACCACTGTTTCCTCCAGATTTCAGTCTCATGCAGCATTCAGGGCAATAATAGCTCTCGAGTAAAAACTGTTTTTTAGTCTATTTGTCCTTGTTTTGATTGTCCTATATCTTCTGCCCGAAGGCAGCAGTTCAAACAAGGAATATGCAGGATGTGATAAATTCTGTAGGATGTTCTTCACTTTTTTCAGACATCGAGAACTGTACAGTTCCTCCAAAAATGGGAGAGGACAGCCAATTATCTTCTGGGCTGTGGTGATGACTCTCTGGAGTGCTTTCCTATCTGCGACCGTACAACTAGCAAACCAGGCGCAGATACAGTATATTAAAATGCTCTCTATTGAGCAACGATAGAAAGACATCAGTATTTTCTCATTCAAGTTATTTTTCTTTAAAAGTCTGAGAAAATAAAGCCTCTGCTGGGCCTTCTTCACCAGAGCAGTGGTGTTTGCACTCCAGGTCAGATTTTGTTCAATAGTCACTCCCAAAAACTTGAAAGTAGCCACCCTTTCCACACATTCTCCGCCAATAAACAGTGGCTTAATGTCCGTTTTGTTCCTCCTGTTCTGCACTTCTGTACTAGTATATGATCTATCCATGTAGTTTTGCACTTCTGTACTAGTATATGATCTATCCATGCTGTTCTGCACTTCTGTACTAGTATATGATCTATCCATGTAGTTGCTTATGCTCTGAGCTAGCCCATCTGAAATCTTACAAAGTATTTAATTCTTCATTGCCATTCCCCAAACGATATATATATTTGAACTCACTATAAAGAAGGTAAGTTTTGCCAAACTGGAGATCAGAACTGAGTTCCTGGCAAGTAATCTGTTGCTTGTCTGCCTCAACCCAATAGCTCTACACACTATTGTTTTTTTTAGTTCTTATTTATTTATTCACATCACTTGTAAGCCCACCTTTCCCCAGATAACTGGGACTTTAGGCAAGTAATGGGATAGAGAATTGTATGGTATAGCCTGATTTCATCATAGACATAACATACATAACTACAGGTTGTTCAGAGGTTGGCATTTCTGTATCTCCATCAGGCTTGTCAGCTGTCCCCCTATCTGTCTCAGTCAAAGCTGGCCACAGTGATATATGCCACAGTCACCTCCAGGCTGGACTATTCAACTTGTTCTACACAGGGCCACCCTTGAGGCTTCTTCGATGCAGCTGCTAGGTTATTGACCAATACATCATGGTCACCCCATATTCAACCTCTAGTTAAACAGCTGCACTGATTGCCTGTTGGTCTAAGAGTCAATCAAGGTGCTGGTTCTCACCTCTAAAGAAGAAGAAGAAGAAGAAGAGATTGGATTTATATCCCGCCCTTCACTCACTTAAGAGTCTCAGAGCGGCTTACAAACTCCTTTCCCTTCCCCTCCCCACAACAGACACCCTGGGAGGTAGGTGGGGCTGAGAGAACTCTTTCCCAAGCTGTCCTTGAGAGAACAGCTCTGACAGAACTATGGCTTGCCCAAGGTCATCCAGTCAGGTGCAAGTGGAGGAATGGGGAATCAAACCCGGTTCTCCCAGATTAAGAGTCCGTGCACTTAACCACTACACCAAACTGGCTCTCCAAACTGGCTCTCCAGCCCTCAATGGTCTGGGATCTTCATACCTGTGGGACCTCCTCTCTCTATATGTCCCTCCAAGAACCACAGGTGGCTTGACCGTCCTCAAAAAGGGCAAGAGCTTTTTTGATAGTGGCCCCTGCCTGGTGGAACTCTCTGCCAAATGGTATCTGGGCCCTGCAGGATCTTTGTAGATTCCATAGGGCTTGAAAGATGGAATTTTCCCACCAGGCTTTCCATTGAGGATGATCAAGGCCACTTTTCTACCACTTATTAGCAGAGCTGCCTGTTTTGGACCACAGTCTGAAATGCTGGTTGTTGAGTGCCAGCTGCCAAATTATCATGCTCTGTTCTGATGCCTGAGTGAGGATGCGATTTTATGGGTTATAGTTTAATGTCTGGTAAGTATGTTTTATCTTCATTTATAGATAGTTTTATTGAACGTTGTGAGCTGCCATGAGCCCTGGGGGAGGGGTGGGCAGTGACAATTCAATAAAAACTTACAGACATGCCAATACACATAAAACAATCAGGGAAGAGGGCCAGTCAGAGTTACTGTACTCTGTACCAACCATAGCCTTTGGATAGTATTCAGTGGCAGTCCCTTGAAGAGCACACTGCAGTAATCTAAATCTGTATCTAACCAGGGCACGCACTACAGTCAGAAGCTGTTGTTAAAATTTCTACCCCGCCCTCCCAGCCAATCAACTAAGGGGCTGCTGCCACTATTACCACCACCAATCTTAATTATAGAGCCTCCTCCTCCTCTTCTCCTCCTCCTCCTCCTCCTGAATAGCTTAGCCTGAGCTTGTCAGAACCTGGAAGTTAAGCAAAGTTGGCTTTGGTCAGTACTTGGACAGGAGACCACCTGGAAGACAAGAGCTACGATTCAGAGGAAGGCAATGGCAAACTGCCTCTGCTCGTCTCTTGCCTAGGACACCTCATGGATGGGGTCACCAGGAGACAGTTGTGACTTTACTGCTCCTTCTTCATCAATATTTGGAATTAACCTGCCCACGTTGGGGCATTCCTGCAAATGAGTTTAATAATATTTTCAGTCTGGGTGTGTGGCCAAAAATACTGTGGTATTGTGGAACCTGGATGGAGTATTGCTGGTACATTTGCTTGTATATGAAAAGCCAACACCTGGATATGGCAGTGGAACCAACTGTTTAGGCAGTCCCCGAATGTAAATGTGTTTCTGTCTGTCTTAGGCTTTTGGAGCATGTTACTTGTCTACCTGTTGTGTGGATGTTTCTTCTTTGCTGTCAAGTTCCTTCTTTCTTATCTTCAAATACTCCTTTGATTTTCAGCTGGTGACATAATGCCTTGACCTCCCTTTTGACTCCAAGAAACGTTCTTGTAGGGGTTTTTTTTATTATATGAGCTGAAAGAGAAGAAAGAAAAGGATTACATTTGGGGGGATTGTTACAACATCTCAGAACTTTTCTCCTTAGACAAGTTTTTGCTTGACGAAGGGTTCTGTCTGTCAAGTGTTGTTCTTGCCCAATCACCAGTTCATTTTGGTTGATTTATAGATTTGTGCAGAGGTGCAATGTTTCATGTGTTACTGCTAACAAACTGCTGTTTTTGTTTACTACAGAGCTTGTTAAAAAAAGAAAGAAACAAAATAGGCCAATAGCTGTTACATTTACCTTAGAATGTGATAAATTGTGACTTCTTTAAACTTTAAGTAAAATGTTATTACGGTGATGTGTTATTTATGAGAGTCCTATCCCATCTTGCTACAGAGCACTCAGGGTACCTTATCGCATTAAGAATAAGAAATTAAATATTAAAACTATAAATATGAGACAAATGGCAAAATAATGAAGCTATCTAAATAAGCAAACTAACAAAAGAAACAACTCACCAAAAAACTTGATGACCACAATGATGACATGTAAGAGACCCAGCTGTGATAAAACCAATAAATATGACAAGAAAAAGACCTTTTGGGATTTAGCACCCTGAAAAGGCCCTCTAGAAGAGAACGGTTCTTGTTATGTTCTGAAGAAAAAGCAGTAGGGTTCTGTTGCCATGCTTGGAAACTGGTAGGAGGTTAGGGGACAGGGACACTGTGGAACACAATGTCTTAGGTGTGATTACGTCACTTCTGGTGAAATCTGAAAATTTTGAAATTGCTTTAATTAGAATTTTGTTAAAATTGTGACTTAAATTCTGAACATTTTAGTGTATTTTATTTTTGCTTTTCAGTATTTTTACTGTAACAGTGATCACTGTGTCATAGGTTTTTGTTACTGATGACAGAGATTTCACAGCATTTTAACAGCATTTTGCATCTTCTGTATAGTATATGCTGTTTACACACAATCAATGCAAAAATAATGTTTTAAATTGTGTAAATTTAACAGGGGAAAATAATTGGCATGAGGAAAAACAAGCTGGTATGAAAATAAAGCCACCTCCTGTGTTTGAGTCTGTGACGGACCCCTGCTTCTTCTTCACTGTGAGGCAGATTTTTCCAGCCAAAATTCTTAGTTCCCTTCAGGTGCTGAGCTGGCCCCCAGTAGTGTGATAATATTTGCAGTTTTATAAATCTGAATGTCCCACGCTGTGACAAAATCTAATTTGACTTTTGCCCAGCCCAGGAACTTCAGGAGAAAACAGGAGCAGTCTTTGTAGATCCCTCGAAATGGCACTGGAGACTGCGTACAGTGAACAATAATAAAGATTTTATTTAATAGGCAGGGATGGTATGGGTAGTCTGGAATTGGAAAGGTTGAGGTAAATGTCGTCAGTAAAACATATATTTTGTCAGTTGACAGACAAGATAGCGTTGCAACAGCTTCTTCTTTTTTCTTTTTTTTTACAAATTCTTGCTTCTTCTCAGTGAGAGATAGTTGACAAAGTACTTTGGTTTCAGTTACAATTTTTCTACATATAGTTTCCTAATATCGGTTCAGGTTTTCTGGAAAGGGCACACTTTTAGTGTATTAAATTCTTTCCCCTTTTCTGTAATCACAGTGTGTCTTCTTTCCCCTGAATAGTCTATAACCATTTCCTTTCACTATAGACCAGGGACTGCCTCAATGCCAATTCCTCGTATAACTGGACAGGGCTTATATTTCTACCCTGAAAATATATTCCAATTCCTTTTGGCCTAATTGGGAGCTTCAGCCTGCTACCCAGTCACTCTTCACCAAAATCTCAAACCCCAATTCTTGGCATCTGGGTGAAAAGGTACTTCAGCTTTAGCTGACACTAGACCCTAAATTCTTAGATGGACTTCTTTCTTGGGTTGTTGAACACAGTTAAGATCAGGAGTATCTCCCTTTATTCAAAAGGTGACCCTGTCTGACAGACGTTTAGTCAGACTCTTCAGATATCCACTCCTTTAGCTGAGCTTTTAGGTCAAATTTACATCTGACTTTCCCGCTAGAATCATTCTAGTTTAAAAAAAAAAACCTGTCTATACCTGTTTTTAGTTTCAAACCATACTTGTTCTAGTTTATAAATTATTGTTTACATTCGTTAATTGCCCTCCTGTGGTCAAGCTAGCATTATACTGCTTTAAACAAATGCTGTTGCTTAGTACACTTCAGACCCCTGGAGTGAAATTTGAAACCAGCGTGAAATGAGCTTGGGAAAAGACAGCAGTCAAACAACTTCAGAGGGGAGGTGTAAACTGGGCCTTACTTACTGCCTCTGAACTCAAAGTGAACTCAATCTCCCCTCAGCACACAGCTGATCTTATATTTCCCTCAGCTGGTGCTGGCCAATCACAAACAAGGAGCAGCCTGTCACTCTAGATGTTACTGCATTAGGGAAACAGCATTTTAAATGTAGTCCATTAAAGAGTCCCACAAGAGAAGTGAAATCAAACCTAGGATCTCTCAATGAAATTGGGATGAAAAATTCAAAATCATCCCAACTGTATTTGTAAAACACTTTTTCACCTGGCCTTCAAATGAGGAATGTATTAATCTTGCACAATTATGTTCCCTTTCTGAAGACCAAATCAAGGACTCTTTCAAATGTAGGTCACCAAAAGCCACATCACAGTTCAGTCCGTGGTGACTCAGGAGGACCCTGAGTGCTTGGCTATATCATGCATCATTGCAAATCTGTCAGGCTGAACCACATCAAATCAACTGCCCTTGAACACACGACAGGGGTCTTGTCTATAGGTCCTAAGTACGCTGGTTTGCGATCAGTTTTGTATCTGCCTTCCTTTGCTTCTGCAGCACTGGAGCAATGAACAAACTCGTCAACTCTTCTATTATTTTCCTACCATCTCAAGAATGAACACGATTTCATCTTATTATTTCCCCCTATTACGCAAAGCAATTGCTCACAATTGGGAACAATTCAACTTGGTTTTCCAAATTATGCATTTTCTTAGAGCTCGGTGTATCACCCTGTCTCCCTTAATTTGCCACACCGTACCACGCTTGTAAAACAAATAAGCCCGTCAAATTGAATCTGCATGGGGAGGCAGGAGAGGGCGAGAAGCATGAAACGTCAGTCACTTCCATTGCAGAAATCGGCACCGTTCTTTAAAACAAGATGCGCTTTACAATAAACTAACTAAGGACCGTTGGAGGAGGTATGCATCCTTACTAGTTACGTCTATAGGATAACTGTGGTTAGCAGCATACAAAAAAAACAATCTAAGCAGAAGTCAATCAAAGCAACAGCTTGCTGCGACCTATTGCATTTTTATGGCAAATGCACTTCAATGTGTAGAATGAAACGGTTCAGGAGAGCACTTTCATAAAGGGAACAGGGTCGCTGGTTTCTGCTCCGCTAATTGTACGTTGTAGCTTGTTGTCTTTCAGTTCTTGTCATGCAGTTTTTGCATGGTTTGAGATACAATTTAGACCATGCAAGCAACTCCTGTACTGATCATTGCGGGGAGGCAATTTAGATTGGGGCTATGGCCTTAGGGTTCCCAACTCTGGGTTGGAAATTCCTGGAGATTTGGGGATTGAGTCTAGGGAAGGCAGGATTTGGGGAGGGGAGGGATCTCATCGGGATATAATACCATGGAGTCCAACCTCGGAACTTGTCTTTATTTATTTATTTATTTATTTATTTATTTGGATTTACTAGGCCACCCTTCCCTACAGGGAGGGCTCACGGCGGCTTACAACAAATGATATACAATCTCAGATTAAAGATAAATTAAAACAAGCCAATAAATGCCAATACATAAAACAACTTAATCAAAATGGCAAAAATTCCAGCATATATAAGATGGCGGCAAAAATTCCAGCTCCTCAGCCTCCCTGGGGGGAGGGTTATGAGGGATGGGGACTTGTGTGAGAGTGCCAAATGCTGCCCCTGTTGCTGTCTTCAACCAAAGGCCTGGTGGAACACCTCTGCCTTGTATGCCCTTCAGAATGGTAACAACTCCCGCAGGGCATGGATGTCTTCCGGCAGAGCATTCCACCAGGTGGGGGCTGGCGCTGAAAAAGCCCTGGCCCTGGTCGAGGACAGCCGGACTTCTCTTGGGCCAGGGACCATCAGGAAGTTCTTATTTCCTGAGTGTAACACTCTTCCAGGGGCATACAGGGAGAGGCGGCCCCCCAAGATATGTAGGTCCCTGACTGCTAAGGGCCTTAAAGGTCGAAACCAAAATCTTGAACCTTATCCAAGGTAATTGATCTCCATGGTTTGGAGACCAGTTGTAATTCTAGGAGACCTCCAGGCCCCACCTGGAAGGTGACAACCCTACATGGCATGCTGTTTTCTGACCTCAAACAGCCTTCTGGAATGAGTTTGCCTAGGGAGAGATAAATCAAATAGTACCTTGAGGCAGCAACATTTTAAACTGTGGGGTCACCATCAAGGCGGAGAGTAGGACATCAGTAATCTCAAATAAAATAAATAGAAGGAAAGAAATTAGCATGTGAGCAACTTCCAGAAGTGAGCCAGACTGGGTGTGTGTGTGTGTTTGGGGGTGGGGAAGTGTCAAGCAGTGGAATGCTATGAATTAAAGCGCAAGAGGGAGTAGGCTATCTTATCTGTGCCCTCTGGTTTTGCTTAAAAATAGATTGCCCTTGTCACTTTTTTAAATATATGGCAAATGAAGTAAAGCTTGGCAAAATAGTGCCTTTAAGCATCTTGATAGCAATTAGGAGCCAATGAGAAAAAATAGGAAACACTTTTAGAAGTTCGGAGCCAAGAAGATGATGGGCCATAAAACAAATTTCTCAATCTAGAGTCCCATTCGCTGATGCATAAAGAAGTGGAGACATCTGGTGGCGGCCTGGTTAAATGCATGTGATTATCCCTTTGGGATCTCTCCAATGATGCTGGAAATGTACCTTGGAAATCCAAGAGTTCATCCATCAGCTTGCCAGCTCAGTCTCATATAAATTAACGTCTTTTTAAAAAATTTCCTCACAACATTCTCCTGGTCCATGATGACATTTTTTCCCCATTATTGTTATTAATTATTTCCATGTATATGCCACTTCTCCAACACTTAGTTCCCCAAATGGGTCAATAGATCTAACAAACTGTGGTATCCATGTATATGGGAAATGTATTAAGTTGGTTTTGTAGTAATATCCATTTTTATAATTTTATAATAATAGACAGCTAAAATGTTCAAAGGGATTTATGCTTTCATTTGAAATTCACAAAGGAAATGCATCATACGTAATGTACTTACTTATTCATGTGTATTCAAGATTATGACGAGCTATAGAAATCTCAAACTGGCAGACCATAAACTATTTCTGGGCTAGTCAGCTATGCTAATAGCTTGCGCTGGCAATTATGACAGAATTCAGATATGAAGTTAGAAACTGGCGGGTGTGAAAGAGTATAGAGTTTCAGGGCAACATTATGATGTTTCACATCATTACATGTGAATTGGCATCCCCTCCCCAAAAAAAGCTTTGATGAAGCTTCTACATCTCTCTCAATGCTAAGAAATACCTAAATATGAAAAATCCAGCATTTGTTATTGAAACCGTCATCTTAAACTATAGCTACAGCATCACTTTTTGAGGCTCACAGATTGTGTCCGGGAAAAGGGGGAGACGGGTAGCATTTCCAATGACTATCGATGTCGTGCCCTGACCTGGATGGCCCGGACTAGCCCGATCTTGTCATACCTTGGAAGCTAGGCAGGGTCAGCCCCGGTTAGTATTTGAATGGGAGGCCGCCAAGGAACACCAGGGTCGTAACGCACAGGCAGGCAATGCCAAATCACCTCTGAAAGTCTCTTGACTTGAAAACCCTATGGAGATGTCACAAGTCAGCTGTGATTTGACAGGAAAACGAATTAACAAACCTAGTGCTGTATTGGTCTCAAAGGAAAATGTTTCCCAGGATCCTTCTTGACAAAGTTCAGACAGACCAGAGAAGTAGCCCTATTTTATAGGCAATTCATACTTCTGATGGGTGGAGACTGTGTTCATGAGCAAATGATCATGTGTAGATGGGGCTAGGACCTACTCTGTCCCCCAATATGTTCAGTCAAATCAATATACATATTTGTAAAGCACAGTCCGTTACCCCCACCATCCTACCCAGCACGTACTCCTTTTAGAACTAGCAATATTACAGTAATGTGTGAACATATGAATGTCTTACCGAACTTACAGAACTATACCAGCTTACAGAATATAACAATAACACAGGTATTTTTATTGGTAAACACTGAGAGACAAAACATCAACATATGCAAGCAATTTAAAAAGGAAACCTGAAGCTCAAGGTAACATGACAGCCAGGGTTCCCCTAGTACAATTTCTGACCCTCTCCCTCCCCTCAGAAGGAAAAGTCTTTATTTTTCAAAAGGCTAATTAGGGAGGTAGAATTTTATTTTGAGATTCTTAGCCAATCAGGAATGAAGGCTGTTCAGCATCACTTGCAGATTTGGGGCTGGCCAATACAGGTGTTACTTTTGAATATGCTGTCACATACAGTCTTTCTGCAGACAATGAGATCTGGTGGTCTGTGACTGTGCTGAAGAGGTATACATGTTTTGATAATTATTGTAATGTGGCAGAAAATTAGATAACCTGTCAGGACAGAGCTTTACTTAATGATCTCAATTTAGCTGGCCATTACCAGTTTGCCAGCCAGCCAGACTTTTAAACTGGGTTTAATTGATTTCTTTGTGACCTGTTAATTGATCATTTTAACGTTTTGCTATAGCTTTTATGCCTTACATTATTTTATTGTTTCTGCTTGGCCTGTGCATAATTCTCGGACCATGCTTTTTTTATGTTCTGGGCCTCTGTAGTTGAGTCCTTATGTCTCCTTTCTATTGGTTTTCCTATATCACTTCTTAGTTGAATTGTTTGATTCTTAATGGGATTGATTTGATTCTTATTTGTTTTGCACTGAGCAGTTATCCTGAAGAGGTGACATATACATATTCTCAGTAAATCAATGAATGACAAGCGCACAGCACAGATTCCCAAAGGATGTGGAAGAACATATGGGAGAAGACATTCCTAAAGGATACGGAAGACCATATGGGAGAAGACATTCTCTCAAGTTTCACTCACTCCAGGTGAAATCTGACAGAGACATTGAAAAGAGATTTCAAGGGAAGCAAAAGAAGTTTTGATAGGACTACTGAGTTTTCCCCCAGAGGATTCCACAGTGTCACTAATGCTGAGCATGGTGTTCACATCTTGGGAAGCCCAATTGCACGGGAACTCCATGTATGCACTCCCAGCTGGGGACAAGGCGAATGACCCATGTTCATATGTCTGCATTTTTTTACAGAGTTCCAGGGCATTGCATAACCTTTCCTTGTGACAAATTTGCATTTCAGTATGGTTTATATTACGGGAGACAAGGTGGCATCGTATAGCATGATCGCATCAGATCCTCAGGAGCTAAGCAGGGTTGGAACTTGGATGGGAGACCGCCAAGGAAGAACCCTCCAAGGAAGGCAATGGCAAATCACCTCTGCTTCTCACTTGCCTTGAAAACCCCTTGCTGGGGTCTCCGTAAGTCAGCTGTGACTTGATGGCACTTTACACACACACCCATGGCTTGTATTGCAGTGCTTGATAAATGCCCTGAGGATGTGCATAAATCATTTGTTAGACTCCCAACAATAGAAACCACTTCAGATTAACAGAATACCAGTGACATCCTAAACAACGTTTCACCTCCCTATGCCCGTTGACCTGACCAATGGATTTATTTTAGAACGATGCAGCTTGGCTTAGGATAACACTGTAAATGAAGTATGCTACATACTGGCTTCCCATTCATTTCCAATTAAAATGATACCTGCCAAGAAGTTGTCCACAAGTTAAATGCTAACCTTTCCGTGCCATAAACGTATTCTGCTGCCCTTTCATCCACTTTGCCTCTCTTCATATTTACCCTCACTATTTTTTTGCTGTTTTTCTTACCAGTTTAGCTATATATGAAACTTCACAAAAGGAGGAAGAATTTGGACTTGTTCTCAATTGTAACAAACAAATGGATAACAAAAATGGGATGAATGAAAGGGTCTTTTAAGCAAAGAACGATTGTGTGGATTGTGGTCCTTTGAAGGAAGAGTTTCATTTCTTTAAATAATGGTTGAATCATAAACACATTTTTCATTATCAGCCATCTTCTCTTTGCCTACTCGGAAGCAACCTCAATTGGGTACTATAATGTCATGTTGTAAGATAGGAATCCACACACTGCTACCTTAAAAGCAATATTACTTCCAACTGAGTCATACTGACAGTGAGGGAGATATAATAACTCTCTCCTTCTCTCTTGAAACCTCCGCTTCAGGCAGTGGGAATGCAACTCAGACTTTCAATCTACTGAGCTGCAAGTCTTTCAAAAAATGAGAAAAGTTAGTATAACTGACAGGAAAGCAGGAGTTGAGAGGAGGCTTAGTAGCATGTAGAGGGATTTTTGGAGTTAAGGACAAAGCGGGGAGAGACGTCTGTCTACAGCTTCGGGGGTAGAGCTGTTACCAAATTTTTACCTAAAGTGAAAATCAAGACAAATTTGGATGGTCCCACTCATGTAAAACATCAGGGAAGTTCAAATAAGTCAATTAGTGAAATTTCCCATCCAGGGAGCAGGAGTGGGGGACTTGAAAATATTGATTAGTTGCTATTGAATTTTACCTGAAGTGAAAACTGAGGTGAATTTGCCGACTTTACTCAGACAGAACCAGTCTTGTGACAAATATTCTTTAACTTTATTCAGCTGAATAAATTGGTGTGACAGAACCTCACCAAACAATGTTCATATTGCCTTGATATTGTTTAGTACTGTTGATCCCTCGGCTGCTGATTTTCAAAAAGCCGATTTCCTTCATTCTCTTTGCCTTTACTTGGATGTGATTTCATGTGTGTCATTATTTTACATGTCGTTTCATAATATCATGGGCAAAACCTTGTGAGTTATCAAGAGGATAAAACATTGGTGTGGACAAATGAGGTGAAGGATGGTGAGGGCAAAGAAGAGGGCAAAGAAGAAGGGGGAAAAATGGAAAATGCTGATGTGCCTTGTGGGAAAATGACAACAATATGCATTATGTTTTTCCACATCCCCAGCATGAATGTGAAACAAGCTTCTGGCTCAGACCTAAGTGAGAATTTTTAGGGAGTCTTAAACATTCTTGTTAGGAGCTATACCCCAGAAAAATATCATGCTGGAGAGACAGCATGGTGTAGTGGTCACAGTGTCAGATTAAGATCTAGGAGACTGAGGGTCATATCTGCACTCTGCCATGAAACCTGGTTGGGTGACCTTGAGCCAGTCACATGTTCTCAAACTAACCTACTCCACAGGATTATTCTAAGGATAAAATGGGGTATGGGAGAATATTGTAAGCCATTTTGGGTCCCCACCGAGGAGAAAACTGGGGTATAAATTAAGTTAAATAATCAAAAATAATGAAAGTAGGTCCTTATGGAAAAGATGTTATAGATAATTTTTGCCCATGTTATGATTCCAACAGAATCACTCTATTTTCTCCTCATGCGGTGTTTTATGGTTTCCGTTGCCTGAAGACCCTTTCCAGATTGTAACTTTGCTTGCTTGCACCATGCAGACCGTCTCCTATGATGGCATTCTCTTCGCTGGTGGAATGCTAGTCTCTGGACTAGACACACTAAGACAAGGTAATGGATGGACAGGTCCCCTCATGGCAAAGTGTTAGATTCCATGGCTTTTTTGGGATCCTTCTCAGAATGGCCAGTTCCAGAGCTGTTGTTTTGCTTCACTTTTTTAACAGCTTCTATAATTAACAAATTAATAAATAAAGGGCACAACTCCTCAGAAACACTCAGATTCTAATGTTTCTTAAGGTCACCAGCACATGGCTGGCAACCAGCAGGGGACTTACACATGCAGTTAGACCCTTGCCGGCAATATTCTGACATCACCAGCATGAATGTGAAACAAGCTTCTGGCTCAGCCCTAAGTGAGAATTTTTAGGGAGTCTTAAAACATTCTTGTTAGGAGCTATACCCCAGAAAAATGTCATGCTGGAGAGACAGCATGGTGTAGTGGTAGTAGTAGTAGAGTATGGCTGACATCACCAGCAATACTCTTGGCATCACTTCCTGTGCAACCAGAAGTGACATCAGTGTGTCACTAGGCTGATCCCGCATTTGGGCAAAAATCTTTGGTTTGACCATAGAAGAGAAGAAGAAGAAGAAGAAGAGATTGGATTTTTATCCCGCCCTTCACTCACTTGGAGTCTCAGAGCGGCTTACAAACTCCTTCCCCTTCCCCTCCCCACAACAGACACCCTGTGAGGTAGGTGGGGCTGAGAGAGCTCTGAGACAACTGTCCTTGAGAGAACAGCTGGTACAGAGCGATGGCTTGCCCAAGATCATCCAGCAGGTGCAAGTGGAGGAGTGGGGAATCAAACCCGGTTCTCCCAGATTAGAGTCCGTGCACTTAACCACTACACTAAACTGGCTCATAGAGTTTAGCCCAAATGCTAGAGAGTACCTGGCAATGTGCTATGCCACTTCTGGTCACATCGGCAGACAACAGCATGTTGGGATGCAGTAAACCCCCCCCCCCTTTCATTTTCAACTCTACTTTTCTCCTAACGCCCAGCTGACTGGTGTCAGGATGGACCCGATGGAAGCAGAGCATCTCCTGCCCCCAGTAAGAGCATGATAAACCTTTTGCCTCTGAAATCTTTGGAATACAGTAAGCAAATTACGGGGGCTGCAGTGGCTTAGAGGTTAAGACACTGAGCTGCAGACTGGAAGGTCGGTAGCTCAGCAGTTCGAGACCCACGTGTTGTGTGATGGAGCGAGTTCCTGTCTCTGGCCCCAGCTCCTGCCAACCTAGCAGTTCAAAAGCAAGAAATTGCAAGTAGATAAATAGGTACCACTTTGGTGGGAAGGTAACAGTGTTCTGTGTGCCTCAGCATCTAGTCATGCCAGCCACATGACCATGGAAGCATCTTCGGACAGTGCTGGCTCTTCGGCTTGGAAACGGAGATGAGCACCACCCCCTAGAGTCAGATTCAACTGGCTTTTGAGCAAGGGAAACCATTAAGCAAAATATGATATCGAACAACATTGGGAAATCTGTTCCATGTCCTATTTTATTTATTTATTTATTTGAAACATTTATAAGACTGTTTTTCTCTCGTATGGGATCCAAGGCAGTTACCAGGAGTCCAAAAACATCGCTCTTAAAACCAACAAATTAATAGTCAGAAAAAAACCTTTACAATTCAAGGTATCCACAAAGCAATCATCGTGAGGAGCCAAAGGCTCTTCTAAAGAATTGTTTTACAAGCCTTCTGAAAATGCAAGAGAGACATAGATCGGATTTCCTCTGGAAGGCTATTCTACAGCACTGCAGGGAAAAAGCAGTCAGCAGCAACATGTACCCTTGCATGGGAAGGAATGGCTAAAATGCATTGTAGCCCTGAACAAAACTGCCGCATGGGAGGACTTCCGGCAAGACTTGCGACTATGGCGGACGCGCTCCTCCGCATCTGCGGGGAGCGCGATCCGTACCCGGTGGAAAGAAGGGGCTTCGGACTGGTGCCGAGCCCCCAGAGACCCTAGTGAAGGGGCTCTGCCTGGGGTGGCATGAAGGGGATCTCTCCCTAGGTGGCGACCGAGGGATCGAGGTCCCTTTTCATCACCCCCATAGGTTCCCCCGTCCGTGGGAGCCGTATGGCTAAAAGCGCAAAACCGTGAAGCAGCAGAGAGTGCGAAGCTTTGAAGCTGGAACTTATAGTTACGCACGGAGAAAACGTGAGTCTGAAGTAAAAACAAACAGAACACAGCGGGAAAGGCGGGTGGAGTGAAACCCCCCCCCTCTCGAGACTGGCGTACTTACGAGACTCTTTACGTGGCGTTACTGCATGAAAAAAAGTACGTTCGGCTTGCTAGATGGCGGCATCGCTCTTTAGAGGATATGAACTTTAAAAAGTTATAAGCGCAGTCGTAGAATTTGCTTCTTTCTTCCATCTTATCTAACTATCAACAAAAAAGCGCAGTCTCAACAATGGCGGGGAAACCGAAACCTTCCCCCAAACTAGGAAGTACAGCTCCGAGTTCAAAGGTTGATACCACAGAGATGAGCACTGTGTTCTCCTCGTTATTGCGACCTCTAGTGGACCAAATGACAGCTCTCAACGTCAAGATGGATAAAATGCAGCTGGAACTGAAGGAGTCGAATAAAACTACAGAGAAACTGCAGCGAGAACTTCTGGAAGTTAAGACTTCAGTAAAAAATCATGATTCAAGGCTACAAAAAGTGGAGAAAGAAAAGGCCTTCCATTCTGATCAGCTCTTGAAACTACAGATGGAAAGATCGAATTTTTTCCTAAGACTTCAGAATGTGCCAGAGGATAAAGGAGAAGACCTTAAAAATCTGCTAAGTGAAGCGCTTGAACCAGTGACAGGCTTAAAAGCAGCGGAAATAAAAAGCGACATGGATATGGTTTACAGAACCTATCCAGATTATACCAAAAAGAAAAGCCTGCCTGGTGAGATTCAGATAAGGTTCTCCAAAAAGTCAACAAGAGATGTGGTGCTTAGGACCACAAATAAAGCGGTTCTGAAGATCAAAGGAAAAGAAGTTAAAGTGATGAAAGATATCCCATTTGAAATAAGGAAAAGAAGGAAAGCCTATGGAAAACTGACATCTTGGTTACAGTCTGAATCTATTATCTACAGGTGGAACGTTCCGGAAGGACTGAGCTTCAGCATCAAAGACAAAAAACACAAGATTGACTCTGTTCAACAGGCAAAAAGTTTTTTGGAAAAAAGCAAAGAAAAGAAAAAAGAGAGAGACTCAGATGGTTCGCTGGCATCGCAAGAAAGTATGTATGGATTTGATAGCTCAAAGAGTGAAGAAGACATTTCTGACTCGGAAAAAGGAGCAGCAGCTCCAAAGGCACAAGAAGAGACTGTTAAGACAAGAAGAGGACGAAAGAAGAAATAAGGGCTGAATTGTTTTTACTGAAATTACACTTATATATTTTATATAATTTGTATAATTAAGCATTCCTTCAAAAGAGCATGTCTGTCAAACAGCTTTTTTATTTTTCATATATCATCAGTAACAACGTTAATTGAAAATTAATCAAGGTTTAAAATGCTTCATATGTATTAGTGGTAAGGTAATATTAAGCAAATGCTAAAGCACACTCTGTATAAGGTAAATGTAGCTTAGAAAAGTAGCGATGTAGAAGTAGTAATAGATAAAACCAATAAAAATCTTTTTTAAAAACCCAAAAAAACTGCCGCATGGGAAATGCAGTCTGTACCAAGAAAAGCTGCCCTTCGGAGATGTGAGTCTTCAAGTCACAAAGAGCTTCAAAAGTAAGCATCAGCACCTTGGTATCTGATCAAGGGAGCTTTGACTCTGTACCCCCCCACATCCTGTTGGTCTCTAAGGTGCTATTAGACTCTAATCTAGCTGTTCATCAGCACCTTGAATTGGACTTGGAAACCGATAAGCAACCAATGCAAGGATCACAAAACAGGGGGCGATGTGATCCCTGAGGGCTGCCCCTGATAACAGATGGACTGCCACATTTTGTACCAACTGCAGTTTCCAAACTGCCTTCAAGAGTAACCCTATGTATGGTTTGTTATAGTAGTCAAGCAACAGGGTGAATGTTGCATGCATTAGTAGTGGCAATAATTATAGCCCTCATGCCAGTGATATCCAGCACAAAATACTTAGAAATGTTTCCTGTTTATTACAAAATAAAGCATTGCAGAGTAAAGCTGATGACTTTATTATGGGAAGGATAAAACCTGACGCCTAGTCTCTCCTGCACAGTGGGGTTGGAATGCAGTAAATCGATTATAACCTGTCTCCACTACCACTACTCAAATTAAAGTGGCAGACCTTTTTAAACTTTTTATTTAATGACAACGCATAACTAAAAACTGTAAATTACTTAAATTAGTCCTCTTTTTTTTGCAATCCTATTTTCACAATTCTTCATCTTTTTTTTTTTTTTTAAAAACCCAATATGCTTCATATGGGTTATTGGCTACTCACTCCTTCATCCAGGGCTCATTTCGTAGCAGGAGCTCCTTTGCATATTAGGCGACACCCCCTACTGTAAGCTCTTGGAGGACTGGCTATAGAAGGGGTGTGTGGCCTAATATGCAAAGGAGCTCCTGCTACGAAATGAGCCCTGCCTTCATCCAAAACTCTCATCTGCAATTATAATTCTTACAGTGTACTGTTTCCTTTCAGGTGTGTAGGTTAATTGAATAGGTCTGTATGTGATCATTTTTTCTCCCTGTGTTTTGTATTCTGGTAATTAACCTCATGGCCAGGGTATGAGGCACGAGCGTTATCTTCTACCATGACCCTTCCACTGGGATCCTTTTTTTATTATTATTGTTGACTTCTGCAAGCAACCGGACCTCCAACTTGCATTCTAATAACAGACATGGTCATATCTGCTGCATGGAAACTTCGTTTGCCATTTTGGCAACAATGACACAGCAGACAAGCAATTCTCTTCTTTCCTTACGTATACATTTTAAACAAAGATGAAAAGACCACACAGTGCATAAACAGCAACCAGCACCCCCTCCAAAAAATACACCCTGCTGTGATGACCTTTCTCGTTCTCACAGAGTATCTGCCACTGCCCACAACCTTACTCCCACAGGTTCAGGATTACAGGTAGGACTGGCAGTTACAGGTTACTACCTGTCTTGCCTCTTAAAACATAAAACGTAGCCCAGTTCCTTTTAATGATCACCCCTTACTCAGACACTGCACAGAGCAATTGGGGTAGGGGACTCAAACATAGTTCATTTACATGCTGCCACCATTTATTCATATCCTGATATAGATATTTATATTGCGGCTGAGATTTTAGCCTGTGTGCGCGCATACATTTCTTTCTCTGAGACAACCAGCTCACAGGGTTAAACAAACAATGGTGTAGTTCTTATTTCTTGTTTGAACATAAAATTCAAGTAGATAATGCAGAGTTTATAAAGGCTGAGGACAGACTGGCAATCTGGAGTGGGATGAATCCGGAGGCAAAAGCTGCGGGGGAAAAATCCCCCGGGGCTGGCTGTCCACATTGGCCAGGGTATTGCGCAAGGATGCCGTTACGGAGCGTTCAGACTGCTGCGGAGTGGCCCCGGGTGGGCCGGCCTCCACCGCCCGTGATAGGGCTGTTTGGGCAATTTGTGCATGTGCGCATGCGTGCTCATGCGCAAACTGGCAAAACGCTGTGTTCGCACTGCCGCCTCCGCTTGCCTCCCGCCTTCTTCTGGTTCACACTGCCTGGAAGTGGGAGGCAAGCACAAGACGGCCTCCGGACACCGGTTTCTCCCGGTGTCCTTCTAAAGCGCAAGAAAACCGGCTTCAAAGCGGGTAAGTGCAGAAGGGAGCCGAGGGACAGCTGCGCATGTCTGAACAGGCTCCCTTCCCCCGCTTCCCATGCAGACCTATCCTGGGGCAGATTGCCAGTCTGTCCTCAGCCAAAGTTTCTTTTCAACTGAACTTTGAGCTGTTGCGCTATTCCAGACTTTGTGATCCTTCACTGCAAATTGACCCTTTTCAGTCAGCTTTAAGCTTCGCTTCTCCACAGCTTCACTCAGGCGGATTCATACCCAGCTGAACTAATTGCTGTTTTTAGCTGTGTCTCTTACCGACATTCCATCAGTTCCCATTGACACTCTGAGGGAGAGGAGGAGGAACCTAGCTTGTCCATCATGTCTGCACACCTGCTTTCTACAGCTACTCCCAGACTTCTCTGAAATAAGTACAGAACCAGTGTTCATAGACTGAGGAAAATTTCCTTCATGGTAGGGAACTTTAATTAAAAGGGGGGAAGAAAGGGGATTTTTTTTTTTAGACCAGAATAAGTTTGCTGTCATTGGATGTCTACTGCCTCTGAATGTGGAGATTCCCTCTAGTCACCATGGCTAATAGCCCCTGATAGACTTATCCTCCATGAATCCGTCCAATCCCCTTTTAAAGCAGTCTGTGCTTGTGGCTAGCACTCAGCTCTCTGGCAATAAATTCCACATTTTAATCATTCATTGAGTAAAGAAGTCTTTCATTTAGTCCATCCTAAATATGCTATCCATCAACTTCACTGGATACCCCTAAGTTTTAGTATTTGGGGAGGGAGAGAAATAGTTCTCGATGGTCCAATCTGCATCAGTATTTTGCACCATTGTGTCAGCGGTCTCACATCATCTCACAAATTTCTGTCTACATTTTATGCCGCATCCACTCTCCTATTGTTTCATCTCAGCAATGGTTGTCTGCATCATTTTATTGCCATTTAGTGGTGACTCCAAGGTCACTGCGGTGTCTCATCGCCTTATCTGGGTTTGGTTTTAAGGTGCTACAATTGCTCCTCCCCACCCTGAGCCGCTGTGAGCAAAAAGCAGACAACTGGAGCCAAATTCTCCCCCCTCATCTTTTCTAAGGAGATACGCAAATTATCCCAAAGGAAACAAGTTAGCTAAAAATCCAGTCTGCGTTTAAAAGCAGCCAGGGAACATTTTTCTGCAATCATATTTGGTGTTGGGGGGGAGGGTTGGAAGCATGCCCACCCCTGAACCATTTGTTATTTCTTGGGGCTGCTCCTCCCCCCTCTCATGCACTCTCCCTAAACAACGGGTGTCCTGACAGTGGAGAGCTTTATACTGAGCCAAATGGGAAGCCAGCACCACAGCAGCATAGAACAGCTTTGCATAGCAAATGCAGATTGGGCCTATATCTATTCTTTCTACCCTGTGTATAATTATATAAAACACTATCATGTCCCCCCCACTTAGTTGACTCTTTTCTAAGCTGAAAAGTCTGGGTCTTTTCAGATTTTCCTCAATAGGAAAACTTTACCAAGCCCTTAACCTCTTTGTTGCTTTACTTTTTTTAAAAAAAAATCTGCAATGTCCTTTTTGAGATATGGTGACCAGAAATGCACACAATAATCCAAATGAGGCAACACCATAGATCTATACAGGGACATTAAAATATTGGCTTTCTCATTTCCAATCCCTTTCCTAATAATTCCCAAGACAGAGTCGGCCTTTTTCACCATTGCAGCACACTGGGTTGACACTGAGCTGTCCATTATGGCCCCAAGATCTCTTTCCCTCTCACTGTCAGCAAGTTCAGACCCTATGTACTTAAAGTTGGGGGAGGGGTTGCTCCAATGTGCATCACCTTGCCTACATTTCACTTCAGTTCCCATACTGTTGCCCAATCAACCCATTTGTGGAGATTCTCCTGGAGCCCCTCATGGCCATCCCTGGTTTTCACCATCCTGGATAATTTTGGGTCATCTGCAGACTTGGCCACTACTCTGCTCACCCACAGTTCTAGACCTTTTATTTTTATTTTTTTTAATTATATTTTAAAAAATTTTTTAACATTTATCCCACAAATATGGTATACATACTTATTCATCGAGCCACACATATCTCCAACCATAAATAAAATTTGGACCATATCGCCGTCGGATCCACATTGACATTAGGGTTTAACAAAAAGCTCAATTTAACCATTTCAGCCCAGTCTAGTAATTTAGAGATCAAATCCTCTTCGCCCGGAAGTTTCAACAGTTTCCAATGTCTGGCCCGGGCAATACGTGCGGCTGTCAATATGTAGGCCAACAGTTTTTGATCTTGCCTTGGTAATCCATCTGGAAACATGTTCAATAGAAATATCTCTGGTGTTTGCGGTATATCCAGGTCCATTATGTCCCTAATCATTTTTTTAACCATAGCCCAACATTTTTGAACCGCTTCACATTCCCACCACATATGATAGAAGGTACCGACACTCTTACCACATATCCAACACTTATTAGACACAACTTTAAAACATTTGTGCAGTTTATCAGGTGACCAGTGCCAACGATAGAAAAGTTTGTATATGTTTTCTTTATAATTTACTACTCTCAGGAATTTTATTGATTTCCAAATCTTAGACCACGAATCTGTCCCAATATTATGTCCAAAATTTTTCATCCATTTCAGCATTGATGGCTTTATTTTTTCCTCCTGCATTTCATAGTTTAGAATTAATTTATATATTTTGCTAATTTTGTTGTTATTTGACCAGATCAGATCTAGTTCATTCGGTTTCTCACAGAACCCCGTTTTTTTTATCTATATAATATCTGGAGTATAATTGATTGTTTTCCCACCATGTTAACTGTAAATCCAACTCATTTTTTAACTGGGTGTCCACTTTTAAATTTCCCTTGCTGTCCAATAGCTTATCATAGCTCAGGTTTTTTGTTCTGACAAGCGTTGGTTTGGTAAAGGCCTCCAATGGTGAGACCCATCTGGGTATATTTACGTAAAAATTTTCTTTAGTATTTGACCAAATTTCCATAAGAGCTGCTCTCAACATGTGATTATTAAAGTTGGAGTGGATTTTATGTTTATTATACCATACATAGGCATGCCAGCCCATATATAGGTCGTGTCTTTCTAGTGTCAAAACTCCTATATTGTCCAGCATTGCCCAAACTCTTATCCAAACCAAAGTGGCCGCCCTACTGTATACTTCCCAATTCGGAACTCCAATCCCTCCTTCCTCTTTTTGGTCCTGTAGCAATTTCCATTTTACCCTTGGTTTTTTCGGAAACCAGATGAATTTTTTTGTTAAATCGTTAATTTCTTTATAGAATCTAGCATTTCCTTTTAATAAGGGGATTGATTGAGTTTTTTAAAGTAATGTATTGTAATTATCCTCTATCAGGGAACTAGTTTTATTCATACATATTACGCCTAGATATTTAACCTTTTTTACCACCGAAATTCCATATAGCTTTTGGATTTTTGATTCTACCTGTTTTGGGTTTTTTTAAAAAAAGTTTTACTAGTGCATGTGCTTATGTGCACATCACTAGTAGGAACAAAAAAAACCCTGCCTGGAACAGATAGGACAGTTCAGACTTCCCATCCATTTGTATGCACTCCTGTGTGTGTAGACATCCAGAAATGTGGGATGAATGTGTGGACATCCATAAGCACCAGACTTTCTCTGGTGCCCGTTTAGTCCATATCTAACTCAACATACGACGGCGTGAGTATGACTGAGGCAGAGGCACCAGATGTGGATGTGTGAATGAAGCAATTTAATCCATAAGAGAACAGCAACTATATTGGGCCAAACTGCCCATCTGACTTAGTGTGGTTTTAAATGGCTTCCAAGCATCCTCTGAAACAACATCAAAAGGAGAGTAAGCAAAGATGCTCTCAACTCCTTATGCAGTCTAGAAGAGAGTAAAAATGTTGGATAGTTTCTGGAATTCAAGAGTCACAGGAACGAAACCTTCTTCAAGCAGGGTGTTGGAGAGTCTTCCAAATAGTTCTGCAGTCAGAAAAGTGTTCAATCTAGCCAAATAGAGGCGAGATAAACTGGAATGGTAAGAAAACAGAAGTTATCCGCTGAAAGCGAGAGGGACCAAGGTTAAAAGCCCCAAAGCAAGAGGTGAATACAATTAACATCAGATGTGAGAGATAACCAATCTTGCATCTCAAGACTGTTTCTTATTAGAGCAAAGTGCTCAATTAAGTCCCAGAGCAAGTCTCTGGGGAGTGGAAAATCCCAGAGCAGTAATTTTTGCATCTACCTTCTGGCTCCAGTTACTCACAAAATGATCTAATCTAAGATGGTCAAACAGAGGCGGCAGAGAGTTTGCAAAAGACACATTTAACTTGAACTTTATAGCAGCAGTCCAGGCCAAAACACATAGTACTAGGACACATAGTACTAGGCCCCAAAAATTGCAGGCAAAATAGATGTGCAGATGATTTCCATTTTGGGACTAAGAGCTTGAGTCCAATAAGAGCACCCTACAACAGCTGAGAGCATATCTAGGCCCAAAACATCTGGATTACCAGAGAAATACATTGCCCACGCTAAAAACAACAAACTCTGAACAGAGATCAGTGAGGTTCTGGTACTAATTGTGATGCTTTGCAGATGGAGGGTCCACAAAAAAAAAAATGGAGTGGAATGGGATAGCCAAGTAGTTAAAAACACAGACTTGCTCTGTGTTAGTCAGTTTATTTAATTCGGTACATAACCTGCACGTTTCAGTTGAAACAATTTTAAGAGCACAACAGTTGAAATTTAAAACATGTCTAAAACATTGATATGACTCTATATAAATATTATACATATAGAAAACTTGCTCAAGCGGATGACAATCTGGAGACCAGGATGGCAGCTATCGGGCGCTTTGGCTGTGACGTGACAAGCTTACAAGTGGCCATTGTCCTTCAGGCATGCTGCACACAGCATTACTAGATGCAGCAGAGATTTGGTGGATTTATTTGAAACAGATCCACAGGCAGCCTAGATAGTTGCTGAAGTGTTTCTTCTTCAGCAGTACCCGTTCCTTAAATCCTGGTTTTTCCGAGGGTAGGGGCAGGGGGACATCATACCTGGAGTCTTTGGGGGGGTCTTGGAATCATGAGCCCAGTCACCATTTCTTTATGCAGGTAGCTTTATTCACCACTCCACCCACCTCAGGGCTACACCGCATTATGCAGGAGAGCCACAATGCTGTAACCTGCCTCACAGAGTTGCCAACCTCCAGGGGGTGGCTGGAGACCCCCCCACTATTACAACTTATCCCCAGGTGACGTAGATCAGTCCACCTGGAAAAAATGGCCACTGTGGAAGGTGGACTCTATGACATTATGCCCCAAACCATGCCCTTCCCCAAAATCTCCAGGTATTTCCCAACCCAGAGCTGGCAACCCTAGCCTCACATGATCACATGAAGCTGCCTTATATTGAATGAGACTCTCGGCCCAACAAGGTCAGTACCATCTACTTAGACTGGAAGCAGCTCTCCAGAGTCTCAGGTGGAGGTCTTTCACGTCACCTCCTACTTCACTCTGTTGGTAGAGTTTAAATATGCAGAACGGAGCACCAACTGTTTAAAGAAAATAACTTGGTTTATTAAAGAAGAAATAAACTCTGATAGAACAGAGGAGGGGGCAGAGGCTTGACTAACTGCTGTGAGACAGGAACAAAGGGGGAGGGTTCATTTGGAGCAGGAAGTCTTCAAACAGCCAATCAGGAGACAGGAAGGACATAATTTGAAATTATAGGAAGTTCCTTAACTAGCTAAAGCCAACTAACAGTACTTCAACTGTCCCCTATAGACCGTCCTTCTGATCTTCTTCAAGTTGGTACACTATAGGGTAAAGATTTCCCTTGCTCCAAAGCCAGTCGAATCTGACTCTAGAGAGTGGTGCTCATCTCTGTTTCCAAGCCAAAGAGCCAGTGCTGTCCAAAGACTTTTTCCGTGGTCATGTGGCCGGCATGACTAAATGCTGAGGTGCACAGAACACCGTTACACCAAAGGGATACCTATTTATCTACTTGCAATTTCTTGCTTTCATACTGCTAGGTTGGCAGGAGCTGGGGCCAGAGGCGGGAGTTCACTTCGCCATGCAGCACTCAGCTCTCGAACTGCTGAGCTACCGACCTTCCAGTCTGCAGCTCAGCATCTTGTTTGGTGTAGTGGTTAAGTGCACAGACTCTAATCTGGGAGAACCGGGTTTGATTCCCCACTCCTCCACTTGCAGCTGCTGGATGACCTTGGGCAAGCCATAGTTCTGAGAGACAAGAGCTCCCCTAGCCCCACCTACCTCACAGGGTGTCTGTTGTGGGGAGGGGAAGGGAAAGGAGATTGTAAGCTGCTCTGAGACTCCTTTTGGGTAGTGAAGGGCAGGGTATTAATCCAATCTCTTCTTCTTCATCATCTTAACCTCTGAGCCACCGCGGCCCCTTTGGTGCACTATAGCCCTTGTATATTCCAACACACTCTTGTCCTGCCTGCCTCCTCCCATTTCTCCTTCCTGTGTCTCCTTTGTTATGTATTACTATCACGATCGCCATGTGCTCATGTAATGGCGACCGCCATGTGGCCGTTCGCACGTGGCCAGAATCTACCTGAGCTTCTTCTCTTTATAGCCACAGCTTCCCACCTGGCCTTGAGCTCCACCTTCCTCTTCTCTGTTCCCTGGTCTCCACAACCACATCCTGCTTTAAAGCACCTGGGCCTAGAGAGCCACTGTTCTCCCCTCCAGGATTCTTCATTGCCTCCACACCTTTTGAGCTTCTCTAGGGCAGACTGCCAAAGCTGCCCGGTTGCTGAGGCTACCCTGACTGCATCTTCCTCCGCCTGCTTCCACCTTGCTTCACTCAGGTGTGCCTTGCTGCTAGGCTCATGGGCTTGTTCTGCCCTGCCAGACAGTCTGTTGCTGGGTAGCCTGCCACAAGCACATGCATACACACGCGGACACACACTGTGGTGAAAATTCTCTACCATCATGTCGACTGCAAATTGCATGGTGATGTGACATATAAAACAATGGCCGATTTGCTAAGTATCATATTTATTGCATGCTTTCTTGGCATGACATATTTGTAGATACTCTGAGCGGAAAGGCGCGCCCGGATAATTGATGTGCAGCATGCCACTGTGTTATTCACTGCCAATGAATATCTAGCATTTGTGCATTTGCTGTATGAATCCTCATATCCATACTAAGCAGTGAATCCCTTCCTCACACTGAACCAATCATTTTGGGTGTCCTGTTCAATTCTACATCTACTTTGTTTAGAAATGTTTTATATTGTTCAGGAAGGAAGGAAGGAAGGACTGTGCCAGTGCACATGAACACACAAAGCTGCTTTAGAATCAGACCCTTGGTCCATCAAAGTCAGTATTGTCTACCTAGACGGGCAGCAGCTCTCCAGGGTCTCAGGCAGAGAGGGTCTTTCCAATCACCAACTGCCTGTTCCTTTTCTAACTGGAAATGCCAGGGACTGAACTTGGGACATACTGCATGCAAAGTAGATGCTCTACCACTGAGTCACTAGCCCCTCTCCGTGCACTAGTAAATGGAATAGCGGCCTCATTTTCTGGTCCATAAATTTAGCATTTACTTCAGTTAAGGCTCTGAAATCAACTAAGCACCAGCGAGTGAATGGGAATCCACTCTACGGTTTATAATACAGTGTTTAATTTTTTTCCCCAGATAGGAGTACAGACTGCTTAGCAGTTTGCCACACTAGAGTGTTATTACCTTCAGCGAAAAACGGCTGCAATGAGCCAATGATGGATTCCATTACAGATGTTATCAGTATAATGTTTATGTGAAGGGTACAGGATGAGTATAATTATTGTTCTCCTCTATAACAGCCATTCTAATCCAATAATTGTCATAATGAAGCTTCTCTAGGAAGCGATAGACTGTTTCCAGTTATACATCCCCCTCCCCTCTGGTCAGCTTAGCTGGCTCTATCCTGGTTCCTCCAGTCTTCATCCAGCACTGCTCCATGATCTATGACCTTTTCCACTTTTCCAACCAAATCCACACTTTGTGATCTATGTATTTTTAAATGCTTTTGCAATGCGGGAATAACACATATTCCTCCTCTGTCTTTAACTGCAGTGAAAAACTCTCTGTGTGAGGGTGTACAACAGTTGTACGCGCCATTTATCTTCACTCCATGGCACTCAACAAGGGCTCTGATTGGCTATTATCCATCATTCTCTGCCCCCTTCTCATTGGATCAAGGGTGTAGACTTTCCAATTTCCCGGGGGGGGGGGGGGGCTGGGCCAGAGACATTACAGGCCATTGTCTCCAGGGGAAGCTCAGCATGTCCTGGAAAAGTTTGGGGGGGGGGGCTCCAGCTCCCCAGCCCCCCTGAAGTTGACGCCTATGCTTTGGATGGATCGCTGGAGTCACAAACCCAAAGTCAGGTGTGGTAAGAAGGAGCTAGCACTGGATGTGAGGAAGCTGAATATCCTTGCTGTACAGAGAAAGGTGGTACAGCTCCAGGACAGGTAGAGGGCAGTGGGCAGTTCATAGAAAGAAAGCAGAGCCAGGAGTCCATGTGTGGGTTGGAGGAATAGGGTGATGATGAGTCATGGACGAAGAGGTAGTTGAGAAGCACCTGGCTGCATTGAATGAGTACAAAGCCCCAGATGGAGGGGCTCTAGAGATCTTGCAGAGCCTTTGTCCATCATCTTCGACTTCTTGAAGGATGGGAGATGGGCCACAAGACTGGAGGTGAGCAGATGTTATCCCAGTTTTCAAAAAAGGGAGGAGGGATGACCCAGGAAACTATAGGCCAGTCAGTCTGACCTCTGTCCCAAGGAAGATACTGGAGCAGATTTTAAAGGGATTGATCTGCAAGCATTTAAAGGACAACTTGGTGACCTGGAGAAGTCAGCACAGATTTTTCCCCAACCTGCCAGACCAACCTCATTTCCTTCTTTGATTGAGTGACAAACTTACTGGATTGAGCAGGGGTTTGGACTACATGGTGCGCATGGCCCCTCTCATCTCTGTGATTCTAAGAGACCAGAAGAAGGTGCTGAGGAGCCTGGTGGCAAAGGAGATTAGATACATGACCAGCTTAAAGCTTGCCCTGGTTTACTATGAGATAACAGTGTTTTACAGGGGCACTGGAACAAGTGAAGATCTGTTTATGCAGTTAGTGCCAAAGCACACAAAGAGGCAAAAAAAAATGGCTGTGTTGAGAATAAAAAAAATTAGAAAATGTTCCATTTTTTTGTGAACTTCCATTTCTAAATAAGTAAATGGCAAGTAAATAGCCTCCGAGGTGATGCCAGAAAAGTGGTACGATTATCTTTGACAGGAAAAGCAAAATCTATAGGTTGTTACAATCAAATATGCTGTACATAGTGCTCATGTAGTTAATTGAGAAAGTGATTTAATGTGAATTGCTGCTTTCTCCGTGATACGTACAAGAGAAGTGATGGGGCTGCACAGCAGGGAGGAATCGAGAATAACAAAGAGCCCGTTGTATATACGGCCATTTTGAGAACTCTTTCAATTGTCCTTCTTCTCAAACATTTTGTCTTACAAATGGAAGGGCTCTTATGACTGATTGTCGTAACTGCTTAATGAATGGTTTGCAACCAACCTAAATCATGGAGATTAGAGTCAAGCCAAAACTAGTTTATCTTGAATACCTGTAGTAAATCTCCCCAACTCAAATGTGGGGGCTGAGGAATCTATCTGTGCCAAAGAAGCCCTTGGACACCAGATACAATGACTTTGAACTGGATACAAACACATCCCTACCCCTTCCTGTAAATCAGGAGCAGAGGTTTTGGCATAACTGATGCTTCATTGGATTAACCTGCAGTATACCCCTCCCTCCCTCTGCCATTTTGGGTACTGCGTATAGTAAAGATTTAAAGTTTAGAAATGCAAAAATAAAATAAAGTTTACCATATGTGGGCAGACATGAAAAAGAAGGTGGAATTGGGCAGTAGCTTATTCCTCCCCCGCCTGTATTGGATAGGACCTTGTAACCTCTCTGCTCCTGTCCTGTGTGAAATAAATCAATGTTGGCTTCACAGCCTAGAGAAATCATCACCCCACTCTGACATGGCAAGATAGCCAGGAAGTGCTCCAGTGGATTGTGAGGCAAGGATTACACCCTGGTGGTGGTGGTGATGGTGATGGTGGAGGTTTGACAGTGACATCAAGCCACAACTTGACCCTCGGTGACCCCTCCCTCATGGGGTTTCCAAGGCAAGAGACAAATAGCAGTGGGTTTCCTTGCCTGCCTCTGGGTAGCAACCTTGGACTTTCTTGATGGTCTCCCATCTACCTTTTTGTTGGAAATACGTGTGCGTTGCAAGGTCTAATGCAGTCATTATAGGGTTAACCTGTTTACCTTGTATGCTATTGTTTCACCTGACCAGGAAGGGAACCTGGCACAGAGACAATGCAAACAAAGCCCAGGAAACTGAAGTCTCTCTAGTAACATTGATTGGCTAATGTGCTCAGCTGATTTCCTTCTAGGGGTCAAGAAGAAGAAGATTCTTCTGCTGTTGTTGTGAGACTGTGTGGTCAGTCTTTTGTAGCTCTGAAGATGTAGTCTTAGTCTTTGTTATTTTCTAGCTCTTCCTGTGTACCCTACCCTTTAGAAATAAAAGACTTTAAACAGAAAGAAATGCCTCCTCTCCAGTGAAGCAAAGATCCATTGCGAATGCTAAGGCTGAGGACAGACTGGCAATCTGCCCCAGGAAAGGTCCTCATGGGAAGCGGGGGAAGGGAGCCTGTTCAGACATGCGCAGCTGTCCCTCGGCTCCCTTCCGCACTTACCCGCTTTGAAGCCGGGTTTTTTGCGCTTTAGAAGGACACCGGGAGAAACTGGTGTCCGGAGGCCGTCTTGCGCTTGCCTCGCACTTCCAGGCAGTGTGAACCGGAAGAAGGCGGGAGGCAAGCGGAGGCGGCAGTGCGAACGTGGCGTTTTGCCAGTTTGCGCATGAGTGCTCATGCGTACATGAGCACATGCACAAATTGCTGAGACAGCTCTATCACGAGCTGTGGAGGCTGGCCCACCTGGGGCCACTCTGCAGCAGTCTGAACGCTCCGTAAGGGCATCCTTGCGCAATACCCTGGCCAATGTGGACAGCCAGCCCCAGGGGATTTTCCCCCTGCAGCTTTTGCCTCCAGATTCATCCCACTCCAGATTGCCAGTCTGTCCTCAGCCTAAGTATCTAAGTATTTTTTGCCAATTTTTTCCAACAGTTTTAACCATGGCCAGCCCTGCTTAGCATCCAAAATTTGACAAGACTGAGATATCCTGGGCCTTCCAGGTCAGGATACTAGACCCTTGTGAGACCATTTTATTTGTAAGGGCTTTTAATGAGATGTGGGTTGGATGCATGTTGGGGAAAGGGCTTTGGGCTTATGTTTCATGTTGTACATTTTAAATTCGGTACAGTGTGCAAGCCAACTTGAGCCCCAAAAGGATAATGTTTAAATAAATAAATAATCACTGCTTGCAATGGCCTAGAGGCCCAGCTTGCCCCAGACTGGAATTTATAGTTTGAATTCTTTTCCCCCCAGATTATTTCCAGGCAGATCCCAGTAAGGTATCACTATTAAGTGCTCAAGATACAAAGCTGCAATTACTCTCTTCCTGCAACTCTGAATAGTTGCGCAAGCAAAGAATCTCACTAGATTTGGGAGTTGGTCTTTAATGGTACTTTGAAATTTTATCGTTTTTTGTTGTTGTTTGTTTCAGTTTTGCCCGGTGGGTTGGAGAGCCACTTCCCCATCCCCTGGATAATAGACATGCCTTTATCAGCTGGATTGAAAGGATAAATTCAGCTGGTGCAGTTTTCCCCAACAAAGGTATACACTGACAGGAGAAGCATTGCTTGTGCAATTTTGTGTGCAGCTGGATGAAATATACAGGGAGTTTTGCCAGGGGAAGTTTTCTCTATTGTCATTAGTGCTTTGTGAAGTCTCTTCAGTTCTGTTTGGAGCTGGCTCAGAATTTACAAGCTTTTTGGTGAGCATTTAAAGAAAGCTCGTGTTTTCTGAGACTTCTGTCAGTTAGCACAACCATAAGTTACTGTTGACTGCTATCTTTCCTATTATATAAAGCCGTTTTAAGATTCCAAGGGGCATGATTCCATGGGGCGCCAAAATCAGTAGGCTGGACGGACAGCCACTCAACAGGGGGACCCTGGCCATTGGCTGCATTCTCTCCCTGCTTTGCCTCAGTCCCGCCCACAGAGCCATCAGCCAGCATCCCGGCCTCAGTCTGGAGGGAGCCAGCAAAGGGGAAGGACCGACTGGGTGCTAGGTCCACTCTTCTCCTCCACCCACTGCCAGGTGGGTCTAACTGTCCCCTCAGTGGCCTGCTTCTGTCAATGAAAAGACAATGGACTAACAGCATAACCCCCTCCCCCGCACACTGCCAGCATGCCCAGAATAAACTGTCAGAATAAACTGTCAGAAACAGGGGGCCATTTCACACAGCACCCCGTAGCGCTTCAGGACCAGTACAAGCACTTAAGAACACTTGGGAGGAAGTTTCAAGGTAAACCGGCTCAGGAACGGCTCTCCCAACGGGAGAGGCACGTTTCTGTGTGAAAGGGCCAATATGTTCCATTAGGGAACTGGTACTAATAAGGTTCTGTGTAAAATGCCTGACAGAAACCGTTACTGAAGAGTTCCTTAAACGGAATATATTGGCTGTGTGAAATTCCTCAGGCCCTCTCTCCTGCTTAGCTCCACTGCGGCTGGCTGGCTAATAAGCAGTCAGTGCTTCAGAGCAGGATCTGCTAGACCCAGGTTCTTGCTGAGTGGGTGATTTCGGGCCAGTCACAGACTTTAAGCCTAACCTACCTCACAGGGTTGTTGTGCAAGTCAAAAAGGGGGAGAGAAGAATTATGTCAGCTGCTTTGGTCCCCATTGCAGAGAAAGCCTACTTTTTCTCCAGGGGAAGTGTGGTTGCCAATCTCCAGGCGAGGGCTGGAAATCACTCAGAATTACAAGTGCTCTCCAGATGGCAGAGATCAGTTCCCCTGGAGAAAATGGTGGACTCTATGTCCTTATACCCTGCTGAGATGGACCCTTTATGACAGCCAATATGACGTAGCAGTCAGGGCTTCAGAGCACGGTGGAGGCTGTGGGGGGGGGGAATGGAAACTTGAAAAGTGAGGTTAATGACTGGCTGGGAAGGAGATAGGGTTGCCAACTCCAGGTGGAAAATTCCTGGAGACTTGAGGGGTGGAGCCTGGAGACAGTGAGGGTTGAGAAGGGGTGGGACCTCAGACAGGTACAATGCCATAGACTCCACCCTCCAAGCCAGTGAGTCCCTCATGGGGAACCATAGTTGCCAATCTCCAGGTGGGGGCTGGAGATCACTCAGAATTACAACTGCTCTCTAGGGGGGAGGGGGGAGGAGATAGAAAGCTGAAGCCAGGGGGCAGATAATGATACATTGACGGTTGGCTGGGAGGTAGGATTGCCAACTGCAGGTGGGGACATTCCTGGAGATTTGAGGAGTGGACACTGGAGAGGGTGAGGTTTCTGCAGGGGTGAGACCTCAGACAGGTTCAGTGCCATCGACTCCACCCTTCAAACCACCCGTTCCCTCAAGGGGAACCATTGCTGCCAATCTCCAGGGGAGGAATGGAGATCACGCTGAATTACAACTGCTCTTCAGATGGCAGAGATCTTCCCCTGGAGAAAATGGTGGACTCTGTGTCATTATACCCAGCTGAAGTTGCCACAGCAAATTGACGCTGAGTGCCCAAGGCTGGGGCACTCTCCCAGAGCCCGCTTCTTTTTAGAGCCCGCTGTATTTATTTCCACAATGGGCCTTATTCCTAGTTATCAATAATCCTGCTGAGTTCATTTCGTGTATCATTGCTAAAGGTTGTTATCGTCTATCTGATGGTCAATTAACCTTGCCTTAGTTTTGAGTTTATTTATTTATTTATTTATTTCATGAGATTTATATCCCGCCCTCCTCGCCGATGGCGAGTTCTATTTCATCTCCTAGGTCCCGGATGGGAGATAACATCAGTGGTGTGACCCACACCTCCGGAATGCGTGCCTCACTCGCTTTGCGCATGCTTATTGCTCATTAGCTTTTTCTCCACTCTTATCTCTTATTCGCCTTTCCCTAGCTCACAGCCTTGAATGGGAAGCCTCCTGTTATGTTATATTATTCACAGGTGTTATGAGTTCCTTTACTTGGTTTTCCTTGGGAACATCTGCCCCAAAAATCTGAACAGTGACTTTTCCTGAGAACCTAGTTTGCTGCGTTTTTCTTGGGAACAGTGGGCCAGTATATTTGGGCGCCAATAATCCTCCCAATTAATTGGTGGATGTTAAGGGGGGCATATTTCATATAAAGTATAATTATAGTTGTATTCCTATGCTTGGGCATTACTAACAGAAGAAGTGTATTTGACCAACAAGATCTTTTTCTGCAAATAAAGGACTTTTTGTTTAAGGAGACCTGTTGTGGACTACATCTACTGGCACAATCTCACACTTCTCCCCCAGCCTGTAATGTTGGTACATGTATGCCACTTCCATGCACATGCCTTGTTGTACTTGTTTCCTTCAGAATGCATTTCCTAACATCATCTATGGTGGAGAGCTGCATTAATATTCAGCCACTTCCAAAACACTCCAAGACCAAGATCTGAATGGTGGTTCACTATCTGCGACATATGCAAGCAAAAATTCCCAGAATGAGCTAAAACAGCCAGTTTGGTTATTTGGAAGAAGAGGAGGAGGAGAGAAGAGAAGGAGGAGGAGTTGGTTTTTATACCCTGCTGTTCACTACCCAAAAAAGTCTCAGAGTGGCTTACAGTTGCCTTTCCTTCCTCTCCTTGGTCTTCCTTGGTGGTGTCTGCAATTCCTCCAAATGCAAGTGCTCTCTCTTTCTTGCACATCTTTTTGCCCTGCCAATCAGAGTGATAAATATCCATATTTTCCACTGTTTTAGTGCTTGATGAGGAGTGGAGTGAGGGCTGTAAATAGTTGTTCCATATTGATTTGTTCAAAAAGCACTACCCAAAGAGGTCTCAGAGCAGCGTACAATCACCTTCCCTTCCTCTCCCCACAACAAACACCTTGTGAGGTAGGTGGGGCTGAGAGAGCTCTGAGAAAACTGTGACTGACTCAAGGTTATCCAGCTGGTTTTGTGTGGAGAAGTGGGGAATTCAGCTTGGTTCTCCAGATTAGATTCTGCTGCCCTTAATCACTACACCAAACTGGCTCTTTGCTTCATCACACAATTTAACTTTTTGCTTCTTCACAAAATTCAAAACAATCTTTTATAGGCTGCGATCACACACTCCTTTAGATCCGACTCAGCTGCAAATGCCTGATGGATCTAAAGGGAGCGATCAGACAGCAACATCTGGGAAGCAACCCGCAGTCATCGGCAACTCATGCAGCTCTGCCACGGAAGCGGAGTTAAAAGACATCAGGAAAAGTCCAGTCCTATGCTTGCTGATGGGCCACAGATGGGCTTTCCCTTGTCTGATCACTCAAGCATGCTCTCATGCTGTCGGGATGGTATGATCATGCCATCCCAACTCCGTGCCATGCCCCCCCCCTTGCAGTATGCACATCATCACATACTCCATAGGGGGCCCTCAGTGTGGAGGTGTGATTCCTCAATTCCTCATTATGTGCAAGGGAAACAAATGGCCAAAAAAGGAAGACTCTCCCACAATTGTGCCTGATCACACAGTGACAGGCTGCAGCTGCAGCTTCAAAGGACTGTGTGATCTTGAAACTGCATGTCAAATTCCTCTGGAGGAAATAGCCTCTCTTCCCCACCACTTCAACTGGTGCATGTGACTGCAGCCCTATTTTCACAAAGGATAAGGGTTTAGCTTTGGAGAACTTTACATTTTACCTGGCAAGTGGGACTCTTCCTTACTGTGGGGCTTCAAGCAGAGGCTGAACAGCCACCTGTCCAAGCAGCTTTAGATCTCCTGCATTCATCAGGGGGGTTGCATTAGAGCAAGGTTCTCCAAACTTTTTGTGCCAGAGGGCAGTTTTGGAATTCTGACACAGGGTGGTGGGCACAACTGCAAAATGGCTGCTGCAAGAGGCGGAACCAACCACAAAATGTAAGGGAGTGAGGTCATGCATAGCTCTAATAGTAACTCTGCAACATTTCAGGCAGAAGTTCTATTTAATAAGATGCCTTTTAAAAGGAACATATTATTTAAAAATATTTGTGCATACACACAGTTTACTTACAGTCACCAGGAAAGATCTTTGAGTTGTGGCGGAAGCCACCATTGAAGCAACTTTTACAAAATCTACACAGTCAATCATATCTCCAATGGACAATCACAAGCTCTGCTAGAAAAAAACCTTTTGCCCCACCTACTTTCTAGAAGCATTTGGCAGGTGCCAGGGAAGGTTTCCATAGGTATCGTCGCTCCCATGGGACCCATGTTGGGGACTCCTGCATTAGAGTCTGTATAATACCCCTTCTAACTCTGTGATTCTATTATATGTACCTACAAAATCTTGTGATTGATAGATGATAGGCGCCGATCACACGCACACGTAGTCGCACAATAGGCACAACTCCCAGCTGGATTTTCAAGGCTCACATGGAATCACATCTGCCAAGAGTTCACATGGAAACATCTGCCAAGAGTTCCGCACCCATCAGCAACCCATATCGCCCCGCTGAAGATGCGGAGTTAAAAGATACCTGCAAAAGTGCAGTACTTTCCGGAAAACGCGGGGTGTGGGCGGTCGTTGGATTGTGGAAGCCCCAATATCCTGTCACATCTGCCACCCATCTACATCCTGTCTCACACCGGATGGTTTTTTTTGAGCCTCTGTGATATGCTTGCAAATGCAGACCTGCGCACACAAACGTGGACCTGCGCATGCACACAAATGCAGTACTGCTGAACTTTGCAATGCTTCACCATCACTGTGTGATTGGTGGCTGACAGTCTGAGCACGGAGTCTTGGGAGACAGTCTGATCATGATACCGTGTTTCATTTTGCTCTGCGACAAAAAGCCCCGCTCCCCCCCGCCCCAATTAGCTTTCTTGTGTGACTGGGCTCAATAGAAGATCGGTAGGTAGGTAGGTAGGTAGGTAGGTAGGTAGGTAGGTAGGTAGATAGATAGATAGATAGATAGATAGATAGATAGATAGATAGATAGATAGCGTCAACCCTGCTTCACTTCCAATATCTGACGAGATTGGGCTACCCTGGGCAATCCAGATCAGGGCCATATATCAAGGGTATATCAGATACAAATGGATTCCATTTTCCAAAACAATTCAAGATTTTAGATAGGTTGTTATTCCTTTTGTTGTTTGTATTTGCCTGACTTAAACATAAGTTTATATATATATATATTTTAATATAGAGGGTTGGTTCCCCCCCCCCCCCCTTTCTTCAGCTGTAAGACTTGCCAGGTCCTATCTTGCTGCCAGCAGTGGGCTCCTAGCTGCCTTCTGGGATCTTCTTGTGCACACACTGCAATGACATCACCCAGAAGCGACGTTATCCTGTTGCTGATGTCGGGGGTGTTCTGCTCTGGTTTTTAGAGTTTGAGCAGAAATGCCCCCGATGTCAGCAACATTTTTTTAATAACATATTTTATTAGATTTTTCAGTGTTAAAGACAAACAAATCTTATACAGTGTTATAATCTAGGTTTTACCATGCTTAAATACTTTGGTTGCTTGGACAAAACATTTTTTATAAGTCATCCATACTAGTGTTGTAATCAGAGTAAAAATATTTCAAACCTCTAGTAACCTGTCTCTGTCTTACTAACCGTACAGCTTTAAAGCATTAACCAGAAACAATAGACCAATACTTATAGTGTGACCAGCTTTCACACTTATCTCTATTTTTAGCCATTTTATCTAAGAAAGGAAACCATTTATCTATAGGATTAAACAGTTCACGTTCAAAGTCTCCTCCTTCATTATATAAAGAATATTTTTCATACATAAAGTAGTCCCACAATTTACTGTACCATTGCAACAGATTCGGAGAGGATTTGTCCTTCCAGTGCTGAGCAATGACAGCTTTTGCAGCAGTAAGCATTAGTATAATCAATTCCTTACCAGCAGCCCCCCGGAATTAACTGTGGATGCAAGCCGTGGGAAAGGGGGTGGTGGTGGGGGAGGGCCTCAAAGCCACCCTTGCGGCCGCCACTGCAGCGCTAATGCCCAAGGCCTCACAAAATTATCCTCCCCAGAATGCCCACAGGGTCTTCCTACAACGCCCCCAAGCCTTGCCGGGGTACTGCGTGCAGCCCCACCATTGCAGCGCACCTCATATATCAGCCACCATGCGTGCGCCCAAAATCACACCACTTCACATCATCCTGCCGCCGCCAGTCCAAGGCCAACGCCGCCATAATCCGCCACTGGACCGTGCTGCCACTGCAGCCGCACAGGCCAAGATAGGCCTGGCCGCCGCCGAACTCCACCGCTGGACCTCGCTGCCGCTCCACAAGGCCGAGGTAGGCCCGGTATCCTGCTCACCTGCATGCTCCCAACCACTCGAGCACACAGAGCAAATGATGAAGGCGGGAGCGGGGTGCTGCCTCTTAAAGGCAGCCCCGCCCCTGCATGCTCTGGAGATCGCACAAGAGTGTGAATATCATTGCTGCCCGCCTTCAGGCATGGCGGCAAAGCGGCCCCCGGGAGCCATGGCATTGCCGGGCGCCTGGGCACCCAGTTGTAGCAGTAAGCATTAGTATAATCAATTCCTTACTTAAATTGGGTCGAGGTTCGTTTTGCCAATAATTTAGTACTTCTGGGTGATGTCCTTGTGACAGGGACATTGCACAGTGACATCCCTGTTCGGGGGTGGGGCTTCCTCGGCCAGCCAGCTGGCCAGCAGCAGACTGAAGCCCCCCAAATCAGGGGAAACCCTGGCTGGACTGAGGGATTGGCAACCCTGGGTGGTGTCCTTCCCTTTTAGTACTGAAGAAAGACCCAGCACCTTTGAAATCATCAGTCTGGGGCATAGTATAATTGTTCACCGAAGCAGTAGGGACTTGGTAATTCACTGTAATGGTATGCACCTCATTTTGACATAAAGATGGAGGTGTCTCTAATAGTAATGACTGAGGCTTAAATCTTATGAGTGAGTTCCTTGTGCATCGAATAGTTTCTGCTGTAGAGCATTCTTCCTCTTCTGCTTAAACCTTCCATTTGCACAAGATCAATAGTTTTCAATGGTCCATTGCACAACTGGAACTTTTAGCAGAAGCATGCTCTGCAGCAGAGATTACCTAGCATGCGCCAAACTTGTTCATAGGATCTAAACCCAAGAATTCACTTTTGGTAAGAGTGTTCAAACCAACAGAGGATACCAAAATAAAATAAAACCATTCTGTTCCCTTGTTCTAGGCATTTGGTTTGTAAATTGGTACATGGGTTAGAAAGAACAGATAACAGAGGAGTGTACATATGTGAAGACAAGCCTTGTCAGTGTTTGCCAAGGCACAAATATAAATGTAGTTCCATGTTGAGCCAGTGTGGATTCTAAGCTGGAAAACCAAAGTTGAGTCCACACTCCTCCTCATGAAACCTGCTGGGTGACCTTGGACCAGTTATGGTTCTCTCAGAACGCTCTCAGTCCCACCTACCTCACAAGGTGCCTGCTGTGGGGAGAGGAAGGGAAGGCAACTGTAAGCTGCTTTGAGACTCCTTAGGGTAGAGAAAAGCAGGGTTTAAAATCCTACACTTCTTCTATGATTCTGAAGAATTGTTACCCTCTAGTATCCACTCACGCTGGGTCAAGAGCAGAGTACTTAATCTTTAATCCACTGCTGCCCCGCCCCCCCAAGTACACATCATCGAATTATGCCCCCCATTTATGTATTTAAATATCTCTGTGCCGCCTTCCATCCTGACCTGCATAGCCCACACTGGCCCGATCCTGTCAGATATCGGAAGGTGAGCAGGACTCTTTTGCCTTGAAATCCCTACAAGGTCACCACAAGACAGCTGCAACTTGATGGGGAAATAAATAAACAAGTTGCCTTCTTCCCCAACCTCAGCAGCCCAAGGCAGCTTACCAAAAATCCTGACCGACGAGTAACAGACATTGGAATGGATTTTAAGCATCATAATTGGAGCTGCAGTCAAGGAAGACAACTTTCTAGCCTTCCCCCACTCATGGAAGTCTTCTGTGCCCTGCCCAAATTGTGCTCCTGTGGGTCATCGGACTTGAAGGAATGATGCGGGGAGCAAATCCGGGGCCTGCCGCCAGGGGAAGAGATCTATAAAAGTCTCCCTCTTTGGCAAATGGAAATACAGTTCCACCAGACAAGAAGCTGCACCGATGGAACGGCACCTTAGGAATCCAAGCATATTAAAATAAAATAAAACGGACAAGAAGAACACAGCTATGCATGCAACTTTCCCTCCATGCCCGTCTTACGATAACTGCAAAATGTCCATCTGAAAAGAATGGCCTTGTGTTTCTCATAGAAGGCAGATAGCAGAGGGGCTCTCCACCCCTCCATGGGGAGAGAATTTCATAACGCTGGAGCAGTCATTGGAAGTGAGCGAGCCTACAGCTGTGGCAGGGTGGAAGGCTCACAGAGGGAGCTCGACGAGGAGGAGGCCCCAGGGGATCTAATGCTACAAACTAGTTTTTTAAAAATAGAATACAAAAACAGCACTCCTAATACAGCAACTTTATTGTACTGGTACATTTATGATATATGTGTGCAGTACATAGATATCAGGAATGCATTCAATGAGACCCTTGCCCTGGATGGCCATCAGCCAGCTCCTTAATGTATGATTAGATGGGTTGCTGTGTGCCAGGCGAGGAAATCTCAGCTCCAGGGATTTCATCCTCTGGGCAGAGTTAGCAACATAGAACAACTTTTGCTGCAGTGTTTAGGAGTGCAGACTCTAATCTGGGAGAACCAGGTTTGTTCCCCCCAGTCCTCTTCATGCAGCTTCTGGGTGACCTTGGGCAAGCCATAGTTCTCTCAGAGCTGTTCCCCAAAAGAGCAGTTCTCAAAGAGCTCTCTCAGCCCCTCCTACCTCACAGGGTATCTGTTGTGGGCAGAGAAAGGGAAGGAAATTGTAAGCCACTCTGAGACCCCGCGTGAAGGGCGGGGTATAAATCCAGTCTCCTCCTCCTTCTCTTCTTCCTCTTCTTCTTCTTTCTCCTCCTCCTCCACTGGCTGGTGGAAGGCTTTGTAAAGAGGGAAGAGGCTTCCTATAATCCCAAAAGCACCCCCCCTCTCCCAGAAGTTCTGCATGCCTCCAATATTTGTTAATCACCTCCTGGGGGACTTGGGTTGCCAAGTACCAGTGACTTACAGGCGGGGGTGAGTTGTTCTCCCCCTGGGAGCTCTTCTGGCGTGTGTGCTTTGCGCGCACGCCACGGCGACATAATGACGTCACCCAGAGGTGACGTCATCACGTTGGGAGCGCTGCCAGGGCAACGCTCTGGCAATCGCCCCCAACGTGATGACGTCACCTCTGGGTGACGTCATTACACGGGGGAAGTCGTCCTCACCGGACGACTTCTGGGGTGGGGTTCCCCCCACTGGCCGAATGCCGGCCGGCGGATCGGGAACCCCTATAGCGGGGGATCCCCCGCCCCCCGGGCTGACTTGGCAGCCCTATGGGGAACATTAGGAAGTAACAAGGGAAGGTACTGGTTTAGATGACTCGACTGTTTCATACAATTGGACTTACAATGAACAATTGATTTTGTTATGTGAATATATGGGCCATCAGGCCAGCTCACTATAAGGTAACTTGATATGTTTATATGCCAGGAAAAGGTAGCCTCTAAATCTAAATTCTCCATGTGTACCATATTATACGAGCATCAAACTGTAAGATGTTCTGTGGTTCTGCTTTAAAACGGAAAACCAAAAAAACCCCTCCATTTCCATTCTTTTTCTGTTTCAGCAGAAATATCCACAGCAGTTTATTACTCTGAAGATTAACTCAGCAACTGATGCTATAACTCAGGAACACTTATTGTACTTTGATAGCAGTTTAATTCTCTACCTCTGAAAGAAGTCTAGAATATCTATGACTGTGGTTTGTAATGAAGCAGTGAAGAGTTTATAGAACCAGTGGCATTTTTTTATAAAGCGCATTAAAAAAAACAGCACTGAACCAATTTTAAATTTAATACACCAGGAACACAATTAAATTATTAGCACTGTGTTTCCAACACGGTTGCAGAAATTCTCTATAAAATGTTAAATAGATTTTAAAAGAACATGCTGGCTATTGTCATCGTTTCCCTAAAGCAATCAGTTACACTCTGTATTTTATAGCTTTAAAATTAACCTTTTCTGCCCTTTTGGGAATGTGGGTGTCATGCTAATTTGATTTGTAATGGTCCGTAGATAGGATAACTTTATTATGATTGGAAAATCAATAATCATAATGGCTGCCAACACTGGGACATAATCACTCAATAGTACGAGCCATCCGTAACGGATGCAGTCAACAATTTTTCTGCCATCTTAAACCATGGTAGTGAGGCACTTCACACACTTTTCCTTGGATACACCTTTCCTTATGACTTCTGCTCATCCTGTTAAAAGACATTTGGAAATTTAAATTGCTCACCAGAACTGGATGAAGCTGAACAGAACAAAAGGAAAATTAGCACATAGCTCAATATGTACAACACTATAATGTGCTGCGCTTCAGCTGTCCTTACTGGACATTGTAGTAGGAAGTCATGTGAGTTGTGGAGGTGGTGATTCAGCTATCTGAAAATGGATACCTGAAAAAAAATGAAAATATTCAGGATGGCCACAGTTACAGGGCATTTAAAGGGCTCTCAGTCAATTTAAATGCTTTCGGAGTAAACTCTCAGGTATTTAAATGAACTGTGGTTTGGTTAAATGCCTTTGGAGTTCACTTGCCACAGCTTGGAGAAGGCTTTTAAAGGGACCATATCCCTCTAAATGCCTTTTATTCCCTCCATTGGAAACAACAGAGAATGGGGCACCTTCTTCTGGGGCCAACAGAATTAGACCCCTTGGTCCAATCTTTTTTAAATTTGAGGGGGGTTTTGTGGAGAGGTATCAACAACTATGCTGCAAATTTGATGCTTCTACTTAAAAAAAAACCCAGATTCCCTGGATCAATTCTCCATTATAGTCTATGGCAGGGGTGGGCAATTGTTTTGGCTCGGGGGCCACTTTGTGGGAGCGGAGGTTAGTGGAGGGCCGCACCTTTTAAAATGACTGCATTCATTAGTTAACTTTGCATTTCAGAAAAGGTATAAATTGTATCATAAAAATCAATAAATATAAATTAAATAAAATAGTGGTAGTTTTATTCAATTTATTTATTGTGCTAATTTCATATCATCTATAGCTGCAAACAAATTTAATTTCAGAATCAGTTTAATGAGACAAATGTACCCTATCACACTTTTCTACATTTTTTTTGAAATCAGGAGATTGCTTGTTGAGAAACCACGTGGCCGACTGTCTTGGCGGGCCGCAAAAATTCTGTGGCGGGCCGCAATTTGCCCACCCTGGTCTATGAGAATAATTCCCATAAGGTATAATGGAGCTGAAAAAATTCAGCAATCCTGAATATTTCCCAAATCCCAATACCATACTAGTATTGGGATTTAGAAATATTGGGAAATACTGATATTTCAAAAATACCACTTTTTTGTGTGCACACCCCTAGCAACAAAGTCTTTTAACTGCATCAATAAGCTCATAGGTATCAAGCATGAGAAATTTTGGAGGATAATAGCATTGATGCTGCAACAGATCAGAAGAGTAATTGTTTATAAAGAGGTGCAAGACACTGAAAAACACTCCTTCAAGTGCTTACGTAAAAAAAAAATCAAATACAAAATGGCAGTCCCACCACACTTGGGGCTGAACTCTGGCCCTTGTCAAGCGCATTCCACTCTTCAACATTTTCTCTGACAGGTTCTATTGATAGTTGGTGCTACTGCTGGTCAGGAGGGATTTTCTTCCTCCCCCATCTACCTCTTGAGCTCCATAGACACAATCCCCACAACATGTGGGATTCAACTTTAGTCCTCATCAAGCCCATCCCAGTTCGGTGAAGTGGTTAAGTGCATGGACTCTAATCTGGGAGAACCGGGTTTGATTCCCCATAGTTCTGACAGAGTTGTTCCCTCAAGGACAGTTCTGGAAAGAGCTCTCTCAGCCCCACCTACCTCACTGGGGGTGTCTGTTGTGGGGAGAGGAAGGGAAAGGAGATGGTAAGCCGCTCTGAGACTCCGAGTGAATGGTGGGGTATAAATCCAATCTCCTCCTCTTCTTCTTCCTCATCTTCTTCTGCATCTTCATCTTCTTCTGCATCTTCTACTGACAATTGGTGCTACTGCTGGTGAGGAGGGGTTTTCTTGTATCTTGTAATGATTACTCACATACCTCTTGAGCAGAGTTGATAAGGGTTGGAACACTTTCCCTATGAAGAAAGGTTGAAGCACTTGGGGCTTTTTAGCTTGGAGAAATGACGGCTGAGGGATGACATGATCGAGGTTTATAAGTTTATGTATGGGATAAAACAGGTAGAGAAAGAAGTGCTTTTCTCCCTTTCTCACAATACAAGAATTCGTGGGCACTCCATGAAATTGCTGAGCAGTCGGTTAGAACAGATAAAAGGAAGTACTTCTTCACCTAAAGAGTGATTAACATGTGGAATTCACTGCCACAGGAGGTGGTGGCGGCTACAAGCATGGACGGCTTCAAGAATGAATTAGATAAACACTAGTGGAGACCTACAAGAAACTTGGGGGATGGTTATCCCATTCCTCACACCTTTGCTTCCTCCCTTCTCCCCCTACCTCTCTCACACTCTTTCTCCCTTCTGCCCCCCCTTTCTCTCTTCTCCATGTATGTTACTTCCTCTCTCTTTCTGATCCATCACCATTCTCTTTGTTTTTTTCCTCCCCACCTCATCACTCTTTCTCTCTTTCTGCCCCCCCACTCCATCACTCTTTCTGCTCCCCCACTCCATTCACTCTCTCTTTCTGCCCCCATCACGCTCCCAGCCTCCTGCCTGCTTCCTCCCCCCCCCCCCGGCCCCAGCAGCAGTGGCAGTGCTCTGAGAATCACAATGGATCTCCCAGCTGCAGAGATCAATTCACCTTAGAGCTGCCAGCTCCAGGTTGGGAAATTCCTGGAGATTTGAGGGTGAAGTCTTGGAACAGTGAGGCTTGGGGAGGCAAGCAGCCTCAACAACCCTCCAAAGCAGATATTTTATCCAGGGGAATTGATCTCTGTCACCTGGACAACAGTTGTAATTCTGGGTGCTCTCCAGCCCTTGTCTGGAGGCTAGCAATGGTAGTTTAAGTGAAGGAAATGGCTGGTTTGGAGGGTGGATATGGCATTATACTGGTCGGTAGTCCTCCTCAAATCCCACCCTCCCCAGGCTCCACCTCTCAAATGTCCAGGAATTTCCCAATCTGGAGTTGGCAACCCTATTTCCTTCCCACCCAACAGCCAACCTACCTTTATCTGTCTTCAGCTTTCCATTTCCACCCCACTTCCCCACAGCCTCTACCTAGGAAAATTCCAGTCTTTCTCCACAGTGGAAACTAAAGCAGCTTACATTATTATTTCCTCCTTGTTCTCTGCACAACAACCCTGTGAGGTTGGTTAGGCTGAAAGTATGTGACTGGTCCAAAATCTCCCAGTCAGCTACCACTGTGAGATGGGGATCTGAACCTGGGTCTCGCAGATCCCAATATGAAGCTCTAACTGTTATATTGCAATGGCTTTCATAGGGTGGCTGCTGATGAACAGTAGCAAAGCAGCTGGACCTAATTAAGTCATGCAAATCAGGTGGTATCAAGTCACACAGAAGGTGCTGCGTAGGGATGCCAGCCTCCAGGTGGGACCTGGGGATCCCCTGAAATTATTGTTCATCTCCAGACTGCAGAAATAACTTTCCATGGAGAAAATGGATGCTTTGGAGGGTGGAGTTTATGGTACTGTACCTCACTGAGGTCCCTGTCCTCCCCAGGCTCCACCCCCAAATCTCCAGGAGTTTCCTAGCCTGTATCTGGATCCACTGCCGGTGGCCAGGGTGGGTACTTGGCAACCCTAGACTGCTGCTAGTAAAAACTCTGCCTTGGGGAAATTTGGGGGCTGAGAGCTGCTCGGGAAATTGGTGGGCTGGCAGCTGAGAGCCGCTTGGGCCTTGCCGCTGGTGCCAGGCGGTGGGGGAAATGGCAGGCCTGGAGGCTGAGAGCCACTCAGGCCTCACTGGTGCCCGTGGGGGGAGGGGAGAAAAGTGGTGAGCCTGGTGGCTGAGAGCCGCTCAGGCCTTGATGGTGTCCGTGGGGTGGGGGGAATCAGCAGGCCTGGTGGCTAGAAGCCTCAGGCCTCACCGTCGGTGCAGTGGGGGGAGGATTGGTGGACCAAGGTCTCATCGTGGGTGCCAGGGTGGGGTGGGGGAAGAAGACTTACCTGCGGCTGCTCACCGTCATTGCCCAGGGGAGGGGAGGAAGCCTTACCGTTGGCTGCTGCTCCATGTGGAGCTCCTTCTCTCCCCCCCCTGCAGATCCCACAGGTCCCGCCTCTTGTCCCCTTTAATTGTCATTTCTCAACTGCTGTTTTTTTCAAGTCTCCGCCTCTCAGCATTCCATCTGCTCTCATTGGTTGCTCTTAGAGAGAGGTGGAACCCAGCCTGTCCAACACCATTGTTTAAACAGCCAATTAAATGAGTCACAAACAATAAAGTCAGTCATAAATGAATGCTGCATTTTAATAAAATCCTGCCCTTTGGTGTTTGTCTAACAGCTGTGAAACTAAGGGTGCGATCACACGGACGTTTATTGCGAGCCTCGCGGCTGTTCCCCATCGCAATTAAAGGGGCTGACTAGACGGGCCGCATCTGTCTCCCGTCTCGAAGCCCCCCCCCCCCCGCACTCGAGCCCACTTTTCCAACCACCAGGAAAAACAAGTACCTATCGCGCTTGAAAGAGCAGCGCGGGAGAACCCGGGTTTAAATGCCCGTGTGATCGCACCCAAACTGTCAGTCAGTTTGAATCTGTCAGTCAGTTTGAATCTGCAGGATTTTTGTGCATGCATGTTTTTGCAAAAACATAATTCAAACCTGTTTGGCAGGCATTCACAACTCTTCAGCATTTAATTTTTTAAAAAATGTTATTATTTACTTCGTTTATATCTTGCCTTTCACCCCAATGGGAACCTATTAAATACTGGGTTCCATGGACGAGCAGACCCCAAGTCTAGTGATCAGCTCAGCTTTATTTGTGATTCAGCAAGAACAAGATAAAACCCCAGGGGAACAGCCCTGTTTAAATAGCATGCAAAACCAGACCCAACCACACTCAACTCCTAATGATAGGCTATTTACATAACATTGATTCCTCATTGGTCCCCTCTAGAGTCCTGGTAAGCTATTGTTCTAGAGCTCCAAACTCAGCCAGTCTCTGGTAGACAGTCCTGGAAGTTTCCAGCCCTAATATATAACAGGACCCAAAGCAGCTTACATCATTTACTTTTCCTCCATTTTATCCTCACAACAACCCTGTAAGGTAGGTTAGTCAGATAATGTGTGACTGGCCCAAGGACACCCAGCAAGCCTCCACGGCACCACTGGGGATCCAAACCTGAATTTCTCACATTCTAGTCCAACACTTTAATTACTACACCATGCTGGTATGAACCAAATAGACTGGGTAATCAACTCACACCTCACTGACACCTTCAAACTCAGCAAGTTTGACTGTCAAACAAATTTGTGGCAAGATTCGCAGAATCCCTTCACCAATATCAACTATTAAATAATGGTGATTAAATAAGGAATAATAATGAGCATATGCACACTAGCAAGTATCAAAAAGCACCTGTTGCCTTGCTGTATATCATGAGAATCTCAATATAGTTCAAGTATTTGTTAATAAAGCCTCACCTCAGGATTCTGCAGAAAAGTGGATTCTGAAGGAAAGTATATACATGTTCTCTCTATGTGCATATTTGTACAAATTCCCTTCTAATTTGTTCAAATATGGACTCAAGGGATTTTGTCATGTGCCAAAGATGAGGCATCTTTGGTCTGGGTGCTGGATTTTAAATGTTTGGCCCTCCTTTGTCTTCAGATTATGACTATATGACTTGTCTGCATAATTGCAGGACTGAATGCCTAATTATTTTAAAAGAGAAAGTAAATAGGAGGTTTTGTGCAGATAATTATTTTAAATGCCCTCCACTGTATGCTCAAATTGCATTGTAATTTAATCTAAAGGTCAGAGAGCAGGAAGGAGAAAATGTCTGGCAGCAGAGAAAATTAACAGCACTTTTTGTGTCATCGCTTTTAATTGAATGTACATCTATTAAAACTAATAATTTTTAAAAGAAATCCATGAAGGGAGAAAGATCTCATTTTGCTGTCCTTTCCAAAGAAATATTCAGAACTTCAGCAGGCTAGAATACAGATGTAGGTACTTGTATGGATGTGGAAACTTCTCTTTCTGTGTGTGTGTGTGTGTGTGTGTGTGTGTAAAGAGAAAGAGAATCTTTTGTTTGTCGATAGAGCTAAAATAAAAGCAACATGGAGCCTGACCTGAATTCAAAACAGAGCACTAAACACTTAAGGACAAACAAAAAGAAGCACTTCTTCACTCAATGAGTAATTAACTTACTGGAATTCATTGCCCCAGGATATAACGATGGCCACCAATTTACATGGCTTTAAAGGAAGATTAGACAAATTAATGGAGAGGTTCCTCAGTAGCTTTAAGCCATGATGCCTAAATAATGGCTCCTCTCTGACTATCTGAATGCCTTGGAAAGTATGGCCCTGGCTAGCCAGATCTCCTTACATCTCAGAAGCTAAGCACAGGTTAGCCCTGGTTAGTACTTGGATGGAAAGCCACTATGGAAACCCAGAGTGGTTATGCAGAGGGAAGCAATGGCAAACCAACTCTGAACTTCGAAGGGGGGAAAGGTGAAATGTGAGTGAGCCATAGTGTAGCCATGTCTGTGAAGGTCAAGTAACGAACTGAGGGGAACGGAACGTTTGACCCATTGATAGGCCAGCACTGTTATATGTGTTTTTAGCTGAAGTCTCCAAAAGTCTGCATTCTTCACCTCATAGGGCAAGCTAACCTAAACTAACCTTTAGCAAAGATCTGTCAGAATCTGCCAATTCAGACAATATATTAGTCAGGCCTAGGCTTAGTTTCTTGCATGCATGCCTTTCACTATCCTATGTATCTATCATGTATTGGGGTCTATGTAACCATGATGTATTATGCCTGTCCAGGCCGGGAGGGTGACAACAATGATTTGCGAGAACAAGGAGGCCTCACATCCCTGCCTCCGCATTCCAGCTGCTCCGGCAGGAACTTCAAGGGAGGATGCCTCTCATCTCTTATCACATGCAAAGAACCTTGGAGCCATTGATTGTTATGTGAACTCGCAACATCTGAGGGGTCTGGTTTGGGAGAGGAAATTTACTGCTTAACACCTCACTTTTTTCCTGTGAGAACCAAACGGTCAGGACACCTTTTAGCCCGCCAATTTTCCCTTAAGGGGATTGGCTATCTATGGGTAATTCAAACTCCTTGGAATGGTATAATAGACCCGCTTGTATAATTTGCCTCATCTCTGACAATAACCCGAGATGCTGTACTAATGTAGAAATTGGGAATAAAGAACTGTGGTTAACCAACCAAGATCTGATCCTTGACTACTTTGAGCAGAACTCTCACAGATTGTCAGAGATCTCTGACTGGGACTCAGCCGTTCCTGACCATGTCAGACGACGACACGGTCCCCCTCAACCCTACCCCCGAAGATGTTCCCGTTACCCCGAAGGACCAGGGGAACGGTGGTGGTGGCGGCGGAGGAGGCACCGAAGGGCCGGTGACTACGAGCCAGGGGGCTCACTACATCCCGCGCCTACCTCCTCATCAGAGCGTGACCCCCAAGTACGCCTGGAGCCATTTCGGTCGTCGGACCGTGGATTCGTGGGTGCACGATCGGAAAGGGGCACGGGTTTCGTTCGCTGGAGACCCGCTCGATCGAGGGAGACCGAGCTACCTGGGAGACGACTGCGAGCCGATCTACCGTGGAGAGCCGCGTCGCCCGCCGTTCGAAGGAGAGGGGACAGGTCCGTATGGGCCCGATCCGTACCGAGAGGAGCAGATGCCCCACTTGGATCAGATGATGGGAGAGTTGCGACTCCAACTCACCGCAGAACTACGCGAATTGGCCCTCGATCTCCAGCACCAGTTTCGAGACGCTATGAGGGTAGTGCAAGGAGCTCTCCCCGGTCAGGGGATAGGAGTTCAGCAACCGCCAGCGGCGCCCGGAGGGGTCCCGATTCAGCCTCAGGTGCCCGCTCTGCCGGCACAGCAGGTGCCCGCTCTGCCGCCGGTCGTCCCAGCCCCGGGGCCGGGGCCCGCCCCAGCACCCGCCCCGGTCCCGGTCGCCCCAGCCGTCCGCCCAGCCCCCTCCGACCCTCTGACGACTACTTTCGATGGGGACCCGGAGAAGCTGCGTTTTTTCATGTTGGAGATAGAGAGGTTCCTGGACAGCTGGGGCCACCTCTATCCCACCGAGAGAGAACGGATTGGTTACATCGGTTCCAAGCTGAAAGACACCGCCAGCGATTGGTACGTGAGCCTGCACGACTCCCCAGGACCTGAGCTGCGTTCATTGAATAACTTCATGTGGGCCCTCCGTCATCAGTTTGAAGACCCCCTGGGTGAGGAAAAGGCCCGTAATCAACTGCGGAAGCTGTTCCAGGGGAGATCGACGGTGAGGGATTACACCGATAAGTTTCGGCGCATCGCGGCCAAGATCCACGGCTGGCCGGAGGAGCTATTCATGGAGAAGTACTGGGAGGGCCTTAACCCGGAAATCTACGAGACCGTGCTGCTGGGGGGCCGCCCGGGCACGTTGGCCACCTGGATGAGAGCCGCGACCGACATGGAAGAAAGGTTCACCTTGATCAAAATGGGGTCCTCGGCTACAGCGGCCAGCAAAGCAGCCCCGAGAGCGAAACCACGGCCCAGCGTACAAGATGTCCGAGATGCCCGGTTCCGGCAAGGGCTGTGCATGAAATGTGGGGAGAGTGGCCACTTCGCCTCCGCCTGCCCGAGAGGGGGAGGGAGAGGCCCGAAGACCTCGACGCCGGTGACAGGGAGCACCCCTAGTCGCGGGAAAACACCGATTAAGCCCCGGGCGTTGCAGCTGGAGGGAGCTACTAGTGATCAGGGGGAGCTGGAGCTGATGGAGATGCAGATGTCGGGAAACTCCAACGACCTGCAGTGAGCGGCGCCGAACTGCAGGTCCCCCGCCAAGAAGCGCCATCTCCGGTGAGCATCCCTGGGCCCCTATTATATATGGTAGTGACTGTGGTGACCCCTGGATCAGGTACCCACATGAGGGTCCGCGCATTAATTGACTCTGGGTGTGCGTGGGACCTGATTAGCCCATTAGTAGTGGAGGGGTTAGGACCAAAGGTTACCCCACTGGTGGAACCTCTAAAGTTTACTCAAATGGATGGGTCCGAGATGAAGGAGGAGTGCATAGCAGAGACTGAGAGCCTGATTGTGGGGACGGGGGAACATTGGGAGAAGCGAGCTTTTGTCATCACCCCAAATGCCCAGTTCCCTATGGTGTTGGGAAGTCCCTGGCTCAGTGCGCACGACCCCTATATTAAATGGAGCGAAGGGAAGATCTCTTGGGTAGACGAACGCTGCCTCACGCACAGATGGGACCTGGAGTGGGGACCCGGACCGCCGATCACTCCTCCCCCGGCCCCCGCGCTCGTCCTCACCCCCACCCTGGTGCCTAAAGAGTATAGAGACTTGTTGGAAGTATTCAGCGAGACCGAGGCGGATGAGCTACCCCCTCACTGACTGTCGGACTGTGCTATCGAGCTACTCCCAGGGGAGAAACTCCCGAAGGGGAAACTGTACTCCATGAGCCCTTTAGAACGGGAAGAGCTGCGAAAGTTCCTGGACAAAAATCTAGCGCGCGGCTTCATCCGCCCAGCCAAGTCCCCCTTTGCCGCGCCGGTGCTGTTCAGGAAGAAAAAGGACGGGGGTTTGCGATTATGCACTGACTATAGGGGACTGAATGCGGTCTCCACTACCAACGCTTACCCCCTCCCCTTAATAAAGGACCTGTTGGCGGAAGCCGCTAAGGGGAAGGTTTTTACCAAGCTGGATTTACGAGATGCCTATTTCAGGGTGCGCATCCGGGAGGGGGACGAATCCAAGACTGCCTTTAATACCCCCCTGGGACAATTCGAGTACCTAGTGATGCCGTTCGGCTTAAGTGGCGCGCCCGGGGTCTTTATGAGTTTAATTAATGAACTGTTGCACAAGCACCTATTTAAAGGAGTGTTATGTTACATAGATGATATCTTGATCTATTCTACAGATAAGAAAGAGCATGTGAAACTAGTAAGGGAAGTCCTTGCCGCCTTGCTGCGAAACCAGCTCTATGTTAAGTTATCCAAGTGTGAATTCCATCGTGAGTCAGTGGACTTCCTGGGCTATCGCATTTCTCAGAAGGGTCTGGAGATGGACCCAGCTAAGGTGGAGGCGGTGGTGCAATGGGAGGCTCCGCGAATGAGAAAACAACTGCAGAGCCTATTAGGATTTTGCAACTTCTACCGAACCTTCATAAAAGACTTTGCTAGGGTTACCCTCCCCTTAACGGACTTACTAAAAACTAAGGGGAGGGGGCCCGAGGCGGGGAAGCCAGGAGAAAAGATTGCCTGGAACGGGGAGTGTCAGAGGGCGTTTGAGACCTTAAAGACTCTTTTTACTTCCGAGCCCATCCTAGCACACCCTGATGAAACCAAAGAATTCATAATCCATGTAGACGCGTCTGATGTAGCCATGGGGGGGGCTATATTGCAAAGCGGGCCGGAAGGGAAATTACACCCACTGGCTTACATTTCGAAAAAATTTAACGACACGGAAAGGAATTGGTCGGTTTGGGACAAAGAGGCAGCGGCTATTAGGTTGGCGCTCACTACGTGGCGGCATTGGTTGGAGGGCGCGCAAACCCCGTTCGAAATATGGACTGATCATAAAAACCTGGAGGCGCTGCGCACTCAGAGATCCCTCAACGCCAAACAACTGCGGTGGGCTGATTTTTTCTCCAAGTTTAACTTTGTGCTTAAGCATTTTCCTGGGAAGGCTAACTCCTTGGCAGACGCACTGTCCAGATTGCCCCAACATGAGAGTGTCAAGGAGGAGGTGTTTGATTCCATGTTCTCCCCCCAGCAATTAGGGGGGGCAGTAGTCACTCGGAGCCAAGCTAAGAAGGCGCAATTGGACATTGGGAAATGTGATTGGGGGGGGGATTATGCTCCCGAAGAGGTGGAAGAATTAGAGGCTTTGGAGGGATGCTCCAAGAGAGAAGATCAGTGTTGGCTTCATGGAGACAAACTAGTGGTGCCAAGGGTCAAACGTAAGGAGATATTGTTGACCTGCCACTCCTCTAAACTAGCAGGGCATTTTGGATTCCTAAAAACGCTTAATTTAATCCAGCGTCAATTCTGGTGGCCGCGCATGCGCCGAGACGTCTCAGACTTCGTCTCGGCTTGCCAAACTTGCTTAATGTGCAAGAAGCGGGGGGGGAAGGTTCCTGGACTGTTGCACCCGCTACCCACCCCTTCTCGCCCCTGGGAGGCCATAGCCATGGACTTTATCACCAATTTATCCCCCTCCAAGGGGAAAACGGTTATTTGGGTGGTGGTAGACACGTTTTCAAAGCAAGCGCATTTCACCCCCTTCAAGCAATTGCCCACCGCCAAAGGGATGGCCAAAGCTTTCTTTAATCACGTGATAAAATTACACGCTTTTCCGAAGAGAGTGGTATCCGACAGGGGCAGTCAATTCGTTGCCAGCTTCTGGCGGGAGCTCCTGAAAATGATGGACATAGAACCAGCCCTGAGTTTGGGTTACCACCCAGAAACCGATGGCCAATCCGAACGAACTAATCAAATATTGGAGCAGTTTTTAAGATGTTACACCAATTATCACCAAGACAATTGGGTGGAATTATTGCCATTTGCAGAATATAGCTACAACAACGCAGTGCACTCTTCCACGGGAGTCTCTCCCTTCATGGCGGTAGGAGGTTTTGAAGGGAAACCATTGCCTACCATTGAGAATGTTCCCAGTGCTTCCCCATCGGATTTTAAAAGTTGGTGGTCTAGCCTCCAAGACTCCTGGCCATTAATAGGCAAAGCACTGGACCAGGCAAAAGAGGATTATAAAAAATATGCTGACCGAGGACGAGCAGCAGGCTGGGATCTCCAACCCGGGGATTCTGTCTACCTCTCCACCAAGAATATCCATGGGTTGCAGCCCAGCAGAAAACTGGGATGGAAATATGTTGGACCCTATAAAGTGTTACGTAAAATATCGGATGTGTCTTTTGAACTGGAACTGCCTAAATCACTGAGTTCTGTACACCCTGTGTTTCATTTCAGCCTACTGAAGAAAGATCCTGGGCCGAATGCTTGGCATCCAGCTCCTCCAGTTCCTCCTCCACTGATGAAGGAGGGGGCCCCTCACTTCGAGATAACTGAAATCCTTGATTCCAAGATGCGGAGAGGCCGATTATATTACTTAGTTAGATGGCTGGATTTCGGCCCGGAACACAACGAATGGATTCGCTCAGAACATGTTCATGCTCCCAAACTGATAAAATTGTTTCATAAAATGTTTCCTGATAAAGCTAGGTGAAGTGAATTATGAGGAGGGCAGAGTGTCAGAATCTGCCAATTCAGACAATATATTAGTCAGGCCTAGGCTTAGTTTCTTGCATGCATGCCTTTCACTATCCTATGTATCTATCATGTATTGGGGTCTATGTAACCATGATGTATTATGCCTGTCCAGGCCGGGAGGGTGACAACAATGATTTGCGAGAACAAGGAGGCCTCACATCCCTGCCTCCGCATTCCAGCTGCTCCGGCAGGAACTTCAAGGGAGGATGCCTCTCATCTCTTATCACATGCAAAGAACCTTGGAGCCATTGATTGTTATGTGAACTCGCAACATCTGAGGGGTCTGGTTTGGGAGAGGAAATTTACTGCTTAACACCTCACTTTTTTCCTGTGAGAACCAAACGGTCAGGACACCTTTTAGCCCGCCAATTTTCCCTTAAGGGGATTGGCTATCTATGGGTAATTCAAACTCCTTGGAATGGTATAATAGACCCGCTTGTATAATTTGCCTCATCTCTGACAATAACCCGAGATGCTGTACTAATGTAGAAATTGGGAATAAAGAACTGTGGTTAACCAACCAAGATCTGATCCTTGACTACTTTGAGCAGAACTCTCACAAGATCTTGTTTTCTTAAACTAGTAGTCAGCAGTCTGCATCGCACTTGTAGTGTACCATAGGTAAGTTAGTCATATTCTTAAAAGTATAAATAGCTTTTCTATTGGTTTCGAGTTAGGGCAGTGTTGAGTAGGCATGCATTGATTAGTTATATATTACCACATTCTTATGATATAAAACTTGCTACAAGTACTAGTTTCAGCGTCTTGAACTTTTTAAGGAGTAGGTGCTTTTGTTGATCATGATCAATCAATAAAGAAAAGAGCTTCTGCTTCAGTTGTTAGTAGTGATTTGGCCTCCTTTGAATCCAACTAGTCAAGGTAAAGGTAAAGGTTTCCCTTCCTCGAAAGCCAGTCGAGGGGGCAGTGCTCATCTCCATTTCCAAGCCGAAGAGCCAGCGCTGTCCGAAGACATTTCCATGGTCATCTGGCCAGCATGACTAGACACAGAAAGGCACAGAGGTGCACAGAAAGCTGTTACCTTCCCACCAAAGTGGTACCTATTTATCTACTTGCAATTTCTTGCTTTTGAACTGCTAGGTTGGTAGGAGCTGGGACCAGAGGCTCATTCTGTCACACAGCACTTGGGTCTCGAACTGCCAAACTACCGATCTTCTGGTCTGCTGTTCAGTGTCTTAACCACTGAGCCACCATGGCCCTTTGAATCTAACTACAATTTGTTAATCTCCCTGTCAATCCACTTCTCTTGCCTTGAAAACCCTTCAAGTCAATTGCAACTTGACCATACTTTCTCACCCCCACTTTGAATACCAGTACTGGAGGAGTAGAAAAAAGAGGAGTCTTTGGCCTCCATATGTGCCCATAGAACTTCTAAGGCATGAGTCCCCTCCATTTTTGAGGCTGCAGATACCTTCGGAATTCTGACACAAGATGCTGGGTGCTGCCACAAAATGGCTGCCACAAAATGTGGAAACATCTGCCACATCAGTCACTGAAGCCCAAAGCTCCCACTTAAACCCACTGTCCAATGAGCTACTTCTGTCCTCATTTCCAGGTGACAGCAGTCGTGATCAAATGTATCACAGTATCTCAATGGAGTCCAGTCATCTCAATGGGGTCACTATGGCGCTGATTTATGGTCCTGTTTCAGCGCCATAGCGCTCCCAATAGAATGTATTTTAAAAAAAACCTGAGGAAGATGACGCACACGGCAAAAAAAAGGGCAGATCAGAATGGCACAGTTTGAAATGGCCATAATGCTTCAGGGACAGCTCGTTGATGGGAAGAAAATTGCTGTGTGGAACCCCATCTCTATATCGCTTTAAAAGATGATGGTGAAATAACAAATACCATCCTGTTTAGAAAGGTAATGTGAAATGCCTCACTGTCTTTCAGCGTAGTCAAGGCATTCTCAGTGGGGCTACTGTAACACTGAAGTGCTATGTTGGTTTAGTGTTATAGGGCTCAATTTAGAACTTTTTTTAGAAGGCTGAAGAAAATTGCATGATGAAAAAGAATGGGAGGAAGAGGCATTGTAGACAGTGTGACACAGGGGTCATTTTGTAGAAAAAGATGTGCATAAGGTCATTAGCATAACTTATTTGCATATGCCACACTCCTGGCATCACCAGAAGTGTGTCAGAAGGCAACACCCACTGCTCAGACTCCACCCCAAAAATCTCCAGGTATTTCCCAATTCAGAGCTGGTGAGCCAGCTTTATGCTTTGACTAAAGGCACTTTAGTCTTCTGCTCTTGCAGGGAAAGATCAAGTTAGTATGCTTTTGCTTTTTTCCACAGCACATCGCCATACGTGCCCACTCCTGGGCTTGTTACTCCCAGAACGGTGTTCCTGTGTGTTCCTGCTCGAAATGACCCCTGCTTTTAACTAGAGATGCCAGGGATTGAACCTGGGATCTTCTGCATGCACAGCAGATGCTTTACCGCTCAAGTGTTAGTTCCTGCTGGGGCCAGAGCACTGAACTGTGAGAAGTCTGGCAGTTCACTGTTTCACCCACAACGTGGGACGTGAAAGCTTATGAAGATCCCAAAGACGTAACTCTCACTTAAGTAGTTCCATATGTTTGTCGTGGCTTTAGAAGTTATTTTTGGAACAGGTAATACATTAAATATATGTTTCTATTTATGATCTACTCAAAAATAACTTCTAACACCATGAGGTGATGCGTGCGTGAACAGGAACAGCATTTAACGCTTTTCTTAAAAACACATGCCGGCAAAACAGAGCAGAACAGCAGTCACTGGGAAAAAATAGAGGGGGGGGGGGGAAACTTTGAGGAATTAATAATTTGGTTGCCTCAAGGTGAAAACTTTAGCGAGGGAAATATTCCAGAAAGGGGAAAAAAAGAAATAGTTGACGAAGACAAACGGGATGGCACTGTATCAGGACTGTGTAAAGCTGAGCCCAGATGTTAATTAGCTGGCAGACATCTTTCAAAGACGACTGCAGTTAACAAAAGTATAGACTAATACTATAAAATCTGGCAATATGAATGGTAACAGAATAAAACCCCAAAGGAATAGAGGCTGGTGTGGAGTAGTGATGAAAGCATCAGATAAGGATCTGGGAGACCCAGGTTCAAACTCAGCTCCACCACTAATGTGGGGCCCACGGGGTCCCGGATCCCTAGCGTTTCTTCCAGCCCCTCTCCCTCCTGGGCTGCCCCCAAATTGAATTAATGTAATTAACTTTGGCTTAATTAGCTGCGGCCCTCCTGAGGCCCCCTTCTCCCAAAATCTCTAGCTGTGGGGCTGTTCAAACTCCCAGTTGGCCAGGGAAGTTCACTGGGTGACCCGAGAACTTCTGTCCCAGCAGATCTTTCCTACCGGCACTCAGTGACCAATGGAAGAAAGATTACTGGTGGTTTCTAGAGAAGTGTAACACCACACCTGAGTTTCCCCAGAAGTCATGTCATGTAAGTGCTGAGGGTTGCCTGTCATGTCCCCCCCCCCCCCCGGCCGCCTCCTCCTGCTGGTTGCCTCACAACCCACATTATGATTGTTCCTGGGGGTATGAAAGGGGGGAGGGGAAGAACAATATCGCAAGTCACTTTGCAGTCCCGTGTGTGTGTGTGGGGGGAAGTATAAATGTCTATTTTTTTTTTAAAAAAAGCAAAAATTAATAGATAAAATAAATCAGATAAAACAGCAACAATGCTATCTCTGCATGTGCATCAGCCAACAGGTCAAAATGCTAGGCACATGAAAATCCCACGAAAGGTCTTCCAGAATACACACACACAAACACACACACACACACACACACACACACACACAAACTAATTCCTTGAAGGCCAAAGGGAGGGTTGAATTTTATTTGTTTTATTTTGATTTATTTACTTTATTTCTAACCCACCTTTCTCACCAATGGGGACCCAAAGAGGCTTACACTGTTCTCCATTTTATCCTCACAACAACCCTGCAAGGTAGGTTAGGCTGAGAATGTCACTCAGCAGGCTTCCATGGCAGAGTGGCAGTTCAAATCTGAGTTGCCCAGATCCTAGTCTGACACATAGGCGTCAACTTCAGGGGGGCTGGGGAGCTGGAGCCTCATCCGAACTTTTCCAGGAAGTGCTGAGCCTCCCCTGGAGACAATGGCCTGTGATGTCTCTGGCCCAGCCCCAGCTCCCCCCCCCCCCCCAGAAACTGGAAAGTCTACGCCCTTGGTCTGACACTGTAATCGTTACAAGGAGTGTTACAAGCTGAAGGCTACCATAGAAAATGCCCTGTTCTATGTGCTAAAATACCATATTTTTCTTATACCTGTAACAGAGACCAGAGTACCCATTACATTCTGTGTCAGGATGCCGTCAGAAACACTGCGACCCAAAGTGAGCAGTTTCCCCTACTTGAGCTGCTAAAATTTCTAAATACGCCCCATTGTATTTTCACGCCCACACTATTCTCTTCATGCTCGGCTCTGCCTTTTCTCATGCAATTTGACAATGCCACTTGTGGATTCCAAAAAAGGAGGAAGGCTCCAGCTAGAAAAAAAAGTAATCAACATCTTTTAAAATTGATGAAATAACACTTGCTTACAAAAATATACAAAGTCATTAGCGCAGTTGGTCTCCTGCTGTTGCCTTTTCCAGACTGTATTACATAAAAAGAATTTCCAGAGCCTAATCTAATTTTAATTACGGGGAAGGGAAGGCAGTATGGTATACCCCAATCTCATCAGATCTTGGAAGCCAAGCAGGTTCAGTATTTGGATGGGAGACCACCAAGAAAGAGTCTTCTGAGGAGGAAAAAGAGGAAGAAGAAGAGGAGTGGGTTTTTATACTCCACTTTTTCTTTACCCTAAGGAGTCTCAAAGTGGCTTGCAATCACATTACCCCACCTCTCCCCACAACAGGCACCTTGTAAGGTGGTTGGGGCTGAAAGAGTTCTGAGAGAACTGTGATTGGCCCAAGGTCACCCAGCAGGCTTCATGTGAAGGAGGAGTGGAGAATCAGACCTGGTTCTAGAGTCTGCTGCTCTTAACCACTACATCAGTCTGGCTCTCCACAACAGCAATAAGAAGGCAACAGCAAACTATCTATGCTTCCCACTTGCCTTCAAAGTGCCTTGCTGGAGTCACAATAAATTGGCTGTGACTTCATGGCACTTACATACGTAACCTAATTAGGCACCAAAGTACTATTGTGGTCAATAGAAATCAAGGGCCTGCTTGCCTTCTTGGGAATGTTTTGTACCTAGCTTGGCTTAGCATAACTCACTCTGTACAATATTGCCTTCCTTCCACCATAAGACTGTAGATTGGAACTGTGAATTACGCCCAGTAACATCATTTTTGCCTTTGTTCCAAAGGTATTTATATGTTTGCTTATTTAACTTAACATGCAGCAAAAAGAAGAGTTCTGATAAACCTGAAGGCTTGAGAGCTACTTTATGACATTTTACTTGTTCCTAATAAAAATAATACCTTATAGTTATTTCTGCACGGTTTTTTGCCCCAGTGTTCCAGCATAGCTATTTACAGGGTGCAATTACTAAATACATTAGAGAAGACCAAATTGAGTCATCCAGAAAAGGGATCTCAGGGTACGTTCATCTGGCTCTTTTGAGCCGTGCCAGCCACGAGTGCCTGGTGGATTTAAAGTGCACATCCAGACCATCCCAAATGGCCATCATTTAAAAAAAACTCTTCGTGATGCGCACATAACCGCTTAAACACGCAACACCCCCAGAGCTCCGCTCAAGCCATCTGAACAATTTAATGTTTCTGACGGTCCCCTGAACTTTTTTAAAAAAAATAAATTTCATTGTTTTTCAATGCCAACTTAAAGGCAGCCTTGTGTATTACATTAAATCATTTGACGCTTATACAGTTAAGTTACTTATTTGTACAAGGAGGAAAAATTAAACACTTTCATACCATCCAATATAACACTGAATAAGGTGTAACAATACACACATTGCCGAAACATATTATTAACTGACTATAGCTTACTCTTTTTACCACTGTGTTGTCTTAGCCAGTAATAATAGGCCAGTATCTGTAGTGTGACCAGTTTTCACATGTTTCTCTATTTGTCGCCATCTTGTCTAGGAAGGGGTACCATTTGTCTATGGGGCTAAACAATTCCCTTTCTGCTTCTCTACCTTCATTGTACATTGAGTATTTTTCAAACATGAAATAATCCCATAGTTTGCTATACCACTGAGCTAAGTTTGGGTGAGATTTGTCCTTCCAGTGTTGTGCTTTAACTGCTTTTGCTGCACAGTCCCCTGAACTTTATTAACTTTATAAACTGAAAGGGTACCTAGAGGAAGGTACCGTTGGTGGCACTTTTACCATTTTAGTCCACGAATGCATGGATAAACAAGTATACAGTGAGGTGCATATGCGCATGCACAGACAGATTTATTTTTAAAGCCAACTGCATGGCTCCTTATGGTGGATGCCATCTAGACAATCCTCCGCGGGAGTCATGCACGGTAAAGTGCTTCAGAGGCGATCTGTCTGGTCATGCAACACTGGATCAAAAAGATCTAGCTCAAATTACAGCTGGGCATATGGCGGGATTAGCTACCCATCTGAACACACCCTCAGAACTGGAGGAAGAAGAACTTTCTTCCTTCTAACTGAATGGCTTTCGCTATGCAAGAAACTTTCCCCACAATCACTAGGGCTGTGATCATACGCACAATTAGACCTGACATAGGTGCAAATGCTGGGCATATTTAAAGGGCGCGATCAGACAACATCTGGGAAGTGCCCTGCAGCTGTCGGCAACTCATTCTGCTACGCTGCAGAAGTGGAGTTAAAAGACAGTGGGGAAAATCTGGTAGTAAATGGGTTGCAACGTACCACGGACGGACTTTCCCAAGTCTGATCGCTCTAGCATGCTCTCATGGTGTTGGGATGGTCTGATCAGGCCATTCCGACTCTGTGCCATTGTTCCCCCCCCCCCCCCCCCCTTGCAGTATGTGCATCATCGCAAACTCCATGGGGAGCCCTCGGAGCAGAGGTTTGATTCATCGATCCCTCGTTTAAGTGCATGGGGAGAAAACGGGATTTTAAAAAACTGACTCACCCACAGTTGCGTCTGATCACACACTGACAGACTGTGCCTGCAGCTCCAAAGGGAGGTGTGATTGCGCAACTGCGGGTCAAATTCTTCAGGAGGAAATAGCCTTGCTTCCCCCCCCCCCCATTTTTTTCTGGCGTGTGTGACCGCAACCTCGGTAACATTACCAAGTTTTAGTTCTTTTATTCTTCGTCTAGTGTCTCACTTTCAATTAGTCACAAACTCTGATGATGGATTTTTACATATTTATGGAGGGAGGGATTATCCCAGGATCCCTTCAAGGAGCTCAGGGTGGCTTGCTTTGTCTCCCTTTCTCCCATTTTACTCATACAATCCTGTGAGGCTGAGAAATCATGATAGGCCCAAGGTTACCCAGCCCACTACATGGCAGAGTAGGTATTTGAATCCATGTCTGTTTGGCCCAACACCCTAACCACAACACAACAGAACACTGGCTCTCATACAAAAACAGCCATATTATTCTGCATTACTGCTCTCTTCTTTACAAAGTTTCTGAGTGTTCCAGTTATTCAATTAATTTGGATGTGTCTCCAGAATTGATTGTTTGCTTTATTATATTTGTAGTCCTACTTTCTCGCTGAGACTCAAGACAGATTACAAAATTTTAAAACGGTGCAATGTGAACAGCGTACAACGTATAATAAATGGTATAATAAGAGCAGATTAGTAGAAAATAAATCAGCATGCAACATGACATATAAAAATGAAAAAAAAAACTAAGGGATTTATAGAAATCAGAAAACAATGCAGCAAGAACAAGATAATGTACACAATAAAGTGTTCCACAGACTACAGCCCTTGTCCCTGTGTAAAAGCATACTCCTGAACAATTCCATTTTACTGCAGCCCTGTTTCTTTTATAAAAACACATCACTAATGGAGCTGTCATTTCAAGCTGAAAACAGCCATTATATCTTTGTCTGAATGGCCTTTGGTGTAACTTGATAACATTATTGCTCCTAGTATTGCCTGATTTAAGGCTGCAGCCCCGTGGGGTTTTCTGTGTTTTGTTTCTGAACTGCAGTGCTTTGCATCGGAGCATCCACATGATATTGTTCCCTAAATGTGCTCTCACGGCCCTTTCCCCATCCTCTCTATACTGTTTCCCAAACCTGCCTTGTTCTGATCTCATTTTTGAAGCACGCAGTTCAAGCATGTTATCGTGTCATCTGGACAAAATAGTGCACATGTTCATACCCTGCAGATGTCCCACCCCATCTGTACCACTTTCCTGTTGTCAGGCTCTTACAGCTGCCATTTCCCCTATGGCACCACCAAAGATCTTTCTGTGGGCTTTAAAAAAAATCTGTAATTGCTATAGAGCTGTAACAAAAACAATACAGAATCTGGTGCTGTAGTGCTATAGCTAGTAACCTTTTTTTTAAGGCCTTCAGAACGTCTCCTTGGTGTGGCAGGAGGAAAATGCAGGGGAAACAGTGGCCGAAGGAGGAAATTTAGCAGCAAATTCCAATGTAGGATCTCTGTTTGCCAAGGCACATACCTCTGTACTACAGTTGCCAACAATCTGGAGGAAAAAGTACCTTGCCTCCGTAATCGAGGCTTAATCGGCCATAGTTTTCCAGGTTATTTACTTTAATGCTATGAAAAGATTCATATGCCCATTTCCATACATTAAGCCTCTATTAAAAGGACAGGACATTTTTCCTTATGGATACTGGCAAACCTACTCTGTGCTCATAGCGGCAGAGAATCCTTGTCACATGGAAGCAACTAAAGACAGTTGCAAACTGTAGGCTCCCCCTTCCCCCCCAAAAATGCTTTGGATTTGCTTAACAAAGAAAAATATCTCAAGAAGAGTTCCAGTGAACTTGAAAGTTTGTTTGCTGCTTTGTACCATTCTATTAAATACTAAGTAAAAAGTAATAAAGCTACTACTCTAATGCTGTTTTTAGATTTTTGCTCATAAGCAAAAATGAAGAAGAAGAAGAGGTTTTTATACCCTGCTTTTCTGTACCCTAAGAAGTCTTAAAGCAGCGTATAATCACCTTCCCTTCCTCTCCCCTCAACAGGCACCTTCTGAGGTAGGTGGGGCTGAGAGAGTTCTGAGAGAACTGTGACTGTCCCAAGGTCACCCAGCAGGCTTCAGGTGGAAGAGTGGGGGATCAAACCCTGTTCTTAAGATTACAGTCCACTGCTCTTAACTGCTACACCATGCTGGCTACATGGCTATTTGACATTATCATCTCAGTCAAAAGATATTTCTAATATAGTAAAATTTAATATAGTAGATTGGGGGGGGTTAGTTCCTGGGTACAAAATACACTACATGCCCTCCTTTTTTCTGTGTAAATTTTCTTCCAATGATGTGTGCATTTAAAAAGCAAGTAGCAGTGTGCCTCCCCCTTGACAGTCTTCAGATAAACAGTGCCATGATTGACAGCTAAGTAGGTGTCACCTACTAATTTAAAACCAAATTTAAAATTAACCATCACATTGTGAAAGAAAAGTATTGCATTCCGTGTGTTTCATTCAATAATTACACTTAATTGGCCTGAAAGTTTAAATGCTACCTTGGCTACAAACAGAGCAAGTTTGCATAATTCACAGCCCTCCACTGGGAGCAACTTGCATTGTGCGTTTTTAATAATCTCTGAATCGTTGATGGAAACAAGCACACTGGCACCCCACTTCTACTCTGGTCTTGCGTTTAAAAGGTATTTATGCTTTATTGGTAGTACCAAAAATGTGAAGGTGTGAATGTGCCTTGGAACGAACATCTTATTGAAATAAGACACATTGCTGATCATGTGGACACACCCTCCAAAAAACTTCAGATTCATGTCTATGGTTCATGATCCAGGCAGCAGTAAGTGCAAGGAAAGTCACTCACCCACATAGAACACCTTAGTAAGTTTGAAAAAATTAGGGTTTTTTTTGGGGGGGGGATAGATTTTTATTTTAGAAAAAACCTTTCAACATACATATCATTTGTTACAAAGTATGTGTATCTTCCAAATTACAAATACATATTCTAGTAATTTAACCCTCAGTGGTTAAAGATGCTGAACTGCAGACTGGCGGATCAGTAGGTCAGCAGTTCAAGACCTGAGTGCCGCGTGATGGAGTCAGCTCCCGTCCCTGGTCCCAGCTCCTGCCAAACTAGCAGTTTGAAAGCAAGAAATTCGGTGGGAAGCTAACAGCATTCCGTGAGCCTTGGCGTCTAGTCATGCCAGACACATGACCACAGAGAAGTCTTCGGACAGTGCGGGCTCTTCAGCATGGAAACGGGGATGAGCACCACCCCCTAGAGTTGGATTTGACTGGCTTTTGAGCAAGGGAAACTTTTACCTTTACCTTTCACTTAAACTACAAGTCTACCAATTTTAAACAACACTAATTCTTAAATTTAATTCTTAAATTTAACAGTTCAACACTTTACTAGTTTAACCATTCTACAAAGTAACACGTTCAACAAATTAATCTATTTATGCTAAACTTATACTTTATACTGTATACTTATTTATTTACTGTCCTTACTGTTTTTGCAACCAGAATCATAAACAGCAAATACTGTATACTTTATTCTTTACACAAACCTTAAACTTACACTATTCCTATACTAACCTTATACTACCTTTAGACTAAGTCTATACTAAATTTACCTTGGGCTTAATCTAAGATTGTGAGATCTCTACATTCATTAATGACACATAGCAGACCAGTGCTTCTATTCAAATTATGGAACCGGAGACTGGGGCATGTTGTCTACAATAAGATAATGGCAAATCATCCTCTAGACCAGAGCATAAAATCCCTTCCATCCTATTTGCTGACCCTTGCTTTAAAATTCTTCCCAATATAGAAACAGTTGGTTCAGATGGAGCCAGAAGCAAGCACTTTTGAAACAGGTTAATTTTTTTTTGGGGGGGGGGCGTCATTTGGAGGATGATTATCACCACTGGTTCTCAAGCAATGGTGCTGAGTATGTTGGTCAAGTGATTAATGCAACAGAGGTGCAGAAACGAATCAAAGTGTAGAAAAAGCTTTATTCAGGAACTAGGAATAAGGCCCGTTGTGGGAATAAATACAACACGCTCTAGAAAGAGGCTCTGGGAGAGTGCCCCGGCCTTGGGCATTCAGCGTCAATTTGTTGTGGCAACTTCAGCAGGGTATAATGACACAAAGTCCACCATTTTCTCCAGGGGAACTGATCTCTGCTACCTGAAGAACAGTTGTAATTCTGAGTGATCTCCTGCCCTCACCTGGAGATTGGCAGCAGTGGTTCCCCAAGAGGGAATAGGTGGTTTGGAAGGCAGAGTCTATGGCATTCTACCTGTCTGAGGCCCCATCCCTCCTCAAACCTCACCCTCTCCAGGCTCTACCCCTCAAATCTCCAGGAATTCCCCACCTGGAGTTGGCAACCCCATCTCTTTCCCAGCCAAGCATCAACCTACCTTAATTTCCCCCTCACTCTTCAGGTTTCTAACCCCCAACCCTCCTGCAGCCTCTACCATGCTCTGAAGCCCCTCTTATAAACACAGGTAACTGCTGTTTCATTTCACCTACTAACAGCCACTGAGGTAACAGTTGAACCTTATGGAGGAACATTTTAAACAAACCACAGGCAGCAGCCATCTTATAAACACAGGTAACTGTCATTTCGTTTCACCTACCAGCAGCCGCTGAGGTAACAGTTAATCCCCCCACAGGAAGGAAGCTGAAGAAGTGTCTTCGTCAAGGAATTCTGACAGGGCACAGAGGCTGAAGGAGTGGGCGGGGAAGAGGAGCAGACCCAGCCAATGGCATGCAAGTATTCACAGCCAGTGGATAGGGACAGCTTCTGATTGACAGGCCAGGGGACCAAAGGTTGGGGTGGCGTGTGGAATATTCTAGAGAGTGCCACCACCATCAGAGAATTATTATATATAGAGATTATATAGTAAAAGGTAAAGGCAAAGTTGTCCCTTGCTCGAAAGCCAGTTGAATACGACTCTAGGGATGCGGTGCTCATCTCTGTTTCCAAGCCGAAGATCCAGCGCTGTCCAATGATGTTCCTGTGGTCATGTGGCCGGCATGACTAGAGGCCGAGGTGCACGGAATGCTGTTACCTTCCCACCGAAGTGGTACCTATTTATCTACTTGCAGTTTCCTGCTTTCGAACTGCTAGGTTGGCAGGAGCTTGGACCAGAGACGGGTGCTCACTCTGTCACACAGCACTCGGGTCTCAAACTGCTGAACTATCGACCTTCCGGTCTGCAGCATCTTAACCACTTGAGCCACTGCAGGAATTATATACTTGATCATGAATAGTAGAGATAGCAGTGGGTCTCTAGCTACATCACTAGCTAAGATAGAGAGGCAGAGCTGTGGAACTTCTGAGAAGCATGGTATTGCCTCAAGAATAGCAATCTGTAGACAGATAAGAATTATATTAGGTAAGAAGTTGCTGACCTCACTATCCTATCTAACCGGCCTTTGCTCTTGCTGCCCTCTGAAGGGTTCTCTTTTTTGTAATCTAGACTTTTTTTACTCAAACAGATTAGGAGATTTTTGCCTGGAATTGTAATCGTTGTAATGGTTCCAAATTGGAATAGCTCCAATAGAAGAACGATGGGATTGCTGGCTTCCTCAAATATGCTCCACGTTTCACCAATATGGGTTTATCGAGTTGGAACCAATAGCTTGAAGAATATCACTGAAAAACAGGCTCAGCGTATTCAATTCAAAAAAATCTTTTTTCAGTGCAGGCTATGCCTTCACAGCACTCAATATTCCCATGGTTGAGTGTTGTAAAGGCATAGCCCACTTGTTTCCAACTTGATAAAGCTTGATGGAACCGTTCAAGTGTTCCTCTTTTGGAACTGTCGAAGCAGGTATCTTCTGGAAGCTCATTTCCCCCCTTACACTGTGAAGCATATGGTTCATTAGGAGGGACTGAGCACTTCGAAGTGTTTTGGATTTTGGGAGCCCTATACATGGGCCTGATTATGCCCTGATTATGAATTGTGTATTGCATGAATAAGTTTGTTTAGGATTTGGAAATTGTATAAATGGTTTATTTATTTGTCTATACATGAATTATTTGTTTATTATTGTTACTTATTGATTTTTGAGACTGGTATTATACCATGCACAGTTAATTTCTTTGTGTTCACATATATACTGTCTGTTTCACTGATGTACTGGATTATTTGCAACAGGGCTGATTTGCCCATGCAGGAAAATACAGTTGCGGATGACTGCTAAAGCACACGGGGCAATATTCAACAGCATATGGATGCAGGCGTGCTGGACTGCAGAGGCAGCAGGATTGGTAGGATGAACTCCCCTGGCCATTTGAAGAGATTGCTGAATGCTTTTCGAACATGGGTGGCATGTTCATGAGGCCACATGACAGTTGCCTTGGGCAATGGGGTTCGAGGGATGGCAATCTCTTTTTCCACCTGTCAAACACTTCCTGACATCCTACCTCCCGCTTAGCACCCCACGCTTGGGAACCAGAAGAGATAGTCCTCCTGACCTCCTTGTTTTAAATGCAGTGCTGCAAGTTGTGAATGGGAAGGCAACCCTAATGGTGATGAAACCCTTGCAAGAGGAAGACATTTCAAAGGAGTCCATGGAGCCCTAAGGGTATGTTGTTTTTAAGAAGGGTTGAGGAGGGGAGCAAAGAGGTTATGTCTTCAGCTTCCAGGTGAGGGGAGGGAGATATAACCAGCGCTGCTGAGTTGCCAGATAGCTTTTAAAAAATACTGGAAAGGCTGTTTGCAATGGGTAGGTTTGCTAACTTCCAGGTAGTACCTGGAGATCTCCTGGGATTACAACTCATCTCCAGGTGACCAGGATCACGTCCCCTGGAGAAAACTGCCACTTTGGAAGGTGGACTCTATGGCATTGTAGCCTATTTAGGTCCTTCCCCTCCCCAAGCCCCGCCCTCTTCTGGCTCCACCCCCAAATCTCCACATATTTTCCAACCCAGAGCTGGCAAACCCTAGCACTGGGAGGAACACCCCCAAGCACAAAGCAGCAGAGGCTGTGCCTCCTCCATGCCCCAACAGCATGCTTCATGCTATTTGGTCTTGGTAAGCTGCCAGTTAACCCAGAGAGTTCAGTCTTTTCACTGATTATTTGGGAAAAACTTGAAAAAAAATACCGGACATATAAATGTCTAGTATTTTTTTTCTTCATTTTCCCCCCAGGACAGTCAGTGAAAATACCAGACTGTCTGGATCAATACCAGACACCTGGCAGCCTTAATTCTGCTGCCTGCAGTTCTCTCAAAAATACAACTGATCTCTTGACTACAGATCTCAGCAATGGCAGCTTAGTTCAGAGGGTGGACTCTATGGCATTGCATCCCAGTTCAGCTACCTCCCCAGAATCTATCCTCCTCAGGGGCCATTCTCAAAACTCTAGGAATTTCCCAAGATAGAGCTGGCGACCTTATTAGGCAACATCTGGAGCGGTCACTGTCTCCTAAACTTCAAATACTCTCTTGGCAAGTTAAAAATAAAAGAAAGAAAATTTCTGTCTCATCTTATTTTCTGCCACTTGCAAGATAGTTTTTTTCCCCTAAGCATGGCAGAAGTCAGACCTAGGATCTACTTATCATCTGAAAAAGTACTGTCTAGACTACTATCTACCCAAGGTCTATTAGTATCTCATTCTTATCCCATTCTGCTTGCATGTGTTGATCATAGGGTTGCCAGCCTCCAGGTGGGGCCTGGGGATCTCCCGCTTTTACAACTGATCTCCAGCTGAGAGAGATCAGCTCCTCTGGAGGAAATGGCTGCTTTGGAGGGTGGGCTCTATGGCATTGTACCATGCTGAGGCCCCTCCCCTCCCCAAACCCCACCTTCTCCTGGCTCCACCCCCAAAGTCCCCAGGTATTTTCCAACCCGGACTTGGCAACCCTAGTTGATCAGGCCTAATTTTTTCCCCAGTATCATTTGGGTGACTGGTTCATACAACAATAAAGTAAACTTAAGTGCTTTTACAGCAGTTTCAGGACTCTTTGTATGGCTTAGGAATTTACCCAGCACTGGAACCATTTATTACCTTTACCAAGTGGCTTTGTGCAGAGAAAACATCTGGCAGATTTATCAACAGTCTGCGAAAAGGAGAAAATTCGGCTGCCTTATTGGCCCTCCTGTAACGTTGCTCCTGTGATTTGTGATCGCAACGCTTTGTCTCCGTTAGTTAGCTGCAAGCTAGAGAAAAGAATTACCTCCGAAGTTCAGTGGAAGTGTTTTTGCTTCTATCAGTGAACCCATGTGCTTTGTCTCTTGGGTTGCTGGAACTGTCAGATTGCAAATAAGAACACACACACACACACACACACACACACGAAGACCAGCTTCATCAGACCACTCAGTCCATCTACCCCAGCATCCTTTTTCTTGGAGTTGTCAATGGGATGCCCTGGAAGGGACACAGAAGGTGCACAAATGCCAGACCCTCCCATTTCTCCCATCCACCCCAGCATTTGACACTCAGCAATTGCTACAAGGCCTCCAGCCATGGATGTCCCATCCACTCGCCAATGCCACTTGCCATTGATAGATCTCCAGGAATCTGTCAGATCTCCTTTTAATGTCATCTATGTTAAAGATCAAGGGAAGGCAGCATGGTATGGCCTGGTCTTGTAAGATCTCAGAAGCTAAACAGGGTTGGTACTTGGATGGGAGACTGCCCAGGAAGGCTCTGCAGAGGCAGGCAATGGCAAGCCACCTCTGACTTTTCACTGGCCTTGAAAGCCCCTTGCTGGGGTTGCCATAAGTTGGTTGTGCCTTGATGGCACTTATGTCCTTAAGCAAAAGGTCATCACCAATCTTATGGCAACAAAACTCATGAGGTAGAGAGGTTTAGCATCTGTGCAATCATGAAACAAGTGGTGTTAAGGCTGGAAGAGGTCTAAGGTTACCATCTTCCAGTTTAGCTGTCCCACCCCTTAATAAATGCATGCATAGGAAATGCTGAACCCATGCACAGAATCCCATGAAGCTAACTGCAGCTGAGTCATGTCATTTGTCTATCAAGATTAGTAGCAACTTCTCTGCCTGCTAATGGCTCTTCAAGTAGATGTGTTTTCTTATCACCTATGACTTAGTCTTTCTGTGAGGAGATGCCAGGGATTGAACCTGGGAACTTCTGCATGCAAAGCAAGTAGCTCACTCTACCAGCGAGCCACAACCCCTCCCAGATGCTGTAGTCTTTGGATCTAGAACTCAGTAAGAGGAAAAGATGGTCAGAGAATCACTGTCAGAGGGACAAAGATTTTTATTGCTTTTCTACATACTACAAACCTAAAACACTACAATAAAATAGCTAAACAAGGATCATGAAAACTATTTCAGTCATCTTATAGATAGCTCTCTTCCAATACGATTATTTGTGTAGCGGAGAATAAAGTTAAAGGTTACTATTATAAACTGGTATTAAGCAGTTAAATCAGGCATAAACAGATTTTAAAGAGTTACAATCTTTCAGATTTAACAAAAAGCAATAGTTATTTCCGTTTCCTTCCTCTTTTGGCTTTCTCAAAGTCCATTTTGACTTTTCGGGGATTTGGGGCAGCTGCCCCTTTTTCTGACTCAGAGTCCTCATCTGGATTGCTACTTGCTGTACTTTCTGGACTTTCCATCTCGTGTATGCTATTTTCTACTTCGTCTTCTTGTTCCTCTGTTGCTATTTTATCTTTCACTTTGCTTTGTTGCAATTCCAAAAATTGCTTACCTTTAACAGCAGAGTCAATCTTTTTCTTTTTCTCTTTATAGTTAAAGACAAGTCTTTCGTGTGTAATCCATCTATCGGGGGCGGAGCTTTTTTGCAAAAAGTTAGTTTAGCTTTTATATTGTTTCCTCTTCTTCCTTATTTCAAATGGTATGTCCTTTAAGACTTTGATTTCTTCTCCTTTGATTTTTAGGTTTGCCCCATTTGTGGTCTTGACCACCACATCTCTTGTAGATCTTTTAGAGAATCTCACCAAAATCTCCCCAGGCAGGTTTCTTTTCTTAATGAATTTTGGATATGTCCAATAGACCATATCCACGTTGCTTTGAAGTAGATCCGGTCGTAAGCCTGTCAATGGGGCCAACGCTTCAGGTAATATTTGTCTGAGATTCTCAGCTTTTTGTTCAGGGACACCTTGAAATCTTAGGGCATATGCTGCTTTTTCCATTTGTAGTCTCAAAAGTTGATCTTTGTCAGAGGTTCTTTCTTTTTCCACCACTCCTGTGCTCTCTGCCCTGGGTTGGGTTTTATTCACTTAAAATGTAAAGGGGGGGGTAACACACTCCTTCCCTCGCCGCTTCTATGGGGCTTTGGCTCATCGGTCATCTACTTATCCAGTCATGAAAAGAAGATTAAAGACTCACACTGCACTTGGTGCCACAACAAGGTAGGGAGAGCTTTCAATTGCTCTATCCATTGCTTCTCCTTGTACAGATTTTTAACATTTTGCAAGGCAAAACATTGGCTGAGGACAGACTGGCAGTCTGGGATGGGAGCGCTCCACTTCAGAAGTGGGGTAAGGGAGCCAGTTCAAATAGCCACAGCTGTTCCCTGGCTCCCTTTTGTACTCACCTGCTTGGGAGGCGCTTCCCTTCCACCTCAGAGGGACACCGGCAGAAAGTGGTTTCCAGGGGTCGTCTGCTGCTTGGATCCTGCTTCCCGGCTCTGTGGATGGGAAGAGATGGGATTCAAGTGGTGGCAGCAGTGTGAACGCACCGTCACAGAGATATGCGCATGAGCGCGCATGCACTCATGTGCACAAGCAGCCCCAATGCAGGAGGTGGGGAGATTTTAAATTTCTAGACTGTTGATGTGGCCATGCGCCTATGTGCATAGGCACCCATGCACATATTGCCGAAACGGCCCTGCCACGAGCCGCAGAGGCCAGCCCACCCAAGGCTGCTACACAGCAGTCTGAATGCTCCATTCTGGCATGCTCGTGCAGGAGTCCGGCCAGTGGGAACAGCCAGCCCCGGAGCAGTTTTCCCCCATGGCTTTTGTCCCCGCTCTCCTTCCGCTTCAGAATCCCAGTCCGTCCTCAGCCATTAAACTTGCAAAACTGCATGCACGTGTATGTACAAGAAAGCAAATGAAAAAATATATATAAATGAATTTTTAAGGCTTTTCCATTCATTTGGCTTTTACTTAAGATACGCTGAAATCAAATTTGGTTCCAGAAAACTGGTACCCAAGACAGCTGACAGAAGAAAATGTAAGAACAACAAACCAATGGCTAAAGACTTGAGCCTCTGAAGTTAGAATAAATGCACTGGTTTTCCCCCTTAGGTGCAACAATCAGAACTGAGAAAAAGAAGCAAAAATTAAGTGAACAGGCAAACAATGAGAAGCTTGATAAGCTAAGTGCCTGTCATAATGGAACACTTGACCACTAAAAGTGAAAAGAGAGAAAAATCTAATTATGTTCTTTGGGCCATAAACAGTCAATTTATTTTAACAAGATAAAAACACAAACCATTTAACTTGCATATTTCATTAGATCAATAGACGGGTTTATGGGGAAAAGGGAAACCAGCAAGCCAACAAGAGATAATTCGTGGGGGTGGGGGGGAGAGAGAAGGAAATATACACGCCAAAATTACATAGCTCTCAGAGTTGCAAAGAGGATTGCAAAATACTTCTGTGCTTGGGCTACAAAAGTAGGGTGTTCAAAGGCCAGGTTCATTCGTTTGTTTATAAGTTTATGATCAGTCTTGTCATCAGAGCAACATCCCAGAAACCAAACTTCCAGAACACACAATAAATGAAAACAATAGATTAAAAGCAATCATAATAAGATATGTCTCCCAGGGCAATGCCTCACAGAGTGCATTGTGGTAATCAATCTGAGAGCTTGCGAAAGACATAGATGAGGGTTGCCACATTCAGGGTGCCACCTGTGAATCAGGAATCAGATGGCATTTCAGAGTCTTAAATATTTCATAGGTTGCGGTCACATGCGCAAGATAAAGCGCGGGGGGGGGGGGGGAGAGGCAATTTCCTCCGGTGGAAGTTAACCCGCAGTTGCACGATCACACAGTCTTTTGAAGCTGTGGGCACAGTCCACCACCGCATGATCAGACACAACCGCCGGTGAGTCGGGGGGGGGGGGGTTTGCTGTATTTTTCTCATGTGCTTAAACAAGGGAACGATGATTTGCACCTCAGCCCTGAGGGCTCCCTATTAAGTGTGTGATGGTACATATACTGAGAAGGGAAAAAAAAAACAATGGCACGGAGTCGGGATGGCCTGATCAAACCATCCCAACGCCATGAGAGCATCCTGGAGCGATCAGACAGGGAAAGTCTGCCCGTGGCCCATAGCAACCCATTTGCTACCGGACTTTCCCCAGTGCCTATTTACTCTGCTTCTGTGGTGTAGCAACACGGGTTGCTGCCAGCTGTGGGATGCTTCCCAGATGTTCATGTCTGATCACAAACTTTAAATCTGCCCGGCATTTGTGCCTACGTTGGGGCTAATTGTGCATGATTGCAGCCAAGAGCTTGAACTTGGTTGCACTGATACAGCTCCCCAAATTTGCTGTCTGACCCTGGATCCCATGATATTTGGAACTGTGGAAATCTCAGTTGAATCAGGATATAAATACAGGTAGCATGGTGAACTGTCTCTTTTTCTGCCATCAAGTCACAGCTCACTTAGGGTCATCCAATGGGACTTTCAAGGCAAGAGAAGTTCAGAGGTGGTTTGCCATTGCCTGCCTATACATCTTGATCCTGGTATTCCTTGGTGGTCTCCCTTCCGAATACTGACTAGGGCCGACCCTGCTTAGCTTCTTAGATCTGATGAGATCAGGCTATCCAGGTCAGGGCTTAGATGATATTACACCTTAAGTGGTTAAAATTTGCCAAGATACAATTGAATCCTGACAAGACCTTGGCTTTTTCTGCATTCTCCTTTTAATCCATGTTCACCGCGGTGTCCTCCAAGCAATTCTGCACAAAAATTGAAGTGAACCTTCTTTTTAATTCAGAGGTTTTTTTCCCATTCTGCGCTAAAATTGAGTTCAACCTTTTTATTCTGGGGTTTTTCCCCTTCTGCATTATATTAACCTCCCTCCAGCAGTCAGCCCAGTTTCAGCCTGCTGTTGCCCCAGGTTATTTGAATGCTGTTTTGCTGTGGACTTAAATTGCCCCGACTTCAACACTGAGGCTGATTCCGCACAAGTGCTTTGCTTCCCTTTCCTCCCGGGTTTAATTGGTCCGAATCAGTGTGCGCGTTTCTGCATTACTGGAATCTGACCCGGGTTGATGCTGGTAATTCATTTCTGCATCTGTCCTTGCCCTGAATCTTGAGCCTCCGCCCATCTTCCCTTTTTTAAAATGTAGGTGGAGTTACGTTATGATGTCATGACGCAACAAAGCCGTGATTGGCCAAGAATTTTGAAATTCCCAGGAAAGTTCATCTGAACTTCCAAGCCCACAAAAATCATCCATGTAATATCCGTGCCACCAGCAGCCATTGTCGCCATCATGTCTCCTAGGTGAATGAGAGCTGTAGGAGTTATCCTTTCCATGTTATCATGTTATCACTTTCGCCATTTCGCAATGCCCGTGGAAATAAAAAAAAAGCTTTTGTCAGGGTTGGAGAGGAAATGGAGGGTGGGAAAGGGATGGGAAATGGAGGGGGAACATGCAACACAACACATGTAACTCCTGCAAAAATTGTGTCCACACCACCACGCCACCCACAATACATTGGCCCCGCAAAAAATGTTAACCACACAACAATGGATCAATGTCGTGTTGTGTTGTTGTAACACAACGGGAGGAGGGGGGGGGACAGCTCACACTGTGCCTCAAAGCCATCAATACATCTTTTTATAGTGGCATGACTCAGGCACTACTTTTGTGCAAAAAATGCAACACAGAAATGTGGAGACATCAACAACAAAAGTACATTTTTAAAAAGACATTTAAATGCCAGTCAATGGTGGATCAATGTCGTGTTGTGTTGTTGTAATGCAACAAAGGGGGGAAACAAAAAAAAAACCCCTGCTCGTGCCAGGGTGGGAAAGGGAGAGGATAGGCAGGAAAGGGGAGGGAAAGAAGTAGAGGGGCGTTAAAGGGGTGGAGCAAGAAACCCCGATTTCAGAGTTCCCCACTTGAATGCCCCGACATCACTCCCATGGCAACCCCCCCCCCCCTGAAAATCCCAGAAACGGAAGATCTGGGGGAACCGAGGATTACATTCGGGCCAACTGCAGACCCGGAGCAACAAGTGGGGAACTGTTGCTCTGCCCCAGATTTTATCGGGGAGTGATGCCGGGGCAACAACTAGTGTGGAATCGGCCTGAGAAAATACAGAGTGGCAGGCAAATGCAGAAAGCACGATAGGTGCAGTGTTTCTCACATTTGAAGGGTTTCAACTGTTGCTCACTAAATCCGTTGAGAGTCTAGGGGGTTAAACTAGATACAGAATTTCAGCTGGGATCCATCTAATTCAACTGGAAACATACTTTCTTCCATCTCTGTTTAGCCTGGAGTGTGATTTCCTACCCTGACCTTAAATTATCAGTTTACTTAAAACATATCTGCCTTATTTTTTTCTATATCTGTATATGCACAACTACATATTTTTTTCTATATCTGTATATGCACAACTACAACTATATCAGAATTGCAGATAACAGTGGAGTTTCAGGCTCTAACTGTACATATAAACCATCTCCTTACTTCGGAAACTGAAACTAAAAAATATTTCTCTCCTGAAACAAAGAGCCAGTTCTACATGGTGGCCATTTTGTTATTGGTCCTGCCCCCACCCTTGATAGCCATTTTGTGATGGCATTTACTATGGGGGTTTTTTCCCAAAAAAATTTCAAAAGGATTGGGGATCTCTACACTTGAGCTTCAGAGAATGCTGGGAACATTCTCTCTTTGTCTTTCCCTGTTTCTCAAAATATTTATTTTTTCTTTTTAACACATTCAGCACTCTAGGTGTGAACTGGATAATTTGAGGTGTCTTTTAGCAGGAGTGGATTTTAATATTACATTGGCAGTTACCAAGTTCTTTTCTCAGTTGATTAAGATTAAAAATCATTATTTTTTTATATTATATAGACACATGTATTAAATAATTTTTTCCCTTTTCTTTGGCTTAGTGTGACACTGTTCAGAGCTGAATTGGCTGTAAGAGCAGTATCATTAAAGTAAAGTAACAGATTTAGCAAACTTCTTTCCCAGAATGCACAATTCATGCAAGAAGGGAAAGGGCAAAAAAAAAAAGTTTTCCATTCTGTGAACAAAAGAATGAAAAGATTTTCATCCTAATTGTTGGAAATCCTGAAAGAAAAGTGGGCTAATGATTATCAGATCTGACCCATTATCGCCACTCTGTTCTAACAGATCCACATAATAGTAATTCAGGGTACAACTTCTCCTTATTAGCTCTTAGTTAATTTTAATTTTGCATAGATCCATATCTTCTGCTTTCCTTTCCTCTTTTGGCTCAAGACCCCAGACATCAAAGCATATTTCAAATTAAGTTTTGTGGCTTGTCTGTTTTTCTTGCCTCCTCTGGTCCCCCTAGGCTGTTTACTATAAAAAGCTGGTTGAACTGTTTATACTGAATAATTTATTTGACAAATTTACCCCTTTATCTGTTTGGAACAGAACAGTGAGCCAACTCGGCTTCTAATGAACTTGATTGTCATTCAGATGCACATTGCTTACAAAATCCTTTGCTCAGCTCAAGCAAGGGGTGGGGGGCTCCCTAATCATTTGCTTCAAACAAGGCTTCGATCACTGATCCTGCTGTGAAAGATTATCTGTTTGTCTGTTCATAGCCAAGGTCTCCTCTTTGCTGGGACAATTTATGCTGCCAAGAGGTTGGTCTCCAGCTAACCCCATCCCAGAGGGCTATGGCTCCTTTAGGGCTGCCAACTCCAGGTTCAGAAATACCTGGAGATTTGAGGATGAAGCCAGGGAGAGTGGGGCTTAGGGAGGGGAGGGACCTTGGTAGGGGATAATGCCAGGCGGTTCACCTTCCAAAGCAAGCATTTTCTCCAGGTGAAGTGGAATGAATGTTTATTAATTAATAAATAAGTGATTTATGTTGACTGGAGATCAGTTGTACTTCTGGGAGCTCTCCAGCCCTCACATGCAGGTTGGGAACCCTCAGTTCCTTCCTGCCAATTCTGCCACCATTCTGCTTTTCTTTCATAAATAGCATTACATCCTTCTATTGACTTCTGCTTTGGATTGCATTTCTCCAGGGTTGGGGACAGAGAGTGGCACTAGGAGAGAAGGTGTCACCTTGACATCCCTTGGTGTGTGGGACCCTCAGGGGGCAATCCTCTCCTCAATGTTATTTAAAATTTATATGTACCTCCTCATCCAGCTGGCACAGGCTGATTCTGCACAAATGCTTTGCTTCCCTTTCCTCCCAGGTTTAATTGGTCCGAATCAGTGCGCGCGTATCCGCATTACATGAATCTGACCCGGGTTGATGCCGGTTCTTCATTTCCGCATCTGTCCTTGCCCCGAATCTTGAGCTCCTGCCCGTCTCCCCCCTTTTTTTAATGTAGGTGGAGTTGCATTATGATGTCGTGATGCAACAAAGCTGTGATTGGCCATCTGAGCTTCCAAGCCTGCGAAAATCATCCGTGTAAGAAAAAAAAAGTTTGTGCCAGAGTTGGAGGGGAAATGGAGGGTGGGAAAGGGATGGGAAATGGAGGGGGAACATGCAACACAACACATGTAACCCCTGCAAAAATTGTGTCCACACCACCATGCCACCCGCTATACATTGGCCCCGCAAAAAATGTTAACCACACAATGATGAATCAATGTTGTGTCGTGTTGTTATAATGCAACGGGGGGGGGGGGGGGGACAGCTCATGCTGTGCCTCAAAGCCAACAATACATGACTCAGACATGACTTTTGTGCAAAAGATGCAACACAGAAATATGCAGACATCAACAACAAAAGTACATTTTTAAAAAGACATTTAAATACCAGTCAATGGTGGATCAATGTCATGTCGTGTTGTTGTAACGCAACAAAATGGGGAACAAAAAAAAACCCCGCTTGTGCCAGGGCGGGAAAGGGGAGGAGGAGGAGGAGGAGGAGATTGGATTTATACCCCGCCCTTCACTTGTAGTCTCAGAGCGGCTTACAAAGTCCTTTCCCTTCCCCTCCCCACAACAGACACCCTCTGAGGTAGGTGGGGCTGAGAGAGCTCTTTCCCAAACTGTCCTTGAGAGAACAGCTGCTACAGAGCTATGGCTTGCCCAAGGTCATCCAACCAGGTGCAAGTGGAGGAGTGGGGAATCAAACCCGGTTCTCCCAGATTAGAATCCGTGCACTTAACCAGTACACCAAACTGGCTCTCCACCAAACAGGGAGGGAAAGGGGAGAGAAAGAAGCAAAGGGGCGTTAAAGGGGTGGAGCAAGAAACCCCGATTTCGGAGTTCCCCACTTGAATGCCCCGACTTCACTCCCGTGGCAAAAAAAACAACAACCTGAAAATCCCGGAAACAGAAGATCTGGGGGAACCGAGGATTACATTCGGGCCAACTGCAGACCCGGAACAACGTGGGGAACTGTTGCTCTGCCCTGGATTTTATCGGGGAGTGATGCCGGGGCAGCAACTAGTGTGGAATCGGCCACAGAGTTTCAGGCTGGGTTGTCATCAGTATGCAGATGACACCCAGCTGTATCTGTTGGTGGATGGCCAGCTGGATGCCATCCCATCAACTTTGACTGAAGGGCTGGAGGCCATAGTTGGATGGTTGAAGCAGAGCCAGTTGAGACTGAATCCATCAAAGACTGAGGTTTTGTGGCTGGGTAGGGGGGACCCAGGGCTGGGGTGACAACTCCTGGCTCTTGACAGTGTACCTTTAACATCAGTGCTGACCCCCAGGAGCCTAGGTGTGCTTCTGGATGCCTCCTTATTGATGGAGGCCCAGATCACAAATGTTGCCCGACTGGCATTTCTCCAACTGTGCCAGATCTCCAACTGTGCCTTCCTACCTCACCCTGACCTAGCCACAGTAATCCATGCAACTGTCACCTTCAGGTTAGATTACTGTAACTCACTCTATGTAGGGCTACCCTTGAGCCTGACCTGGCAATTACAACTGGTCCAGAACTCAGTGGCCTTGGTCCTTAGTGGAACCCTACCAACAGCACATATCCAACTGGTGCTTTGTGAGCTGCACTGGCTCCATGTTGAATACCAGATCAGGTTCAAGGCCCTATTAACCATTAAGGCCCTAAAAGGTGTGGGATCAACATATCTACAGGACTGCCTCTCCTGATATACCCTCCGAAGAACATTACGCTCTGGGGAGAAGAACCTCCTGGTGGTTCGGCTGTCCTCAACCAGAGCCAGGACCTTTTCAGCCCTGGCACTGGTCTGGTGGAACTCTCTGCCAAACAACATCTGTGCCTTGTAGGACTTAGTGCAATTCCACATGGCCTGTAAGACAGAGACGTTTTGGCAGGCCTATGGTTGAGGACAGCAACAGTTTATCATCAAGCCTGGCTTCCTCTATCTTCCCCCCGCTCCAGGAAATGACAAACAACGCCATCTCAAATAATCTTAAAACTGTTTATTGTCTTTCCTGTTATTAATTGATTGTAAATGTATTTATTGAAATGTATCTATCAAAGGGTTGTTCACCATCCTGAACCCTGTGCATAGGGGGAGGGTGGTCTGTAAGTCAAATAAATAAATAAAATTGCACCACAGCTCCAAAAATAGTCATTCTAAACTATCAGGCAAGATCACAATGAAAGCATGAGAGGGATAGCTGTGCTTGGTTGTTTGTCCCCTGAATCCAGTAATTGTTGATTCTGAAAATGGAGGCTCTGTTCCTAACTATTACGGATAAATCACCAAGGGTGCATCTATCGTTTACAAATTTACCCGATCTTTTCAAAATGTTAATGTTTGTGTTAACATTGTACTTCCTGTGGCTATTAATTCCATCAATGAATTATGCATGAAGGAGTACTTCCTTTTGCCAGTGCTGAAGATCTAATCAGATAGCATCTCACGGGATCAGGCCATTAGGTGAATGTTCAATCCTTAGATGGTAAAATAAAGCAAGCAATTGCATTTCGCCCCTTTTAAGATCCAATGTGGTTTTGATGCACTCACAATTTGATTTGCGCAGAAAGAAGACCTTGTCCTTTTTTAAGCATCTGAGACTGCAGTCCTATGCAGAGTTATTGAGTCAAAAACCATGGAAGTCAATGGGCTTAGACTGCAGTGAATCTGCACAGATTGCACTGAACCCTATTAATATCTAATGTGTCTGTATAACTTTATAGCTTGCTCTCCTCTAGTGACTTGGTAAGGGGTCAAAACAACAGCTGAAATGTTAGTTATTTTGTAATTCTAGTGAGAAGCCAAAGGGTTGAGTACTCTGCTTGGGGCTGGGTGGTAGATGGAAAAAGACACTGAGGAATTTCAGACAGCCAATATGTTCCATTTCAGGAACTGTTCAGAAACGGTTTCTGTCTGACATTTCAGACAGAACCATTTTAGTAACTGTTCCCTAACGGAACATCTTGGCCCTTTCAGACAGAAATGCTTCTTTCCCATTGGGGAAGCGTTCCTGAGCCAGTTTACCTGAAAACTGCTTCCAAACAGTCTTCAGTCCCTTCTACCAGTGCTGAAGTGCTATGGGGTGCTGTGTAAACTGCCCCCGTAGCACTTCTTCCGATGACGTGATTTTCATACCCCTTTTCGCCCATGCGGGCGATCTTCGTCATTTTTTTTAAAGGTTCAATTTAGAGCGCTATCACAATGTGACAGGACTCCAAAACAGCATCATAGCGACCCCATTGGGATGCCTGGGCTCCACTGAGATACGTGGAGACCTGTTACATTGTCATAGGGCTCTAAATTGAACCTTTTAAAAAAAATTATAGAGATTGCCCGCACGGGCGAAAAGGGGTGCAAAAAGAAAGTGGCAGTCTGAAATGACAAACCGCTTCTGAGACGGCTCCTTACCATCTGAGGAAAGGCTTTCTGAAATGGCCAGGAGTGTACCAGTTTATTTCAAGATGGTACAGTACCGGTTTTAAAGGGATAGCATGAAATGGACCATTGTGTGCATAGTAGGATTATCAATCTCCAGGTGAGGCCTAGAGTTTTCCTGGAATTACAACAGATCTCCAGACTACAGAGATCAGTTGCCATGGAGAAAACAGAAGATTCAGAGATGGACTCTACAGCAGCCACACTGAGCTTGCCCTCTTCCCCAAACTCTGCTCTCCCTAGGCACCACCCCAAATTTCCAGGAATCTTCCACGCCAGAGTTGGAATCACTAGGGTGCACACAAAAACAATTGCCAATATTCCATTGCATTATTTTAAAAAAGAAAACCTAAAAATTTCAGGATGGAACTAAACAGATATGAGTAAACATAGGCTTGGTTTGCAATAATTGTAGATCACCAGGGACAAGGAGGAGGTGTGCATCCCAGTCCTGTGCATGATTACGGGTAAACTGTCCAATGGATTACAGTGGGGCTTACTTCTCATTAACTGTATGAAGAAGAAGAAGAAGAAGAGGAGGAGGAGGAAAAGGAGGAGGAGGAAGAGATTGGATTTATACCCTGCCCTTCACTCAGAGTCTTAGAGCAGCTTTCAAACGTGTTTCCTTTCCCCTCCCCATAACAGACACCCTGTGAGGTAGGTGGGGCTGAGAGAGCTCTTTCCAGAACAGTCCTTGAGAGAACAGTTCTTACAGAACTATGGCCAGGGCCAGCTCTATCACAAGGCCAACTAGGCGGCTGCCTAGGGGCACAGCTGGCAAATGGGGTGGCGGAGAGACTGAGAGAGACTCAAACCAGGAGACAGTGTGCTTTATGCAAACCATGATTTACCATTATGTCTGAATGCAACTTTCCATTCAGGCTAAGAACCAAACTTAGCCTTGGGCCAATGCAGATAGACTTATAGGTGCTGTGGCCAGCTGGTGCAGGTGGTTGCTGGTGGGGCTGGAGAGCTCGTGAGCCCGGGCAGGCAGGCGGGCACTGGGGCCGGTGGGAGGTGTCCCTTGTGGGCGGGTCTCCGATGGTGGAAAGGGTGACTCTGAAGTGGGGGGGGGGCGCTACAAGGCAACTTCACCTGGGGGGGGGCGCCACAAAGTAGCCTTGCCTAGTGCGCCTGACTATGGCTTGCCCAAGGTCATCCAGCAGCTGCAATTGGAGGAGTGGAATCAAACCCGGTTCTCCCAGACTAAAGTCCACACACTTAACCACGACACCAAACTGGCTCTTATAACCTTAGCTTATAACCCAATGGTGTTCTGAATGCACCCGTTTACTTGTTTCACTGTAAGTCAGGGGGGTCCCCAACGTGCTGCCAGTAGGTGCCATGCTGCCTGCTGAGACCTTTCCTGGTACGCACCAAGGGGTTGTAGAAAGTGGGTGAGGCCAGGTGGGGTTTTTGCTTAGGAAGACTTCTGACTGACCATTGGATATTTGATTGGCTGTGCAGATTTTTTTAAAAAAATGTTAGTTCAGCAGCAGCACAAGAATCTTCAGTGTTGTCTGAAGGTAAGTGGCAGCAGCATTTTGTCGCTGGCTCTGCCTCCTACCGCAGTCATTTTGTGGCAGCACCCACCACACTGTCAGAAGTCGAAAGGTGCCTGCAGTCTCAAAAAAGTTGGGGACCACTGCTCTAAATGAATGGTTATTTCTTTAACAAACTGCCTTGAGATTTCCCCAAAGGATTTTCATATATCATAGTTGTAGCTTGTGCTGGAATTCTTAGTGGAAAGGGAACTTGATCTCTGTTCCTGACATTGGATGGTTCAGTCGCTAGTGACAGGAATATTATCGGATAGTGTAATTCCTCTCTGTTTTTCCCTCTCACACACATCGTTTTTGGAAGTTTACAAGCTAGTGATCAGCTTGTACGGTATTCATTTTTTAAAATTATGTACGGTGTCCATTTTGGCCAGCCTAATGGCTGATTTTTTGTTTTGTTTTGTTTTGTTTTGTTTCAAATGCTCTTTCTATCAGTCTATCTTGTAAACATATATCTCAGCTTTCTTCCAAGCTCAGCCTTGCATGCATAGTCTCCCTTCCTTGTTTTGTTCTCACAGGTCAGGGTGAGAGAGAATGACAGACCCAAGATCATCCAGCAGGCTCCACGGCCAAGTAGTGATTTGAAGCCAGATCTTCTAGATCCTTGTCTAACACTGTAACTGCTACCCTACTCTGGCTCCATTTATATATGCTTGATGCACAAACAACAAAAATGCACTGATTTCTGCCCAGGAGGGGGGGATCCATACAAGGAAACAGAACACAGTGCAAAATCGACTTCCAAAATTGGACTCCCAGGTTTCACAAAGGAAAAGCAAAACTGAAATTGGGAATTTTGAAATTGCAATTGCCACCAGTCTCCAAACATTACCTACCCACCCTATTCATAAGCATTTAGCTAGTATACAACACAGGTACATAGATGTGCTTTTCAGCAAAAAAAGGTTAACTATAAATAGAGGCGATATGGGAAAAAACTGTGATCAAGCGACATGAAAGAGTCAGTTCCTTTTTTCACTCAGTATGAGGTATGTGCGGAACAGTTACATCAATTTAATTTAAAAAGAGCTCCCTGGAGGGAGCCTGCAGGAGTGTATGTAAAATCCAGTACAACATCGACTGGTAACTAGATTTTAATACCCTCAGTCATTAAAAGTAAACTCTGCTTGTTAAGTAAATGGAGCAAAGTAATTTCTCCTATGCCAAACATATGGCCTTATTGGCATTATGATAGCTGGCCTAACCATTAATTTCCTTATTAATCTTTAGGCCACTGGGACAAATTAGTAAAGGTCGGCCCCCTTTATGAGCCTGTAGATTTATGCCTCTCCCTTTAGTATATTGTCTTCCGTTTAGCTTTGTCATCACCGGCCCTTCCAAGTATCATACCAGTAGGGCTCAGCTCCTAAGGAAAAAAAATGGTTGTGATTTCAGATCCAAAATTCAGGGAGGATAACCTTACCATTTATTCTTGAATTCGGGGTAGGATGGTTCCAGTTTGGGAATCAAATCCGGGGGGGGGGGGCATTAAATGAAATTTCAGGACTATTATTTTCAATGGGGGAAACAATGCAAGGGTCTGGGGCAGCTGTCTTTGAAGATAATGGGCCAAATTTGCCCCAAAACACACTCCTTTAGGGTTGCCAGCCTCCAGGTGGGGCCTGGGGATCTCCCGCTTTTACAACTGATCTCCAGCTGACAGAGATCAGCTCCCCTGGAAAAAATGGCTGCTTTGAAGGGTGGACCCTGTGGCATTGTGCCATGCTGATATCCCTCCCCCCCTCAAACTCCACCCTCTCCTGGATCCACCCCCAAAGTCTCCAGGTATTTTCCAGTCTAGACCTGGCAACCCTACAGTCCTCTCTTTAACCTAAAGACCCCCTGAGTTTCGAGCATAATGGACAGCAGTGTTCAGTTTTATAGCCCCCCAAAGTAGGCGCCCCTTGGAGCATTTCTCATCCCTGTTTCCTATCCGGGAGTGGGAATGGTGGTGGTCCAGCAAAACAGTATTGGCTGCCAGCACTGGAAGAACAAAAAATCCCTGCTACAGTGACTGAGATATAGACATCGATACTGCCTTTCTGCTAAAAAAGCCCCTCTTCGTTTGCCATCCTTCCTTGTTGTGGTCCCTTACCTCCTTTCACAAAGTAAGGAAGGCTTCCTTTGTAGAAAATCATCTCCCCTGCCCTGTCTCTCTAATCTTTGAAAAGAGTTCAGATTTTTTAATAGGGCACATACGTGTGCGATCTCATGCGATGAATCAATAATCCAATTGCTATGAGACACATTGGGGGGGTCCACTTTTGGGGTACCTTAATTACTACTGTTTAAAGAATTTAATTCCTCTGAAAATGTAGTCTGGCCCGAAGCAATAGCTTCTGGCCTTAAAAATCAATTCTCCGGGCCTTATCTCCATTGGTATTTGGCAGGCAGATCTCTCCTGACCCCTTGCAGGGATCCGTTTGGAAGGGGAGAATGCCATTACCTGGTAAATCCTGAAAATAAAAGAAAACCAAGACACCTTCCGCTGCTGACAATGGTAAGCACCTGAGCACAAAACAACAACACAGTTGTAATGCCTAAAACCCCCAGATTTTTTTACTGCCATGTGGGGCTACAACCAGTATGAAAATGGCTGCCACAAGGTACAGGGCTCAATTACAAAAAGAAAGCTGCGTTTGGCTGTATGCTTTGAGGAAGAAGCAAATGGGTACCCAGAAATCCACCAGTAGTAGGGTTGCCAAGCCCTTACTTTTCTGCAGCAGGGGGGAGTCCTTTCATAGCCAGGATACCTCTGGCGTGCGCACTTCGTGCATGCACCGCAATGACATCACCCGGAAGTGACATCATTGCATCGGGCACATTGGGGCGAGACCTCTCTAATTCGAGGAGAAACCGTAGAGTTTTCCCTCGAATTATAGAGTGTCCCCCCCAAAAACCTCTGGGTGACATCATCGCACTGGGCACATCTTCACAGCCCAGCAATTTGGGGGCGGGGTTCCCCCTGGCGGCCCAATCCAGGCTGGTGGGGAGTGGGCCGCTCGAGCGGGGTTTTCCCTGCCCCCCAGGATGACTTGGGAACCCTAACCAGTAAGCACCTTGGTGGCCACAAGTGCCACACTGGGGATCACAAGCTGAAATATTTGCAGTCCATATGTGAATTTGGGAACTGAAAAATGTGGATTTGGAAAATGCAGTCTGGTATATGATATCCCAAATCCTTGTATGAGCATTTTTGTTAGTACAGGCTGTTTATGAAATTGTTGATAAACTACCTTAATTTGATTAGGCTCTATAGCCTCAGTCTCCTTTTAGGACTGTACAAATACATATATTTTTCCCTAGAGCAGTGGTGGGCAATTGTTTTGGCTCGGGGGCCACTTTGTGGGAGCGGAGGTTAGCGGAGGGCCGCACCTTTTAAAATGATTGCATTCATTAGTTAACTTTGCATTTCAGAAAAGGTATAAATTGTATCATAAAAATCAATAAATATAAATTAAATAAAATAGTGGTAGTTTTATTCACTTTATTTATTGTGCTAATTTCATATCATCTATAGCTGCAAGCACATTTAATTTTAGAATCAGTTTAATGAGACAAATGTACCCTATCACACTTTTCTACAATTTTCTCTGCGCTCCAGGCCCAACGGAGGCCTGACTGAAACCACATGGCTGACTGTCATGGCGGGCCGCAAAAAAACTCTGTGGCGGGCCGCATGTGGCCTGCGGGCCGCAATTTGCCCACCCCTGCCCTAGAGGGGTATTTTCAATCAAGAAAATAATAAGGGGGGAGTTTGAATCCCCCCTTTACAAGTATAGTAAAGTACACAAGTATATACTGCCCATCCACTGTTGCTTTTAAGGGCCACATAATACATCTGGAGTCCCAGTCCCAGAACTCTAACTTCATGTGTAGTTTGCCCCCAAGATATGGAAGAAGGCGCTCAGTGACTCTATAGATAGAGGCTTCCATCCTAGACTAGTTCATGTACTTAACTGGAGCAACCCTCCTCGCATCATTGACATTATAATCCTTCTTTTCATTTTCTTCAGTATTCAGTGTGTTCATTTCTTCAGCATTCGATGCATTCATTTATCTTTAACTTTCCACCACACACTTCTCTTGATCCTTTGTCCTTTGTTTTCTCCCTCTGCATCCACTCATGGAGTGGGGTCTTTTGTTGCCTGTCCAATACAGAAGATGCCAATGATGACATAGAAGTGTGGCCAGGATCCTCACACCTTCCAACCAATGAGGAGAGGAGCACGCATTTGAGTGTTTTTGTCTTGCCTTTGTTGGCACTTGTCTTGGGAGCATCCTGTACCCTTAATTAGGTCATCAGTGAGGGATAGGGCAGTCATTTTGAGGCCTAGCAGGAATTATTTGCAATCTATTCAGATTTGGGGGGGTGCTCCTTTTTTTTAACCTGTTTGGTGTAGCAGTTAAGAGCGGCAGACTCTAATCTGGAGAACTGGGTTTGATTCCCCACTCCTCCACATGTAGCCAGCTGGGTGACCTTGAGCCAGTCACAGTTCTCTCAGAGCGGTTCTCTCAGGAGCAGTTCTCTCAGAGCTCTCAGCCCCACCTACCTCCCATGGTGTCTGTTGTGGGAAGAGGAAGGGAAGGAGATTGTAAACCGCTCTGAGATGCCGAGTGAAGGGTGGGGTATAAATCCAACCCTTCTTCTTCTTCTAGGTCACAAGGAGTAGGTATTATTGTATAGGCCCTGCTTATATAATGGCAACCAAAATCAAGTTAATTCATGCCATAGTATTCCCCATAACTGTGTGTGAGTGTGAAAGTTGGAAATGAAGAGAGCCGACAGGAAGAATGCTGATTCATTTGAAATGTGGTGTTGGAGGAGAGTTTTATGGATATCATAGACCACTGAAAAGACAAATAAGTGGGTTCTAGATCAAATCAAGCCTGAACTCCCTAGAAGCTAAAATGACAGAACTGAGGCTATCATACTTGGATTACATTATGAGAAGACAAGAATCACTGGAAAAGACCATAATGCTAGGAAAAGTTGAAGGCAGCAGGAAAAGAGGAAGACCCATCATCAAATGGATTAGCTCTGTAAAGGAAGCCATGGAAACCTGAGCAAGGCTGTTAACAATAGGAGGTTTTGGGGGACGTTAATTTGTACAGTCACCATAAGTTGGAAGTGACTTGACCACACACACACACATATATCAGGCAGTATTTAACTTGAGTATCGCAGGAATAGTGAGAGTTATTTACTTATGACAAGGTGATCTGGTGAGGAGGGCTCTGAGGTTTCCAGCCATCAGGGAGGTTTCTCAGGCCATCCTCTCATGGCTGACAGGATCTAGATGAGTTGTGAAAGGGACCCACCTCAGGGCTGAAGCCCCATCACTTGAGCCCTAATGTTGTCCTATGTGAGAGTGAGACAATGAGTGTGGCTGAAACATCATTTGGTGAGCAGACAGGGGAAAAAATAAGGCACGGAGGACTTGCTAGGTGGCACTTCAAGCCACAGTGGACTGCCCATACCACTGGCAAGCCTTGAACTGCCCAATAGACAGAGGAATCTATTGGAATATTTTGTTAATATAGCAATTTTCCCAGTTATAGAAGCATGGCACTGGAGGCAGTAAAGAAATCTCTCAAGAAATATAAAAGATAAAAACTTAAATTTATTCAAGTAGATTCAGTTCACATTCGGGTCACAGACGAAAGGGGAGAGAGAAGCTTGATTTAGAGAGTACTTTCCCGATCACACATGGCCAGCAAATCCAGTATCATGTGTATGCTAGTATGAGGGCATTGTTTCTGAATGAGAAATCTGTTGAGGTGTCTGACTGCATGAAAAGCTAAAGCTACATGGAGGGTGGAAAAGAACAGAGGACACACAGAGAGAGGAGGGGGTCAGAGGGCAGCTCCCAGGTTAAGACAAAGAGAGGAATCCCATTCAAAGAGATAACACCTAGACACACTGTGTACGTGGTGCCCCCTCATGTCCAGGCATGCTGAGATGCTCATAAAATATTTCTTGAACTGAGAGTCTTCATTCCAGGGAGGGAGCAGACCATGTATATACTCATACTGCTTTGTATTTTGACTGAGACAGAAAACAGTCTTCATTTTGCATCAAACAGTCCCATTAAATAACTCACTAAAAGGGAATATCTCACATCTTTCCTCACAACAAGAATTCATGCCGTAACAGGAGAATTTAGAGCTCCAGTTGGAAACTCGGTAAGTAGTTGCTGAGTATCTTTTAATGGGTTCTCGAAAGCAATAATCGTGAGCACTCTTTCAAGATTGCTCTCATAATAGTTACTAGCAATTTGATATGTCTCTCCCAATGATTGGAGCAAGTACTCCATCTAAGGATTGTTTGGCATGCTTTTTTCCTCCAGTAGACATATCACCTCTCCCGTTTATTTTCTTCCTAGATTCTCTGATTTACATAAAGCTTTGGTGGTAATTTCAGCAAAAGCTAGTAAGGATCTGGTGGGGTGTTTTTTTTTTGCTATTTCCCCTGAATAGTTTATTGATTTAGCAAAGCATTTATTTGTGCTGTAAATGTTCTTGATTGTGTTAGGAAAAGAAGCCCAGAACAACTTATGCAGATCCCAGTGAAGTTCACAGAGTCATGAGCAAACTCAGATAAGTATAGATTTCCTTGATTCCTGACATCTGCTACGGTAGCAACCCAAGTTTTCAGCTCTTCTTCTAACAATAGTGGTACCAGTAATGCTCACAGCATGTTTCAGCGCTGGTAATTCTCTCTTTTTTGTAATTTGATAACATTGCCAGAAATTCATATAAACCCCGGAATTCAACAAGCTGGTCTTTGCAAGCACCTTTGAAACAAGATGTTATGCCGCAGCTCCAAACCGATAAAGACAGCAGCACACACACATAAAAAAAATGTCCCAGAAGAAAAATTCTGGGCAAATAAAATATTTATTGGGCTCAGAATGTAAATTAAAGGAGGTTATGAGAAGAGATGAAACGTGGCAGCTGCTGAGATTGTGTGGGAAGTTCACTTAGTAATGGAATAATGGAGGAAAAGATAAAAAGCAAAATTCAGTCTCCTGCAAGGGGGAAAGACTATCATCTTGCTGAATTGACCATTTGAGGTGGCATTCAGCTTAACACAAAGAAGCCATTGGAGGGGGGAGAAGGTGAGCCGGAGACTCTGTTACCTTATTTGTGAAAAATCTCTGTTCATGAGTTGTGCTTATTTATGAATGAGCCTGGCTTGCTCTGCATGACAAATTTATTATGCCTACAACTCTACTTAACAACTCATGGTAATCTTATTATAAAATCATATTTGAAGATGCATAGTTTATATCTTTATTTATTTATTAAATATCTATACCCCACCTTCCCTTGTGTCTCAAGGTGGTGGAAAGTGCTGTCACAGCTGAAGCGCAGTGATCCCTTCGAGTTTTCAAGGCAAGAGGCTAACAGAGGTGGTTTGCCACTGCGTAGCAACCCTGGTATTCCTTGGTGGTGTCCCATCTAAGTACTAAACAGGACCAACCTTGCTTGGCTTCTAAGAGCTGATGATATGCAGGTATTCTGGGTCATCCAGGTCAGGACTGGCTGTACAATTCCTAAAACTAAAAACATAAAATACAATTGAAAAATATTGGAGTCTGGAGGCCGGTGGAGTGAGTTTCAGCATGACCAAGTTTATTGTAGGTCAGGAACAAGCATACCTGAGGTGGCCCGGGGGTCAGCTTATATGCACAGAAAAGCCTCGCCCCCATCCACACTCACACTGCAGGATAGGTTAATCTTCCCACCAGAGATTACATTGGTTCATTTGAATATGCTAAGCCCCTGATAGGTGGATCTTTAGGACCCTGGGTGCTATTGTTCTTTTACCTCAAGCTTGTACCTTTTCCAGGCCATTACATGTTTGGTCACATCAAAGAATCATACAAGTGTACACATAGATAATCACAGCCTGGTTGTCTGTGGAATTGCATCCAGGACATAACAATAACAATAAAACCTGATTCACCTGCCTCCTCAAGAATATACTTGCTGCTTAAACCCCATCCAAAACTCAAAAACTAAAATGGACTTACATTGCCTTCTAAAAATGGTGTCTCCTTTCACTTCCTCAAGCTGGGAGGCACTACAGAGAAAGTAGATGCCAAATAGATGCCAAGAGGGCAATCAGAAAGTGGCAATCAGAAGCTGATGCATGGGGATATAAAAAAGAGGTGGCCCTTTATGTTGTTTATTCTCATAAAACCCCGAAGAGGTAGGTCACCATTATCTTAACAATGAAAGAAAGGGACTTGATCAAGGGCTTCCCAGTGAATCTGAAGCTGTACTTGGATTTGGTTTAGGTGTTGTATATATGCAGTTGAGGAGAAATGTGCGCAATATTTCTCAATTTGTGCAACATTTCTCAATTAAGTTGAAAAACTTTTAATGAAATACTCTTGCGGTTGTACAGCCTAATTTTGGCTCCTACAGAGTGCCTTGGACAATAAGTTAAACAACAGAGACACAGGCTGTCCAGAAAGACTATAAAAATGTTTTCTGTTCTGAGTGCATGCATTCATGCGTTCTCTATCAGAAGGATATTATACATGCACCATTGACTCAAATCTATCCCAACAGGAGTCACTTCAAACAAAAAAGTAATGGACTGTTATTTTGCTTATCGCCATACACTGCTTCTATTGTTACAACCATTTAGTTATGCTACACTCAGCAATTAGTCTTCACTCAGAAGATGGGTGTTTAACAGTAACTTGCAGGAGACACGTCCAGCCACATGCTCAACAGTCTCCACAATTGCCACCAAAATTACACCTAAGCAGAAAAAAAAGTGCTTGAAATTGTGGGATTGTTTCTCAAGAGAAATGTGTGATGCATTTTAAGAGAAGAAAAAACCCCCAGTTCAGCTAGACTAAATAACAGCAATAAAAATCAATTAATAAAACCCATAGAGTAACTCTATTATGAGCTGACCTGAATAGCCCAGGATAGCTTGATCCTGTTTGGTGTAGTGGTTAAGTGCGTGGGCTCTAATCTGGGAGAACTGGGTTTGATTCCCCACTCCTCCACTTGCAGCTGCTGGATGACCTTGGGCAAGCCATAGTTCTGTCACAGCTGCCCTTGAAAGGGCAGTTTCTGTCAGAGCTCTTTCAGCCCCACCTACCTCACAAGGGTGAGATATAAATCCAGTTCCCCCCTCCTCCTTGTCACATCTTGGAAGCTAAGCAAGGTCAGCCCTGGTTAGTATTTGGATGGGAGACCACCAAGAAATACCAGGGCCTCTATGCAGGGTCAAGCAATGGCAAACTGCCTCTGCAAGTCTTTTGCCTTTAAAACCCCACAGGGTCGCAATAAGTTGGCTGTGACTTGACAGCACTTTCCCCCACCAGGGGTGTTGAACTCATGTGTTATGAAGGCCAGATCTGACATAAACAAGACCTCGTTGGGTCGGCCCATGTGTGTCTAAAAATGTAATGCCAGGTAGTGGAGATATAAACTTTATAAATGGCACAAACACATTTTTTAAACCTAAAAACATGCTTAATTATTGCACTCTTGCAATAATTTGTTTGCAATAATTTGTTTATTTAACAGTGTCTGATTATTGCACTCTTTAACAGTGTCTAATTATTGCACTCTTGCAATAATTTGTTTATTTAACAGTGTCTGATAACTCTGACACCTCTTGCTCTGAATTACTGCATCAAAGGCGTAGGACAGACTGGCAGAATGAAGTGCAAAGGAAATGGGGGGGGGGGAGACCTCGGCCAAGTTGTCACCTGGGCTTTCCGGTCGAACTGTGTGGACTGATGCAGAACCATACCGGGGAGGAGGCGGAATGGAGCATTTGCACTGTGGGGTGGCCCCTGGTGGCGGTGCCCCAGTTGCATGTGGCTTTGGTCCATTTCGCCAACCTGCACATAGGCACATGGGTGCATAGGCGCATAAGCACAGCAGCAATTGGGGCAGGATCCAATGGCTGGGAGCTTTAACTCCACGAGCTAGAAGCATCCCCATGGGTGGTTGTGCACTCAAGCGCACAGCACACATGGGTGGTTATGCCGGATCAGCAGGTTCACATTACCAGCGCTGCTTGATTGTGGCTTATTTGCATCCACACTTCCAGGAAGTGGGATCAATGCACACCCAAATGGCTTGCCACAGGTTTCACCAGGTACCTTTTTAAAGTGGGATCAAAATGCTTCAGGACAGGGTGAATAGAGCACGGCAACGCCAGCCAGCTGTGGCTATGTGAACCGGCCCACTTAATCCACTTGAGAAACGTGCCTATATCAAGCCAAACTGCCAGTCTGAACACAGCCAAAATGTCTGTACTGTTGCAATCTTGAATATTCTGTATCTGTAAGCTGCAAACCTACCTTTGATTTATTGACATTCACTACAGAAATCTCAAGCTCAGAGTTTTGAGCCTAGGACACAGGGGAAAACATGAAATGGCTGGGCATTGCGAACTTTTGTACATAAATTGCTTCATGTACTGGTCAACAACATGGGAAGGCACCATGACACAGACTGAGGGCTATGTGTTTGTCTACAATCTGGGAAGTCGAAATTCACAATCCTTAAAGGAAATGTGCTGGGTGAACTTGGTCTGGACATACACTCTTAGCCTAATCCACCTCACTGGCTTGTTGTTATTCCTCATCTAAATAGTTCACATTGCTTTCCTACTTGGAAAGACTGGATCATAAGGTGGTGAATACAGTGAAAAAGGGGAGGGAACCCAGGAGAGCCACAGCATAAAAAGCCCAACAAAACATACTGTAGCAAGGCACACAAAAGCTCATACCTTGGAAAAAACTTTGTTGGTCTTAAAAGTGCTTTGTATTTCTCCCATGTGATTGAGGCAGCCAAGCCAAGCAAGCTCTCCCTTCTTCCTTTCGGGGAGAAGCCTCAGCCAATGGAGGGGAAGAAGGGCTTGCCTTTGTTTCCTGTGTGACTGGCCAGGAAGCAAGCTCCGGTTCATTCCCTCTCCCCCCCAGAGAACAGAAGCTTGCTTATTTATCTCTCCAGAGTGATTGAGAGAGTCAGCAGCAGGAGCAGAACTGGAAGGAGAGGCAGGAGAACAGCCATTTCCACTGAGGGCCTGATAGAAGCCCTCGAGGGGGCTGATGTGGCCCACGAACCGCATGTTTGCCACCCCTGAACTATACTGTAAAAACCAAATCCTCACAAAATTAATCACAATCAAACTATATGAAAATAACACCAGGAGAGGCCTTCAATTTTTAAATAAGGTTGAAAAAGGTAATATATTTACTTATGGAAATATAAAGTGAACTGCACAAACAGAATTTTATCCAGTTTCTCTTCAACAGATGGTAGAAAAGAAGCTACAAGATCATTTTGAAGCATATTTCTGATCTTGTTAACTTCTTATTGATCAAGATCAAGCTTCTATACCAGTCCCAGGTAACTAGGGTTGCCTGCCTCCAGGTGGGGCCTGGGGATCTCCTGCTTTTACAACTGATCTCCAGTGGCAGAGATCAGCTCCCCTGGAGACAATGGCTGCTTTGAAGGGTGGACTCTATGGCATTGTACCATGCTGAGGCCCCTCCCCTCCCCAAACCCCACCCTTTCCTGGCTCCACTCCCAAAGTCTCCAGTTATTTTCCAACCCATACCTGGCAACCCTACCCAGAACTAACTAACTAACTAACTAACTAACTAACTAACTAACTAACTAACTAACTTTCCTTCCTTCCTTCCTTCCTTCCTTCCTTCCTTCCTTCTTTCTTTCTTTCCTTCTTTCTTTTTCTTTCTTATGCCAAGCCAGAATTAGAAGCAGATGTGCTGTTTTGCCGCACCTGTTACTATATATGAAACTGGAGCAAAGTGATTGTGGCGGTGGTGGTAGGGGTGGTACGGTGGTGAATCACACTACCTGGCACAAAACTAGTAATAACAGCAGGAAGTACACCTGGGATTAGAGGAACAAATTGAAAAACAGTTATTTAAGAGGCAGGTGGGGGTGGGTGGAGGTGGACAAATGAATTTGAAGATGTCAATGAAGATGCTTTTTGGAGCTATTCAGGCTTCCAAAATGCATCTTCAGAGTTATTCATTACAGCATTCTAAACTGTTGCCAATAATGGCAGAAAAGTGCTTATTTGTGTTTGAATTCAAGGGAGACTGTCTACACAAAAATGTATGACTGCTTTCATTTCCAATTTTTATTTTAAACCCTGAAAAAAATAAGGTTTGCGGAAGCCTCTTGTGTGTAAAAAGAGAGGAGAGTAACAGTGCAATCCTATACAGACAAGTCCTTCTAAATCTACTGAAGTCCACAGGCTTAGAAGTGAATAACTCTGCTTAGGACCAGACTGAAAATCTCTTTGGTTTGATATTCCATCTGTTTACCTAGGTATGCAAGCTACTGCTGATTTAATGTGCAATTAAAACTAGGACTATTCTTGGCTAATCAAAGTTTTGTGGACTGGCTGGACAAACACTTGTCAGGGATGTTCTAGGATGATCCTGCATTGGGCAGGGGGTTAGACTAGATTGCCTGTATGGCCCCTTCCAACTCTGTGATTCTAGGATTCCATGAACACAAAAGGTTATACCCAGAATAAAACTCTGTTGGTCTTAAAGGTGCCACTGGACTCAAATTTTGTTCTACTGCTTCAGACCAACACAGCTTCCCACCTGAATCTCTCTTGTCTAATCAGTTAACCATAATTTTAATCAAAGTCCTGAAAATTGTAACTGGAGCCCTGTTCAAGATCCCTCCCTAGCCTGAACTGCAGTGTGGGTGAGGGAACCACATGCTAATTTAAGTCTGTAGTGAAGATTAGGGATGCTGTGAACTTCATCATGAACACATTTGACTGTCGAACTTAGCATGTTCAAGGGTGGCCCCACTGGTGGACCTCCTAATGTCACCTGGTATTTTTGGCCACTGTTTGATGGAGTGTTGGACTGGATGGGCCACTGGCCTGATCCAGCATTGGCTTCTTTTACATTCTTATGTTCAATCACTCCGTTGGTGTGGTTTGTGCTGAGCACCTGCAAAGGATTTATTGATGACTGATTTATGTGATTTGTGAGTAATCTAATTCTCTGTTTAAACAACTGCCTGCTGAGCATCAGCAAGAATGGGGAGGCAATACAATTCAATTGGGCTACGTGAGAACATGCATGCTCAAAAAGCCAACTGTACTGTACTCTGTGGTTAGTAATGAATACAGGGAAAACCCACTGAACTCCTATGAATAGATCAATAAACTACTGAACTGATCATTGAAAAATCTGGTCTCGGTTCTTAACTGTTGAACGGGATGTAAGCTGAACTGGTGTTTCAGCATCCCTTGTGAAGAGTTGCCTGATTCCATGGTGATTCCTCTATATTATAAAGATAACAATCGATGATCAATAAAAACATAAGAGAAACCTTGCTGGATCAGACGAGTGTTCCATCTGTTCTAGCACAGAGTTTCACAAGTAGCCAACCAGTTGCCTTTGAGGGCCAACAAAACAGGGTGGAGTCCAAGGTCTTCCCCAGATGCTGCCTCCTAAACTTATCTTGAATGTTTACACTCTAGCTTTCCATCTCAGCTTTCTAAGTGATTAACCAATAACATAGTTAAATAACCAAAATATATAAAACTTCATAAACCAATTTCATAACACATGAAGCTGCCTTATACTGAAGCAGACTGGCAGCAGCTCCCCAGGGTCTTAGGCAGAGGTCTTTCACATCACCACTTGACTGATCTTTTTAATGGGAGATGCCCAGGATTGAACCTGGGACCTTTTGCATGCCAAGCAGATGCTTTATCACTGAGCCATGGCTCCACAGGAAACCATGCAGAAAAGTTATGGTGAGCAAGTGAGCAATAGCGAAATCAAGCTTTTGGGTAGAATTCAGAGGAAAATAAAGTAAAGTAAGGAATTCAGAAGAAAATAAAGTTTAAATGGTTGTGCATCTAAATGATATCAATGCAAATGGCAGGCAATCATCCCTAGTGGGATCATCTCAAAGACAGGGAGACACTTAAGGGAGGGGGGAATTATCACTATTCATAACTTGCCTCATCTCTGACACAGAAAAAATATCTGAAGATAAATAATCTATATTTCATTTGTAAGACTGGGAGTGGAGAATGGAACAAAGTACCATAATTCTACTTGAAGATAGATTCAGGTGGGTAGCCATGTTGGTCTGAAGCAATAGAACAACATTTGAGTCCAGTGGCACCTTTAAGACCAGCAAAGTTTAATCCTGGGTATAAACTTATACCCCGAATTAAATTTTGTTGATTTTAAAGGTGCCACTGGACTCAAACTTTGTTATAATTCTACTTGATCTCTTAAACTTAACAGTAATATCTCAGAAAGGTACATTTAGGCATCAGGCCTTACACAAAGGGAGATCTAGACATCTGAACTATTTAAGAGTCTCTGAACTATTTCTACAGTAGTGTGGGACTGGTCAGCTAACCGCTGAGATGCTTCAAACTTTCTGCTCCCACTGCTGGACCTTCTGAGGGCACCTGGTGTTTTTGGCCACTGTGAGACAGAGTGTTGGACTGGATGGGCCACTGGCCTGATCCAACATTGGCTTCTCTTATGTTCTTAAACTTCCTGGTAGGACACTGTCAATCTTAAGTCCTGCCATTCCTTGGAATCCTTAGGGTTGGCAACTCTGGTTTCGGAAATACCTGGAGATTTTTGTGGTGGACCCTGGGGAGGGTAAGGTAAGGTAAGGTGTGGGGGGAAATGGAAACTGAATGGAGATTTTGCTTCGGCAAGATCTTGCTCCTGAACAGACACTTAAAAGAAACAAATCCACCAACACAATCAAATCCTATTCATGCTTTAGAGACTCTTGCTTCTGACACTAAACAGAAAGGATTTTGAAAATTAAAATTTTATCTCGGTGCCATGCTGAAACGCATAAAAGGAGTATAAAGGCTGTTTAGGAGAGTGTGATCGTTACACAAATTGTTTTTAAATGAATAAACATACGAGCTCAAGAGAACCGGGTAAAAAAAATCCTCCATTATTCATTAAAGACTTTTAGTGCTTCATTAATTTGGTTGCTACAATCCACTTCTGATTAGCCGGGTTGTTAAACAGCTTTTGTCAAGTGCCACTAAGGTGTTAAAGTATTTGCTTCTCAGAAATCCTTGAGTGGAGTATGACAGTATTTCATCAGGTGTTAATGCCTGAGCCCACGAGGCATAGCGTAACTTGGAGTTCCTCTTGCATTTTGTGAACATTGCTTTTTTAAAATCATGTATTCATATGGATTTTCACTTACAGCTTGACACAGGGGGTGGGCTATTTGCATATTAGATTGCAAGAGAAAAGGCCTCAACTGGGTAACAGCTTACTTTTCTCCTCAAGAAGCTGAGCAAGTTAACAATGATCTTCCTTAACTTCAGTGGCTAATAATGGCTAATAAATCGACACCAAAAAGAAAGGAAGAGAATCTTAAATGTCTGTTGGGAAGAGGCACATTCACCCTACCCTCCTAGATGTCTGGAGAAATACACGGGGGGTACATCCTCTTGCGGTCTAGACTTCCCAAGCTGATACAGTGCCGGATTTCTTCTGAAAGATCAAACACATTTCAGACAGACCTCAGGACTATAAATAAAGTTGTCTTTATTCAATAGAGAACAGGAAATGAAGATCAGCCATTTCTTACAGACAGGCACTTTTCAAGGTTAAACTGATTTTCCTGAAGGGTCATAAAATGGGTAGCAGCTTGCTTTTTGATCCATACATCACACAAAGTATATAACAGTGTCTGTTTACCTGAGGGGAATATTGCAAGTATTTGAGGGCTCAAAGACTTCAACTCCAAACTTCAAAATTCGAGACCAGACAGCTGAGTTTCACTGACCTAAAGCCAGCTTGTCGATAAGGGCCAGTGATAACCTTTCTATTGTAACACAGGAATATAACATGATATGTTGCTGTGAAGACAGATCCATGTGCCAGGTGGGCTACATCCATACAATGCTTTTAATTTACATGCACAAACCCACCTTGTCATGCTCATACAGGGAACTTCCACCAGCATTCTTCTGCTCCTTTCTTGGGCAGAGAATCCCAGTTAGAAACAATTTTTGGTTGCACATGACATATGAATGGAGGTGTATAGGTGCACTGGATTTTGGATTGTAGTGACAACATCTTAAACATGATACTGATAGAGATGGAACAGGAATTGCATGTGCATCAAGCATGTATCCCTCCTTGTCTCAATCAAGTCCAAATTAGAACACAGCTCCAACCAAGAAGACGTGCAAGAAGTCCTCATCCTGAAAAGCTGCACATCTGTGAGGCAAAGACAGCAGAATCACTCCTATCATCAGAGCAATGACTATGTTAACTTGGTCCAAATAGTATGGCAGAGGAATACATACCCAGTTATTACCATGTGTTGTTGCTGTTGTTGTTGTTGTTGTTATTTATATCCCACCCTCCCCACTGAGGCAGGCTCAGGGCAGCTGTAGATCAGCCAGCCAACTTCCTTCCCCAATAGGGTTGTCAGGTCTGGGTTGGAAAATACCTGGAGACTTTGGGGGTGGAGCCGGGAGAGGGTGGGGTTTGGGGAGGGGAGCGGCCTCAGCATGGTACAATGCCATAGCGTCCACCCTTCAAAGCAGCCATTTTCTCCAGGGGAGCTGAACTCTGTCAGCTGGAGATCAGTTGTAAAAGCGGGAAATCCCCAGGCCCCACCTGGAGGCTGGCAACCCTAGCTCAATTACAAAACTTTAGGAAGCTGTAAGCTCCATCAGTACTTCTCTCACTAACAATCCCTCATTCTTAAAACTGTTGGCCCCATTTTAAGAGCCAGTGTTTGAGATTTAGAGCTGAACTACAAAACTAGTCACCAAGCAAAACCCATTTTGGGGGCACAAACCCTTGCTTTTCCAACTTGCCAGGGCTACAAAAAAAGATCCTGGTAGGCCATGAATACTCAGTCAGTCACTCAATTTTATTGCTACAGTCCTAGATCAGCCGGCAAAAATGTAGTCAACAGTGTCGACAACACGTAAAAGAAAATATATACATACAGTAAAAATTCATGGTCTTGTTAATCTAACTTTCATGATACAGCCATAGTTAATAAAAAATAACCAAATGCTACTAAAACAGGCCAAAGCACAGAATTTAGCTACTTTAAGAGTGGTTTTGTTTGAATGACCCGACAGGAAAAGGGACAAATAAAATTTGTCAGATCTGTCTGGAAAATTGGATAGAATTGGGGCGATATATAATGCATGAGTGTCCTTTTAAAATAAACAATACGATAGCACATGTTTAGGAGTTTCAACAGCATTTGATTGGTGCGGACAAACGCCCTGAGCACAGAGTATAAAGACGTATTTTCCGACCAGAGGAGGTGGAGGAAGCGGACCAAAGAGAAGGCTCTTTGATATTTGGGAAATTCTTAAACATAAAGGAATTGCCAGGACAAAATTTTTGTTGTGGTTCCCTGCTGCCTGAGCCTCTGCTCTATTGATTTGTAGGGTACGCATGAAAATTCAGTCAGGTAGTTTCTAAATCCTGTGCTAGCCTGAGCTCGTCGGATCTCGGAAGCTAAGCAAGGTTGGCCTTGGCCAGGATTTGCATGAGAAACCACCAAGGAATACCAGGGTCCCGACCCAGAGGCAGGCAGTGGTAGGGCTGCCAAGTCAGCCTGGGGGGTGGGGGATCCCCCGCTAAAGGGGCTCCCGATCCGCCGGCCAGCATTTGGCCGGCGGGGGGAACCCCACCCCCGACGTCGTCCAGCAAGGACGACGTAATGACGTCACAGGAAGTGACGCAGCACGTTGGGAGCGTTGCCAGGGCGATGCTCTGGCAACGCCCCCAACATGCTGCGTCACTTCCGGTGACATCGATGGGCGCACACGCGAAGCGTGCGCACCAGAAGAAACTCCCGGAGGCAGGAGGACTCCCCCCCGCCGGTGAGTTTTCAATACTTGGCAGCCCTAGGCAGTGGCAAACCACTTCTGAACATCTCTTGCCTTGAAAACCCCACTAGGGGATGCCATAATTCAGATGTGACTTGATGGCAAAAAAAAAAAGTAAATTATGGAAACCCTGCCCTGGATGGCCCAAGAGATCCCGATCTCATAAGCTTTAAGCAGGGTTGGTCCTGGTTAGATGGGAGTCCACCATGGATGTCCAGGGCAGTCACACAGAAGCAGAAGCGACAAACTACCTCTGTTCATCTCTTGCCTTGAACACCCTACAGGGTCACCATGTCAGTTGCTACTTGGCAGCACTTTCCTCTACCAGATTAGGGAAATTTGAACTTCACCGGGGGATCAGTCCTGTAAATAAACTTATCGCAATTCTTTTCCTCTCTCCCTTACTGAATCCTTAAGTATTTCTTGCTTTAGCATTTTCAGTCTAATCTTTGAAAATGTGATGCAGAAAGGCAGCATTTTGTTCCTCGGGATTTTAGCAAGTATTCAGCGTTGCTGTAATGCCTTTGAGGAGGAAGAAGGGGTGACACGGGAGATCACAGTAAGATTGTTAGTTGATTGAGGAAGATGAAAATCGGCCTGTGTTGCCTACCTCCAAGTGTAAAATAAATCATTTGTAATTTCTGTGACTGTCGAGTCTTTTAATTTGAAACGAACACTGGGTATCTCAAACAGGTGCTGGACGTGCATATCATCTAACATTAGAACTCTCTATACAATGGATTTGAATAGGTTTAAATTCTCAAAGCTTGCAGGGCGTTTGAATTAGAGCTGAGCTGAAGTTCCATGAATTTCAATTTTCCCATTGAATTTACATCTTCAATGAGGGAGAACTTTTCCTCGAAGAGCTACGCAAATCACACAGAAACTGGAAGCATTTCATTGGTTTTCATCTAAGTCTCATACACAGATCACAATGCAAAAAGAGCTGCGCAAAAAATACACACGTGTTGTTTCAAGCCTCCCTGAAGACTAGGCAGGTCTTGGGATAGCCCACAGGGTAGAGCAGTTTGGGGTTTAGGATGTCAACAAGCTGTGCGTTCCCTGAACTTGGATGACCAGCAAACCTGGAAAGCTTCTCAAAATGACTGTCCCAAAGCTTAGACCAAATCCGTTTGTATATTCTCTACAAGCCATTTCTTACCAGTGTTGTCACTCATAAGAGCTCTGCACTAGCCAAATAAACTGGGCGGAAAGTTTACAGAAAATATAGGCGAGGAGGACTCTGCCTTAGCTTTAGTTTAGTCTGTTTAGAGACTGGCTTGGTTAGGCATACTCAAGGATTGCACAAATACTTTGCTTCCCTGTTTAGGAGCATCCCTGTGCTCCATCCTATGGGCCAATATCACACCCAGATTAGATTAACATAAGAATATAAGAGAAGCCAATGTTGGATCGGGCCAGTGGCCCATCCAGTCCAACACTCTGTCACATAGTGGCCAAATTATAGCAATACGTTCTACTTAGGGTTGTCACTGGAATTTTTTGAAATGTCTTAAAATGCTAAGATGTTTCACGCTGTGTACCCACAACTTCAGAAATGGGGTGAGAATCCATATACCTAGGGTTGCCATATTTCCAAAAGCAAAAAAAGGGGACATATTTCATGACTGGCTACTTCAAACATGTGACCACTGTGACAAATCTTGGTTTTTTTATTTATTATTAAGTGCAATAAATAAATAAATAAAAATTTTAAATACTCCTACTATTTAAGCTGTGATAATTGTGACTAACTAGGGATTTTCCTATTCTTCCAGCCCCAAAAAAGGGCAGTTTCATCCATTCTTTTTTTAAAAAGAACTCAAAAGAGGATGGATGCCAAAAAAGTGGACATGCCCTCTAAAAAGAGGTCATCTGGTAACCCCAATACACCTATTCTGTCAGTCCATGGGTTACCAATCTGTTACTGGGCTCAATTCAAGCTCCTGGTTATCACATACAAAGTCCTTTATGGCCTTGGGCCCAAGTATCTTCAGGATTGCTTTTCCTGCTGTGCTCTACTGTGTTAGCTTCTCTCATCTGAGCAAAGTGCCTGTACTCCATTTGTGGGCCTTCTTTGGAGGGTTGCCTAAGAAGATCTGGAAGGCATCTATCATTCCACAGGATGTGTGAAACAGCAACATTTGCGGGGGGGGGGGTGTTTTTATTAAAGGAATAGGGATATAGTAAAATGGAATGGTTCAGGAGGGGGCTTTTTGCAAAGGGAGTTTGAGCATGGAGCACTGTAGAATTGTAAACCTCCTTAAGAAAGATTCTGAAGAGGCAACATAGAAATACTCTAAATCAACCAATCAATCAATATTGTATCAATGATCCTCCTTGTGCTGTCCTGACTTCTTTTTTTGTGTTTCATCTCTTCCCGCCCCCCCCCCCAGTTATGGTATGCCACGAGTTAACTTTGTGTGTGTGTGTGTGTCTGCACCTTCTTCTAATTTTGTAATCCTACTCCTATTAATACATTCTGTATTGGATGTTTTACGTATGCTGTCTGATAGTACTGATCTGATATTTCGTGATCTGCCTGGAGTCTCAATGAGAAAGGTGGGCTATAAATGAAGTTAATTAACTAAGTAAATGTTGGATATTGTTGTATCCTGTCCTGTCTGGATAGAAAAATACAGGAGCTGAATTATTATAAGGACAATATAGCCAGTGACGAGTGGATCCGGGCCTAGACTGTGGAACTCTCTTCTCAGAGACACCCACCTGGCTCCTAGCCTACTGAGTTTTCGAAACAGGATAAAACTTTGCTATCCATTACTCTGTGGCATTGCGCTGTTTACTTCATGGCTTTGCATGTGATCGGATTTAATTGGATATAATTTAATTACAGATGGCTTTGAGGAGGGTTGGTTTGTTTGTTACTCTCCTGCTCTTAAATTAACTTTAAAAAAATAGCTTGCTGGGTTGTCATTCTAATTGATGAGTCCTTTTCATTGATGTTTTAGCGATTATCGACTTTAATTGGCAATGTATCTTAACATCTTTCCTCATTACTCATCTCCAAAACGTCTGAGAGACAGCGTACAAATAAATGACATGAAAACTCCCCAAAGGCTGTTTTTTGGCTCAGTTCTAGTTTAAATTGACTGCACCAGTCCCCTCTTTGCGCTGCTGGGATTCTGTGGTATGGAATTTGAACACACACACCCTTCCCCTCCAAAATGAGTAAAGACAATTTATCAACCTTATCTGCAAATGGAGGCTGAGGAAGCTGTGTGGTGCTTAGCGCCTTCCCAGCTTTCATCCAAAGTTACTGCTTCTGAATTTAGTAGATATGTGTTTTGCAAAGAAGGGAAACAACTGCCTGTCAACCATGCTATTCCCTGGGAGCTGATGTAGCAAGATGCAGCCATCAGCGTTAATGTATTCAGTTACAAAAGGCAGGTGATAATATCAGCACGTCTTTGGGTGAGACAATTTCCTCCTGATCAGCATCCAAGCATCTCTTACCCAAAGAGTCTCAAAATTAGCTCTGCAGACACATAACATTAGCTTTTGATACAGACGGAAGAACTTAATCAGCAAAGCTTTTTTATCTCCAATATTTTTGTTAGCATTTGGTTCAGCTGGTGCTGTTTGCAATGCTATTTAGCTAACGAGAGAGAGAGAGAGAGAGAACTTGAAGGCATTTCATGAATGAGGCAGAAGAAAGGCACAAGCATTACAGACTTCTTCCATAGGATAATGAACATCTTTCGGACCAAGGCCAACTTTACATTTCTCATTGCTGCCGTTATAATCCAAAGAAATCTCCATTTCAATTTCACTTCTCCCTTGTGTGAATCTAACCGACAATTCTGTATTTTTGTGGGATTTTCTTTTCTTGCATCATCTTTCCCCCCACAAATGAACAAATTTCAACTTTTACTGGTATATCAGTAAATCAGTATTCTACAGCATGAGCTTGTGTAGCCACAAACACAGAGAATAGGGTTGCCAGGTTGTGGGCCAGAGACATGGGGGATAGCTATCAGCCACGGCATGATGTTATTTCCCGGAAAACCCAGAAGTGGTGTGTGCATGTGTATATGTATGTATGTATGTATGTGTGTGTGTGTGTATATGTATATGGACACGTATATGAATATATATGCATATGTATATTAATATTTGCTCATCCGTATATCACAGAAAGTGTTGACTTGGATACTTTTGGGGCTAAGCAGGAACTTTTGGGTTTTCCATCAGGTTGGTTCAGAAACAGCCCCCCCCCCTTTTTTTGGCCTGTTCTGCATTGTTGGGTAGACTTGAGTGTCTGTTCTGTAGACCTTTTTAGGCTCATATAAATAGCAACAGAGAACTGTATTATGTTTATTTCTTTTTTCATGCCTGGACTGAGTCCTTCTTCCTCCTTTACACTGAAATTGATTACACCTTAATATTTCCAGAGTTGGCTAAAAAAAAAAAAGCCTAATTACTCATGGTAGCTCGCACCTTCAGTGAAAGATATCTATTCATCACCCTGACCTGGGTAGCCCAGGCAAGCCCAATCTCGTCAGATCTTGGAAGTTAAGCAAGTACTTGGGTGGGAGACCTCCAAGGAATACCAGGGCTGAGACTCAGGGGCAGGCAATGGCAAGCCACCTCTCTGAAACATCCAAGCCCCACAAGGGGTCACCAGAAGTCAACAATGACTTCCAGGTGCGCATGCACGCACACACATACAAGATATCTATTTTGAAATCTATCTAGTTATCTAGCTATTTATCTATTATCTATTAGGATGGGCACGAACCATTAGTTCATTATGAATTTTGGCTGGTTCGTGCTTTGTGAAGTCAAGTTCATGACAAGTCAACCAGCATGAACTTTCCACAGACTTCGAAGCTGTTTGTGGAGGTTCCTTGTGGTCTGTGAATGGATACATTTCCAAACAAACTGTCTCCATTCATTCAAGATGCTTACTAAACTTCAAAGCAAACTTCAAGGGGGGGGAGGTTTCCTGTGAGTTTGGCGTTGCTGGCTAGTTCCTGAGCTGTTCCACACACTCCTGTAACTGCAGCAATGTAAGCGAAAAAAGACTAATGTCAATCCACAGAATCCCTGCAGTATGAACTGAAAGGGTGTGGGGCATTTTTTCAAGCCCACAACAACCAGTTCTGTATGCAGAATGCCCAGCAGAAAGAAATCCAAGTTTTCGTGTGCATGGGATTTTGCAAGTTCTGTGCAAGAAAATGGGAACACAGAGGAATGCTGGCAAAAAAGAGGGAAGCCCTGGAGAAACTGACAAGAGACTTTTGAAACTGACAAGAGCAGTGGAAAAAGGGGAAGGGAAGAACATCTTGAACCTATGCCTGTCATTTCCCCAGAAAGCACTTTCCTAGGGGCACTTTCTTTAGGGGGTTGTAACTCAGATCCCATAAATCCAATCCTCACCAAACTTGGAGGTAGAGGAGAGTCAGCCAGAAATCCCCTGTGAGGTTAGTGTTGCTAGCATGGTGTTGCTGTCTGTCTGTCTGTCTGTCTGTCTATCAATCAATCAATCATCGGGTTTATTTGGTGCCTAAAAGTTTGTGCCAGACTGTGGTTCGTGAACCAGGCATGCCACAAACCATGAACCAAACTGCATTTTCCCAGTTTGTGCCTGTCTGTCTGTCTGTCTACCTACCATGAACCAAACTGCATCTTCCCAGTTTCTCTCTCTCTCTCTCATCCCTTCATCCATCCGTCCGTCTTTTAGCAAATGTTTAATTAAATGTTTTGAACCTAAAATCTTCTTCTCTCAATCTTTTACATTCATATATACAAAGGGATTATAATTAAACCTTTAGTAATATGTCCTGTTTATGATTATGATCTTGGAAAAGGGGGTTATGTATTCAGTACTTTGATTTCACGGTGTCTTTAAAGTGCGAAAGACATAACTTCAGAAGATCGTATGTATGCAGGCTTTGAAAAAAATATATATTCACATCATTGCTTCATTTTATTTTATTTTATTGGGTTTTTAAAAAAATTAATAACAGGAGAAAAAAAGTCCCAGAAACCCGTTTTCTCCATGACTACAGCAGTATGAAAGAATTCTTGCCGTGAGATGTGCTTTCTTGAGAAATCCATTAAAGTTCAAGTTTGTGTATTGCATTGACTAAAGGCTAGGCTCATTTTCTCCAGAGTAGATGACAATTTTTCTGTCACTGTTGGTTTTGAGAAAATGGCATCTGCATGAAATGTCTTCAGAACCGCTGCTTTTTCAGTACTTCTTTACTAATGGGTGAATTAAAGATCAGTGAACTGGAGGCCAACTTTATTTCTATGCTTAGCAATATGCACTTTACCTTCAGTTTCGGGGGCGGTGGGGCGGGGAAGCAGCTCAGGTGGGCTTTCCAAAAGGCTTCCCACCCAGACCACTTTTATGTTCAGACCTGCTTAGTTTCATCAGAAGAACTAGATTTCTTAATAATGGCTGCCATTTTGGACTAATCCAATGGTCCATCTAGTCTAGCACCTTTCTTCCCCAAAATGACCAACCAGATATTTCCAAAAAACCTACAAGCCGGGTATAGAGACCAAGCTTCCCCTGCTGGGCATGAGCAGTTTGCCATGGCTTTTAGCTCCTTAAATTCACCTTATTCTTTCTATGCACATGCATGCATTGATGAAACAATGCACAGTACCTTCAGCTGTTTTGTTTTGTTAATGCTCAGGGGTTATGTGTGTTCATCAAAATAAACCATCAAGACTGTGAATATTAATGACAGGAGCATGACAGTTTGCCCACAGAAAAAATTTCATAGGGGAGAGTAATATTGTCAGATGTTCTTCAGGCATAATAAGGTCTGTCCTTTTTCAGGTGCAAAAAGGAAGGGGAAATAATAAGCATCTGAGAGTGAAACAAGTTTAAAAAATCCTGGGGTTTAAATTTTTTAAGGGTTTGGAAAGGATCAGGTAGTAGGTGATGAGAAATAGCTCAGCCTGAGACTTTGGAGAGATGCTGCCAGTCAGAGTAGACAATCCTGACCTTGACTGACCAAAGATTTAACTCAGTTCAATGCAGTTCGATTTTTCCTTTGTATTTTGCAGCTGGTGCTTCCCACCTGGTCTATTCATTCAGGGGTTTGTTTGTTTGTTTGTATCTTACACTTGAGAACCAGAACAAGTTCGATCACAGTTTCATTTAAATCAGAAAAAGCCCAACATTGGGCACCCTGATACCAGCTAATGGGGGGGGGGGATAATGTGATCTCACCATCTCGAACACACACACACACACATCTGCCTTATACTGAATCAGACCATTTGGTCAATATTGTCTGCTCATGCAGCAGCTTTCCACACCCTCAAGTAGAGGACTTCCAGATCACCTACTACCTGGGTTTTTTTAAAAAAAAAACTGGAGCTGATCCTGAGATAGGGTTGCTAACTTCCATGTGGTGGCTGGAGATCTCCAGTTCCTCATGGGCCACCTTGGAATGTATAATCTATAGTATTATACCCCACTGAGGTCCCTCTCCTTCCCAAACCCCACCTTCCTCAGGCTCCACCCCCAAATCTCCAGGTATTTTTCAACATGGGTCTGGCAACTCTTAGTCCTAGGAGCTTCTGCATTAGGGATGGTCACAAATCAAACCACAAAGCAAAATTCATAAGGCATTTTGCCTTGTTTGTGGTTCAGGAACAGAAGTTTGTGATGGGTCTACCGTCATGACCTTCCACGAAATTTTAGAGCAGTTCATGTGGTTCATAGTAGTTTGTGGATGGAGCAGAAAGTAGGGGTTTTAAAGGACTCAGAGTCCCTTTAAACTCCTGTCTTTTGTTGCCTGAAAAAACTGCAAAAACAGCTGAATGGTGGGGAGGCACTCCCAGCTGCTTAGCTGTTTTGGGGTCTCTTCTGCAGTCCCTTTAAACTTTAAAAGGACTGCACAAGACAGCTAGCCCAAAAAACAGCTGTATGGTAGGGAGGTGCTCCCTTCTGCACAGCTGCTTCAGGCTGTCTTCTGCAGTCCCTTTAAATTTTAAAGGGACTGCAGAAGACAGCCTGAAAAACAGCTGTGCAGCAAGGAGACCCTCCCCACTGAGCAGCTGTTTTGGGCTTTCTTCTGTAGTCTCTTTAAAGTTTAAAGTGACTGCAGAAGTCAGTCCAAAACAGCTTCATAGCAGGGAGCACCTCCCCACTGCAAAGCTGTTTTTGTGCTGTTTTGCAGTCCCTTTAAACTTTAAAGGGACTACACAAGACAGCCTGAAACAGCTGAATGGTGTGGAGCAAGCTGCTCTCTGTTGCTCAGCTTTTGGGGGGCTTTCTGCTAGCCCCACTTAAAGGAACTGTGGTTCCTTTCAACATAATTTGCAGGGCCTTGCACTGGTTTGGTTTATGAATGCGTCTCCCAGTCTGGTTTGTGGTTCATCCACAAACCAAACCGCATTTTCCTGGTTCATGCCCATCTGTATTCTTGCATGCCAAGCATATGCTCTACCAGTGAACAATGGCCCCTCTACTTCCAGTAAAGCCTAGCAGTATACACATATTCTTTTTTACATTTATTTTTGTTGTTTGCCCACCAAACAGTGTCCATCAGTCCACTTTACTCAGCAAGGGCAGTTCCCTACCCAGGGTTCTGAGGCATGCCTATATGGAAGTGACAGAGAGGCAGGGGCCTACTGCCATTTTGCCTGACCAAGTTCAACTCCTTTCTCCCCCCTCCTTTTTCTCTGCTGACATCTTCACAGGTGCACATTGTGGAGTTTTATGTGCTTGGGCCAAAAAGGCTGCCTACCCGTTTTCTGCTGGTTTTCCACTATGTATATGTTGTATGCCAACAGTATTAAAATAATGTTGAACAATTTGTTCTTTACAACAAAGGGGAGAAATCAATGTGGCCAAACAGAAAACGACTTATCATTTTAATTTATAGATGCAGAAAGCAAAACTTAAAGTGGGGGGGGGGGGGGATTGTCAAGTCAAACTCATGCAGATAAGAAATCCTTAGCCTGCTTAGTAAGATGCTGCAGAAGAGCTTAAGGAATTTTCTGCAGCAAGCTTCTACAAAGAATGAGTGTTACCCAGCAGTGTTCCTCCACTATATTTTTTAAAAGAAAATTCTGTCTCTTAAAATGTTAATGCAAAGCTGGCATTTCAAGTTTATGCAGCCACATGATGACAGGAAGCTGGGATGACAGATGAAATGATAAAATGTGGCATGTCGTGAAACTCAGTATTTTATTCATTCATTCATTCCTTTCGTTTAATATCACACTGACTAACCCATAGAGATCTCTCAGCAGTAATGCAACACACTTAGCTGGAGAACGGAAGAATCCTTCAAAAATATTTAACAATGGATTCTCTCTTACTTCCACTCCACTTCCTTTATTTTTTTTGTCAGGGTAGTGTATTTGCTGCAATCAATTATGCCTGTTTTAATTCTGTCTTCAGTGTTCTAATCGTCATGAATGCACAGAGTCTGGTTGAAATAATTCCAAAGTTTCTAAGAATCTCTCCCAAATAGTGCTCCAGTGCATCCCTAAACAGAGTTACACTCTTTTAAATCTATTGAAGTAAATGGGTTTGGAAAGGTGTAATTCTGCTTCGGATTGCACCACATATTACATTAAATATATATAAGCCATTGTTTTCATGGATGGGACCGATCTTTTCAAAACTCTTTCGTTTCCAGCAGGAGTCCACAACCTTGCTGAGACTACAGGAACTCTTGGGATTCTGACAGAGGGTAGCTGGTGCCATAGAGTTGCCTGGAGACTTTGGGGGTGGAGCCAGGAGTGGGCGGGGTTTGGGGAGGAGAGAGGCCTCAGCATGGTACAATGCCATAGAGTCCACCCTTCAAAGCAGCCATTTTCTCCAGGGGAGCTGATTTCTGTCAGCTGGAGATCAGTAGTAAAAGCAGGAGATCCCCAGGCTCCACCTGGAGGCTGGCAACCCTATGGTGCCAGCACAAAATGGCTGCCACACAGCTGGGCCAATTGCAACATAATTGGGAAGCAGGATTCAGCCAATAAAAAAAAAGTTGAGAGGTCTGAAGACAAGCATCCTCCTATAAATGAAGCAGCTGCTTCTGAATGGGTAGTCACTATAGAAACTCAAGCAATAACTCATGGGCCCTTCTAAATGTTGAGATATTTAAGGCCTATAGTGCACCTACTTGAAGAAGATCAGAAGCACAGCCTATAGGGGACAGCTGAAGGACTGCTAGTTACCATGTCCTTCCAGTCTCCTGATTGGCTCTTTGGAAACTTCCTGCTCTAACTGAGCTCTCCCCCTTTGTTCTCTTCCCTCCCAGCAGTTAGTCAGTTAGTTAAGTCCCTTTCCCTTTTCTCAGTTCTATCAGAGGTTATTTCTTCTTTAATAAACTCAGTTATTTCCTTTAAACAGCTGGTGCTCCATTTCTCTGCATATGTAAACTCTGCCAACACCAACAACACTACTGTCTGACATAGGAGGAAAGCTAGATCAGCTCTTTACTTTGGAGAAAAGACTCCATCTGGTTTCATCTTCCAAAAAAAGGGGAGATTGTGGCTTTGAGCATCCATAGGGTGTGCTTGCCAAGCCCAAAGAAGTTGTCAGGAGCCACTGGACCTGGGTCTGAGTCCAGAACTCTCTCACTCTCCTGGATTACTTTTACTGGGCAAGTACCCCAGGATAGAGCAAGAGGAGGGGGCTTCCTTTCACCCACTTTCCCCCACACTGCTCTGCCAAGTACCTGTTCCCACCTACCAGGAAATGAATCTGGCTCTTCCTCTCTGGTTGCTCCTGGACACAGCTTTTAAAATGCTTCCCCAAAGGAGGGCCAACCCTGGGCTCAGCCAATCATCTCTTGCTAACTCAGTCCTGGGGAGTGACAGGCCCCTGGGCCAATGGCTATTTCCCTTGGATTAATGAGCTCACTGGCCCTTCCCCCTGAACTTCTTTAAAGAGCTGGCTGACACCCCTGCTTCCCTGGATCTCAGTGCTAGGGTGTCCTCAGCTGGGTTGGGTTCTGCTGCTGAAGTCTAGGGTTGCCAACCTCTAGGTGTTGGTTGGATATCTCCCGCTATTACAACTGATCTCCAGGCAACTGAGATCAGTTCACCTGGAGACAATGGCTGCTTTGGTTGTTGGACTCTATGGCATTATAACCCAAACCCTGCCCTCCTCAGTCTCCACTCCCAAAATCTCCAGGTATTTCCCAACCCAGATCTGCCAGCCCTCTGAAAGCCGGCTGGGCTCCTTCAAGCTGGCTGACTCTTGAGTAGACTCAATCAAGGTCATGCCCTGCTGCAACCTGGCAGACAACTTTCCCAGCTTCAAGGCTTGCTGGTACAGCATGCCTTTGGTGGGGCGTGCAGGGCCCTGGGGAAAGTGTGGGGATGGGAGTGCCAACCCTGGGCAGAAGTCTATGTCTGTGGCCAAGTCGAGGGTGCTTGTCTGTGACAGCCTACTCAGGATGAGTTCAGAGACCTTGTTAGTCAGCTTGTTAGTCAGTCTTAAGATCCCTATTTGTTGTTGTTGCTGTTCCATTCAATACCTGAAGCTGACAAAAAGATGCCTCTGGGTACCTTGTGGAGGATCGCTGATGTACAGCTTTCAAATGTATGGTTTCTACAAACCTTTGTTATTTAATACCCAGAGAGCCAGTGTAGTGTGGAGGTCAGACCCAGACTCAAATTTCCACTCAAGGTTTTTTGGGGTGGGTGGGTGCAGGGGGGTGAAAAATAATTTAAAAATTCTTGTGTTTATACCGAATTAATCCCTGGCAGAAATTTCTTTAGTTCTGAGGATATTTACTTTATGTTCCAACTTGTTTAATGCCATTTTAAACCCTTGCTGTTGCTACTTTGGTACAGTTTCCTTTCCTTCCAGGTGTTGCTTCTCTTTCCTGGCCAATCAGGGATCACCTGGTGAAGGGCTCACTAGCTTGCCTATGTAATGATGTCACGGTGGCCAAACAAAGCCAACGGAAGATGAACAAGCAAATGCAATGCAAATGAATGCAAAACATTTTTGCACCAACTGGATTCAAAGTATTGAAAGAGGGGCCCTTTTTTGAGAATTCTGACTTTGCTCCTGAAAAAAAAAGATAGCTTCTATCCTACCATCTCTTTCCAATGACTGCAGGCCATTTCTAAAGAAGATGGGCTGGGAAGATTTCCACTGGCTCCCCCTCTCATTGCAGACCCTCATTTCGCCAATACACAATTCATAAGGGTCTGCTGACCTCCAGAAGCAACATCTATGAAATGCTGCAGGAGCTGGGCAACCTTGGACCTAATGTTGAGGTGGTGTTTGGTGAGAAGTTGGATTCGAGTCTGGTATCACCTTAAAGACCAACACAACATGGTATAAACTTTCAAGAATCAAAGCTCCCTTCCTTAGACACAAAAGGGAGCTTTGACTCTTGAAAGCTTATGCCTTGAAACTCTTGTTGATCTTTAAGGTGCTCCTGGACTAGTCTAAGGCTGCGGTCAGACAACAGGCTTAGTGCGGTCTGGGCCTGTCTCTCTCTCTTTTTTGTTTTATAACTGAGAGTTTTGATCAGACATCCCATCCTGAACCTGCCTCCCCATGTGCTCACTCCATGGGTTGACTGTTCAGATTATTACTGCGTGATAACCACAGGGTGGGTGGTCAGGAGGGGCATCCTTTTAAAAAAAAATGTCTTTCACACATGTACAGAAGTGTTTGTTCGAAGGACCCCTCCATTTTGACAGCTCCATGTTGGTGACCCCTCTCAGCCTCCTTCGTTTCACCTCTTTTCCTTATGGGAGGGGGGAAAGTGTAAGCATCATGCAGATTTACATGAGAGTAGCCCCATTGACTTCAGTACATTTATTCTCTTGTGCCAATCATGAGATGTTCTCAGACTCTGAAACAGAAACAAGAGAAAGGGATTGGGGGGCTCCCAACCCAGAAAGACTATTTGGCCACTTGGACACACAAGTAGTGATTGATGACACTAGGGGCAATTTTATGCACACATCACTAACAATTTTTTAATTAAAGGGAGAAGATGGAATGGAAGGTTCACACTTCCGAACCAGCTTGAGTTTGCAACAGGGGAGTTCAGGCAACCGGAAATGCGGGGTGAATGTGCTGACATCCGTAAAGACTGGACTTTCCCTACTGTCAGATAATTCCAATTTGAAGATGGGTCAGAAAAGGGTGTCAGTGGCTGGGTAATGGGAGGCAGATCTTGCTGTCTGATCATGCACTTTAAATCTGGAAGGGAACAGCAGTGATGCTGGATCAAACTGCTTGTCTGACTGTTCTAGTGCAGAGAACAAGGCTACCCTTTTCGGCAGAGAAGGCTAACTTTGGTGAGAAGATTAAGCTGTCCCGAGGATTTGAGCCTTTTTCTCTCTGTTTTTCTGTACCAGCATGCTGTATAAGAAAAGCCTTGCAGTATCAGATCTGTAGTCCATGTAGACCAGCAGCAGACTGTTTGACATTGTAGTCAACTAGTTGCCCTGGAGGGCCAAAGAGCAGAGCAATAGAAGCCAAGGCCTCTCCTGGTGGTGCCTGCCAGCACTGGGTTTCAGAGGTTTACTGCCTCTGAAATTCATGGGAAGGTTCCCTTGACTCACCATGGCTAGTCACCATTGATGGACCTATCTTCCATGAATCTGTCTAATCCCCTTTTAAAGCTGTATATAAGCCGTCTTTACATTTGCAAAACCCCTCTGGAAAATATTGGATTTTTTTAACTTCGAGCAAATGACACTACTTTTCCTTCTTTTTTTTGACAAGTTCTAATATTTATCTTTCTCTTAGACAGAATATTATGTCTCAAAGACAGGTTAGTAATATGCAGTACAACTGCTGTGTGTTCAAAGCGCTACACACTCAGAATACACAAGCAGGAAAAAATCAAAACCACATCAATTGACAATTTCTTTTTTTGGGTGTAGAGTTGAAAAGGAGTCAACTGCATTGCTCACCAAAAAGTCTAAACCAAATAATGAAAAGAGAGAGAGTGTGTGTAACTTTGCAGAGTATACTTGAAGAGAACACTTCAAACGCCATTGCTCTCATTGTCACATTTGCAGGCTGAGGACAGAATGGCAAAATGAAGTGCAAGGGAAGCAGGACAAAAAGACCGGGGCCGAGTTGTCATGGGGCTTTCCATTCGCACTGCATAGACTAATGCAGGACCATACCGGGGAGGAGACAGAACAGAGTGTTTGCACTGTGGAGTGATTCCTGGCGCCGCTGCCAAGGTGAAACATGGCTTTGGTTTGTTTTGCCGACTTGCGTGTAGGCGCATGGGCACATAGGTGCATCGGCATAGCAGCCGGATCAGCGAGTTCACATTACCGGTGCCGCTTGATGTGCAGCTTATTTGCATCCACATTGCCAGGAAGCGGGATGAACGTGCACCCAGACGACTTGACACCAGTTTCACTAGGTACATTTTTAAAGCGGGATGAAAATGCTTCAGGACGGGATGAGTGCGGTGTGGCAACACTTAATCCGTTTACAAAGCTGGCCTATACCAGGCCAGACTGCCAGTCTAAACTCAGCCACAGTCAATGTGTTTCTTTTCTGCAAACTTTGTTTCCGTGAAAACTAAATGACACCTAGAAAGTAAGCTCTTTTGGAGTACAGCTCAAGCAAAAAGAAATTGGATTTTTTTCTGGCTTGCTTTGGGTGCATTGCACAAGTATCTTTTATGCAAAGAGGTCTATAAAATGTTTATCAGAACAAGACATCTTCTACAAAATGGTTTAATCAAACCACTCACATTTCATACCAAAGATCCAGCTTCTAGAATATCCTGCCCTCCAACACTGGGCCACACAAAACTCTTGATAATTGTTTAATTAATGGCCAATCTTTGATAATTAAGCTTAGTGTCAATATAGTTAATTCTCAACACGGTCCCATCAGTGGATACCTAAATCTGTGGAATAGGGCCACATTGACAGAAGGGAGATTCTTTCTCCAAATTTGGGGGACCCTCCGGTTTGCAGAGAAATCTGAAATCTTAAAAAGGGTGGGGAATGCAATATGGTCTGAGGTGAAAAGAATATAAGACCTGCAAGATCCATCCATTCTAGCACTTGGTCTCCAACAACAGCAAATTAGTAGCATCATCCTAAAGAGAGTTAAAGCCTTCTAAACTCATTGATGTCAAAGGGCTTAGAAGGATTTAACACTGCTGAGGATCACATTATAAACATGCTTGGAAACTCACAGTAATTGAAATAGCTCACCTTACTGCCACAGGAAGTGGTGGTGGCTACACACATCAAAAGGGAATTAGTTAAGCATATGGAGCAGAGGTCCATCAGTGGCTATTAGCCACAAGGTATAGATAGGATCTCTCAGTCTGGAGCAAGTGATGCTCTGTATTCTTGGTGCTTGAGGGGTGCAACAGTGGGAGGGCTTCTAGTGTCCTGGCCCCACTGGTAGACCTCCTGATGGCACCTGGTGTTTTTGGCCAGTGTGTGACAGAGTGTTGGACTGGATGGGCCTCTGGCCTGATCCAACATTGGCTTCTCTTATGTTCTTATTAGTTGCCCCCACTGGTGGTTTAAATATATTTTGAACATATTAGTATTAGAGGTCACACTCAAGGGATTGCTCAGGTGCCTTTTCCAAATAAAGACATAGGAAACTGAACCATAATTCAGTTTAACTAGTTTCTTTGAATGTCTCATCTATATCCAGTGTATTAACCTGGGTCAGGAGTGGTTTGTGCTAGGTAGCTGTTCATGGCTACCACCATTTGGAAAAATCTGTCCTTGCTCAAACTTGGCCAGCAATCTTTGCTGGTTTTGCTCATCCTTGCTAGAACATGAACTGTACTAAGAGGTACCAAGTCTCACCTCTGTCTCCCAACATATTATCCAGACATTATGGATCTGGTTGATGCTGCTCAGCATGACCTGTGTTACTTTCCAACTCTTACCCCATTGTACAACGAAGGGTGCTGTGCATTAGGCCACAAGAGCTGGAACATCAGGAAAAGCACCAAGTGGAGTCCAGAAGCTGCAGTTCTGTCTCAGCAGAGACAACAGCTCCTGTGAATCATGGCTGGCTGGTGATTTGGTGGTGGGGGGATATCGACTACAAGGGTGAGTAGGGTGGAGGTCCATTGCTTGGCTTGGACTATTGTGGGATTGGTTGATTGTGGGTAGGGTGCGGTGTTTTTTGGTGCACTATAAATCTGCTGCATGTTTGGTTAGATCCCCCACTGGTGAAAAGGGAAACAGAGTAAGCTGTGAGATGTGCCTAGGTAGCCAGGGAATCCCTGTAACATGAGGAGAAGAAGAAGAAGAAGAGATTGGATTTATATCCCGCCCTTCACTCACTTGGAGTCTTAGAGCAGCTTACAAACTCCTTCCCCTTCTCCTCCCCACAACAGACACCCTGTGAGGTAGGTGGGGCTGAGAGAGCTCTGAGACAGCTGTCCTTGAGAGGTCATCCAGCCAGGTGCAAGTGGAGGAGTGGGGAATCAAACCCGGTTCTCCCAGATTAGAGTCTGTGCACTTAACCACTACACCAAACTGGCTCTCAGGTGGGAAGTATGGTGGTGGACAGAGGGTTAGGTTTAGAAGAAAACTGAGATATGGACATGCTCGGTCCTCTTCTAATCTCCTTCCCGTCCCAAGGAATGATGATGTGCAGTGACCAGTGTTCCCTCTAAGCTGAGTTATGTGAGCTAGCTCACAGTTTTTTAGCCTCCAGCTCACACGATTTTGTCCTAGCTCAGGAAGGATGGCTCCAGAGCAAACTAAGTTACTCAGTAGCCAACTCACTTGCTCACAACTTTAATGCCAGTAGCTCACAAAGTAGAATTTTTGCTCACAAGACTCCACAGCTTAGAGGGAGCATTGGCAGTGACCCATACTTCTTTGCCCGAACTGGGTTTGATTCCCCACTTCTCCACATGCAGCTGCCGGTGTGTTCTTGGGTAAGTTACAAGTTAATTCAGAGTTGTTTTCTCAGGAGCAGTCCTCGGGAGAGCTCTTTCAGCCCCACCTACCTCACAGGGTGTCTGTTGTGGGGAGGAGAAGGGAGGGAGATTGCAAGTCACTCTGAGACTCCTTCGGGTGGTGAAGGGTGGGTATAAATCCAATCTCTTCTCTTCTCTTCAAGCTGGATGTTGTGCAATGTGAGATCGATTATGAATAAGACTGCCTCTCTTGACAAATTTATTAGGAAAGGTAATTTTGATCTGACATGCTTGACTGAGATCTGGGTGGGTGAGGATGAAGTGGTGGCTCTCATCTCACTCTGCTGGCCCCCCCAGGATACGCAGTCCTTCATCAACCGCGAACAGGAAGATGAGGAGGAGTGGCAATTCTCATCCAAGATTCTTTCCCCTTCAAACAGCTCCCTGCACCAAATATCGCCAGCACTGAATGTGTAGGCCTGGCATGGGGTGCCAGGGAGAGGGTGGGAGTCTTGCTGGTTTACTGTCCACCCAGCATACCAGCTGACTCCCTGCTGAAACTGGCTGAGGCTGTGGTGGAGTGGGCCTTGCATTTCCCCAAACAGATAGTTTTTGGGGACTTCAATGTCCACACTGACACTGCCTTGTTTGGTGCCTCCTTAGACTTTGTGACTGCCATGGCATCATGAGGACTCTCCCAAGTTTTATTGGCCTCCACCCAGAGCAGGCTACATGGTGGATCGAGGGCTGCCAGTTCTGGGTTGGGAAATACTTGGAGATTTGTGGGGTAGAGCCTGGGGGGAGCAGGGTTTGGGGCATAATGCCATAAATATGTAAAGCAGCCATTTTTTCCAGGTGAACTGATCTCTGTCCCCTGGAGAACAGATGTAATAGCAGGAGATCTCCAGCCATCACCTGGAGGATGGCAACCCTCGGTGGATCTGATCTTTTTTGCAGGAATTAATCAGGATTCAGTGGTGCTGTGCAAACTGGTGCCACGGACTGATCATTACCTTGGGAAGGTCGGTTTGTGATTTGCCTCCTACAGGGGTGGCAAGCTTATTTATGCTCACCCACAGAGACTCATGGATCCAACTGGATTCCATAATGCTCTGTGGGATTTGCCTGGCTGTGCTGGAAACTCTCTTGATGAACTCACGGATGCCTGGAATCTGGGCCTTCAGGAGGCCATTGGCCAAGTTGACCAAGTTGCCCTCTGGTGCCCTCTTCACCCTGTGCTACCTTGACCTCCTGATGTATGGATGGACTAAGGACAGTAAAAAAGGGGGGGTTGGATGGCTAGAGCCAGTTTCGTGTAGCAGTTAGGAGTGCAGACTCTAATATGGGAGGATGGGGTTTGATTCCCCACTCCTCCACTTCCTGCAGCTGCTGGTGTGACCTTGGGCCAGTCATAAGTTCTTTCAGAGCTGTTCTCTCAAGAGCAGTTCTCAAAAGAGCTCTCTCAGCCCTGACTACCTCACTGGATGTCTGTTGTGGGGAGGGGAAGGGAAAGGGATTGTAGCCCTTCAGGTAGTGAAGGGTGTGGTATAAATCCAATATATATAGATTTATACCCTATATGGCCAGGGTCCAACATACCTGAGGGACCGCCTTTCCCCGTATATACCCCAGCGGGCACTTTGGTCGGGGTCGCAACATCGACTTTGTGTCCTGGGCCCTAGGGAGGCCAGGCTCGCCGGAACCATGGCCAGGGCTTTCTTGGTGGCAGCTCCTGTCTGGTGGAACGAGCTCCCGGAGGGCCCTGTGGGATCTTATGCAGTTGCACAGGGCCTGCAAGATGGAGCTCTTCCGCCAGGCCTTTGACCAGGAGCCGCCACCATTAGCACCAACCCATCGCAAGTAATACCAGTGATGAGGGCTGGCCTGATGGTCATGAGGGGCCAGACCCCAACCCTGACAGGGAACCTTCTGAATAAACGATCATTATGACTGGAAGCACTTTATTGTAATTTATTTGCCATTGTTTTATTATTGTTGCTGTGTTTTAAATGTTTTATGACGTACTGGGTTGGCACTATGTGCTCTTGTGAGCCGCCCTGAGCCTGCTTGCGGGGAGGGCGGGGTGTAAGAATGGAATATAAATAAATAAAGATCTCCTTTGAGCCTGCTCGAAGGCCCATGAAGTGGCAGTGAAGGCAGTACGGCACTCTTGCTCCTCTGCCTCCATGGCATCTGCTGCATCGTATCCAGCTCAGTTGTTTAGTGTTTTTAGGCAACCGGCCACCCCTTTGGTGGCTCCAAAAGTAGATGAAGATTTGGTTATTAACTGTGACCACATCTGCGACGTTCTTTTCAGATAAAGTCTTGCTCCCTCACCAAGACTTGGCTGCCACGTTCGGAGTGAGTAGGAACCTTGGGGCCCTGTTCGCACAATCAGATCCACTTTGGACTCCTTCAACCCACTTTCCCAGGCAAATGTTGACAAGGTTCTATCAGCTGTGCGCTCTACTACCTGCTCCTTGGATCCTTGCCCTTTCTGGTTGGTGAAAACCTCCAGGGGGAAGTGATAGGAGGAGTCTTGGGAGACCTTATGAAGCTCTCCCAGGGCTCTTTCCCAAGCACCCTCCTGAAAAGGCCATCGTTAGAACCCATTACTGCCCAGTATCTAATCTTCCATTTCTGGCCCTGGGAAAGGTAATTGAGCAAGCAGTGGCCGAACAGCTCCAGGACTTCCTGGATGAGACATCTGCCCTAGATCCCTTCCAATCTGTTTTACAACTGGGGTTTTGGACTGAGATAACTCTGGGTGATCTGGTTGACAATTTCTGGTTACACCTTGATGCAGGCAGGATGGGGCTACCAATCCTGTTGGATTTGTCGGCTGCCTTTGACCCAGTCGACCATTTAGTCCTGGTCAACCACCTAGCCCGCCTGGGCGAGAGGGCTACGGCCTTGAGCTGGTTCTCCTCATTCCTTCAGGGTTGGTCCCAGTGGGTAATCATGGGTGGAGAGGGGCCATCACTGTGGGCCCCAACCTGTGGAGTTCTGCAGGGGTTGGTTCTCTCCACAGTGTTATTTATCATCTATATGCACCCTCTGGCAGAGGTTATCAGGAGATTTGGAGTGGGGTACCATCAATATGCAGATGACACCCAGCTCTACCTCTTATTTAAGGAGTGACTGGTAGCTGGAATTCCTGTCTTGGCCTCCTGCCTGGATGCAGTGGTGGAATGGCTAGGTGAGAGTTAGTTAAAAGTGGTTCAGAACACAGCTGCCAGATTGCTGACAACTATTCTATGGCAGCTGCACTGGCTCCCAATTAGTTTCTAGTGCCAGCTGAAAGTGTTGGTACTTTCCTTTAATGCCCTAAATGGCCTGGGACACTCATACCTTCAAGACTACCTCTCCTGGCATACTCCTCCCCATCTTCTCTGATCTTCATCTTGGCATATATTGAAGGTCCCTGGTCCATGAATTGTCTGCCTTGTGCCAAGAAAGGCAAGGGCCTTCTCAGTAGTGGCCCCCATCCTGTGGAACCAGCTGCCCGAAGAGGCTCTCCTAGGTTCCTCAGGGCATGCAAGGCTGCTCTTTTGCATACAGCCTTTGAGTGATTGTGATCCACTGGGCAGCTGGTATGCTTCAACTGTGTCCTCGACATCCATTCATCCTACCCTGCTTGATAGTGGATAGATTTTAATGGGGGTAGATTTTTAATCATTTTACATTTTAAAGATTATTTATTGTATCTTTGTAATTTTTAATTGGGTGTGTCTTATATGCTGTTAGCCGCCCCAAGCCCCGTTTGGGGGACAGGGAGAGGGAGATAAATTTGAGAAATAAATGAAATGAAACCAGCAGTTGAACCTACTGTGCTCAAAGGTTTTGATTCAGTGAGCCAGTCACCCATTCTCTTCAGTTCATGCTGAACAGCCGTGAATGCCTACCAAACAGGTTTGCATAGGGTTTTTGTTGTTGTTGTTGTTGTTTTTGCAAAACTGTGCAGGCACAAAGATGCTGTGGTTTCAAACCGTTCAACCGTCACGGCCATCGCTGGGGCCTACTTACACAAACACAGAGGGGTAGGATTAGCACAGCCTTTATTTGTAACTGATTTATATCACTTGCAAGTCTGTGACTGATTTAACTGACTATAGAAACAATTGCCTGCTGAGAAGAAAAGTCATGTAGCAAGGTCGGGGAAAGGGAGTAGAACTCCACCAGAGTGTTGGGATATTTGAGAGTTCTCTTCCTGCTCGTCATGCAAGCATTGCCTTATTTGTTATGCATGCTAATTTCTAGTTAGTTTAGAGATCCGATTGTTAAGCCTGCACGTTTTGCCCAGTAGAGCAAGATGATAAAATGCATAATTAGTGCTGGGATTCTCCAACTGGGTAATCAATAGTTTGAGGGGGAGCCAAGGGGGGGAGCACCGGGTTACAGCTGATGGCTTGTTGTTCTTCTCCTGGAAGTGTGCTTGCATGCGTTTAAGTACTTAGAGGAGCAACATGTAGGATAGGTTAGTACTAGCCAGGGCTTTTTTTTTTTTTTTTTTGGTAGAAACAGCCCAGCAGAAACTCATTAGCATAATAGGCCACACCCAACAGCAGAAACTCATTCGCATATTAGGCCACATCCCTGACAGTGCAGCTCATTAGCATATTAGGTGGGGGGCTGGGAAAGCACAGAGCAGGCATGGAAGCCTCTTCCCCCCCCCCCCCCGAGCTTCTCTGCCCCACTTCAGCATCGCCTTTCTAGTCTACCCCCCACCCCGAACCAGACAGCCAGGGAAAGGCGCTGCTGAAGTGCCTGGGATCTGAAAGATTTGGGGGGGGGGGGAGAGAAAGACATTTTCAACATGCCTGGGTTCCCTGCCTGCCCTTTTCCAGCTGCCACATGTCAGCTAGAGAAGGGAAGGCAGAGAGAGGCTTTTTCTTGCCCATTTCACTCTCAGCTGACTGATAGGGAGTGAAATTGACAAGGATATCCCCAAGGGCTCTCCAGAGGGAAAGACAACATTTTAACATGACACCTTTCCCTCTTGTGTGTAACCCGGGGAGGGCAGCATGCGCCGTAGCCACGCATGCCAGAAGTTTTGGTTGTAGGCGTGGCCAACTCAGGAGCCAGCTGGAACCCTGTTCCTGTGCGTTCCTACCCCAAAATAGCCCTGGTACTAGCTAGGATGTTCGTTCCCATTTCCTTATTAGTAAAGAATTTTCTAAAACAAATACAGACGTGTCAGCTGCATTAATCATACTCTGCCTTACTGAATCTCAATACCCAACAGAACACACATAAACAAAAAGCCAATTGTGCTGTACTGCATGGATAAAAAAGGAATACAGTGCATCAGCTTCCTAAATAGCCAAGAACCAGTCAATGAACAGTTATTGAAAAATCAGCTTGGTGACAGAGGATGTGAGCTAAACCTGCCAGGTAAACTGGAAGGTGTCCAAACATCTCTCCATACAACAAATGGCAGGCTGCTGGATCAACTGCCCTTCATCACTCCAAGATCCCCCAGGTTGCTCACCTGGGTAGCCCAGACCAGCCTGGCTTCATCAGAGCTTGGAAACTGAGCAAGGCCAGCTGTGGTTAGTACTTGGATGGGAGACTACCAAGGAAGTCCATGTAGGGTTGCCACCTCTGGGTTGGGAAATTCTTGGATACTTTGGGGGTGGAGCCTCAGGAGGGTATGGTTTGGGAAGAGGAGGGACTTCAGTAAGGGATAATGCCATAGAGTTCACCTTCTAAAGCAGCCATTTTCTCCAGGGCAACTGATCTCTATAGCCTGGAGAACAGTTATAATTCTGGGAGATCTGCAGCCACCACATGGAGGCTGCACAAACAAGAGGATCACAGTCCCCAGATAGCACAATTTACAATACACAAAGATTGTGTGGTGCACATATATCTATTTAAAAAATTTTCATAAGGTGATCAATTCAACAAGGTACATTCAAGATACATTCAAATACATCAAAATTATAGGTCTCCTAGTGATGCTTGCAGAATGTTTTCCCAACTATACATTCGTTTCGAGATCTTCTTCTGAACTTGACAAATGTTTTGGATGAAACAGGTATTCTAAGTTTCCTCCCAAGTATCAGTCTCCAAAGTACATTCATTAACCGATTATAAACATCTTCTCCATTACGCCTGAAGGCTACACTATCATTCTAAAATTCTATCGTAGCCTCCACATGGAGGCTGGCAACCCTAAGTCCAGGGTTGCTATGCAGAGGCAGGCAATGGCAAACTACCTCTGCTCATCTGTTGCCTTGGAAACTCCATAACGGGGTAACCATACGTCAGTCACAACTTGATGGCTCACTTCGCCATTACCATAAGCAACCCATCTTATTTCTTCTATCCGTAATAAGGGCCTAACCTGTCCAATGATCAGGCCAAGCCATCCCATCCCTCAAGATCCAACATGAAATGTGTGTGTGTATGGGGGGGAAATCCCCATAGTGCACCAGTCATAGGGAATCCAAAAAATCCTGGTTTGGCCCCCAAAGGACAAATTCATGCCAGGTTATGACATGGAGAATGGGTTGGTCAGATGCATGTGCCTAGTGCACACAGGGTTGGAGGGGGATTTTTTTATGTAAGCTTTGTCCCCATAGGCTGGTCAATTAGCAGGCCTAGACAATCCAGTTGCATTCTTTCTTTGGACACAGGAGGGACCGAGACAACAGCCTCCATGGTCTTAATCTCCAAGAATAGATTTTCAAAAGAGGCCCAAAGAGTTACAGAAATATTTGCAAAACTTCTCACAGGGGTTCTACACAGCCTCATCTTGTTCTTAAATGAAGCCAGAGGCATTATTTACTGGACAATTTGGATGAACGGATATGATTATTACTGCACAGAAGCTTGTTTGTGGCCTTACCAGCAAACAAATGAAATTTATGTTACATCACTTGGCTGGCATCATTGTCACCTTCGCTCCCCGACACCACCTTTGCTTCCTTTGCCCTCCATTTCTAACTTCCTCATTGTTAATACCTGTAGTGCCAAACCATGTCCTCAGCTGGAGAGACCAGAGTTTTACAGCTCATGCAGAAGCAGTTAGCTCCCTTCCTGTTGACTGGGTATTTCCCTTCAGAGTATGGAAATGTTCTGACAGGGCAGTGGGAGTTACAAGCTTTCCTTGAGTGCCTGAGGATACCGGTGCATTTCTGATGAGTAGCTGGTCATTCTTTCAACTCTCTCCACATCTAAACAAGCTGAATGCAGTCCCAGCTCAGCCTCAGAGCTCCATTTGCCTTATGAAGACTGCAGTCCAAAGGACAAGTTTGCTCAGTATAATCACGTTACCTGAAAATACCTCTTTTAACAAGCTTCATTTTAGTCCTCGAGTCCTGACTGCAGAGTTTATATAAGCACCAGAAGTCACATGTCCCAGCAAGACATGGTGCACATTTACGCCACCAAATAGTTGAGGCAGACATTAGATTCAAGCTTCAACTCAGTTCACAGATTACAGAATGTACAGGTTGAGTCTGGGGCAGGTGCTAACACTACTTCCTTAGAACCAGCAGCCGCCACCATGCACAAGGAGCATGGGAGTTGCCGCTGCTACGAAGCAATGATCCCCACCTCTCAGCAGCCAGCAGAACCTCATCCCTGTGAGATGCACCGAGGCCACCTGTCCATGACAGGTGGGTGCGTGCAAGCTGGCAGGGGCTGTGGCAAACTTGCTCCTTCCCTTCTCCCCTTCACTGGGGCTGGAGGCAGATCAGAAGTGGGGTCCTTTTCCTTTTTCATGGTGGCTCTTTCAGATTAGGACCATAGTGAATATGGAGAAAGGGGTTTAGCCTCCTCTACCATGCTCTTGCCCTGACCTGGACAGACCAGGCTAAAACATAAGAACATAAGAGAAGCCACTGTTGGATCAGGCCAATGGCCCATCCAGTAAAACACTCTGACATACAGTGGCCAAAAAGAGCAGGTGCCATCAGGAGGTCCACCCGTGGAGCTAGCCTGATCTCATCAGAGCTAAGAAACTAAGCAAAATCAGCCCCGGTTAGTATTTGGATGGGAGACCACCAAGGAAGTCCAGGGTTTTTCTGCAGAGGCAGGCAATGGCAAACCACCCCTGAATGTCTCTTGCATCGAAAACCCTACAGGGTCGGCATAAGTCAGCTTTGACTTGATGACACTTTCAACCTCTACCATGCATGCTTTGACTCAGACTTCTAAACTACACATCAAGGCCTGTCTTTGCCTGGCATCCATTTTGTGTCATTTTGGGCCAGGCGGTATGTTGTACTTCTGATGATGATGAAGCTGAAAGTAAGAATCTGGGTGAAGAGACACCCATTTGGGTGTTACCTCAGAGAAGCGGCCGTCTTTTAACTTTTGGACTTTCTGAGTGAACCGTTGCTATTAGGGTTTTTTTCTGGTCAGGGGTCCATCACAGCTTCCTTCAGTAAAAGATATGGCTACACAAATGCTCTATGAACCACAAAAACCCATGATTTGTCAGACCGCAGGTGTTTAAGACTACCCTCATCTCCTGCTGAGATTTCATTAAAGCTTACACGTTCAGTGTACTGCATTCCCCCGTCTATTGTTTGTGTTGTTCATTCATTGCAGAAAAACCTTGATAAGAATATAAAGGAGTAATTTACCCTGAGACAAGACAATGACAGCTAAGATGTGATGAGATTCTTCACCGACCAGTAATTGTTTCTTTTTTTTCCTCTAGCAGCGGAACCAGAGCTTAATTTTGCTTTGGAGGAAAACAAAACAAAAGCTGTATTTTCTCATTGACCCACAACAATAAAACGAGGTCAGGCCACGCGAGGATCCTGTATGTCATGCCAGACCGAGAAACATATGGGGTTGATGTGCTGATACACAGTAAGTCAATGAATTAATTTCACAAGCCATAGTAGGTGGTACCATTCTGCAACTGGGCCTTCTGTTACAGAGGAGGACTTGCTGACTAAGACGCATCCTCTTTCTCAGAGAGAGGTTGTGCTAAGGAACATGCTACTAACAATGCTTCTGTGAGCGCTTTATACAACATCTGTGATTGTGCAAACAGTAAAACCACGCCAGCTGGCTATGCTCAGAATTCATTAATGAGAATAACAAAGGGAAGAAGAAGAGCTGGTTTTAATACTCTGCTTTTCTCTGCCCTAAGGAGTCTCAAAATGGCTTATAATTGCCTTCCTTTCCCTAACAGTAAGCGCCTTGTGAGGGAGGTGGGGCTGAGAAAGTTCTGAGAGAATCATGACTGGCCCAAGGTTACCCAGCAGACTTCATGTGGAGGAGGAGAAGAAAAAGAGGAGGTTTTTATACCCCACTTTTCTCTACCTTAAAGGAGTCTCAAATTGGCTTACAATTACCTTCCCTTCCCTTCCTCTCCCCACCACAGGCACCTCTCCCCACCACAGGTGGGGCTGAGAGAGTCCTGAGAGAACCGTGACTGGCCCAAGGTCACCCAGTAGGCCTTAATGCGGAGGAGGAGTGGGGAAATCAAACCCGGTTCTCCAGATTAAAGTCCGCTGCTCTTAACCATTACACCATGCTGGCTCTTCTTTAGCATTAATTCATTATGGAAGATAGATTTAAACATGGCTGCAGAGAAAATAACTATGTCTGAGGAGTAGTGACATTGGGATGTAAGAGAAGACACACGTGCCTAAAACCTGAGTGTGTAAGCACTGTTGCGCACCTACCACCACACCCAGCAAATTTCAGCCTGCTGATCAGTCAATCCAATCAACAATGAATCAGCAACATATCGACATGTGGTGATCACAAGGTGATCCGAAAAGCCGAAGTTCAAGCATCCCTAATAAGGATCTGACTGTGTTCTTCAAAAGTTATCAGCACAGCCTGGGAAGCAGCCATATTTGTAATGACTCTCACCCTCTTCAGGTAACATCTGAACTGAATCTTAGTTTCAGTCAAATTCATGCCCAAACCTGAAATCTAAAGCCTGTGGTTTGAGTAAATGTAAGACTAATGCCTCAGTGATTTGCACAGTACACTTTGACGAGGTATCTTATGCAAATGAACATCAGCTCCATGAACACATGATGTTGCCTTATACTGAATTAGACCCTTGGCCCATCAAAATTAGCATTGTGAACTCAGACTGGCAGCAGTTCTCCAGGGAAGAGAAGAGAAGAAATTGGATTTATACCCCGCCCTTCACCACCCAAAGGAGTCTCAGAGCGGCTTACAAACTCCTTTCCCTTCCCCTCCCCACAACAGACACCCTGTGAGGTAGGTGGGGCTGAGAGAGCTCTGAGACAATTGCCTTTGAGAGAACCGCTGGTACAGAGCTATGGCTTGCCCAAGGTTATCCAGCAGGTACAAGTGGAGGTGTGGGGAATCAAACCCGGTTCTCCCAGGTTAGAGTCCGTACACTTAACCACTACACCAAACTGGAGGTCTTTCAGGTGGAGCTACTACCTGATCCTTTTAAATGGAGATGCTGGGGATTGAACCTGGGACCTCATGTCAAGCAGATGCTCTGCTACTGACCCACAGCCCCTAATGTCATAGGGCGGCATCCCAACAGTCAGCTCTGCTAATGTTGGCATGTTGTTCTCATAATGCCTAAACTGGGGTTCTATTTCATAGTTTGTTACTTAATTATTTTTGTAAGTATGTTTTTATCTTTACTTATAGATTGTTTTACTTATGTTGTGAGCTGCCCTGAGACCGGTGACCCAAGGTGGGGGGACAGGGTATAAGTCTACAAATAAATAAAATAAAAAATGCAATGAGTATCATCTGATACAAGGAACCTTCATCAGTTGGAAGAAGTTCTTCAACAAGAGGAAGACTCCTTGTGGTGGAACCATTGGTTCAGTGGACTGGCAGGATGCAACCTCATAGTATTCACTTTTAAGGTACTGTACTGAGTATAAGGTACTGTTGGATACCTGTAACAAGCACAGATTATTTTTTCCCCCTTCTAATTGCCAGTCTGCCTTACCAGAAGTAACATGGGCTATCAGTTTGCTTCTGCCACAGCAGACATCCTGCATGAACAGTAATGCACAGCAGAGGCGTCTTCATTAGAATGATCTCAGGTGAAATTGGATGTGAATTTGAGGTTTTGTCCTGTGGAAAGGCATTGGAGGCTTTTCAAATGAAGCCAGAATAGCAAAATTTCTCAGACAGGTTTCAAAGACACCAAAAAGCATTTTGATAGGAGTAACAAAGCATCTCGTGAAGGTTTTCCACATCCTAGCCTTCAGTATTGTCAGTTCATGTCAGTTTGCCCCTCAAAGAATCCTGCTGTATATTGTCAGTTTGTGAACTCCAGCAATTAAGAATGGATGTGCAGAACAGTTTTTGACAGGAAACAGTCCTTACAAGGTGACATTTTACTGTTATTCTCTCATGACTACACTTCTCCTTTGACAGAGTTCTTTTTTTAAAAAATGTTCAAAAGGTGGTTAAATATAAATCTGATAATATGGGAAGAAATGCAAGACAGCTTCATGAAGACAAGTCATGAGGGAAATGATGGAGATTGTCACCAACAGAATCAGGCAAAGTACAATCTCTGTTCCTGACAATGGATGACCCAAACTTTAGTGACAGGGATAGTACCACATAATGTAATCTCTGTCTCTCTCTTTCTATCCTTAAATGATAGCCTGCTGGGGTCCTGCAGGGGAGCAGAGATCTAGGCACTTGGGCCTTGGGGCAATCTCCCATTTCGGTTTTAGTGGAGTACCCTGAGGAAGCAGCAGACTGCATTAGTCTTGTTAGGTTGCCCACTGCAGCAGGTCACTTCCGGTAGCCATGCTGACAATGCTCTAGGAATTTCCCCAATTTCTATGGTCTTTACCATAGAGAGTGGGGGAAATTCTTCGAATGTCATGTGTCATAGTGGTACCACATCACTTGGAAGTGATGTCAGCTTGTTGTTCGATGCTCCCCAGTTTGGTGTAGTGGTTAAGTGCACAGACTCTAATCTGGGAGAACCAGGTTTGATTCCCAACTCCTCCACTTGCACCTGCTGGATGACCTTGGGCAAGCCATAGCTCTGTACCAGCTGTTCTCTCAAGGACAGTTGCCTCAGAGCTCTCTTAGCCCCACCTACCTCACAGGGTGTCTGTTGTGGGGAGGGGAAGGAATAGGAGTTTGTAAGCCGCTCTGAGACTCCAAGTGAGTGAAGGGTGGGATATAAATCCAATCTCCTCCTCCTCCTCCTCCCCTTTCCCATGCCCCTCCCACCAAAACTCCTGGGATTGCCAGACACAGGCTTGGCAATCCTAGACTGCATGGTCATTCAAGCCTTCTCTGTTACTCAGTGAAAAGAATTAGAACAACATGAATTCCCTGCATTGTGCAGGGGGTTGAACTAGATGACCCTGGAGTCCCTTCTGACTCTATGATTCTATGTCCTGTCAGTCAAGGGTTGCAGGTTGGGTCTTCGGGGTCCAGAGTGCAGTTTGACTGTGCTGATGGGATTGCTTTGTCTAGTCCCAAAAAGACAGTATTGACATACACTTACTTTGCCAGAATACCAGACAAGTCTATCCAATCCATTAATAAGACTGTGTGTGAAATGCATTCCAGAAAGTTACAGCATGGGGTTGGTGTTTTTCCCAGTCAGGAGGCCTTCAGCCACTAGCACTGAGCTCCATCTGATACAGTTTGCCTCAGATGCTCCTACCTATCGGCTCTCTTTCTCTTCTGCAAAGTAAAATATTTATTCGCCTGATAGTCAGGATTCTCAGGTGCCATAATTAAGGCTGGGGGAGATTGCATTCTGTTAAATCATTTATTGACTTAATTAAAAGGGTAACCTTAATCCTCCTCCCTCAGAGCTATGCTTTGAATAAAAATCACATTACAGAGGCATGGAGCAGATAATAAACCAAAGACACGCTAGTTAAAAGGAGCAGGAACCTCCCTCCCGTCTTCCTTTTGAGTAATAACTGACTCCACAGTCATCGCCTGAATTTACGGCTAAGGAGAAGGTGGGGATACCCTTATCCAATTTATGCTGCTGAGCAGAGTTGCCAGTTGTGGCTTGGGGAATTCCTGAAGACTTTGAGGAGGACAGTCTGCAGTCTGGAGATCAGTTGTAGTCCCAAGAGAACTCCATGACCCACCTGGAGGATCGCAACACTACTATAGAGACGGCCAGCATACCCGAAGCCCTGTTCCCTGTTATCTTTCTACAGTCTTCTCTCTCTCTGTGTCTTTTTAAAAAGAAGTTCTGTTTCCTTCAGGGAAGGGCTTTCTACTATTATTTATTTTATGTTAAAAATGTATCATTTTGCTTATAGCCACGGCTCTCAAAGAAGCTCAAGAACCCTAAAGCTAGCAACATGTTAATCAGTTAATTAAGGTTCTAACTTGAGTTTGGGCCTGAGATTTCAAAGCCTAGGCTTGCCAGCCAGTGGCTGATTCCTAATAGAAGACTGGGGGGGGGGGGGAGGAAACATGGAGGTCACTGTCGTGTTGACAGCATGACATCACTTCCGCATTCGACTCTATCATTTTACCATAGAGTTTCCCCTGAATCCTAGAGCAGCTGGACATCCCTTCAGGGTACACTCTGGAAATGATGTCACACCATCAATGAGACAGTGTTCTCTTTATTTCCCCCCTGCTGGCCTACCAAGGGGCAGAAGGGGTCAGGGGGGACTACTGGCAGGAGTTCTGTTGTTATAGTGTTCCACTGGCAAATCTACATCTATCATGGGTAAAAAAGTTGAACTCCATGAGCATGCTGAGAGTCTTATTTAGCTAAACACTTGGTCTTTCATCTGGCCACCGGGTGGCAACACTCAAAAATACTTTTCCAATTAAAAAAAAAAAAGATGAATACATTTAAATAGTGCAGAGCGCAGGGGGTTGGACTAGAAGACCCGCAAGGTCCCTCCCAACTCTAACATTCTATGATTCTATGAATACATATTCAGCCCCTTCTCCTTTTATCTCCCTTCCCACCCCTTTCTCGGGCCCAACCCTGCTTTGAGAATGCTCAAGGAAAGGACAGCTTCCGCTGAAGCTCCAGGTATCAATGGATGCCTCCAGATTAACTGTCTAGTTTCCAATCTGGATATTAATGATTTCAGTTGGCTTTTGCCTGCCAGTGTTCATGGAGGTCAGCAGACACATCCACATAAACCCACATGGCTTTTCCAGAATGCTTTGAACAAAGAAGGGAAACAAATTTAACCCTCAAAACTTGGATCAAGAACCTGAAAAGGTAAATCAAACTGAGTAGAGGGTCAACAATTAAAACTTAATGTGTAAAGTGTAAAAATACATGTATTTGTTTGTAAAGGATTAAAAAATATATAGGGGCCCAATCATGCCTTATATAAAAATTCCAAAATCATTCAATTCATTTTAGGAACAAAGCTTCAAAATGTTATCAATTTATTTGGTGTTTTTTAAATTGCAAACATAATGATACATTACAGAGTAGCATTCCTTGAATATGCCAAAAAGAGACCCTAACAAACTAAATCTCTTAGTCTTTGATGAAGTGGTTTCCAGATTGTCTCAATATGTTTCGCATCCCTGCCATTTCTCAGTGCCGTCAACTTAATTAGTATATATCTCTCTTTATGTTTGTTAATCCATTCTTCGATTTGGAGGATTATATCTTGCTTCCAGTGTCTTGCAAAGACATTTCTGGCTCTGGTAATTAAGACAATATCCTGCAAATTCTTAGGAAACATAGGGATGTAATTAAACAAGAGAATGTCCATACAAAAAGAAAAATCCAAACCAAGTCCTAAAAAAAAAAAAGAAATTAAAAATGTTATCAGTGCATGGTTTTTGATAATTTCCCTATGAGTTTCTCACTGGGATCCTGCAGTGAGATTTGTTTTGTGTCTGCTCTTGGCAATGACTGCACCAGAAAGTTGGAGGAGGATCAAAGGAAAAATCTTTTTAACCCAACCCTCATGCCAAGATTCACTCAGGCTTTCTTTTCAGACAGCATCATAGTTTCTCAGAGAAAGATGTTGCAAATATGTCAGTGGAAAGCAGAACAAGTTCTTTTTTTTCTTACTGAATGAGTGGGGCAGAATATGGCCTGGACATTTTACCTCAGATCTCAAGACTGAGAAGTCTCTGAGGCACAATTTTTAAGGAAAAGGGAATCTGGGCCAGCTGAAGACCCAAACAGACCCCAAAAGACCTTTTCAGAGATCATGTCCTCTCTTTGGGTTGGAAGGTTGAGAATATTCCTAGTTAGTAGCAATTACCACAGCTTTAACAGCAGGGATATTGTCATAGTGATCGCTTGTTTGAAGTAGTCAGTTGGAAAATATGTCCTCTTTTTTTTGCTTTTCAAAATATGGTACCCCTACCATATGACAAACCTAGGTTGAAGCAGAAGAAAAGGAATTGGATTTATACCTAGGGTTGCCAGCCTCCAGGTGGGGCCTAGGGATTTCCTGCTTTTACAACTGATCTCCAGCTGACAGAGATCTGGAGAAAATGGCTGCTTTGAAGGGTGGACTCTATGGCATTGTACCATGCTAAAATAACTATAGCATACAATAAGGGAACATCACCAAAATCACAACTGCCTATGCTATAACGTTCCCCACCCCCCAGTGGAAAAGCTTTATCAAAATTCATGAAACCTCCTTCCATCTCCATCAGGTCTCACTCCACAGTTTCCTTGTGAAGACAAAACTGTCCCTTTCGAACAGTCACCACACTTTTATCAAAGACTAGGAGTGAGGCCCGTGGTGGGAAGAAATACAACGGGCCCTAGAAGGAAGCTCCAGGTGAGTGTCCCGGCTGTGGCTGGTGGGGAGGCAGAGGGAAGGGGAAAACAGAGAGAGGCAAGCCGTGTTTATTTCCTTCTGCTTAGCTATAAGGCCTGTGCCGTGCTGCCTCTGACCTGGCTGCCAGACAATTGAGCGCCATGGCTGCTTCCTCACTGGCCTTGCTCCACTCCCAGCCAGCGACATCCAGAACAGAGGTGGTGTAGGTAGCAGCAGTTCCAGCAGCAGGAGGTGCCTGGCTTGCTCAGTGGTGTGGTGGGTGGACAGGTGGGCTTGCTGGGCTAGCTCAAGTGTGTGGGCTGGGGAGAGTGCCCTGTTGCCTCTTCCCACTCCCACTGTCAGATCTCTTTCTCCCTCCTTCCCTGCCATTTCCCCTCCTGGATGCTGCTGCTGTCCACTGCCTGCTTCTCCCTGCAGAGGTTCTTAACTTGAGCAGATATGCAGTGCTCCGGATGAGAGAGGAAGCCGCGGCTGCTGGGCATTACCCCCCTCACTTGCCCTGGAGTCTGGTGGGGGTGGAGGGCTGCCTTAGAAGAAGAATGACTTCTAAGGAATTTTACTAAATAACTTTGTCTTAATTAGCTGGTGCCCCCCCAGCCCCCTCCCAAAAATATCCCTAGCTATGGGGCTGACTCCAGTGACCATTTAAGGGAAGATTGGGACATGTATTTTACCTCAGGACTCATTCAATGAATCCCAACAGCAACAGCAAACTGTTTAGAATGTTAGAGGCAAAGGCCAATCAGGCCGCATATGCAAATGGCCTCTGTGTTCTGACTGGCTGTGGTGGGGAGAGGAACAGCAAACTCTTTAGAATGTGGGAGGCGAGACTCAGGCAACACAGCCAGTGGATAAGGACAGCTTGAGTGACACATCAGAGAGCCAACTGATTTGGGAGCATGTGGAATGTTCAGGAGAGTCCATGACCAAAACACAATTATATATAAGGAGAGATTATGCTCTGTGAAGATTCACAATAGAGTGTGTGTGTGGGGGGGGGGGGGGAGAAACTGGCATGAATCCTTATGTACAGATATTCTTGAACACCTTCCAAAAGGCTTTTCCCTCAAACTATTAAAGTGCAGTGAAAAAAGAAACAAATAACAGTAAGTTAAAAAGTCTGCAATGAGTTTTTTAAAAATACATAAAAGTTGCACAGGTGAGGAATCAATACCTTATTTCTCTTGCTTTTGGTTCTTAGATGTTTAAAGATACTGTCACACTGACAACAGCCTGAGGCTACAGCTTTTAATAAAACACAACCTTTATAGTAGGTTTTGGAACTCCATTCCTCACTGGTTTAAGAGTGTTGAGGGTTATTTGTTTTCTTAATTTATTGCAGTACAGTGGTGTACTTGCAGTGAGATTCATATTCATTGGGTTAAGCTAGACTTCAGGATGCTGACATTCACTGCTTACAGTCTGGCTTGGTCCTAGAAGTTAACTTTGGCATTTTTCTGAGCCATGTTGTTCTCTGAAAAGGAAAAAGAGTTACTAAATGCAGTCAGACACCTGTGTCCTCCAGACACATGTCCATATCAATACAGTCGTACTTCAAAATGAGTCCACTGAGAACAAGATTTCAGCGGGAATTTTGGCCTGCAGAAGGAGGAGCTGAGAAAGTCATGTTCCATGGATAGAGCCAGTTTAGTCTAGTGGTTAAGAGCGGCAGACTCTAATCAGGAGAACCAAGTTTGATTCCCCACTCCTCCACTGGGTGGACCTTGGGTCAATCAAAGTTCTTACAGAGCTGTTCTCTCAAGAGCAGTTTTCAAAAGAGCGCTCTCAGCCCTACCTACCTTACAGGGTGTCTGTTGTGGGGAGAGGAAGGGAAAGGAGATTGTAAGCCACTCTGAGACTCCAAGTGAAGGGCAGGATATAAATCCAATCTCCTCCTCCTCCTCCTCTTCTGCCAGGAAATACCTGCAGGGTTTGGGGGTGGAGCCTGAGAAGGCATGGTTTGGGGAGGGAAGGGACTTCAATGTCATACAATCCACCTTTCTAAGTGGCCATTTCCTCCAGGTAAACTGATCTCTGTCACCTTGACATCAGTTGTAATCCCAGATCTTCAGCCACCACCTGGAAGTTAGCAACCACCATGGGCTGAAGTCCTTGATTCTGGTAGTCCTAAATGAGGGGACCAATGGGTGGCCCAACATGTCCAAAAACAATCCACAATCTACATAATACCTTTTTATTGGGATAAGCCATAAATTCCCTACAACAGTGTACAAGATTTTGAGTTCTCCAGAACTCTTCCTCAGACAGGGTGTTCCAAAATACTTTTCCTCAGACAGGGTGTTCCAGGGTGTTCATGTGCCAGACTGGAAGCTTGAGTAGTTCTCAAGGGCTGCAAAGCTCTAGAGAGAAAACAACCACAAATGCTCATTTTTTGGTGAGAGATTTTTTTTCCCTAGGACAAAAAGAAAAGGTTGCTTTCTTTTGGGGTGGAGAAAAGGGATCAGATTCCTGGCCCAGATGTGAACTTAAAGAGAAGTAGCTGAATCAAGATGTGGATGTAATTTGACCTAGTTTGAGACAGTCCTTTCTCATCCAGCCTCTGCCTTTTGTCCTCTGCAGGGCTGAGATGTTTTTTATCACTTTGATTCTCTGAGAGGGTGAAGATCCCATTACCAGAAGTGGAGTATGGGATAAGACAAGGGGAAGCAAAGAATTTCCTTTCATTTGATACTGAAAGCAAAGCTCAGACACTCCCGAGCAAGTTAGATTGCTTGAACTTTCTGCAGATTATCTTTTTTTAAAAAAAATATCTCCTAATCAAGCCTGCACAGCATTATCGTCCAAAGCACTTTTATGTACATATATCTGAAGGGTTGTTTGTTATTGCTGTGTTTCAGAGTTTGATCTCATGGAGAGATTTGCATTATCTGTCGGACAACAACAAAGACAACCAGGACTGTGGGTCTTTTGTTAGCTGAGTGTAAGAAGGCAACAGCGGGGTGCTTGTCATTTCACAGTCAATTGTGATGTTCGGCATTAGAATGGCCCTCCATTTAAAGGAAATGTTTAATGATTCATAGATGGCTTTGCTTTTATGTGATGGCGGAGATGCTTACAACTCCCTTGAACTTTGGCCATTCATTTTTCAAACATCTTGTAATTAAGCCTGAAAGGAATATACACATTTCCTCAGGGCTCCGTTGGGGCCGGAGCGCCGCTCCGGGAGAGAAGGGGCCAGGGGGCGGGGGCGGGCGGGCCCCGTCCCGCCCCCAGTCACCTTCTCTGGGGCCACGGCTGGCCGCCGCCGACCCCGCCGAGGAAGCCCCGTCCTGCCCCCAGCCGCTGGCCCCGCCGAGGAAGCCCCGTCCCGCCCCAGACGCCTTCCCCGGGGCCGCGGCAGGCCGCCGGCCCCGGGAAAAAAACCCTCCCTCCCCCAGTCGCCTTCCCAGGGGCCGCGGCTGGCCACTGGCCCCGGGAAAAAAACCCTCCCTCCCCCAGTCGCCTTCCCAGGGGCCGCGGCTGGCCACTGGCCCCAGGAAAAAAACCCTCCCTCCCCCAGTCGCCTTCCCAAGGGCAGCGGCTGGCCGCCGGCCCCAGGAAAAAAACTCTCCCTCCCCCAGTCACCCCCAGAACCCCCCCTCCCTCCCCCACTCAACAGTTCCCCGGGCCCAAGGGAGGGAGAAGCCGGGCCTGAGTGGCTTAACGCCACTCAGGCCTAAGCAAGGGGGGGGGAAATGCCAGCCCCAGTGGGGGGGAGAAGCGCCCCTCCCTTCCTTCCCTCTTTCCCCCCACCTACCTACCTGTTCCTTCCTTCCCCTCTCCCTTCCTCCCTCCCTCTCCCCTTCCTCCCTCCCTCCCTCCCTCCCTTCCTTCCTTCCTTCCTTCCTTCCTTCCTTCCTTCCTTCCTTCCTTCCTTCCTTCCTTCCTTCCTTCCTTCCTTCCTTCCTTCTCTCTCTCCCCCCAACTACCTACCTATCTTCCTGTTCCTTCCTTCCCCCCCTTCCTCCCTCTCTCCCCCTCTCCCCCCTTCCTTCCTTCCTACCTTCCTTTCTTCTCTCTCTCTCCCCCCAACTACCTACCTACCTTCCTGTTCCTTCCTTCCTTTCTTCCTCCTTCTCTCCCCCCTTCCTTCCTTCCTTCCCCCTCCCTCCCTCCCTCCCGTCTTGCCTTCTGACACACTGCCCATGACGTCAGGGATGTGTGGCCTTTTGACACTTCCAGTGACGTCAGGGGGTGTGGTATATGCAAATGAGTTATGCTAATGAGCTCCTGCACCTCTTTTTTTACGAAAGGACCCCTGCATTTCCTAATTGTAAACCCTTTTGGAAATGGATATTCCTTTCAGCTAGAGCATGCAGCCTTTGGAAAGACAAAATACTCAAGTAATAAAACTTCTCAGGGGCAGAGCCACCAGGGAGGAGTACAGGGCAGAATTCTAGGCATCCTGGTATCCCTATGGCATCTCATCGCCTTATCTGGATTCAGTTTTAAGGCGGTACAATTGCTTCTCCCCACCCTTGAGCCACTGTGAGCAAAAAGCAGACAATTGGAGCCGAATTCTCTCTCCCCACCCCCCTTTTCTATGGAGATGCACAAATTGTCACAAAGAAAACAAGTTAGCTGAAAATCCAGTCATCTGCATTGAAAGCAGCCAGGGAACATTTTTCTGTGATAATATGGGGGTGGGGGGAGGTTGGAAATACGCCCACACCTGAATCATTTGTTATATCCCAGGGCAGTCCCCAGCAATGTTCCCTCTAAGCTGTGGAGTCTTGTGAGCAAAAATACTACTTTGTGAGCTACTGGCATTAAAGTTGTGAGCAAGCAATTTGGCTCCTGCATAAATTAGTTTGCTCTGGAGCCATCCTCCCTGAGCTAAGATAAAAATGTGTGAGCTGGAGGCTAAAAAACTGTGAGCTACCTCACACTAACTCAGCTTAGAGGGAACACTGGTCCCCAGCACGCCCTGCCTGGCAATCACGGGGTGTTTCATGTTTTTTACCCAGCTCGTTCCGTCTTTCCTGCCCCCCCTCCACCAGATCACCCCCTTACTTTCTCCTCGCAGCGCCATTTCCTCCTCGCAGTACAGCACAGTGTAGTGCCCTGCCAGCACCCCCGGGAGGCCACTCCCTCCCTCACGCTGTCCCTAAACAACTTGTGTCCTGATGCAGATGGAGGAGAGCTTTATACTGAGCCAAATGGGAAGCCAGCACCACAGCAGCATGGAACAGCTTTACATAGCAAATGCAGATTGGGCCAATGACAGTCTACCACTCCTTCACATTGGCTCTCTATGTGTCTTCATATTTGCTGGCTCCAATCTGCATAGCCTAGTAAGCTCTTTGGGGAGTTTAGGCATGGGAGAAAAGTACTGTCTGATAAGGATCTGAAACCAAATTGTTTTCAAGACCACTTTTTCAAAAATAGGAAATTGGGTGAAGCATTTTCTGCTGACTTCAATAACAGACCACAAAATATAGCTACCCAAAGAGTAGATAAGGGGAAAAAATACATAGGTAAATCTAATGTCAGGTTTACGGGATGATATTTCCACTCTTTCTCAACAAGTTCCAAACAGCAAGTGATCAATAGTCGTTGCAATACCCACTCCCAAATGGTTGAGTTTAAAAGGGGAGTTTCATTAATTGAATTCCCTCTGTACACACGGCTGGTTATTTGTTCAAGTTCAGGCTCTTGGCATTATCCAAGCCCAGATCTGCTGATACAATATTTTTTAGACTGTATAGCTGGTAACTTTTCTACCTGCTTGGATCACAAGAATGGCATTCGCTCTTTCAGGAACTGGTTGTGCAATATGGGTAATCCTTGTCCCTTTTGCCACATCCTTAGACTTTGACGTCCCCACATAAATACTAGCAGGGAGAATCAGGAAATACTTCAAGGTTGGGGGGGGGGGAGCCTTGGACAGTGCACTTGATCAATGTCAACACCAGTGTCAAGAGATGGTCATTATTGCCTGGTAGATTTATAGCTTCGGTCCAAGTAAATTACTTTCCCTTTTCTCAGAATTCGACCGCTACTGTTTTCCCCACACCTTCTTTTCGGCTGTTCCCCCCCTGGTTTGATCAAAACTCTGATGGAAGGCTAGTAGAGAAAGGGGTGGTTTCCGCAGTTTGACCATGGAAGGGAAAATTATAGGGTGTCAAGAAACCCTTTGAAAACTTTTTTTTTGTTTTATTGTTATGTAATTGCAAGCAATATACCCAGAGGACGACACCAGACGATGAGGGTTGAGCTATGATTTTTATTAATAATTAAAGCCGAACTACATTTGTGTTGAATTTTAGCAAATTATATGGGTAGGTTGCTATGGTACAGCTGAAGTATGGGAATGAAACTGGCAAAAATTGTCCATGCCCCAATTCCAGTATTAATTTTAGAAATATGCTTGGTTAAACTGGAATTAAATACATGAAGTGGACTGCAGAGTGGACTGAGGGGAACCTCCACACTCAGAGGCACCAATCCTCTGAATCCCAGAGCCCAGGGGCAAAACCAGGGGAACATCTCAGCAGGCCCATAGCTATTGTGGGGTCTCTCGAGGCTGACCCCCCCAACTTCCTGCCAAGGCCCTACAACTCTCTGGGCCCTGCGGCTCCCCACCACCACTGCTGCTTCCACCCCTTCCCCTTCTCCAGGCTTTCAGCTTTGACCCACACCTCTTTGGGCAGCTTCACTAAGACCCCGACAGCAAAATGGCTGGCGAGGGCAAGTGGTGAGGCTGGCCTCTCTGGAGTGGCAGCAGCATGGGGGGTGGGGGTTGTCCTTGGCTGGGCGAAGTGGCCTCCCAGGTTGGTCCCGTCAGCCAAGCTGTTTTGCTCCAGGCCGCCGGCAGGCTTTCTGTCAGCACAGCAGGGCCGGTGCCCTCTTGGGCTTGTCCCTGTCCCCTTCAGCCCCCTTTGTGCCTGCTGCCGAGCCAGGCTTGCCAAAGAACTGCATGGGTGCCTCCTCACCAGGGATCCTACTCTGGACGGAAGCCATCAGATCCAGTGCCGAGGCCATGCAGCTGACTCTCAGGCAGCCTCAGCAGGTCATGGAAGGTTGAGCAGTTAGTCAGCTGCTAGGTTGTCCTCATTGTCCCAGCAGGCTGCTAGTGAGTGGGAGAGCTGAGCAAGCACTTCATGCTGACTCACCTCTCCCTTCTCAAGTGGCACCTGCAGCTGCCGAGGGAATCGCTTAATCCTTTGCACTCCCAAAGGGAAACTCCATTTTTATCTACACAGAGGGGGATTTGGGGTGGGGGGTTTATGGGATTTTGGACGTGATTCCGGGATTGATCAGTCCCAAGGAAAGCTCCGAGAACCGGCAGCTCAAGATTGCATCTGAATTCCAACACTGGGCTCAGGGAAAGATTTCAGAGGGAAGATTCAGAGGGGGAGGTGTGCAGGGGTGCCCTCTAACTTATTTAAAGGCCCCCCAAATTTTTTAAAAAATTATGGCTATGTTCCTGGGTCTCAGCCTCTATGCCCTGTTGTTGGCCCTCCAGCGGAACTGGTTGGCCACGGTGTGGGGCAGGATGCTGGACTAGATGGACCACTGGTCTGATCCAGCGGGGCTCTTCTTATGTTCTTAATAAAGAAATTGACCAAGGGAAATGGATAAATGGACTAGAAAACTGAATGATCTGTACTCAGAGACCTTTTTAGAAGACTGGAAAGATTTGAAAGAATATGTTGAAAAATACTGGGATATGAAAAATTGCATTTATACATGGTTATAATAATGTAAAGTAATAGAATTATAGTATATGAATGTATTAAGATAATTGGATAAAGAAGTTGTTCTTTACTTTTAGAATTATATAAGATTATAGAAAGTAAGAATTAATGTATAAGTATTTTTAAGAAATATGACCGTTACCAGAAATGTAAACATAGATATAAGTATTACTATTTTGGATAGAGTGGAAAATGTGTTATGCTTCAGATGTGGTGGGAAACCGTTAATACAAGATCAAAACAAGATTATACAAACAGAACAAAACGTTATATAATATGGAAAAATGGATTTGTATAAGATAAATGTATTATTTTTAATGTTGGGAAAAAATAAAAAAAATTTACAAAAAAAAAAAAGAAATTGACCAAGGGGAAATCTCTAAACTTCTCAACATTTGGAACCCATCTTCAAAAGTGTGCCAGAAGAAATGGTGGTTTAACATTAACTGCAAGTTTGTGAAAGCCTCCAAAGGTTTTTAACTAAAAAGGCGACTGTGCCACTGTATTTAAAGGTAAGAGTGCACTCCTGCTCTTTCTACTGTCTTGGTACGCTTGTAAGTATTTGGGAATAAAGTTGAATCTGGAGGACCTTACATGTGCAAATATGAAAGAACTCCACTGAAAAGAAAGAAGTGTCATTGTTATGGCAGGCCAACACACCACATGAAATCGAGACTGAATAGTTTTGTAAGTCATCCTATTTTTATTATATTTTCTCCTCCTTCCCTTGAAACCTCATCCTATTCAGGTGAACCTGGAGAATTTTTTTTACTGAGATAAAAAAAAGAGAGAAAGAGACTATTTTCCTGGTAGGCTTATATTTCAGTCAACAGCGAAGCTTTCTTACTACTCAAAGCTGACCTGCAAAACAATTTTTTTTTAAAAATTTTATTTGCTAAGATGAATCACATGTGACTTCCTGTCACGAAAACTGCAACGTAGGATTTAATTCGGTGGTAGGAGCAGTCTTTTAGAAAATGCTACATGGAAATGATAGATGAGCAAATATTCCCTGTTCTGTTTCTTATATCCGTTTAAATTTTTGTGAATAGGTTCTCCGCTTTTTGAGGCTGGCTTTGTAGATTTGTTTGCATGCTGTGGATATGGTGTAGAGTCTTTGATACACAATTTATGTGGTATTTATATGTGCAGTGCCTGTCATTTATACGTATCATTGAATACATCGTTTATTATTTGCTTCTTCTCAGAAATTGGAAGCTAAGCAGGGTCAGCCCTGGTTAGTACTTGGATGGGAGACTACCAAAGAAGTCCAGGGTAGCTACACTGAGGTAGGCAATGGTACCTCTGAATGTTTATTACCTTGAAAACTCTATGGGGTTGCCACAAGTCAATGACATATATATATATATATATATATTTCGCATTTATATCCCGCCCTCCCCGCAAGCGGGCTCAGGGCTGGGCCAAAGGCCTGATCAATACATTGACCTATAAAATCACTTAAAACATTGCAATAAATATCATTAAAACATATAAATATTCATAAAAGCTTCCATAATACAGCATCCGATGGCAACCAAGTGGCAGGTCTGCCCCCCCCACCTCGGCCATAGCCGAGGCCATGTTGGACCAGGGTACATCATGGTGGTTATGATGTCAGATGGTATCCCCAGTATCATCGGTGGCGGCTCCTATTCAAAGGCCTGGCGGAAGAGCTCCGTCTTGCAGGCCCTGCAGAACTGCATCAGGTCCCGCAGGGCCCTGATCTCCTGCGGGAGCTCGTTCCACCAGACAGGAGCCGCCACCGAGAAGGCCCTGGTCCTAGTTCTGGCCAGCCTGGCGTCCCTGGGGCCAGGAACACGTAGTCTGTGTTCAGACCCCGACCGTAGTGCTCTCTGGGGTTGATACGGAGAATATATATATGATACGGAGAATATATATATACACACACACACACCCATACATAACCTATACATTGTAAATAGTACATATATAAAAGAAATAAATTATGAATTCCAGCAACAAAAATGGATAAAATAACTGTGTTTGCAAGGAAAATATAAGGTGATTGTATTGCACCTTTCTAGGTAGAAGACTGCGGTATGGAGTCTGCATTTCACTTGATCAGGTCCGCAGAGGTCTAATTTCTCAGACTGACAGGTTTACATTTCCAATTTCAGCCATCTTATGGGGCCAGAGGAAGACTGACTGAAGATTCCCCTTTGCTGTAGTATAAGCCAAGTTCCAGGTGAGAGCACAACAATTAGAGTCATTTCTCAATATAAGAAAAATGTAAACTGCCATGAAATGGGGCTGTCAGTTTAACAATATGCCCCCTTCTGGAGTCTGGAAATAATCATGCCGTTTATAATAATATTATGCATATTTGGTGGGCAAGTTGGGAAGAGGCTGCTAAATACACAGAGAGCTAAAATTCAGGCTTTAATGTGTTGGCCATCATGAAACCACACACACACACACACAGAGCACAGCTTGAGTTTCTAGCCAGTCTAAAAAAAAATAATTGTTGAAATTTCATTTGAGATAGAAAGCAATAAACTGAATGGTAACTAGATTACTTAGTGAGCTGACTGTAAAGTCAAGGCGAATCTTCAGGGTTTTTAAGTGTCTTTTTAAGCAGCCACAAGTATGGCTAGAGCAATATCCTTCAGGCATGTTTATAAATATATGAAGGGGGATATTTTCCTTAGTATCTAAGGATGGCCCTGACCTGGTTAGCCCAGGCTAGCCTAATCTCATCAAATCATGGAAGCAAAGCAGGGTCAGCCCTGGCTAGTATTTGGATGAGAGACTTCCAAGGAATACCAAGATCGTGATGCAAAAGCTGGCAATGGCTAAACCATCTCTGACTGTCTCTTGCCTTGAAAACCCTACAGGGGTTGCCATAAATCCTCTGTGATTTGATGGCGGAGGGGAATCCAAGGGTGTCATCCTAAACCCTGCCCCTGTATGGCTTTCAGTGGCAGTTAACGGTATAATCCTGATCAGGCTTATACACTTCCAAGACCATCAACTACAACAGAAATAGAAGGGTGTAGCCAGGGGTCCTTTGGGGCCTGAGCGAGGTGGAGCGCCACTCCACCAGCCCAGGAGTGGGCAGTAGGGCAGCCACAGGCCAAATCAGATTCTCTGATATGATTCGGCCCACCGCCGAAATTTGGCAGCGGCTTTAAAAGTGGCTGGAAGGGAGGGGGTTTGAGGGAGAGGCTCCAAACTTGCAGGGTAGCTTCTGGAACTTCTCCCCCAAATACCCACCAAGTTTCAAGAAGATTGGACCAGGGGGTCCAATTCTACAGGCCTCCAAACAGGTTGCCCCATCCCTCCACAATGGCCCATAGGGTATAATAGGGCTGAAACTGACATTCGGCCAGTTATGCTAATGAGTTATGCTAACAGGTATGCTAATGAGCGCCTGCACCTCTTTTTTTACGAAAGGACCCCTGGGTGTAACTCTGCTTAGGGTTATGCTGCTAAGTCCAACACTGCTGTAACTCCAAGATACAATGTCATTTCTGGAAATACACCACCAGCACCATGCCATGTTGGCATTCTGCTAGAGCCAGGGCAGTGTACCATCATCACAGAAATGGGTGGCATCAGTGGCAGACCTGGGATTAGTTGTCATCCTAAGCCTCCTTAGCACCAGTCATGCCCCAGTGCAGGCATTATGTTACACTAATGCTAATCCTGGCGTAGCTTTAAAAAAAAAACTGGTGCAACACAATCAGAATAAAAATACTCCTCCTCCACTGCCTCCTGCCATACCCCCAAGATCCTTCCAAATAAAGTATGCGCTTTACTGAAGAAGTGACAAGGACAACACTGTACAAGGCTTAGAAGCCATACATAAAAATCCAAATATCTAGACAAATCTGATGAACTTGACTTATCTGTTCAGTTCCTGTGGTTCAGCCTCCTAGATGTCACTGGGGAAGAAGATGGCAAGGAAGGACAAGTGCCCGTCCTAAAAATTGCTTCATATGGGTGTTCTGGGACGTAGTTCTAGACATAAAGGGCAGCAGGTAGTCATGGTTCAAGCATGTCCAATGACACTGCTTTCTCACACGACTGGACTGTTTTCTTGTGGTCACTGCCCACCTACTGTTTGCTAATATCTCTAGTGTTTAAAATGTATGTAATAAAAAGGGGGAAATAAACAATTTGATTTTTTAATTGAGGTTTACTGCTTCATTGTCTCGGTGTGTCTTTAGTGTCTGTCCACAAAACCAGCCAATCCTGTGATCAGTTCTTATGACCACTCTGTCAATAGCTGCTGCTAAGAGCACAAGCGCAGAAAACAGACATTGCTATCCATTCATGTCGTTTCAGTTAAAGGATGCATCTGTCTGCAGGTATAAAGAAGGAAGAAACTGTAATAAAAATTTGTTACAGTACAAGTCAGTGTAATTCATGACATCACCATGACCCAGGGGGGTACTGCTTTTCTATGGTAACATGATATGAACTGATTTCGTTCTCACATGGGCAAAAACCACTGCAAGCTGCAGTAAGGTGTTCGGGTGCAAAACTAATTTGCATGGAGACATGCTGGAGATGAACTTTGCTAGGCAGTGTTGAGGTGATCAGAACTGGAGCTATTTCATTTGTAACTGAAATAGTCTGAGCAAGGTAAATTGATCTGATGAAAGTCTTTGTGTCAAAGTACACAGCACGTCTGGCCACAAGGGAGAAAGGACAGGTTTGTTTGCAGAAAACAGAGACGTTTGCATGGTTAAGGATGGTGGTTTAAAATAGACACCTTATTTCAATTTTAAATGTGCCTATAAATGAGTAGCAGTTAAAGTTGCAGACCATCAACATCTGGCTGACAAACTTTTATTTATCTAGATGCTTGTTTTAAGGTTTAATTTATGATTTTGTAGGGCTAATTACTGACCGGATTAAGACCAATTGATGGAGGTTTGAACCAAGAAACAATAAATAAAGTCAAAGCAAATGCACACACGGAAACAGTAGCAATGCCCTTTTGCAGCATTTGTTTCTGCGCCTTCAGAGTCCATTAATCACTTCCCCAGGTTAGAAAGTTCAGGAACAGCAGGACTGTAACTTTAGCCAAGCTTAATGAAAAATAATACCAATTTCCTCTTTAAATGCATAGATGTGCCTTGAGCAATACTTCAGAATTGGTTTGGAATTCATTTCTAAGCCCCGAAACTGTAACAATACATCTTATTATTAAATGTGGAACATAGGGGTTCTACCACCCAAATAAATCTCCAGACAGCACCAAGTCCTTCAGGACTTCCGTTCCATTTCTGAGTCTCTCCATTTCTGGCAGGCCCCGGGCGTTATTCCTACAATAACTTTGTCCCCTCTAAAAGGTCTGTTTTCTTTCCACCAGCTATCTCTTCCTCTATTGTTCTGTTGTTTGGTAAATCATTTTTGTCAAGATAACTGGAGTTTCGAGGGCTTGATGCACAGGTTGAAACTCAAAAGCACATATTTATTCTTTCACTTAAGCAACGAATCAATTTTTGCCCCACAGCAGCATTACTACCAAGAATATTTTTTTTCCTCCTTTCCTCTTCACTAAACACTCATAAATACGTCTTGTGGCAGAAAGTCTCTGGCTCTAAGCATCATGGGACGAACACATTGTAAGGAGAAAGTTATTTTGGCAATTTGCTGAGGGGTGTTAGAAGTTTCTCGGGATTTTTATTCTTTCTGAGGGATGATTTCTCAGGTCACCTTTGAATGTGTTAAAAGTCTCTAATTTTATTTCCTAGGGGTGATTTTAAATTTCTCATCCCTGACATTTCGACCCAAACATCCCTGTTTTGATTTCATTTCTCCCTCGTGCCATGTGAACCTGTGATTCATTATTTTGTGCCATTTTTCTCCACACCAAACTTCTCCATAAAATATACACATTTTCCACTGATGCTTGTTTATTAATTAGGGTTAGATCATACGGTCATTTCCATGCATGTTACCCAAATCAGTATACACATGCCAGGGCCTTACTGTGCAGAGGCATTCCCCTCCCCACACAGAACAAATGAGTGTACTTAGGGCACTTAAACGCTTGGGACTCAGCCCCACCTACCCCACAGGGTGTCTGTTGTGGGGAGGGGAAGGGAAAAGAGTTTGTAAGCCACTCTGAGACTCCTTCGGGTAGTGGAGGGTGGGGTATAAATCCAATATCTTCTTCTTTATGTATACAGAGGTTCAGATTCACATCAAAACTCAGGAAAATGAGGGGGGAAAGACTCTTCAACAAAGGGTCTTTTGTTTTATTGACAGAACATCCCAGAATAATCAAAATAATACAGTAAAGCAGCACTGAATGAAAAATACAGAGTAGAAATGCAATACTATAAAACAGCAATAAAAAACAGAAAACTTTCCCTAAAACTGCTTCCTACCTACAGAAAATAAACATATAAAAGAAAATAAGACATATACGCCTTGTTTAAGGGAAAGGGAGGATTGCCCACGGCCAGCAAAGAAATTGCCTCAGGAGGTGAAACTCACCAGATGGAGGCAGAGGTCACAGTTCTAGGTCAGCAGAGCAGAGTTTTGGTGTCCAGAGGAGATGAGGGACTAACCATAAGCCTGGCGTTACAGAGTGTTTCCAAACCTTGGGGTTGAGGGGTGATTTTTTATACCTGTAAGCTTGGGATGCAAAAGGGGTTGGAATGTAAGAATAATTAAAGCATAATCTTTGGGAATGTGTAAGTATGTGAAACCTTTGTCTCTGTTGTGGTGAGGAGTTTTCCCCTTTTGCATTTGGAGTGTCAAAAATGTTCCCTTGGAGAGATTTGAAAGTCAGATATGTATGCATCTATGGGTCGGGTATTTTTCATAAGAACGTAAGAGGAGCCCTGCTGGATCAGCCCAATGGTCCATCTAGTCCAGCATCCTGCCTCACACAGTGGCCAGCCAGTTCCTCTGCAGGGCCACCAAGATGGGAACAGAGGATGAGACCTTCCCCTGATGTTGCCTCCTGACTCTGGGATTCAGAGGTTTAGTGCCTCTGAATATGGAGTTTCTTCTCAGTCATCATGGCTAGTAACCACTGATAGGCTTATCCTCCATGAATCTGTTAAAGCTGTTTATTCCTGTGGCCATCACTACATCCTCTGGCAGCGAATTCCACATTTTAGTCACCCTCTGTGTAAAGTAATATTTCTTTTTGTCTGTTCTCAACCTACTGCCCATCAGTTTCATTGGATGCCCTTGAGCTTCTATCATGTCCCCCCTTGGTCTCTTTTCTAAACTGAGAAATCTTCTGCTTGGCCACAAGGTGGCAGCACCATGGTGCATTTGTGGACTTTCTGGGGTTCCCCCAGCTTTTCTCCACTCTGTCAAACCTACTTTGCTCCAACATTTTGAGAAAGATTGTATTAAAGCCTGGATGGCTGCTGTGCATGCAGGACCAATTCAGATATTCCTTTCCATGTGGCAACAGTTTCCTCTGTCCCTTCAGCGGATAGTTCATCTCTCCACCACCAAGGATCTTTTATTATTTTGTAAATTGGCCCTGGAATACTGTTATATCAATATATCATTGTAACAGTAGGTGTAACAAGTTCTATGCATTCTCAACTCTATTTTTCATTTGTTTGTAAGTCTCAAGTTTCTTCCCTTCTGCAGATATAAGGGAAAATGCATATCCTCTCAGTGGAAGGAGACAGACACTTACTTGTGCTTTGTTTTAAAAAAAGAGAGCTTGGAACTCACAAAACTTGTTACACCTGTGTTACAATGGTATCTTGACAGAATAATATTCTAGTGCCATTTTTTTAGAGAGCCAGTTTGGTGTAGTGGTTAAGTGCGCGGACTCTAATCTGGGAGAACCGGGTTTGATTCCCCACTCCTCCACTTGCACCTGGCTGAATGACCTTGGGCAAGCCATAGCTCTGTACCAGCTGTTCCCTCAAGGACAGCTTGGGAAAGAGCTCTCTCAGCCCCACCTACCTCACAGGGTGTCTGTTGTGGGGAGGGGAAGGGAAAGGAGTTTGGAAGCCGCTTTGAGACTCCCTTGGGGAGTGGAGGGCGGGGTATAAATCCAATCTCTTCTTCTTCTTCTTAAATAATAAAATATTGCAAATGCCCCAGTGGTCTAAGAGAGAAGGCTGGCCGCTGCTAAGGGACAGGGGGAAGAAGAAGAAGTATTTATACCCCACTTTTATACCATTAAAATTGTCAGCGAGTGATTTGGCTGCGGCATAAATTAGTTTGCTCCAGAGCCATCCTCCCTGAGCAAAGACAAAAATATGTGAGCCGGAGGCTAAAAAACTGTGAATAAACTCACACTAACTCAGCTTAGAGGAAACCCGGGGGGGGGGGCTATAGCCAGTGATAAAGCACACACTTCACGTGCCGAAAGTGCTGGTTCAGTCCTTGGGACCTCTAGTTACACGATCTCAGGTTACAAGTGGGGTGGGGGGACTATCTTCTCTACCTTGAAGATGCTGTGGGCTAGAATACAGGCCAGAGTTTGATGAATCCGTGGTCTGGTTTGGTATGGCAAGTTCTTGTGCTTATATAAACCACAAACATTTAGAAAACTACTCCGTGTGGTAGGTTAGGCTGAGAGAGAGAGACTGCCTTAAAGTCACCCAGCAAGCCGCCGTAGCAGGTGGGGATTTGAACCTGGGTCTCCTAGAACTTAGGCTGCGAGCACACAGCCCCTTTAAATCCAGGATCCCTCCCAGATTAAAGGGGCCGCATTTTTTTTCCGTGGGTTGGGATGTTTACACATCCCAACCCCTGGAGACGGCGGCCACGTCCGGCGGCTGCGGCAAGCGTCCGCAGCCGTGAAGAAGGCAGCGGGCGGCGTGGGGCTGCCACCAAGGGAGGCTTGCTGCCTCTCCGCCGGCGACCGCAGCAGCAGAACGGCGGCGGAGGCAGCAGGACGGCGGCGGAGGCAGCAGAGAGGGCGGAGGCTGCTGGCTTCCACAGCTCGCTCCAGCGACCTCTGCGGAAGCGGCTGGTGGGGGCGGCGGCAGCGGGGCGGCAGCAACCTGATAAGTTTAAAAAAATTTTTCCTCCTTTTACACTTGGGCGCTTGATTGCCCAAGCGCCCAAGTGTAAACCGGGGAGGAAAAAATGGTAGCCAGAGCAATCTGGACAGCCCGGCTCTCGCAATGATTGCGAGAGAGGGCTGTCCAGAAGGCTCGAATGCGGGTTCCTCCCGCGACTCCCGGGAAAACACTAGCTTTTCCCGGGGTCGGAAAATGCGGGAGCAACCCGCATTGGAGCCCGCTTCGCCGTGGGACTCGCTGCGGGCCGTTGTGGACGGCCCCTTTAAATGCGGGAGGAAGCAGCCCTTCCTCCCGCATTAAAGGGCCGTGTGCTCGCAGCCTTAGTCCAACACTCTGACTCCTACACGATATTGCCATCTCCCATGTAGTTATTGTTAGTGTTATTTTTAAGTGAGTGATTTGCTCAGAGCTGTCCTGCCGTCACATCTGCATTGCCATAAGTATTCATGGTAGTGGTACATGACATCAAGTCACAGCTAATTTATTATTCCTTGTAGGTCTCCCATCCAAATACTAGCCAGGGCTGACCCTGCTTAGCTTTCGAGCTCTGATGAGATTGGCCTAGCCTGAGTGGGGGGGGGGGGGAGAGACTGGATTTATACCCCACCCTTCATTACTCAAAGGAGTCTCAGAGTGGATTACAATCTCCTTTCCCTTCCCCTCCCCAAAACAGACACCCTGTGAAATAGGTGGGGCTGAGAGATCTCTTTCAAGAACTGCTGTTGAGAGAATGTCTCTGAAAGAGCTATGGTTTGCCCAAGGTCATCCAGCAGCTGCAAGTGGAGGAGAGGGGACTCAAACCCAGTTCTCCCAGATTAGAGTCCGTGCACTTAACCACTACACCAAACTGGCCAAGTATTCATACCCATTCTAAAACCCTGGAAATTGTGATCTTCAAACTAAATGTGATTCTTAATAACTTGACATTTACCCATTGTCCTTTCTCCTCTCCGAGCCCAGAGCCATAACTTGTAGGGCTTGAAAAAAACAGAAAGCAGAGGTTCTTACAGTGAACACAGACAAACATCCACTGATGACAGGAGCAGATCCTTTTTTCTGCTGCTAAGCGACCTGGAAGTGCATGAATCATTTTTATCAGCAATAGCTGGATGCAGAGGGCAGGAGAACACCTGTGTTTCTGCCTGCTGGGCTGTAGAATTGCCCTGCCACAATAACTGTGGATGGATTACAGGCAGTAGTCTCATTTTATTCAACAAGGTATACTTGGACAAAATTCTCTGGGATCATGAGTACAGTTTAACAAGACACATTCCAGATTCCTTCTAGGCCTGATCAAGATTAGGGTAGCCAGCTCTGGACTGGGAAATATCTGGAGACTTGAGCCTGGACCCTGGGAAGGCCAGGGTTTGGGGAGGGGCAGAGCCTCAGTGGAGTATAATGCCACAGAGTCCACCTTCCAAAGCAGCCATTTTTTCCAGGGCAACTGATCTTTATAACCTGGAGAGCAGCTGTAGTTCTGGAATATGTCCAGCCACCGCCTGGAGACTGGCTTTGTCTTGTCTTAATGTCTGAGAAGCTCCATAGTATAAAGCTAAACTTCCTACAAGGCGGAGCTTCCCTTGTTTCTCCCATTTGGGATTCAGCACATACCTGTTGAAGAGTACTGGACTCGGGAGGCTGGTGAAGTGATGTTCAGCATAGCTCTTTTATTAGGGGTCAGGAACAAGCATGAGGGAGAGTGGTCGGGGAGCCTGCTTATATTTACAGGTAGACCGCACCCCCGACTCCCCCCCCCCCATGGGGGATTGGGTGAACAGGGATTAAGTTCACTCCAGAGGCTATCATAGGTCCATTTCAATATCCTCAGCCTCTGATAGGGGGACAATCAGGATCCGAGGGTCCATTGTTCTCTGGGAATGAAGCTCAGGCAGGTAATGCTTGGCCCTACATGTACAGAACAAAACACCTTTAAAGAGACATGAACAGTTCTGTGTCTTCAAGTGAAACTTGAGGCCTTTTCCCTCCTGTTTTTAGCCAGGCTGACAAGACCTTTGTAGGCGATAATCTGGAAGGCTGACAGACCTGGTGTTGTGTACTAGTCACGAAATGGCGACCGCCATGCGGTCAGAGCACATGGCCCGATTCTACCTGAGCTTCAGCCAGGTAGAACAATAGACAGTCGGATCCAAAACGACCACCAATAGCCAGCCTAGGTCTTCCGCGGGGGACCTATGAACTACAATTTAAGACTTAAGGCCCTATCAGGACTATGCGCATATGCTAAGCCCCTATCAGGTATTTTGGGTGCGGCCAGAGGTGGGGCTCCGGCCGGCATATAAGCAGGGCCCTGGAGCCCTGGCAGCGTGCTTGATCTGACCATCTCCTGAACATGCTGAGTCACTTAATAAAGTCTTTGCTATGATCATCCTACAACTCGCCTCCCGACTCCAGTACTTTCCACCTTCGTAGCCAGGCTGAGAGACCTTTGTGGGCGACTGTGAGAAGAGAGATCTGAGGAACAGCAGCCGTTATGAAAGCAATGTTATTAGTACTTTGTCATGTTGTGTGGTCTAAATGGTTTTAGAATGGCTTTAATTGGATTCATATTTTATGTTCTGTTGTAAACTATGTGCTGGTTTTATGTAAGCCGCCCTGAGCTGGCCTTGGCTGGGAGGGCGGGGTAGAAATTTAATAAATAAATAAATGCAAACTTGTGTTAACTGCTCCTGCTCTATTTTTCTCCTTTCTTCTGGTAAATCCCCCTGCCGGCCAGCTGATTGGCGGCTGGGGGTAGGGTCTGGCCACCCTTGTCTGTGAGCCTTTGGCTATTCTGATAACCTGGGCAGCAGACTGGGGCACGATATGGCTGCCCCGGCGCCAGTGTTTCCTCTAAGCTGAGTTAGTGTGAGCTACCTCACCATTTTTTAGCCTCCGTCTCACACCTTGTTGTCTAAGCTCAGGAAGGATGGCTCCAGAGCAAACTAATTTATGCTGTAGCCAAATTGCTCACTCAGAACTTTAACGCCAGTAGCTCACAAAGTAGAATTTTTGCTCACAAGACTCCACAGCTTAGAGGGAGCATTGCCTGGCACCCTTCCACCCTCTGGCACCCTAGGCAATAGGTCCAGGACCACCTAGTGGGTGGGTTGCCCCTGCTACCACCGCATTCAATAGCTTGTAGAATTAGCCATGAAGAACAAGGTTTATTAGCTCATGTTTGCAGAGTGGCTACCATAAATGGATTTTACAAAACAACAGAGTGTTTTTAAACAGAAAAGAAGAAGAGGAGGAGGGGGAGATTGGATTTATACCCTGCCCTTCACTCAGAGCGGCTTACAAACTCCTTCCCCTCCCCACAACAGACACCCTGTGAGGTAGGTGAGGCTGAGAGAGCTCTTTTCAGATCTGTCCTTGAGAGAACAGCTCTGACAGAACTATGGCTTGCCCAAGGTCATCCAGCAGGTGCAAGTGGAGGAATGGGGAATCAAACCCGGTTCTCCCAGATTAGAGTGCGCACACCTAACCACTATACCAAAATAGCAGTTAGAGATGTAAAGCAAATTAGACAATGCAACATTAAATTGGCAATATGGTTTTCAATGTCTGTGGGGGTAACTATCCTCCCCCTTTGGCCAGCCACTTAAAGACAGGGTGGAGTAGCCCATTTATTAAGCCGGATTTGCTGTATAGCTGGTTACTCTGTGTCAAAACCCGGGTGTTAACTAAATGTATGAGCTTACACCATTAATTAATCATCCCAGTAGAAAGAGACACAACACCTAATTTGGTCTGGGAAGATCCCACACTGACAGTAGCCTTTCATAGATTAATTGCATTTACACAAAATGGCCTGGGTTTTTTTGCATCGCTGACAAAAGTATGTCTAGAAGCTTTTTTTCTTTGTACGGCTATTTACTTTTGGGAGCCCATCAGACTATCTATCTATCTGGCGATCTAATGTGAATGTATGAAAGGTAAAGACGGGAAGTACTTTAGGGGAAAGATATTTTCATTTAAATCTCTGGGGGCAAACCCCATTTGCCAAATCCCCATGTCTGTTTGATGGTTTTGTGAGGCAAAACAAATAAGCGATGTTTGCCTTCTTTTAGGGTTGGAGTATTTGGGCTTTCTGAATAGAGGAATAAATCCGCATGTCTGCTTTCAGTCAAGATAATGTATCTGCCCCACTGTGGAGGAGAAAGGCAGGCTGACAAAATGCTTTAAATAATGAAGCACAACATGAAACATATAAACCTACAGGTTTTGCATAGCACATTTCTTGCACACACACTTGTGTATATATCCCTTTAGCTGCAACCCAGACGCCCTGGGAAATAAGCAAGAAACAAGAAGTTTCTTCAATGTCTGCACACTCACCAGACATGAATTATGTCCACTGGCCTTGCTTCCAATATCCATGCCTTCAACCAACCATCTGCAGCAGATGTACATACAAGGATATGTACCTAGGTTCCTCCATGAGACCAGGACTCTGCTTTATGATTGTGTAGAAGCATACAAGTGTACACCTTAGGGGCTTTCTTCTGCAGATGTTTGTCTGAATGCACAGCTTTTGGGAGATGGGGCCAAGAAGTATAATCCTTCTTAATTTTCTTCCTTTTTAGGAGAGGAGCCAGCAGTAGAGCAGCTGATTGGTATGCCAGAGATCCCAGTTTCAATCCCTGGAATTCAATTTAAAAGGATTGGGTAGGAGGCAATGTGTGCCTGAGACCCTGGAGAGCCACTGCCAGTAAGAGCAGAGGATACCAACTTTGACAGGCCTCTGGTCTGACTGGGTATAAGGCAGCTTCATTTGTCCTTGTGTGTTCTCTTCTCCACGTATCCCATGAATGTGTAGATGAACATCTGTGTGTTTGTTAAGTGCTGTCAGGTTGCTTCTGAGTCATGGTGACCCTATGAATTGATGCCCTCCAAAATGTCCAATCATTAACAGCCTTTCTTAGGTCTTGGAAATGGAGAGGCATGGCTTCCTTGACTAAATCAATCCATCTCATAAGAACATAGGAGAAGCCAATGTTGGATCAGGGCAATGGCCCATCCAGTCCAACACTGTGTCACACAGTGGCCAAAAGTAGCAGGTGCCATCAGGAGGTCCACCAGTGGGGCCATTTCATGTTGTGTCTTCCTCTTTTCCTGCTTCCTTCAACTCTTCCTAGCAGTATAATATTTCCCAGTGTCTCTTGTCTTCTAATGTGACCAAAGTACAATAGCCTCAGTTTAATTGTTTTAGCTTCTAGGGAGAATTCAAGGTTGCTTTGATCTAGAACCCACATATTTGTATTTTTGGAGATCCGTGGCATCCATAAAACTCCTCCAGCACCACGAAAATGAATGTCTACAGAGGCAAGCCAAACTTTATTTACATGTTACTTTAAAGAAAATGTCTTATCAGAGCTTGAAATCTAAGCAGGGTCAGTTAATATTTGAATGGGAGTCCACCAAGGAAGTCCAGGTTTGCTAGGCAGAGGCAGGCCATAGCAAACTAGCTCTGTTCGTTTCTTCCCTTGAAAGCCCAACAAGGGGTTGCCGTAAGTCAGTTGTGACTTGACAACACACAATGATTATTACTATTATTTACTGAAGGATGTACTGGTTTGTTGTTCTTTATATTGGAAGAAGAATATAAAATGGAGGGGGGGGTCAGAGGGACACTAATGACTGGACAACAAGAAAGGGGAAACTTGGTGACCGCTAGATAGAGCTCGTGGTCTTTAGCCCTGGGGCACATTTGAACTCCTTATCTTTACCTGTATAGTTAAAACCATAAAATAGATGAAGGAAGTCAGAGAACATGGCCACCTTTTTGGGAAAAAACAAACCCACCATGTTAGATTATGACCTAAGGTTGCCAGATCCCTGAGGGATCTATCCACCAGCAAGGGGTTGGAGTTGCCAGGTCTAGGTTGGGAAACTCCTGGAGATTTGGAGGTGGATCCTGGGGAGGATCAGTGGGGGACAATGCCATAGAGTCCACCCTCCAAAGCATCAATTTTCTTCAGGGGAACTGATCTCTGCAGTTTGGAGGTAAGCTGTAATTCCAGGGGATTCCCAGATCCCACCAGGAGGTTGGGATCCTTGTTCTCATCTCTGGGCATGGTGTTACTCTTTCATAAAAAAAACAATATTGTCCTTGGTTTGAGGGCCCTAGTTTATTAAAATTCCACCGGGCCAGCAAGATGGAGCTCTTCTGCCAGGCATCTGGGATACCACACTAAACGATTTACCATCTTGCTGAATACTGTGCCATAGTATCTACTCTTGGCCGCCAGCTCAACATCTGTGTGCACACTAAAGGACCCAAGCCCTATGGAACCTGACACCAGCTGCTGTTTCCCTATGGTGGATGTTGAGACAGTTCTGCTATCTTATGAGAGTTGTATTTTAAATGGTTTGTAGATTTTTAAATTGTTAATTTGCTTTATTGTTTTACTGTTATAATGCCTATGGCCTTATTAGCTGCCCTGGCAAGGAAGGAGGGATACAAATCAAGTAAATAAATGAATAAACTTAACAATCATTTATTCAAATCAACGCCTTCCCCCGTAGCCAGATTTGATACAAAGATCACCATGCATTGAGTTATGCACACTAGACGTCAGAAACAAAACAAGCGCAAGAGTCTGTGCCAAAAATTAAGCACATAAGTGAAAGCTGGTATGGGGGCAACTACAGTGGCTGTTAACACCTACTCAATAAGGAAAGGCTTAAGACTGAATCCACTCCACACATTATCGTGCCATCCTGTCCATGCACCTTCTCAATTTCCCTGTCCCCACCAAATCCAATGCCATGGATCCAACGTCATGCTCAAGTGTCACTAAGGGCATCTAGCCTGATGTGATGGCTGACCACGCTGAGCCTAGAAAGTGCCTTCAGCAAAGGAGATGTTGGCATCCAGCCCCGCCTCACTTGCTATAATCCTCAGAACCTATACATGTTCAAAGGCACGGGAAAGCTTCGGTCTTCTAATTACTGTGCTTCAAATACTTGTCCTTCTGCTTCATGACCATCACTGGCAAACCAACATTTTTCATAGGGTTGTAGAAGGGGGTAACTCTTGTTTAGGATTGTGCTGTACGCCAAATAAACTGAATACTAGTCATTGATCATGGCAACACCACCACTTTCCATATGGAGACCCTCCAAAATGGTTCCATTTGTGCGGGTGTTTGATAAGGTGGTATATATACCATTTTAAACTAAAAAAAAATATACAGATCTTTAATGTTTTACTCTGCCACTGAAAGGCATCTCAGTTATTTTGGATCAGCTTATTCTTTAGAGTACATATGGGGCATAACCCATCCCCTCCTGTGTATGCAGCAGAAGGACATCCGGTAGGACTTAGGATGGCTTGGCATGGTATGCATTCAGTACAGGGACACAGCAAGGTGTCCATCTGTTACTGTCAAAAGGACACTCAAGCACACCAGCCATACAAAGATCCTTCAATTTAATTTCTCCCCAGGGCTACACAGGCAGTCTGCATGTGATGGGATAGATTATAGCCATTGTAACTACTCTTCCAGCTTTATAATGTTGTGAAAGCAGGTGGAAATGACAGAGATGAGTAAGGCAGCTATCCATCAAAGGAAGTGATCAGCGTGGACCGTATGTTACATAACACTGCACCGGTAAGAGCCCGTTTGGTGTAGTAGTTATTAGCGGTGGGCTCTAATCTGGAGAACCGGGTTTGATTCCCCACTCCTCCACATGCAGCCAGCTGGGTGACCTTGGGTCAGTCACAGTTCTCTCAGAGCAGTTCTCTCAAAGCTCTCGCAGTCCCACCTACCTCACAGGCTGTTGGTTGTGGGCAGAGGAAGGAAAGGCAATTGTAAGCCGCTCTGAGACTCCAAGTGAAGGGCAGAGTAAAAATCATCATCGTTGTCATCCTCCTCCTCCTCCTCCAAGAATTGTCCCAAGGAACCTACCTTTTTTCAGAAGAATGGAAACACATTTTTGAAGACATACGAAGGTTTTAGAAGTTTTTTTTTTTTTTAAATGCAGACCAATGGTTTGCTTGATATTACAAATTCAGTTGGCCAACACAAGTCACCATGATGAGAAGAAGGAGGAGGAGGACGACGAAGAGGAGGAGGAGGAAGAGATTGTATTTATACCCTGCCCTTCACTCAGAGTCTCAGAGCGGCTTACAATCTCCTTTCCCTTCCCCTCCACACAACAGACACCCTGGGAGGTAGGTGGGGCTGAGAGAGCTCTTTCCAGAACTGTCCTTGAGAGAACAGCTCTGAGAGAACTATGGCTTGCCCAAGGTCATCCAGCAGCTACAAGTGGAGGAGTGGGGAATCAAACCTGGTTTTCCCAGATTAAAGTCTGCACACTTAGGGTATCGAACTAAGAGGATCAGGGTTCAGATCCATCCTCTTCCAAGAAGTTTGCTGAATGACCTGGGGCCACACAAACTCCTTCAGTGCAACATACCTCTCAGGGTCGCTGCAAAGATAAAATGGAGAAGGATGTTCACCATCCTGAGCTTTTTGGAGTAAAGGCAGAGTAAAAAAAATATAAATATGATATTTATTTAATGTAGGGAGATCTTTGTTAAAAACGATTAACCATTAATGCTCATTTATGGGTAAATGATGAAAGGGATGATATGTACAGCCTACTGCATCAGGCTAGCCCAGTCTCATCAGCCCTGTTTAGTATTTGGATGGGAGACCACCAAAGAATCCAAGGCTGCTATGCATAGGGTGCAATCAGATGGGCTGTTTGATCCAATGCCATTGCTTCTCCCTACCGGATTTAGCATGTACGTCCAAACAGTGACATCTGCCTTCCATTCCCCAGTCATCGCACACACACACCCATCCTCACCCCTGACTTTTCTGACACTGGAGAAAGTCCAGTATTTATGGATCGAATTGTTCGCACCACAGAATTCAATCTGTCTGATCTCTCTGTTGTGCACTCAAGCTATTTGGGAGGTCTGCCATTTCCCCCAACGGTTAGCAACATGCCCATAACATGCATATTCACCCCTGGTGAATAAGTGGCTCTGCACATGTGCAAAGTAGACTTTAAAAAAAGAAGCTGCCTGCCTGCTCAGTGGTGACCGTGCAGCTGTAGTCCAATCAGTCAACTACGGAGTGAAGTAGGGTTAGGGTGAAATTAGAGGTGCAGCCAGACTGCGCCAAGCCTGTCCTGTGTTCGCAGCCAAAGGCAGGCAGTGGCAAACCTCCTCTGAACATCTCTTTCCTTGAAACCTTACAAGGTTGCTGTAAGTTGACTTTCCACCACCAACACAGCATAAATGGATCGATGTAGAGCTTTGGGGATAATTGATATAAGGGATTAAACATGCGGCCTACTGCAAGGGTCCCCAGACTTGGTGAGCCCCCAGGCAGCTTTGGAATTCTGACACTGGCTGGTGTGTGCAACCACAAAATGAGTTCCACAAGAGGAGGCAGAGCCAGCCACATGATGTCAACGAGGTGATACAGAACTCTAATAGAAACTCTTCAGCATTTCATGGAGAAGCTTTCAACGAGATGCCTCTTAAAATGAGCATATTGTTTTAAAATGAACATATCGAGAGCCAGTTTGGTGTAATGGTTAAGTGATTGGACTCTAAACTGGAAGGACTAGGTTTGATTCCTGACTCCTCCACTTGTAGCTGCTGGATGACCTTGGGCAACTCATAGTTCTGTCAGAGCTGTTCTTGAAAGAGCAGTTCTCGAAAGAGCTCTCTCAGCCCCACCTACCTCACAGGGGAAGGGAAGGGAAAGGAGATTGTAAGCCGCTCTGAGACTCCTTCGGGTAGTGAAGGGCGGGGTATAAATGCAATCCCTTCTTCTTAAAATATTTTCTTGTATACACACAGCTAACCTTTGGTCATGCAGTAAAAATCCGTATATAGTGGTGGTAGCTGCTGCCAAAGCAAAATTTTTAAGAGCTGCACAGCCAATCAGATCTCCAATGCCAATCAGAATCCCTGCTGGGCAAAAGCCCCATCTGGCCCCACCAGCTAAAAAATATACTTGGTGTGTTCCAGGAAAGGGATCCGTGGGCCCCATGCCACCCACAGGTGTCACACTGGGGACCCCAGTCTACTGCATCAGTTGATCCAGTAGGGCTTTATGGGTAATTAACATGGGGGCTGAAATATATAGGCTATGGCACTAGTGGGTCTTTGAAGGGCTTGTTCCAACTGCAAATTGTCAACGGACGACCCATAAGTGAGAGAATTCAGAAAGAGTTTGCACTTCCCTTGGAGATGGCATATACCTCCCTAGCAGTGTTCCCACTAAGCTGGTTTAGTGTGAGCCAGCTCCCAGTTTTTTAGCCTCCGGCTCACACATTTTTCTCTTCACCCAGGAAGGATGGCTCCAGAGCAAACTAATTTAGGCAGGAGCCAAATCGCTCACTCACAACTTTAATGCCAGTAGCTCACCAAGTAGAATGTTTGCTCACAAGACCCCACAGCTTATTATTTATTTATTTAAATTTATATCCCACCTTGCCGGACGAACTGGCTCAAAGCGGTGTACAACAATTAATTAATTTATTATTTATTTATTAAATTAAATTAAAATGTGATACACAGTAAAATACAATAAATACTATAAATGCAATAAAATGCACAGAAACAACAAGCTTAGAGGGAGCATTGCTCCCTAGTGAGGGCTGTTCCCTGTATGGTCAACATGTGGCATATCTCTGTGTATCACCTCTGCAGCCATATCCTGAGAGACGAACTGATTTAAGATCTGGCAGGAGCATACTACACGGCTCATTAAATGCTACAGAAAAACCTTTTTGTTTCAGAGGTGTATTATATTACTTTGACCCCCCACACACACACGCACCCCAGCCAAAAAAAAAATCTGTTAACATCATTTGGCTGTCTGAGTGATGACACCACATTATTTAAACAAAGCCCCATTTCATCTTCCGTGATAATAAAACTCTGAATCCTACACTCGTGCCTGCCCCCACACACAATTTTCCGTAATAGTGCTTCATTCTGCTTTAAATGCGGCAATTGGCTCATGAATATGGATGATGATTTTCCTGGTCTTTCTTGATCATTGCAAAAACTATATGTATTGATCATCTGAGAAGGAAGCCAGGACTCGGCTGTTCCAGGCTCTTCGGCTGCTGTGGGTGATTTGGAAGGCAGAAGGCATTCAGATTAAAACAAAACAAAAAAACATACTGCAAGAGCCAAAAATAAAGGCTGTTTGTTGTTGGCACAAGAGGTGTGTGGTCCGGCAACTGTGTAAAATGGCACTGTGACAACAGCCATGGGATCTGTTGCCTGTGCCCTTTGATGTCCTTCTTGATGGGTATGATGCGCATTATTAGCACGCATTATTGTGTGCATACCTTTGAGAACTATGTAAGAGCATTTTAGAAATCTTGTTTGTTAGTCGGGAGCTTGAGTTGCCCCCCCTCTCAAGCCAAGAATTCTGCTTCTTGGAATCAGAATTGCAATTGTGAGTTGAAGTTAGTTTGGCACCACCCGCACAATTCTCTCTCTTTTTGGAGCAAACATCCAAGAAATTGTTCTTGTCCCACTTGGAAAACGATCCTAATTCGTCCTAAAATAAAAGTTTTTTTTAAGCTGAGTTCTCTTGCAAAGGAAGTGCAATATGTTTTGTTGAGGACTGCCAATTTTTCACTTCCAAAATGCTTCCCCTTTGTGTCCAGAGTGCAAATCCATGGAAGGCACAACAGTTCGGATGAAAATCAGTTATTGGGCAGTAGAAAGAGCAAGACTCAGAGTCCAGTAGCACCTTAAAGACTAACAAAACTTGTGGCAGGATATGAGCTTTTGTGAGTTACTGCTCCCTTCTCCTTAATGCACTGCCCAAATTATTGGGCAGCGCATAAAGAAGAAGAGAAGAGATTGGATTTATACCCGGCCCTTCACTTCCTGAAACAGTCTCTGGGCGCATTCAGATGGGCAGCTAATCCCGCCATTGGCCCGACTGTAATTTGATCTAGATCTTTTTGATCCAGTGTTGCCTGACCAGACAGCTCCCCTGTGCATCGCTTTACAGCGTGTGACTCCCCGGTGGATTGTCTAGATGGCATCCACTGTAAGGAGCCATGCGGTCAGCTTTTTTTTTTTAAATCCTGTTTGTACATGTGCATATGCACTTCACCATCTACTTGTTTTTCCACACATGCACGGACTAAAATGGTAAAAGCACCACCAGCGGTACCGTCCTCTAGGTACCATTTAAGTTGACAGTGATGTCTGAAGATCGCCATCTATTATTGTATAATATGTTTATGTTTATATGTTCGTGTTTATAGGATAATTTTACACTGATTAATAGTTTTATCTGGTATTTTGATGTATATTTATTATGTTGTTAGCCGCCCTGAGCCTGCCTAATGGCGGGGGGGGGGATATAAATGTAAATATAAATAAATAAATAAAGTTAACAAAGTGCATAAATATTATGGGACCTTCAGAAACATTAAATTGTTTGGATCATTTGAGCTGAGCTCTGCGGCTGTCATATGCTTAAGCGGTTATGCGCACATCAATAAGACTTTTTAAAAATGGTGGCCATTTGGGCTGATTGCATGCTGCTGGAACTAGATGGGGGAAAGTCCACCATTGGCCCATCAGCCAGCTTAGAACCACCACTTTCACCACCACCGACGGGGATCGATGGGCTAATCAGGGAAGTGGCACGATTCCCAGATGTTGTTATCTGGATGTGCACTTTAAATCCATCAGGAACTTGTGCCTGGCACAGCTCAAAAGAGCCATAAGAACATGATCGCAGGGCAGCTTACAATTGCCTTTCCCTTCCCCTCCCCACTTTCCTTGAGAGAACAGCTCTGAAAGAACTTATGACTGACCCAAGGTCACACACCAGCAGCTGTAAGTGGAGGAATAGGGAATCAAGCCTGGTTTTCCCAGAGTACACACTCTTAACCACTACACAAAACTGGCTCTGTGAAGGAATCTAGCAGATCAGAACTATGGCTAGGATCCACCAAGAGCTGGGTTTGGTGGGTTATAGGAAGAGACCTACAAAATCCAACAGAATGTCCTAGATCTTGCCCTATTTTTTTTTAAAAAATGTACATGTGATAACTGTATACTAAACAACATGAATGAAATCTATATGAAGCAGGCAAAATAAGTTCAGTATGTGTGCAAAGAAAGAGCTCAACCTACACTGCTAATGAATTTTGTGAGCTAGGAAAAAATCAAATTTCAAGACCATTATTTTTGAACTCCTGTGACATTGTTATAGTTTTCTCAGGCCAGTTGGTCTAGGTAAAGGGGTATTTAAAAATAAAATGCACAGGTTATGCAGAATCCTCAAAATCCATTTTAAATTAGTAACCCTTAACACTTAATTTATGTCTTGCTATTTGTCTATTCTGTTTTTGATATATATATATTGTAGAAATCAACCCTTTTCCTTTTAGGCACCAAAAGTTATTAATTGATCCATGTGACCAGATTAACTTTTATTTTAATAATCAGTGACAGCTGTTGCCTTTTCTTCCTACTCAGGGTTATCCCTGCACAATTAGCACCTGCTGAGAAAACATCTGCCAACCATTCTGAGCCATTAACCTAACAAAGGGATGGTCAGCCAATATTTGCAACAATATTATTCCAGAGTACAATGGGAAATTTAATATGAACTCTAAGGGGGACACCCTTCACATAAAAGGAGGATCCGCCCCCCATTCTTGGGTTCTGCACACAAAATGGAAATGTTACTAGGACAGTGGCCCATCTTAGGACCTCAGCGGCCAATGCACTACCTTCCAGTGCTGGCCTCTCACTTATGCTTCTATAGCATTATGCCTCTATCACATTGTGTCGGTCTATCAAGCAATATAAGTAAGCATATGTAAAAGCTAATAATGTCCTAACATTTTAAGACTTAAAATGAAGATAATCATCACTGTATAGTGACATTTCCCTTTTCCCCCAGCAAATGGTATTTCCAAAAGAATGCAGTCCTTGTATGCTTTGTTCCACTTCAGAGCTGAAAACAAAGGGTAGCGTCTGAAGTATAAAGTGGAAGCGGCTGTATACTAAGACAAACACTGCTAAATGTCACCCGAGATTTCAGCACCCCACAGGACATAAGAGTAATGGCAATATCCACAGGCAAAAGAAGCATGACATTTGGTACTGTATGAGAGCCGTTTAAAAATATAATAAAACCAGAGCTTCTTGTTTATTAGCATGTATTTACAAGGGTGAGACTGCAGGATACTATGTAAGCAAAGAAATGTCCACAGCTACAAGTTCATGCTGTTCCTTTTGCATCTGCTGAAGCACGCCATTCTGCGGCAGCTGAATGCTTTAATTAACCAATAGTAGATAATGACATTTTTAAATACAAGAATGGATTGACGTTCTAAACTTAAAATAGAAATTGTTCTATAACAACACAACCATAAAAAATGAATCAATAATATAATACTGTAATCATTTTTTTTTTTTAAATGTGGTAGTTATCTCAGATTATGGGATAAAGTTAAATAAGCGTCTCTCTATACTTTAATCATGTTGTGACTATATATTAATTATGCATGTTGATAGGAAAAGAAAAAAAGAAGAAAAGGAAAGAATTCCTTCTCTTTGTATTTCTTCACCCAAAGAGTGATTCACACGTGGAATTCACTGCCACAGGAGGTGGTGGCGGCTACAAGCATGGACGGCTTCACAAGGGAATTAGATAAACATATGGAACAGAGATCCATCAGTGGCTATTAGCCACAAGGTATAGAACTCTCAGACCGATTTCCCATGAGGCACTGCTCCGGCTTCATTCTTCCCTTTGCCCCGATTGTGTGCTTGAATTTCCCACTATTTGCCCCACACCGCATTTTGACCCGCGGCTTCACCCAAATTTCCTCCCAGCTTCAGTGATCCTGTTTTTTGAGGCTCACTGAAGCCGCGGGGGAATTCGGGTGAAGCCATGGGTCAAAATACGGTGTGAGGCAAATAGTGGGAAATTCAAGCATGCGATCAGGGCAAAGGGAAGAACGATGCCGGAGCAGTACCTTGTGGGAAATTGGTCTCAGTCTGGGGCAAGTGATGCTCTGTATTCTTGGTGCTTGGGGGGGGGGGGGGGAACAGTGGGAGGGCTTCTAGTGTCCTGGCCCCATTGCTGGACCTCCTGAGGGCACCTGGTGTTTTTGGCCACTGTGTGACAAAGTGTTGGACTGGACAGGCCACTGGCCTGATCCAACAATGGCTTCTCTTATGTTCTTATTTATGCTGAATGTTGAGCTCTCTACCAATGCCTTAATTTGCTTGCTTTTTACTTTCTTTTCTTTTCTTTGCTGTTATGTGTACACACTGTAGGTTGTTCTTCTGTATGGGGAGAGGGGTGCGTACTTGATGTTTATGTCTTTTTAAAATATTTAAATAAAAATATTTTTTTTAAAAAAATGTGTTAGTTATGGAAAATTCCTTACCCCAAGAAACTGACCTCAGGTATTGTCATGGTCCAAAAGGAGACGAGGGGCTCTGAGGCTTCAAAGGGCGCTTAACATTAAAAAAAATCTCATATATCCTAGCTGTTCCAGGCTGTTAGTGCCCCTTATTTATTTTATTTCTTTACTTTATTTATACTCCCCACCTTTCTCTCCAGTGGGGACACAAAATGGTTTACATCATTCCCCTCTCCTCCATTTTATCCTCTCACAATGGTGAGGTAAGTTATGTTGAGAGTGCATGGCAGGCCCAAGGTCACCCAGCAAGCTTCCATGGCAGAGTGAGGGACTGAGCCACTGCATCCCACTCCTATGGAACCTTGGATTGACCAAAGGGCCTTGATTTGATGTGAAAAGAGATGTAGGCTGATTTTACATCTCCCCTCTAAAGTAGTTTGACTGCTGTCTTTTCCTGTGCTGATTTCACAGTGGTGTGAAATTTCACTCCAGGGGGTTTAAGTGCACTAAGAAACCACAATTGTTTAAAGCAGAATAAAACGGTATTATACTAGCTTGACCACAGGAGGGCAATTAGTAGATATGGACATTTCAGTGGCAGCACGGTTTCACACTGCACAGAGGTATGGGCAGGTTTTTTTGGAACTAGAATGATTCCAGCGGGAAAGTCAGATGTAAAATCAGCCGTAGTTTCCCCTCAGATCTGGCATCCTTAAGACCAAACATACTTATGGTTTTTCACTCCCACTTTCCTGTTGTTTTAAAGTCAGGAGATTTCTGAAAGATACTGCCTCATACTTCTGGTCTGTTTTAAGATATGGATCCTTTGGGGGTGCACACATAACTGGTGTTAATTTGGGCCAGGGGGCTATGTAACGTCTCTCCCAACTCACCACTTTCCTCTTCCTTCCTCTGGCCCTTGTGGTCCATCTATGAGAAAGCCACAACCCATTTTGAGGTTCCAGTCTACAGTCTGAGAAACACCAATCATACTAGTACTGGGAACATGCTCTACAACACAGTTCCTCCACGCACACATGGAGCCTACCAGCACTTCCCTAGGAAGCCACTGAGCTTTTCAGAAAGTGAGTGAGGACTCTGTAAGGTAGCACTTATTATTGGCAGGCCTTAGTAAAATGAAAGAGTTTCCCACAGCTGCAATAGCAGCTGCAGGAGGATCCGGAGGACTGATAAGCACCTGGGCTTTCCTTAGTCAGTGTGTGGTTCCATTCCTCCTTCAGCCTTTCCTTTTCATTCTCCAGCTCTTTTTTCTCTCCCACTATGGGTTTTTCTTCATTTATTTTGGGTCCCCTTGTCTTTTCCCACCCTCTGTGGCAGTTATTTTGGATTTGGCTCCACTTCCTGTGGTAGCCATTTTGGAGTTGGCTCACCACCCCCTCTGAAAATTCTGCAAGCTGCAAAAAGTTTGAGAACCCCCACTCTACAAATACCAGTCAAAAGGCAGCCAGTTTGGTGTAGTGGTTAAGAGTGCAGATTCTTATCTTGGAGAAATTGGTTTGATTCCCCACTCCTCCACATCCAGCCAGCTGGGTGACCTTGGGTCAATCATAAGTTCTCTTAGAGTTGTTCTCTCTCAAGAGCAATTCTTTCAGAGCTCTCTCAGCCCTACCTACCTCACAGGGTGTCTGTTGTAGGGAGAGGAAGGAAAGGTGATTGTGAGCTGCTCTGAGATGCCCAGTAAAGGGTAGGGTATAAATCCAATCTCCACCTCCTCCTCCTCCTCCTCCTCCTTTTTCTTCTTCTTCCACAAATTTTTCTTCTACTTAACTTTATATTTATGATCACATTGTTCAGATTTGTTAAAGATCCTACATATCGCTGTTGAAGGCCTTTCAGGCTTATAGAACAATTTAACAACTTAAAACATTTTGTTAATGTTTAAATATATCACAATTCCTTTGTACACTCTCTCTCTCTCTCTCTCAAATGTGCAAGTTTTTGGGAAAAAAAGGAAGGAACTATGAAGGTTTGCCTCTTACCACTGAATGTCACATTGCTACCACCTTCAATAAACACTGGCACATTATAATTACCCCTGTATTCAAATGATCTCGTGCTCCTGCAATTTGAATATCTGGTGCCCAGTATAATACAGGCCAACAGAGTTCTAGCAAATGACAGTCTTGTCCTCAGTGTGTATGTTTTTAAAGGGAATCCAAAATGAATGTCTTTATGCTGTTATCTTGATGGTTTAGGTAGAAGAACTGAGTTTTCAGATGTTTGGGTATGAAAATCAGCTTTGCCCATTCTCTGGAGGTATTTATGATTTCTGTGCTTCCAGAGCTGGGTGGACCATTAGGACAACCTAGGCAATTGCCTAGGGTGCCACTAGGGTCGCCAGGTCCGGGTTGGAAAATACCTGGAGACTTTGCAGGTGGAGCCAGGAGAGGGTGGGGTTTGGGGAGGGGAGGGGAGGGGCCTCAGCATGGTACAATGCCATAGAGTCCACCTATCAAAGCATCCATTTTCTCCAGGGGAGCTGATCTCTGTCAGCTGGAAATCAGTTGCAAAAGCGGGAGATCTCCAAGCCGCCCCCCCCCCCCCCCGGAAGCTGGCAACCCTAGGTGCCACAGTGGATGCCAGTTCGAGGTGTGCCAAAAATCCCCATGCTGAGCTACTGTCCTCCTCCTCCTCCTCCTCTCTTTCAGGCTCCTCTGCTGCCCTCGTACTGCCAAGAGGTTGCTGCTGTCTGCACCTGTGTGCCCAGTGGGGCAGGCACAATCAAGGGTGGAGGGGATGGAGCAGCTGGTGTGCCTGCCCACTAGTCAGGACTGTGCCATGGCTGCACTTTCCCAGCCAGGTGATCAGGTGGCAATCTGGAGAGACACCAGAGAGCTCTTCCTTGGCCTCTTCACTGGCTGCTTAGGAAAGGGCACACATGAGGATGCGCCTGCCTTAAAGGGGTCTCCACACCCTCCTGGCTGCAGGATGTTAGGCGAGGACTGACGGAAGGGTGTGATTGCCAACTGTGCCAGCTGTCAGCTATGCTGCCATAGCAAGTGGGGGTTGGGTGATGGAGGCTGGGTGAAGCCTGTATTGAAAACATATGTCTCTTGGTATTTTAACTTTTGTTTCTTGTTCTGTGTCATCTCTCTGCCTGGGTCTGACCTTGGTGCCTAGTTGCTTCTATTCCCCTGGGAACCTGTATGCGTTAGTTTAGGCATGCTTGCTTGCTTGCTGCGATTGGCTCTCTTCCATCCCGGGGTGTTCTTTGAATTCTGTATAACTTCCCAACTCCCGCCTGGAGAGCCATTCCTGACACAAAGTGTGTACAGATGACCTGCCTTTCCTGATCTCAATAAACTGAATCCTGGTTAAGGACTGTTGTTGGGACTAATTGCTGTGGGACGCTGACACCAGCCTGCTATCTGTGCTGGTTCCCTCATGGGTTCCTGTCTGCTGTGACATCCTAGAAGGCTTCACACACACACCCCAACTCTGTATGGTGCCTTAGCTGGGCATCCGGCCTGCCTGCTGCCCTTACTTGTGCTGTGGCCATAGGAAACAGTGCTGCTGAGTCATTGTGCTGGGAAAGTCATTTTGCTGATCTCGCCTTGCTACATTCAAGTTGGCTGGTAAGTTGGAGGGGCAGCGCCCACCTTTGCCCAAGCCTCTTGTTGGTAGCCACTGGTGAGAACCCCAAATGCTACAATGACAATGAGATAAACTCACCTGGCCCTTCACACAAAATCTGTAAAGATATAGCTGTTTCTAAGGGAAGGGGGGGTTTACAATGGCTCCCTGTGGAATTACAGGAAGGAGAATGGCGTTGATTAGGATGCCAGTACCATATTTCTAGTGTTGTTAATGTTGAGAATTAATAGTGTGCAATTTTACTCAGTATTTGTGGAACAAAGACATATGGCTAAATTAGATTTTAAGACTAGGAAGCACCTGAAAAACTCAGTGTCAGAACCTTTGAGGAGCCAATTGGAACTGATTCAAATCCTCACAACCCTAAGAAGAAGAAGAAGAAGAAGAAGAGATTAAATTTATATCCCGCCCTTCACTCACTTAAGAGTCTCAGAGCGGCTTACAAACTCCTTTCCCCTCCCCTCCCCACAACAGACACCCTGTGAGGTAGGTGGGGCTGAGAGGGCTCTTTCCCAAGCTGTCCTTGAGGGACCAGCTGGTACAGAGCTATGGCTTGCCCAAGGCCATCCAGCCAGGTGCAAGTGGAGGAGTGGGGAATCAAACCCGGTTCTCCCAGATGAGAGTCCGCACACTTAACCACTACACCAGACTGGCTCTAAGCTATCAGAGCTAGTGCAGTGTTTTAAGTTTACCTATTTCTCAAATCCATTTTAAGCTTGGGCATGTTTTTAAGGTGGATGCCTGGTTGAGATGTTGTGAACTCTGGCCCATTATGCACACACAGCTTCCTGCAGAGAATCCGAGCAGTCAAGCCTTTAAGTTTGACTTTGAATTCTATGCCTGCAGTACACACCATTCTTTTTTTTCCCCTCTGGTGTATTTATTCTGCAGCTGCAACTAGGAAATACTGGAGAGCCAAGCTGGTATTGCTGCGCCTGCAGGGCACCAATGGTGCCCTGCAGGTGGAGCTCAGCACAGCCTTCTCCTGCCATCCAGTTTAAATTGGATGGCAGGAGAGGGCAGGCCAGCTGGGATTGCTGTGCCTGCAGGGAGCTGATGGTGGAAGGAGAAGGCAGGCCAGCTGGGAGTCATTTTTTTCAGTGATCTAAGACTAGCGATAGTCTCAGATCACTAGACTCATTCCGCTTGTTAAAAAAAATTAAAATGTGGGTGGTGGAGTGGCCTTCGAGAGGTGAGGACAGGATGGGAGGAGGGATCCGAGGGAATCTGTATGCATTCTAATTACCTTAAGCTTGAAAGTGAAGCAAGGAAAAAACTGGCACAAAAGCACTCTCAGAAAACCTGGGGATAACAGTGAATGGAAAATGAACAGAGCACTGAAGGGAGGAAAAACAGTGCAGGGCGAAAAAGAAAACCCAACAGACATGCATGGTGAAAGCGAGGCAAAACACCCATGCATAATAGCCAGTATCATAATGCCCCTGTATAAATCGATGGTGCGACCTCATTTGGAGTACTGTGTACAGTTCTGGTCGCCACGCCTCAAAAAAGATATTATAGCATTGGAAAAAGTGCAGAAAAGGGCAACTAGAATGATAAAAGGGTTGGAACACTTTCCCTATGAAGAAAGGTTGAAGCGCTTGGGGCTCTTTAGCTTGGAGAAACAACGGCTGAGGAGTGACATGATCAAGGTTTATAAGATTATGCACGGGATAGAGCAGGTAGAGAAAGAAGTCCTTTTCTCCCTTTCTCATAATACAAGAACTCGTGGGCACTCCATGAAATTGCTGAGCAGTCGGGTTAGAACAGATAAAAGGAAGTACTTCTTCACCCAAAGAGTGATTAACACATGGAATTCACTGCCACAGGAGGTGGCGGCGGCTACAAACATGGAATGAGATAAACATATGGAGCAGAGGTCCATCAGTGGCTATTAGCCACAAGTATAGATAGGAACTCTCCGTCTGGGGCAAGTGATGCTCTGTATTCTTAGTGCTTGGGGGGGGGGAGGCAACAGTGGGAGGACTTCCTGCCCCCACTGCTGGACCTTCTGAGGGCACCTGGTGTTTTTGACCACTGTGTGACAGAGTGTTGGACTGGATGGGCCACTGGCCTGATCCAGCGTTGGCTTCTGTTATGTTCTTATGTTCTTAATAGGCCTGTGATGAGAATTAACCCAGTTGCAAGTTGGCAGTCGCTGGTATAACCTGCAAATATTACACTGGGAGAGAGCTTACAGGAGTTCTGTAAAGAGACAACAAATTTTTGATCAGTCAGTTCATGAAGCTTCCCTAAGCTTGGGACTTGTGAATTAGTTTAGACAAGCAGTAGGACCCGCGGTACTTGCGGGGGGGGGAGGTGAGCCTCTCTCCCCTCCCTCCCCCTGCCCTCCCTGAAAATCGGCAGTGGTGGCAAGACCCGTTGCTCACCGAGGCTTTCCCCCCGCCCTTCCCGTCCCCTCCAAAATTGGTGGTGGCGGCAAGACCCGCCGCTCGCTGAGGCTCTACCCCGCCCTCCTGGGAAATCGGCAGTGGTGGCAAGAACCGCCGCTCGCCGAGGCACTCCCCCCCGGCCCGCTCTAGCATTTCCCTCCCTCCTTCCCACCCCCTCCCCCAGCTCCCAGGCCTGAGCGGCCAAGCGCTGCTTGGGTCGCCACTTCTCCCCCTCCCCCGTTCACTGCCTCCCCCCTCTCCTGCCCCCTGCCCCCTGCCCCCTTCCAGAGCCGGCAGCACGGCTAGGTGCAAGGCTCACAGCGCCGCCTCCCCCGCCTCCCCCCTCCCCGCCCCCTCTCTCCTTCCAGAGCCAGCGGCGTGGCTAGGCCCGAGGCCCGCCACGCCACCTCCCCCCTCCCGACTGCAGACCCCTGCTGTCTCCGCCCGCCCACCGCAGCCAAGGTAAGCTCGTTCCCTGCGCATGCGCAGGGAATGTTTTTTTACTTTTCGGGGGATTTAAATATCCCCCCAAAATTTTTTCAAACCTCTTAGATTTTTCTGCAGGCGGGGGGGATCACCCCCCGTTTGCAGAACCCCCTCCCCCCCCAGTGCCCCCCCACGCGGATTTAGGTATCCGCACAGGGGTGGGCCACTTGGGAATTAATATATAGATATTGTACTGCTCCCTGATACCTTGAAAAGAGGGTTGTCAACCTTCAGGTGGCACCTGGAGATCTCCCATTATTACAAGGGATCTTCAGATGACAAAGATCAGTTTCCCTGGAGCAAATGGCTGCTTTGGAGGGTGGGCTCTATGGCACCATACCCTGCTGAGGCCCCTCCCCTCCCCAAATCTCACCCCTCCCAGGCTCCACCTCCAAAATCTCCAGTTATTTCCCAACCCAGAGCTGGCAACCCTACTTGAAAAACAACACTTGGCCCTTCCCACAATTCTCCCAGAGTCGTATTTTCATGTAAAAATGGGAAATCACTTTCAACAGTCGTGTAACCTGCTTGGCGCAAAAGATTGATCAAAAATGCAGTTTGATTGGGGGGGGGGATACTTTCCTTTAATTCAAAATATTTGTATGCCCGCCTCTCTCCTCAGCATCACAAACTATATGGAAATTCAGCCCAGTCCAACAGTAGCTGGTACTTCTGCTGCAGTGACTGGATCCCTCATGGTAAGCAAAGTTGAGCGGCAGTTGCCTAGCAACTCTCTACAAGGAAGACTTTCAAACCGGCTACAGTAGTCTGGTTTGGGGGGAGAGGAAGCCATGCCTGGAGGTGATGTTTGTGAGAACAATGGAGAGTGGCTCCCTTTGTGAAACAGCTGCCTCAGACAAGACATCTGAGGTAACCCCCTCTCCAAAACATTCATTGAAGCCATAGCTCCTGCCGCCAAACGAATACTGTGGGCTCAGGCACTGTTTTCTGTGATGTCTGGAGGCGGGTCGAAAGTTTCCCAACCTTCCTCCTGTTATTTTACTTTCTGCTATGCCATTTGTGAAATCTTAATGAATGGGAAGGGCAGCTCCTTGCAGAGAATGACTGAGATATAATGCAACAGGCCGTCCAGAGCTGCCAAGAGGAATAGTTTTCCTCTGTGTGGGGATCAGCCAAAAGCTGATAAATGTGTTTCATTCTCAGATATGACATGCAGAGTGCCTGGATACTTACATTCTATGAAAGTGGGCACAAGACCTACCTCCTGGGCATCTTCCAGAGAACGTATGTCATCTTTACTATCACAGCGTTATATGATCCATTTGCCAGGAGAATTCCACATTCTATTGGTCAGCCTGCTTCCTTTATCAACAAACAGTGATATTTCAAAATGTGACTTCTGGCACTGGAATGTCCAGCATGTAAATGAGAACTGTTCTCTGGGGCTTGGATACGGCCACCTTTTTTTTTTTTACTCCATCTCACCCAATTCTCCTCCATACTACAGCTCTTGTTTTTATCTGTGCAGGTCTCCATGATCCCTAGCATATATTTTTCAGTACTCAGAGAGAAGAAGAAAAGATTGGATTTATACCTCTCCCTTAACTACGCAAAGGAATCTCAGAGCGGCTTATGATCTCCTTTCCCTTCCCGTCCCCACAACAGACACCCAGTGAGGTAGGTGGGCCTGAGAGTGCTCTTTCAAGAACTGCTCCTGAGAGAACAGCTCTGAGAGAACTTGTGACTGACCCAAGGTGACACCAGAAGCTGCATGTGGAGGAGTGGGGAATCAAACCCAGTTCTCCCAGATTAGAGTCCACGCTCCTAACCACTACACCAAACTGACCGCCTCCCTTTTTTACCAGTACAAAACGTGGTTGGATCCAACCCAGGAATTGGAGTAAGAGAAGAAAAAGAGAATGGATTTATATCTCGCCCTTCACTCACTTGGAGTCTCAGAGCGGCTTACAAACTCCTCTCCTTTCCCCTCCCCACAACAGATACCATGTGAGGTAGGTGGGGCTGAGAGAGCTCTGAGACAACTGTCCTTGAGAGAACAGCTGGTACAGAGCTATGGCTTGCCCAAGGTCATCCAGCCAGGTGCAAGTGGAGGAGTGGGGAATCAAACCCGGTTCTCCCAGACTAGAGTCCGCACACTTAACCACTACACCAAAGCAGCAGGGGAGGCCTTCGCTGCTCTGATAGGGTAAAGGTTGCCAGCCTCCAGGTGTTGGCTGGAGATCTCCCAGTGACTGAAACCACTTCCACGGACACTGTGGAAGGTGGACTCTATGTCATTATATCCCATTGAAGTCCCTCTCCTTTCCAAATTCTACCTTCCTCAGGCCCCACCTCCGAAATCTTCAGGTATTTCCCAGCATGGAGCAGGCAACCCTAGTTGCCATCTTCCAGGTATGGCCTTTATTTCTCCCAGTATTGTAATTGATCTCCTGGAGGAAACAGCAGCATTGGAGAGTGGACTCTATGGAATTACATCCCTGCTGAGCCCTCTGTTGTCTCCAAGCGCTGCCCTCCACAGGATCTACCCCTGATTCCCCAAGACTTTCCCAAGCCAGAGCTGACAACCCTACTTGGGTATAGGTAAAGGTAAAGGTTCCCCTTGCTCAAAAGCCAGTCAAATCCGATTCTAGGGTTGTGGTGCTCATCTCCATTTCCAAGCCGAAGAGCCAGCGCTGTCCAAAGACATCTCCATGGTCATGTGGCCAGCATGACTAGACACCAAGGTGCACAGAACGCTGTTACCTTCCCACTGAAGCAGTCTTGCTTTTGAACTGCTAGGTTGGCAGGAGCCGGGGCCAGAGACGGGAGCTCACTCCGTCACACGGCACTCGGGTCTCGAACTGCCGAACTACTAACCTTCCGGTCTGCAGTTCAGTGTCTTAACCACTGAGCCACCGTGGCTTCCCACTTGGGTATAACCCATGCTTATTTACCCTGAACTAACTGTCTTCTTCAGTATCTCAGAGTTTCACTGAATTATTCTTGCTGGTGCCATTTTCCTTACTCTGACCATAAGCATATAATTCATGCATATCCAGCAAATTTTCAACAGAATAACACCCAAATCTGGATCACTTGGATTCCACTACATTTACACCATTTTACCATCTGTCATCTATGTATCATCTATCCATCTAATTTTTGTCACGCCCTTTCTCTGAAGAGTTCAGTAGCATACACAGATTTCCCATCTTCCATTTTATCCTCACAATAACCCTGTGAAGCAGGCTAGGCTGAGAGAGAGTCTTAAGGTTACTTCATGATTAAGTGGGGATTGGAACTCAGGTCTCTCAAGTCCTAGCCTGACACGCTGATCATTATGCCATGCTGGCTCACCATTTCACTACAGTTTTACAGCACAGCAATGTGAGTCCATCCTAAAGAATAAAAAGGAATTGCACATTCATGTGTAGAAATAACACAGCTGGGAGTTATAAGTGGGATTTAGGAACTGATCAGGAGACAGTGTGCTGTTTAAAACCGTTGTGCTGAAGAACAACCTCTTTCTGAATTCTGTGCAGAAAGCCTGCAGCTTATACATGCCATGTTTGGATGTGATTTTATTGAGATAACTTATTCATTCATGCCCTTAATGCATTTCTCTGCTACGGTCCTGAAAGCAATCAAGGGACCCCCTGTGGATTACAGGGATGGATTAAACATAATAATGAACTTCTGCAAAGACAAAAAAAGTGGATAAAATTGGGGAATAGAAACAGAAAAAGCTCTGTTGCCAAAGCTCCACAATCGTGGACTGGCTAAACATATTCAGATATCAACTACGGCTGTGTCTTCACAGCACTGAATATTGCCATAATGCATTGTGCTATAGCAATCACTCACGACTGGATTCTTCTGTGAAGATAAGCTAATCCTGTAATGAGGGACTGCTCCTGTGCAGGGGTAGCTTACCTTTTAGGGATGCCAGCCTCCAGGTGGGACCTGGGGGTCCCCTGGAATTACAGCTCATCTCCAGACCATAGAAATCGGTTCCCCTGGAGAAAGGGGCTGCTTTGGGGGGGTGGAGGGGCACTCTATGGATTCTATGGCATTGTCCCCCACTGAGGTCCCTGTCCTCCCCAGGCTCCATCCCCAAATCTCCAGGAGTTTCCCAACCTGGATCTGGCCACCCTACCCCCATATCCCCTGCTATTAACCAGGGAGGACTTGGCAACCCTATTACCTTATATTTAATGAAAGCTATTCCTGAGTATTGAAAATACCCAAGCTACTTCCCACCTGCCCTGACCTGGGTGATACAACTTAGCCCAATCTTGGAAGCTAAGCATGGCCAGATCTAGTTAGTACAGGGAGGGGAGACCACCAAGTCCAGGGTTCCTACTAGGGTTGCCAGACTCCAGGTGGTGGCTGGAGATCTCCAGCTGTTACAACTGATCTTCTGACGAGATCAGTTTGTCTGGAGAAAACGGCTGCTTTGGAAGGAGGTCTCTGTGGCACTATACCCCATTGAAGCCCCTCCTCAGACATCACCCTCCACTCCCAAATCATCCAGGTATTTCTCAACCTGGACCTGACAGCCCTATCCTACACAGAGGCAGGCCATGGCAAACCACCTCTGTCCATCTCTTGCCTTGAAAACCCAATGGAGTCGCCATAAGTCAGTTGCAGCTTGATGGCGCTCTCCGCCACTGCACTTCCCTCCCAACCCGCCAGCATGTGACCATTTTTTTTGTTTGTTTGTGTGTCTTTGTGTCCTAGGACCAGAACACGAAGTAGGATGACCACCAGAAAAGAATTAATCAGCTAAAATGCACTGGGGGGGGGGGTTGGGGGGGAGAGAACTATCAAAGAAAAGTTTTTACTTTTTTTAAAAGATCCAGGGCAGATCTGTTGGCAGTGTTTTTTCTGGTTCTTTTATTGCAGCACATCCTGCTCTGCAGCAGCTGGCAAGCCACCAATAGCTCATAAGCTACCTGTTGGAGACCTCTGATATAGGACAGCAGTGCAGTATCCAAGGAAGCTGGGGATGCAGCCTAAGGTTAAATGTGACCTCCAAACTATGGAGATCAGGCCCCCTGGAGATAGGTAGCTGCTTTAGAAGATGGACTCTATAGAATCATATCCGTGCTGAACTCTCTCCCATCTCTACACTCTGCCCTGCCAGGTGCCACCTGCAAATCTCCAGAAATTTCCCAAAGAGATGGCAACTCTAAATGTGGCCACCATTGAAAGCAGCAGCTGAGTTTATTCCTCCATTCTTCATATTTAGTGATACAAAAGGCTACTGTAGGATGGGAAGATCAGTGACTGTCAGTACTTTCCACTGACAAATTGTGGGTCCCCCAGTCCATTGATTCCTATCAGTAGTGGCATTCAATTCATGGAACTCACTCCCTAGATCTCTATTATATTCATACTGATGGCTCTTACCAATGAAAAAGTAAATGAAAAGGCTTTTTCCACCTGCGGAAAACCCCTTCCATTGGTGGAGAAGGGTTGTTTTGCTGATCGCCTCCTCCACTAGAAATCCCCACTTGGCTCTCATGCTGTTTATAAGGTTTCCTCCATTGCCACCAGGAGCAGACATGGAGAAGGACTTGGTGAACTGGCTGTGGTGGGAAAGTAGAGGCAGAGGTAAACCTGTTCCTTGAGCTTTTTGCTATTTGTAGTTCAGGGGGCAAAAGTCAGTGTAATTTCCCCAGGCTTTTAGTTGTTTTCATGGGCTTTCAATAGTTTTTTTTTTTTTAATAGGAATGATTTCAGATCAATGAGCCCTTCTCTTTCTGCCCAAAAATCTTCATTTTGATTTTGCACCTCCTTTGTGCAAATGGAAGAACTAGATCAGAGTCCATAGTGCCTTAAAAACCAACAGACTCAAACAGACTTGAATTAATTATCCAGTTGTTTTTGTTGTTGAGAATAAAAAGTATTTTTACAAAAAAACGACAACCAAAAAATGAACAGGCTTTCCAGGGTATAAGCTTTTGAGAGTTAAAACTCTCTTCTTCAGATGTGAAGTATCTCTCAAATATTTATGCCCTGGAAACCTTGTTGGTCTTTAAAGTGCTGCCAGACTTTAATCTAACACTTCGGCCATAGACCAACATGGCTACTGACCTGAAACTATCCATCCAAATGGTTTAATGTTTAGCTTTGACTATGATTCCTTTGTTTTGGCATTGGTTTCATCATACCATCCCCCCCCCCCAAATGTGCATTTTTCAATGTTATTTCAACATTATACTTTGCATGCATATATTAAGCAACACATTGTTATATAAAAATGCCTTCTAGAGTGCACGTGTGCAGTTGACAAACAAATCCACAACAAGAACAACCAAAAGCAGAGTATCAAAAGGGTTGCATGTAAATGAATTTCAAAAGAAATTATTCCTTGTTTGTCCATCTCTACTGTTTATGCTTTCAGTTGTTTCTAATATGTTAATGTAAACCAGGTTTTAAAATTTCTGGTTTGCTCTTTGTATTGTTTTATTATCCTTGTTGATGTATTTTTAGTTATTCTATGGGAACCATTCTAAGTAGATCTACACAGAAGTGAGCCCCTTTTATAAAATGGGGCATGCTCCCAGCTAAGTGGGTATAGGACTGTAGCCTGCAGTCCTATGCACATTTACCTGGGAGTAAACCACTTTGAATAATGAGGTACTTACTTCTGAGCAGTTCTAATTGGAGTGATCCTAAGCAGATCTATTCAGAAGGTATGCCCCATTTTATTCAGAGTGGCTTACTCCCAGGAAAGTATTCTAAAGGATTATAGCCTATGCCTTCTTAACAGCTACGTCTCAGAAAGGTGGGCTATACCAATTTTAAATAAATGAAAATAAAACTGGTCCGCTGCCTAACTGGCACTGATCCCCTAGTGCACAGTGTAGGTGACATTATAGAAAAAGAAGTCTGGGAGACAACCAGTTCAGTCTTTTGTCCTTGGCAAAGGGGTTCCAGCAAGAGAGAAGATAACATATCCAATGTGATTTTTCACACTTTTTGGACTTGGATCACCTGTCCTAGTTACTTTACCTTTTGGATCTCTGTAATCATGTTTGGTATAGTGTGTGTTCACAGAAAAAAAATCCCTTATTTCTGTTTCCCTCTACCGTTCCTTTCTTCCTACTTTTTTTCCTTTCCTATTCTCTTTTCTTTCCTGAGAGCCAGTTTGGTGTAGTGGTTAAGTGATCGGACTCTAACCTGGGAGAACTGGGTTTGATTCCCCACTCCTCCACATGCAGCTGCTGGTGTGACCTTGGGTCAGTCATAAGCTCTTTCAGAGCTGTTATCTCAAGGGCAGTTCTCTTAGCTCTCTCAGCCCCACCTAGCTCACAGGGTATCTGTTGTGGGGTGGGGAAGGGAAAGGAGATTGTAAGCCACTCTGAGACTCCTTCGGATAGTGAAGGGCGGGGTTTAAATTCAATCTCTTCTTCTTCTTTTTTACTCTTTTAAATTAAAGTTTGTGTCTGTGTTAATGTTTGTGAAGACCCAACATGAGATGGATTGACTCAGTCAAGGAAGCTGCAGCCCTCAGTTTGCAAGACCTGAGCAAGGCTGCTAACGAGATGACATTTTGGAGGATGTTAATGCATAGAGTCCCCATAAGTCAGAAGCAACTTAACAGCACTTAACACACTGAGACACAGTCCTGACCTGGATAGTCCAGGCAAGCCCAGTCTCGTCAGATCGCAGAAGCTAGGCAGGGTCGACTCTTGGATGGGAGACCTCCTTGGAATATCAGAGGCAGGAGGAGGGGGCAGGCTTTATTCAGGCACCTCTCTGGATATCCTCCAGGCCTCCCAGTTGGGGTCAGTCACCAGAGGCTGCCATGACTTCCAGGTGCACACATACTCACATGCACACACATATTAAAAAAATACACATACCCCAAAAAAACCCCACACAGAGACACAATGTTTGGGATGAGGGACACCGACTGCTTGTGCAGTGCCAGAAATACAGTTACAATATACCGAGGATTTGAAAATCTTGAGGATATGATATATTCACACTATCCATCCTGTCTTCTCCTTTCCTGAAAACATTCTGCGTGTCTCTTAAAACATTTTAGCATTTTTAAGTTATTTTTAAAAATCTTGATGTCATCCTTATTGTGGTCATAATAACTCTCATATTACACACACACACACACACAAATGAACACATGAAGCTGCTTCCTACAAAATCTGTCTACTAGCACATCAGTCAGTATTTTCTACTCTGACTGGCAGTGGCACTCTATGGTAGGGTTAATAGCCTCCAGGTGGAGCCTGGAGATCTCCTGCTTTTGCAACTGATCTCCAGCTGACAGAGACCAGCTCCCCTGGAGAAAATGGCTGCTTTAAAGGGTGGACTCTATGGCACTGGATCATGCTGAGCCCCCTCCCCTCCTCAAACCCTGCCCTCTCCCAGATCCATCCCCAAAGTCTCCAGGTATTTTCCAACCCAGACCTGGCAAACCTACTCTATGGTCTCAAGTAGAGGTCTTTCCACATTACGTACTACCTGCTCCTTAAGTGAGGAATTGAACCTGGGGCCTTCTGTATGCCAAGCTGATGCTCTACCGCTGAGTAGGGTTGCCAGCCTCTAGGTGGGGCCTGGGGATCTCCCGCTTTTACAACTGATTCCCAGCTGACAGAGCTCAGCTCCCCTGGAGAAAATGGCTGCTTTGGAGGGTGGGCTCTATGGCATTGTACCATACTGAGGCCCCTCCCCTCCCCAAACCTCACCCTCTCCCGGCTCCACCCCCAAAGTCCCCAGGTATTTTCCAACCCAGACTTGGCAACCCTACCACTGAGCCACAGCTAGGGTTGCCCGGCCTGTAGTTCTCCCAGAATTACAACTGCTCCATACTACAGAGATTGCCATACTACAGAGATCAGTTTCCCATGGAGTGGAGCTTTGGATGGTGGACTCTCTAGCAACACAGCCCAGGTGAACTCTCTCCCCAAACTTCACCCTCCCCTGTCTCCACCCCCAAAACCAGGGCTGGATTAAGGCCAACTGAGAAGCACAGCCCAACAATGATGCCCCTCAACCCTTCCATTGCTTAACTGACAAGCCATGAAGATTCAATAAGAACTGAAGGTGAAAAAAGAGATTAAAAATTCAGTTTTTGGGGGCGTGGCGAGGCATCGGTAATGGCGGTCGCATAGCTCTGCTGCTCCGTCTCCCGAAAACCTTCCCGACGCTGAAATAAACACCCGCACGATTAAAACACCTCAGAAAACAACCAAAATATGGGCAAAGGAGACCTCTTGAAATCTAAATCATCTCTGGCGGCAGCACGCTCCATTAAGGAGCACTTTGAAGCAGATTTGAATCGACCGATACAAGCCCCTAAAGAAAACAAAATGGCAGCCGCCATAAAAACAACGGAGAAAACTCACCCGGACTCCACAGACTCAGCAGTTTTAACTTACTTAAAATCCATGGAAGCTAGCCTGTTGGAGAGCATGTCTGCACTTACAACTCAGCTGAATGATATCAAAGTTTCAGTGACTCAAGCTGTGACGCAGGCAGAATCAGCTCTGGAAAGAAGTTCCATGAATCAGGCCAGTATTAATTCTTTAATTGAAATCTCCTCTGAGCATAATGAGAGACTTATTCGTATTGAAGCTGAAATGAAAACTGCAAATTTAAAATTTCGTGGGATCCAGGAGGAAGCTGAACAAAATACTGAGCTAATTTCATTTATGGCATCCTTCATTGCTAAGGCTTTGCAACTGGAAGAGGGACTGGTTCCAGTAATAACAAATGCAATTCGAATCAGCCCAAAATCAGCTATAAGGAAATCTATTTCTAGAGATATTGTTATTACTATCCCAGATGCAAGAGTGAGAAAGTGCATTTTAATGGAGGCTAAAAATCCTGACATATTCCAATTTGAAGGCGATCAGGTGGCAGTATTCCCTGATATACCATGAGAAGTCTTACTGATCACAGAAGAAAATTGAAAACAATGACCAAATGCCTGCAAGATATGCACCACATGTATAGATGGATGCCATCTGGGAAGTTGTATGTTTACCATCAGGGACAACATCTCTCTGCCTGGGATGAAGAAAGTGGAAGAGATCTGCTGAATGCTCTGCAAAGCGAGTCCCCAATGGAGCAAGAAGGAAAACGATCTGCTAAAAGAAAAAACCTTTTTCTTATGTCCCTGATGAAGTCCAGCAAGATTCCTATACATGCTGGCACTGGCTGAATAGCCTCAGTAGTAGATATGACTCTGAAGGTCAATATAGATAAGTTTAATGTTAAGGTTTTGCTTATATTTTATATGTTTAATATGTCAACAATTTTTCATTTATGTACATAGTAGTTATCTTGGTCACTAAAATGTGGGCAGTCAAATGCTTATATTAAAAAAAAAACAGTGAAGGGAAGAGGGAGGGGGGTGATTGGATCTAGTGGGCTCACTCCAAAAACAGATTCAGGTGACAGAATTGTTCTGTCTTCCTCCTGTGTGGAGGACCCCTGTTTTCTGTAGAATTTATAGTTGTATAGTGTATTTCTTTGATAAGGTTGTTCAGGGGGATTGTGTGAGGGTGGGTAAGGATTAGGGAGGCGAGGGGTGGGGGGAGTTGTGGGGGGGTTGTTTGTTTTTTCTTCTTTTTTTCTCTTTTGTTGATAGATAATATAGTGTAGATTAGTTAAACCCATAGTTTATGACATTTTATTAAGCTTTATAGTTCATAGACAGTAACCTTATTAGAAGTATGGAAGTTTATAAATTTAGAACTTTGAATGTCAGAGGATTGAATAATTGTATGAAATGAAGGAAAGTACTGAAAGAACTTTTAAAAAACAAAAACAGATGTTGTATTTATGCAGGAAACACATTTAAAACACGCAGAGCAACCAATTCTGAATACACAGTGGTATCCTCATCAATATAAATCTCCTGGCTCCTCTAAAGCTAGAGGAACAGCTATTTTATTAGCAAAAACATTACATTTTGTTTGTAAGGATCAGCTTATAGATGCACAAGGTAGATTTTTGTTTGTTAAAGGCCAATTAGATGAAGAAGTGGTGATATTAGTTTTGTTATATGCTCCTAATGATCAACAAGCACAATTTTTGAAGACAGTTTTTGCCCAACAACATGATTTTCCAGAGGGCTCAGTAATCATAGGAGGCGATTGTAATCTTATAGTGGACAAACAATTGGATAGATCTGGCAGCAGAACAAACAGCAGATTAACAAAAAAAAAAAGATATACTGAATTATTTGAAATTCTGGAACAGTACCATTTTTCTGATGCATGGAGACTGATCCATGCAAAAGAGAGAGATTATACTTTTTTTTTCACCGAGATTTCATTCATACACTCATATTGATTATATTTTTCTTTCAGATACCTTACTTAATAAGATTCAGGATTCCTATATAGGTCCATTCAGATGGTCAGATCATGCCAAATATACAAAAAAACTGTAGAAACCAGACACAGAATTTGGAGGCTGAATTAAGCAATTTTATTGGGTGAGACAAACAAAACTGAAGTGAGTAAAGCAATTAAATAATACTTTCAAATAAATGACAACGGCACAGTAGATGACAATATCCTGTGGGATGCTTTTAAATCAGTCTTACGGGGCAAATTAATTGCTACGACCTCTTTCCTAAAGAAAGAAAAGCAAAGAAAGACAAAAGAATTATTAGACAAAATTCAAAATTTAGAAACACTACACAAAAAAAACGTAATCAAAAGATTTATAGGGAACTGTTTGCAACATGTAGACTTCTAGATAATATGGAAACTAATCAAATTCAAAAGAAACTATTATTTATAAAACAAAAATTTTGGCAAAAAAATTCCAAAACACTTCGCTCTCTAAAATGGTGAGTAAACCGTAAAATAGCAGAACAGAAAATTAATTCAATAAAAGATAACAATGGCGAGAAAGTAACCTCAGCTGTTAAGATAGCTAATTGCTTTGCAAAATTTTATGAAAATTTATATGCAGCTAGTTTTACAACTGTTGAAAATATAAAGCTCTTTTTAAAAAATCATAAATTAGACAAATTATTATTGGAGCAACATAGAACCTTTTTAGAAAACGAAATTACTAAACAAGAAGTAATAGAAGCCATAAAGCATTTAAAGTCAAATACAGCTCCAGGCTGTGATGGCTACACACCGGAATTCTTCAAGCTTTTTCTTAGGGATTTAGCAGATCCATTAACCAAGATCTGCAATAATATACTGAAGACAGGAATACATCCCCCTTCATGGGGAGAAGCACACATTGTGACAATTCCAAAAGAAAATAAAGACAAAGAGCTCCCAGCCTCTTATCGGCTTATAGCTTTATTAAATTGTGATTCAAAGATTTTTCCCACAATATTAGCATTTAGACTTAGGAAAATTATAACTGAATATATAAACCCAGACCAGACGGGGTTTATTCCACAATGCTCAATGATGAATAACATCCATAGAACTTTAGATATTATTTCATATTGTAAGAACAACAATCAAGAGGCTATTTTGCTGACAGTGGACTTAGAGAAGGCCTTTGATAGTATTGATACGATGTATTTAAAACAACTATTAATAAAGATGGGCTTTGGTCCGTCCTTTCTGAATGCTATAACATCCATTTATGCCAACCCAACAGCAAAAGTGTGCATTGGTAACACACTTAGTGATTCATTTCATATGTACAGAGGTACCCGTCAGGGATGCCCTATGTCCCCGTTATTGTTTGCTTTGGCAATTGAACCTTTAGCTACTGCAATCAGAACAAACCCAAATATTACTGGAATTCGAACTGGCCAACAAATTCACACTATCAGTTTATATGCTGATGACCTGATTATATATTTATCCAAACCAGAATGCTCTTTAATGGCCCTACAAGAGGTATTTCAAGAAGCACAAATGGTCACAGGCCTGAAAGTTAATGTAGATAAGTCCAATATTGTTCCTATATTAATTAGTAATAAGCTTATCAAAAACCTTCAGGATAAACTTCATTATAAATGGAAATTTTCCACGTGGAGATGCCTAGGGATAATGATCCTGGAAAATTTAAAAGATTTAGTAAAGTGTAATTTTTTTAACTTAGTCCAAGATACCCAAAAATGAACAAAACAGTGGCACAAACAGGGATATTCATGGGCGGATAAACTGAATATTATTAAGAGTTTCATTTTACCCAAATTTCTTTTTTTATTTAGAGCAATTCCAGTGTTTGTTTCTACTAAGGAACTGTCAAAGTGACAAAAGATTATTAACGATTTTTTCTGGGATTATAAGAAACCTAGGATAAGATTCTCCACCTTGAGATGCTTGGCAAAACAAGGGGGGCTAAATTTTCCAGATTTATGACTATATTATGAAGCTGCTCATTTTTCAGAAATAATTAGGATACTTAATATGCCTGATAATATTATATGGCAGTCCATAGAAGAAATGGAAACTAATGATTCCTCCCTAACTGAAATTTATTGGAATCCACCTATGCTGCCACAAATTAATAACATAAAAAATGAATTTTTGAGAGCTTCACTAATTTTATGGGTAAAATATAAAGATTTTTTTTTACCAAAAATTTCCCAATTTTCAACAATTATTAAACAAGACTGGTTTACACCTGGTAAGGAAAAAAAAATATTATAAAGATTGGGCTTTTGCAGGTGTATACCGTCCTAGAGATTTCATAATTAATGGTAATATACGTACTAAAGACCAATTAGAAGACAAAGTGGGTAAAGTAATCCTTTGGTTTAGATATTTTCAAATTACTAATTTGATACAAAAATTGAAATTACAAGAAATATTCTCAAGGCCATTATCAGAATTTGAACTTATTTTAAAAAACCATAAGGGAAAATTGAAAGGCCTGCTTTCTAAATTATATAAATTACTTATAATACATAATAAAGATGGAAGATTTCCGTTGCAAAAACAATGGCTACGAGACTATGATCAAGTCCCCACAAATGAAACCTGGGAGGTGATTTGGTCACAACCTAATACTAATTCTGAGATATTTAGTACTCGTTTGAACACATTTAAAGTTCTGAATCAATGGTATTACACTCCCCAACAGTTTCATAGAATAAACCCTCAGTACACAGCTGAATGCTGGAAAAAATATGGTCAGATGGGCACTTATTCTCACTGCTGGTGGTTCTGTCCAAAAATAAAAACATTTTAGACTGATATTGTAACCCAAATTTTTTTGATTACAGGCCAAATTTTAGACTTATCCCTTGAATCTATAATTTTAGAAACGGGTTTAACTTCTATTGAGCTGAATAGTACTAAAACACAGGTATCTTTACTTATAGCGGTATGGCAAAATAAACTTTGGGAGTATTTTGTTTATAGTCGTGTTACTGAAAGTTCAACAGAGACATCACAAGCAATATTTCAAGGAATCTGGTTTCTGATTGTAATCTATTTAACAAAATGTAAAATTGTTCCAAAAAACCCTTTTTATGATAAACTCTTATTTTTTTAAGGTGAATATAAACATTATAGTTATTAGCCTGTGTTAATGACTCATTATATGTTATCCTTTATATAGCAAAAATAGTGTGTTATGAAAAATGTAATTTATGTGACATTTAATATGTAATAATTGGTTACTATGCTTTTTGATGATTTGTTGAGTTTGGTTTGTTGAAAATATAATAAAAAATTATTGGGGGGAAAAATCAGTTTTCTTCCAGACCACCCCCCAGCCCAGACCACACAACTGTATTAAATATAAACTTAAAAAAAAATAGCTTGTCAGTTGACTAAGTGCAGCAGTAAAAGAGTTAAGGGCATGATAGGTAGGGGAAAACCTCTGGTGCCCCCCTTCCCTGGGTGCCCTGAGCACATGCTTATTTTGCTTACTGGTTAATCCAGGGCTGCCCAAATCTCCAGAAATTTCCCAGCCTGGAGTTGGCAACCCTAGCCACAGCCCCTCCCCTAATGGAGTAATATCATTCATCTTAGAGTGGAGTTACAAAGTTTGCTGAAAATCCTGGAATACTTAGAGGAAGTATTACATAAATCCCAAACATTGTTGAAAAAACTAAAATTATCTGATGTCTTTATTTGTTTTTTAATTTGTTTTATGAATACTGATCAGCCAGTTTAGTCGGTATGTTTTACATTTTCTGTCTATATGTTCTTTTTGCATGTGCTTGGGGAGTGAGGTAGGCTAGAAATGTTTTTAAACAAATCCAGTGAATGAGTAAGTTGAAGCAAGTCATTACTTTAGTTTCAAAGGAAAAGGCAGACAATGGGGACATTAACGAGATTATTTTTATAACCTTTACGGCTGCTCAGCAGTAATATTGTCCTCTATTACATCAACATGGTCGATACTATTACGGTTATAAAAGTAACATTCTGTTTTACATCCCTAGGTTTGTGTTTATTTAAGATATACCCTATCAACCATATTAACCATGCTCTGGCATAAGTACAAGAAACTAAACATTGTATTGAGAATTTTATTTCAAAGAGCAGATATGTAGAATGATGGTTTTTAATGACTTTTTCAGATTTTTTTTTTTTGCATGTCCTTGATGCATCCTTTTGCAATAACTTTTATGAAGATATAAGGTGGGTAAGGAAGATACCAATGCAAAAGCACCTGTTACTGATTCTTTGTGCATTATTTTAATTAAAGGGACACTGCCAATGAATTCATTAAATCTCATAAACTACTGCCTGGCAACCTAGGAAATCTAAAGGTAGAGGTTTATAAAATTATGCATGGGATGGAGAGAGTTGACAAAGAGACATTTTTCTCCCTCTCCCAAAATGCTACAACTCGAGGGCATCCAGTGAAGCTAATGGGCAGTAGGTTCAGAACAGACAAAAGGAAACACTTCTTTACACAGAGAGTGGTTAAAATGCTGAATTCGCTGCCAGAACATGTAGTGATGGCCAGAGGAACAGATAGCTTTAAAGGGGGATTGGACAGATTCATGGAGGACAGATCTATCAGTGGCTACTAGCCATAGTGACTAAGGGGAACCTCCATGTTCAAAGACAGTCAGCCTCTGAATCCCAGAGGCAGGGGCAACATCGGGGGAAGGTCTCGTCCTCTATGCCCTGTTGCTGGCCCTCCAGAGGAACTGGTTGGCCACTGTGTGGGACAGGATGCTGGACTAGATGGTCCATTGGTTCCTGTATTCTTTGAGGGGAAACATTTGGAGAAGGGAATCAGTGAGCAGATAAAGAATGTTGTGCGCAGCTTAATCCTTCCCCCACTCCCTAGTTCTCTCCTACACATGCCTTCCAGATACTGTCTGGGGGGCTGATATCCTGCTGTATCCTGCTGATTATCCTCATCCCACCAAGTTTCTGAAACATCCACAATGTCTACGCACTCCGCTGACACAAAGTATTCCAGCTCCCCCATTTTACCTCGGACACTTCTAGCATTTGCATATAAACATCTGTAATTTCCCAGACATGTTAGGCCTGCAACCTTCCTCCTGTTACCTGTAGACCTTGCCAGACAGTCAGTATTGTTTGTCACCCTCTCAGTGGCCAGTCCTAATCCACTTCCCTCTAGAACAGTAACAGCTACCCCTTCATCTCTTAGAGAGGAGCCATTCCAAACCAGAGATATTTCATGGTATTTACACATGTGATCTCTTGCACCAATAATATACATAGAATGGTAATTTGTTGGTACACAAATAGCATTGAAAAATGCATACATTTAATAGGAGACATTTTGGTGCTAGGAAGCAGAATGAAAATAAATGAATTATGGATTGGATTTGTACAAGCAAAAGAGTCTTTGGGCAGCACAAAAGACAGGCCATCCTACTTAGTCAAATTAGATGGATGAAAAGAACATGGGAAGTTTTGAACTGTGTGAATCAGAGCTTAAAATTCAAGAGGGATCATCATTTAATATCCTCTTAATGCCTCCGCTTAATATTTATCATGCTGGTAGAAGCAAAAAATTTTTTTTAAAAAAGCATTGTAGTCAATTTCTTTAAATCCTCTCTCCTAACATGAATTGGACATGAGAATAATTGGTATTGACAATAAGTGCAAATGAAATGTCAAATCCGCACTGATCTCCTTCTTCCATATGCAAAAATCCTATGATCAGACTGGCCTTTTATAATAGCTCTAATGATCTTGAATAGTCATCTAGTAAATGCCCACCATAAATTACATGTCTGGGATTTTTCTCAACACAAAATGGATTTGTAGGGGGGGTGTTATGTTAAGGATAATACAATTGAACATAGTGGTGAATAAGTTAAAGGACTAGTCCAGCATAAGGAAGACCCATACTCAACTTCCTCCATCATAACTAAGTGGTCCATCTTAGTTGTTGGACTGCAGATTTATTTGCTTGAAACTCTCTGGATTATATACAGTTTTACCAGCCTGGAAAAAAATAAGTCCAAAGCTGAGAGGCAGGGCTGTGCTACCATAGGCCACCAGGTAAAGATTCCCCTTGATCTCCTTCGCATATTTCAGATTCACTTCAAACACCATATGAAAATTGGATGGCTTGCCTGGTGTAGTGGTTAAGGTTGTGGACTCTAATCTGGAGAACTGAGTTTGATTCCCCACGCCTACTCCATGTGAAGCCTGCTGGATGACCTTGGGCCAGTCACAGTTCTCTCAGAACTCTCTCTGCGCCCCCCCCCCACCTCACAAGGTTCCTGTTGTGGGGAGTGGAAGGGAAAAGTGATTATAAGCCATGTTGAGACTCCTTAAGGTAGAGAAAATCAGAGTAGAAAACTCTTCTTCTTGGTTCCATGATTCCCCAACATGACTAGGATCCCCAGAATTTTGTCTCTTTAGTTCCCAACTCTCTGCTGAGAGAAAGGTTATAGGTTGTTGTGACAAGGACAAGCTAGATAGAAAACCCACTTACTGGAGACTAGGAGGTGCTCCTTGCGAGGGAAGCCCTGAGGCACGGCTGGAAGCAAAGGGGTACACCAGCAGCACTGAGAAGCTTGACCAGAAAAGACAAACTCCAGGTGGAGCTGGTGATGGTGAAGGTTAACAGCCCTGAAGATGGGCTGAGCCAACAGCCATTAACAGAGCAGCCAAGTCAGGGCGCTCATTAAGGCAAGGCTTAAAAACAGCAGGGAGAGGCTTGCTCAGGAGAATGGTAGATGGAGTAGCAGGGGGAACTTCTGAACCATAGGTCAGGAAGAGTGCTGTCAGCGACTTCCTGAAGGACTAAATAAAAGTCTAACTGAAGGGACTGGAGAGTTCACTGTGTGCCTGAGGGAAGGGGACTTAATGGTTTCTAGACCCTTCCCAGCTGGCTGTGAGGTCACCCAGAAAATGCCCATTTGTGCCACATTCATATTTGTGAAAACAGTGAACTTTCATCCAAATGCACATTCCCTCTATGCACACCAAAGGGGAAAACCTCCAAAAAGACTGTGAGTAGGCTAGTTTGAATCCACACTGTGAAATAAGATGGCAGTTAGCCCTAACAGAAAAGTCAACACTTATCACAGGACAAATGAAATCTGAAGGATTTTATTCTGTTTGGCAGATGCTCAGCTAGACCCAATCCAGTCTTTTCCCTCACCTTCATCCAGTTTTGGTTGCTCCGGGAAGATGTAATAGCCAATTAAATAAGCAAAGAGCAGTGTTATCTTCAATAATACATATCACTGTGATTTCTATCTTGCCATCCATATATTTGAATTGTTAATTTTTATGTCGAATCATTTATATTCAGTTTTAGAAAACCAATTTAACAATTCAGAAGTGTAAGGTTCCTTCTCACATTATGCTGTATGGGATCCACTACTATACACTTCTTTCCCGTATTACAAGGTAACACATAAAGTTCCAAATTACATGTGAGGCACACATCATCTATATTATATCAGCATTGTCCCAGTTTCTTGAAGGGTAACAGTGTTGTGTGGAAGAGCTACAGCATGGACTCCTTCCACGTAGCCCCGGCTTGTTATCACATTACCAACCAATAGAGAAAGGTGAGAAGCTGCTGCACGAAGAAACCACTGTGGTCCAATTTACACCAGCCTCCACAGGATGGCCCTAACTTTTCTAAGTAGGATCCATATGTCATTGGATATGCAAGATCCTATAATCAAAGAACACATGGGCAAGAAAAGCTATTTTATATTGAATCAAAGCATTGATTTATCAAGGTCAATAGTCTACTGTGATTTGCAACAGCTCTCCAAGCTCTCAGAAAGACATCTTTCACATCACCTACTACTTGATCCTTTTATCTAGAGATGCCAGGGACTGAACCTGGGGCCTTCTACATGGAACACAGAGAAGGAGGAGAAGATTGGATTTACACCCCACCCTTCACTCCCCAAAGGAGTCTCAGAGAGACTTACAAACTCCTTCCCCTTCCCCTTCCCATAACAGACATCTTGCGAGGTAGGTGGGGCTGAGTGACAGAAACTGCCCTTTTTCAAGAACAGCTGTGCCAGAACTATGGCTTGCCCAAGGTCATCTAGCAGGTGCAAGTGGAGGAGTGGGGAATCTAACCCGGGTCTCCCAGACCAGAGTCTGCACACTTAACCACTGCACCAAACTGGCTCAGTCACTGAGCCACAGCCTTTTGCCTAAGATAGCAGTCTTTGTGAGTTTTGGCCAGAGTGTACAAGAATTGTTGGAATACCACTGTCTAACTACTGCAACCCAATTACTGGATTCCTACAATGAAGATAGATTCAGGAGAGTAGCTGTGTTGGTCTGAAGCAGGAGAACAAAGTTTGAGTCTAGTGGCACTTTTAAGACCAACATTGTTTTATTCAAGGCATAAGCTTTTATGTGCAAGCACACTTCTTCAGATACAGAAGTGTGCTTGAGCATGAAAGCTTATATCCTCCATAAAACTTGGTTGGCCTTAAAGGTGCCACTCGATGCCAACGTTGTTCTGGATTACTACCGTAACACAAACAACTGAGGTCAAAGCAAGTGGTACCATTGTCTTTCCTGGAATGCAAGCAGAATTTCTAAGCAAAATGCTTTCAACGTTGCTGTTTGGTTTGTTGCTGTTATTTTTAGTCTCAATGACCAGGTAAAAAGGGTGTCAGAAGTCAGCCAAGCTATTGGGTTCTATCCCACTGTCACTTCTCGGTAGTAACATTTTTGACGTCTTTCTTGGGAACATGAAGAATTGCATTTGTTACAGGAAAGAGTTTTAATTATTTACTGTGTCATGGACATGATAATGAGGATAAACTGCTCTGGTAATTAACTATGTAGTTACTTGGCTTCTGCCCAACTAGTGAAGACCGCAGGTGTCAGCAGGCGCTCTGTAATTACCACCAGTGGCAGATTGTAAAAGTTTTAAGCCTTTTGCTTCTGCCATGGAAAATCTAAAGGGTAGATTTGGCTTCCACAAAGAGAGTCATTTATAAAACTTAAACTGGAATGACCTCTGTGGGAATGACTTCCCTGCGGAGATACTTCAGAGTATATCCTTTTAATCTTTTTGGAAGAAGGGGGACGTACTCAGCATTTCCAGAACGCTTGATACTTGTGGCATGGATTGCTCTACTTAAAATGGAGCACACTTGTATGGAAGAAGAGCTAGCTCTGAGTCCAGTAGCATCTTGGAGACCAACAGGATTTGGGGGGGGTAATAAATTTTCGAGAGTCAAAGATGCAAGCATGAATGGAGATCTCCGAGTCCTTATATTTCAGTCAGAAGGTGGGAGGGGTGTGGCAGAGAAAGGAGTCGGGAATCAGGATGCAAAGGTAAAATGCAAAATGTAATAAGGTGCCACTAGACTTGAATCCAGCTCTTCTACTGCAGACCGACATGGCTAACCTCTGAAACTAAATCGGCGGTGGTAAAAAGTGCCATCAAGTCGCAGTGCACTTATGGGCTTTCAAAGCAAGAGACGTTCAGAGGTGGTTCACCATTGCCTCCCTCTGCATTGTGACCCTGGTATTCCTTGGTAGTCTCCCATCCAAATACTAACCCTGTTTAGTTTTGGAGATCTGACTATCCAGATCTGGCTATCCAGGTCAGGGCCAAACTAAATTACATTGAAGAAATATTCATGATCCTGACATAGTTCTCCTCATACTTCTCTGGTAGCTGGAGTGTCTTTCTTCCACTTTCTTCCTCTGCCGCTAGCACTTCTGCGGGCATGAGGGCTGCTTGAAACAAACATTACCTTGCGGTATTATCATCCATGTTCTTTTATGGTGATTTTATGTTGGAAGAACCAGGTGCAATGTCCCAGTGCCCCAGCCTCCAAGAAGCGAGGGACCAGAGAGTTACAGATAGACAGGCAGACACTAAGCATCTTCCTGATTATTCTTCTGCCACTGAACCCTTTGGTGGGTAGATTGCTACTCGTAGGGGAAACAACTTCCTTCCGTCTGCCCCCCCCCCCTTCTCACACGCATACAAAGAAGGAGGATACGTTTCTCCAACTTTGACACCATGGATGCAGAATGCCTTTGCATCTGCACCCGTCCCTAGATTAGAAAGCACAGAAACTGCCACTTATCTCTAAGCTGCACTATCTCATATGTATTTCCTAAATAAAGGAGCAAGAGTCCACGGACACCTTAAAGACTAACAAAATATGTGGCAGGGAATAAGCTTTTGTGAGTCATCTGATGAAGTGAGCAGTGACTCACGAAAGCTCATGCCCTGCCACATATTTTGTTAGCCTTTAAGGTGCTACTGGACTCTTGCTTTTTCCTCCTGCCACAGACAGACTAACACGGCTACCCACCTTGCTCTAAATGAAGGAGTTCTTATTTTCTTTTAAACTGATAAGAGGCTCTGTGTGACTTTGTAGTCTTACAAGCGTATGCTGAACAAAGGAGCTCTGCTGCATTCTGAACCTTTAGGGCACTCTGCAAAATTTAGTGAGGGGTCTGGACTAACATACCAGCTCTCCCAATATTTTCGGCAATTTATTACTGTGTTGCTGTCTACAGGTTCAAGCCAGCTGCAACAAGACACAGTGATGGGACAGCTGTATATATCCAGGAGCAGACTGGGAAGTGAAAAACAGCCCTGAAGAAAGCCTAGCTGAGCAGTCCCTCCTGTGCTGCAACCCCAGGCTGTAGGCCTCCTCAGCTCAGTGCGGCAACAATGGGCATTATCTCACCACTGCATCATTCCCCAAACCAGAAGCAGTGCTGGAGGAGACACTCGGTGGGCCGACACAAACTTCCATGGTTGATGAGAGGTTTCAGCCAAGCAGCGTCTGAGCTTCAAGCAGAGTTGCCAGGGCTTGGCTTTGCTTGCATTGACCCACCAGGAAATTTCCCTGTAAGTTAAATGGCCAGTCCAGCCCTGTGTATATTTTAAAAAGTCAGATCTCTTGGTTTTGCCACATTCTAGTATGACCAGGAAACAAAATAGGGATATACAGAAGAAGGGGCACGGCCTTGCAGATTTTTTTGTTTGTTTGTTAAAAAAGCTTGATTCTCTGTGAAGTACAAATTAAATCAGCCGCAAGCTGGAATGCAGGTGAAAGAGGGCTAAATCTGCTCTCCTCCAGCATTCCAGCATCAACAGGAACAAGGAACAAATTCTCAGTTCTATCTTTAACTATTGCTATACACTCTCTTTAGGGTTGCCAAATCTGGGTTGGAAAATACCTGAGGACTTTGGGGGTGGAGCCAGGAGAGGGTGGGATTTGGGGAGGGGAGGGGCCTCAGCATGGTACAATGCCATAGAGTCCACCCTTCAAAGCAGCCATTTTCTCCAGGGGAGCTGATATCTGTCAGCTGGAGATCAGTTGTAAAAGCGGGAGATCCCCAGGTCCCACCTGGAGGCTGGCAACCCTAACTCTCTTGGAGAAAATGAAGGGATGTAATGGACACTGCTGTAATTAGGGCAAAACCTGTTATCCGGCCCTTACAGACAGGGTTTTTGAAGTGGGGTGCCATGCATCTTACAGATGTTCTCCTCCCCCTTTTGCCTTCAAGTCACAGCTGATTTGTGTCGGGTTTTCAATGCAAGGGACACTCAGAGGTGCTTTGCTATTGCCCCTCTCTGCATAGCAGCACTGGGCTTCCTTCCTTGGGGGGGTCTCCCATCCAAATACTAGCCAGGGCTGACCCTGTTTAGCTTCCGAGATCTGAAGAGATCAGGCTAGCCTGGGCTATCTAGGTTCTTCCCATGGATCCTCATACCATGCATGCCTTCCCTCCCACCATCACGATACCAGACTTTGTAGCCATCGAAATCAGTGCCCAGATATTCTCCCGACTAATACAGTTTCATAAAATGAGGTCATCAATGGGTGTGCCATTTTCCTGAATAACAAGCAAAAAGACCAAGCTCCAAGGAGTATTGGTCTCAAATTCAACACATGGTATCAGGGGTAGGTCAAATGCATCCATGGGTTAAGATCGCTGTGCTTCTTGCCGGTGCAAATGGCAACTGAGAAGGCATACACACACACACACACACACACACACACACACACACACAAAATACCATTTTTGGAAGTAGAATTTTTGTAAACACAAAACCTTTGGTAAATCCCCAGTTCCCACCTGGAGGCTGGCAACCCTGTTTTTCACCATAACGAACTGGAAGGCTGTTGGATTTCCTTTTCCTTTTGAATATCCCTTTGAGGAGAAGGCGATTTCCCCCCCCCCCCCCTTGTTTTATACCTACTCTTTTAAAAGCTTGATATGCATGAGAAATAGTTTGAATTGCACTCTGTGCGGCACACAGTTAAGAGATTAATCGAGATTGCCTGTTTTGAAAAGGCTAAGCTGAAAAGGGTTCCATAAAAGCATCCTGTAAAGAGCCTTCCTCACCCTTCCGATGTGGGCCTACAGCTCCTCCCGGGCAATTACTGGCTGGGCTACAGCGAGGCAAAATGCCTGACACGGGATCCTTGTGTTCTGCTGGCATAAATATTTCATACAGCTAATATTAACAACTCAGAGTGGATTTGTGAAAAAGTCCATTAAATATCTAACACTTGCTTGGCTCTTTTCTCCAGTGGAACACTTCACAGCTGAAGAACTGCAGCATTACCATTTGGGAAACCGGTAGGCAAAGAGATTGAACGCGGTCTACTCCTGCCATTTTGGCAAACGGCATCAATCTGTCAGCTTTCGAGTTTTCCTGCTAAATCTTTTTTTTTTTTTTGAGCAGCAAGACATCGTCTCGTGTAATGGGACCCTTTCCCCTGGCCTCTTGGAATGCTCTGTTTAGCGGCAATGAAATGAAATAACTTTGAAATTCAAGCTGTCTATTATAAAGCGTTAATGCCGGGTGGGTTTTTAAGAGAATTCCATTTAAAAGGCTATAAAGTGACAACTCCGAATGACATTGATGTGATCTTTTAAAAATATCCCCTAGTCTTTAAGGTGCCACAAAGCTAAGGAAGAGCAGGTGTTCCCTATTTCAGAACGCCACGGCTAGCAGGTGTTCCCTATTTCAGAACGCCGCGGCCAGGCTGTTGATGGGTCTCTCTATGCGGGATCATGTCCAGCCTGTGTTGCAGTTGCTGCACTGGCTGCCTATAGCATACCGGATCCGGTTCAAGGTGCTTTAAAGCCCTATATGGTCAGGGACCTGCCTACTTGAGGGACCGCCTTTCCCCATATGTGCCCCAGAGGGCACTGAGGTCAGGCACACAACATCGTCTGACTCTCCCGGTCCAAAAGATGTTTGGCTGGCCTGTACTAGGGCCAGGGCCTTCTTGGTGGTGGCTCCACACTGGTGGAATGAGCTCCCGGATGACATCAGGGCCCTGTGGGACTTATTACAGTTCCGCAGGGCCTGTAAGATGGAGCTCTTCTGCCAGGCTTTTCCTTAGGAGCCGCCACCGGGGAGAGGTTGGACAACATTGCCCTGGAATCACTGGCTGAACCTTTTGCCGCCATCTCTCATCATGAGAGCTCTGATGCTGCCAGTATCGACAGTTGCTTATACTGTTTTGTTGTTTAATTGTTGATGTTGTTTTATTTTCTTAAATTTGGAAACCATTTAATGGTATTTTATGGTTGGGAGCCGCCTTGAGCCAGTTCGCAGGATAGGCGGGATAAAAATGAAATAAAATAAATAAATAATTTTCACTTTTTATTTCTATTTTTGGCAAGATTTTTTTTTGTTCTCTGCTTCTTCCTGCTAGTTTTGTTGATTTGTTTGTACTTGTGTTGGGGGGGGGGGGGTATTACTTCATTTGTACTCTGCCTTCCTCCCCAACAGGAAGACCAAAGCTGCTTGGAGGCGTTCTTTGCTCCTCTATTTTTTTCCCACCACAACTCTTTGAGATAGGTTAGGATGAGATTGTGTGATTGACCCAGGGTTAACCAGCAAGCTTCCATGGGGATTGGGGGATTTAGAACCTAGATCTTCCAGATCCTAGTCTTACACTGCAGCCACCGCACCACATTAGGCTACACACTAGTTGCAGGATGAATTTCAAGGATTCAACTGACATCTCAGAAACTAGCTACTACACAGTGTTCCCTCTATGCTGAGTTAGTGTGAGCTAGCTCAGTTTTTGAGCCTCCGGTTCACACCTTTTTTGTCTTAGCTCAGGAAGGATGGCTCCAGAGCAAACTAATTTATGCAGTAGCCAAATTGCTGGCTCACAACTTTAATGCCAGTAGCTCACAAAGAAGAAATTTTGCTCACAAGACTCCACAGCTTAGAGGGAAGCATTGCTAGAGAGCGGACATATATTAGAAGAGGGATGCAAAGTTGGGAGGTAGGGTTTTAAAAAGACTTTGTTTTTGCTTAGGAATGATGGCCAGCTTTGATATTAGCAAGTCCTTAGGCTTCATTATCCCCAACACATCATAGTTTGTGTTCTGAACAACAAAAAGAAAAAGAGCTTAAAATGAAATAGAGATGGAGATTTTTAATGTTGATACAATAGGAATGAGAAATTCAAATTTATCCCTACACCAGACTTTTTTAAAAAAAAGCCTACTACTAGCTGTAGGGTTGCCAGGAACTGGGCGGAGGGGAATGGGACAATGAGGAAGGAGAAAGAGGAAGACCCAGGCCATGTCACTGGCATTGCAAAGGAAGTGATATCATCATGCTGCGATGTCACTGTGACACTCTGGTTTTGGGGCAAAAATAGCATCTACCATAGAGTTTTTGCCCAAATACCAGAGCATCGCCTGGATGTCACTTAGGGTTGTGATATATGAGGGTAAAGCTAATAAAATAAGTTATTATAAAAATACAAATATTTATTATGGTGTACACATTGGTAAAAGATAAAATAGGTTAAAAGAAATGGTCAAAATATCAGACTCTTCCTACATTTGACACACAGAGCTGATAGTTTTACATATACAATTGATGGGTATATCTTATGACCAGTAGACCATACGCGATTCGGCCCCTTAGGGCCATCCTCTGTGGTCAATATTACTATTGTAAGACAGCACACATCCGGAAACAAATAAATGAAAAAAGATTTTCTTTAAAGGCAAGTGCTGCTTTCTCATGTAATGTGCAGTGGCTAAAAGTTTACACAGTGGGCCATGGGTCATCTCTCATGGTAACTGCACATGCTTTCCAAATTGTTCTGGTAACAAATATCCAATGTGTCTGGATGCGTGTCTCTTCTATTAAAGGTAGTAATCAAGTAATCAATCTATGGTAACTGTGGCGGAACGGGCCTGATTTAGCTGCCAGGCCCCGCTCTGCCCACCCCTCCTTTGCTTGATCTGGCACCTGAAGGGGCAGTTCTTCCCTACTGCTCCGGGTATGGCTGCCACCACTCTCCCTCTCTGGGGCTCTAGTTAGGCGGGACAGACTCCTAACCTGCCTCTCCACAGTCACCAGGAACCCACCCTGGGGCTTCCTGGGAGTCTTCGGGGCTCCCCTGGAGAGTTGGCGACTACCATTTTGCCCCTTCTCTCCTCCCCAGGGATTCCCCGACCCACTCCTGGTGTGTCCAAGCAGCTGGGGGACCCAGTCGTACAGAGGGACCTCACTCCTTTGTCATTTAAAGGATTTATTTTAAAACAGAACTATTTACAGGCATGCAGTGAACTGATCAAAAATAAACGTGAAATAAAACCGTGCCAGCTTTCCCTTTCCTAAACTCGTACCCTATCTAGATATTCAGCAGGGCAGGCCCATCACTTCATTCCAGGGGAGATGGTCAGATCCACATCTCTCTGCCTGCTGCCGACTCCCGCCCAACACTCTGACAGGCTTCAGGCTTCACCTCCTACTGGCTTCCCGCCCAGGAACTCCCTCTCCCCCCTGCAGCCTTCTGGGGCAGATCTCCTCATTGCCTTGATGGACTTCCTGTCCTCTCTAGGGAGCTGCCCTCAGATTGCTGGTTGGAAACAGGAGGGGAGGGGGTAGAGGAGACTAAGCCCAGGCCTACCTCAATTTTGATGGACTCCTCCTATCCAGCCCCCACCAACAAACATACAAAATGGTGTTTCTCCACAGTAACCATAGAGGGTTTTCCCCTCAAACGATAGTGTCTCTCGCAACATACCCTGTGTGATGACGTCACCTCCAGGTGACATCATTGTGCCGGGCACGTTGGTGCAGACAGGGCACTTTGGGGGTGGGGTTCCCCCACCCACTGGATCAGGGGCAGCAGATCAAAGGCCCCCAAAGTGGGCAAGCATCCATTGGGGGAATGGTAACCCTAATGTCACTGGTGTGACGATGTCACTTTCCATGCAATGCCAGCAACGTGGCCTGGGCCTTCCTCTTTCTACTGGTAAGTCCCTGTGCCAGCCAGCTGATTGGTGGCTGGGGGGGGGCAGAGCCTGGGGGCGGTCTGGCAACCTTAACTAGCTAGGATATCCAAATATTTATTTTCTGGACACTTTTATTTATTTTCTGGTTCTAATAATATCCTTACTCATGCTAGACTAGACATACTGCTATGGTCAAAGCAAGGCTCTCATAAAAAGAAGAAATATCACAGGCACTTTGAAAGATGCAAAATGGTGGGTTTGTTTTCTCTTTAAGAAAGCAATAATAGCAGTATGCAGCATATAGATTTTCTAAATGATTGCTCCTGTCTGGCATGGCCACTTCCATTTGGGTAGAGGTCCAGATAGTTCTTTGGTAAAGCACCCTCACCATATACAGAGGGTCTCTTGATCAAATGATTGCATCTCCAGTTGGAAGGACCTTAGGAGGCCTGGCTGCAACACATGGGACATGGAAGGCAAGGACCTCAGGATATAGTTCCACACAGTTTAATTCACCATTGCACATGTTGAATACTGTCTAGCTACAGGCAGAACTTCATCGACATATCCCTTCCTCTAAAAATTTCATGAGCAGCACAATACAGAGGGAAAAGCAAAAATGAGCACTTTTAATCTTATCAAGCCCTGGAGAGCCAAGTACAGAGAATGTGCATAGAGCATTGCCAGATTTTGACATTTCATAAGGAAATGGGATGTTACCCCGATTTAGCAGTTTCTTTCTGAGATAAGAAATGTAATGACCAACCCGATTATTGCAATATCAAGCAAACCCAAGAGGCTATCTTTCCTGTAATATAAAGCCGTTTTCAAGATTCCATGGGGCAAGATTCCATGGGGCACCAAAATCAGTAGGCTGGACAGACTGCCACTCAAAAGGGGGTCCCTGGCCACTGGCTGCATTCTCTCCCTGCTTTGCCTCAGTCCTGCCCACAGAGCCAGTGTCTTGGCCTCAGTCTGGAGGGAGCCAGCGAAGGGGAAGGACCGACTGGTTGCTGGGTCCACTCTTCTCCTCTGCCCACTGCCAGGTGGGTCTAACTGTCCCCTCAGTGGCCTGCTTCTGTCAGTGAAAAGACAATGGACTTTCACCATAACCCCCTCTACCGCACACTGCCAGCATGACCAGAATAAACTGTCAGAATAAACTGTCAGAAACAGGGGGCATTTCACACAGCACCCCATGGCACTTCAGGACCGGTACAAGAAATGAAGAACGCTTAGGAGGAGGTTTCAAGGTAAACTAGCTCAGGAACGTTTCCCCAATGGGAGAGGCACGTTTCTGTGTAAAAGGGCCAATATGTTCCATTAGGGAACCGGTACTAATACGGTTCTGTGTAAAATGCCTGACAGAAACCATTACTGAAGAGTTCCTGAAACGGAACCTATTGGCTGTGTGAAATTTCTTAGGCTCTTTCTCTGTTTAGCTCCACCATGGCTGGCTGGCTAATGAGGTGGGCCAGTGACCATCAAACCATTCCCTTTAACCCCCTGCTGTGTGGCTGACTTTCCCCTAGGGTTGCCAATCTCCAGGTAGGACCTGGAGATCTCCCGCTGGGACCTGGAGATCTCCCGCTGTTACAATTGATCTCGAGGTGACAGAGATCAGTTCCCCTGGAGAAAATGGCTGCTTTGGAGGGTAGACCTTATGGCATTATAGCTTGCTGAGTCCTTCCAGGAGTCCTTCCAGGTGGATCCAGGAGAGGTGGGGTTTGGGGAGGGGAGGGGCCTCAGCATGGTACCATAGGCATCAACTACGGGGGGGGGGGCTCAAGGGCTTGAGCCACCCCCAAAATTTCCCAGGGGGATTGAGCCCCCCCAGGAAAACGGTGCGCCCACCGCCACGCCTCCCCGGGCCCTTCCTAGGGCCGCCGCTGTCCCTCTCTCTCCCCCCTGCCTGGCCACTCCGTCCCTCCCTCCGTCTGTCCAGAGGCCAGTTAAGCAAATGCCCAGCTGGCCCCTGGACAGATGGAGGGAGGGACGGAAGCAGGAGAGGTCAGGCGGGAGGGAGGCGGTGGTGGCAGAAACATGGTCCCAGCGGGCGCGCACGCTTCCCAAGTGAGCACAAAAGAGCTCCCCCCCCCAGATTTTGTAAACTTGACGCCCCTCCAGATGGCAGAGATCAGTTCCCCTGGATAAAATGGTGGACTATACTTCCTTATACCCTGCTGAGATGGACCCTTTATGATAGCCAATGTGACACAGCAGTCAGGGCTTCAGAGCACGGTGAAGGCTTCGGGAGGGGGGAATGGAAACTTGAAGAGTGAGGTTGATGATTGGCTGGGAAGGAGACAGGGTTGTCAACTCCAGGTGGAAAATTCCTGGAGACTTGAGGGATGAAGCCTGGAGACAGTGAGGTTTGAGGAGGAGAGGGACCTCAGACAGGTACAATGCCATAGACTCCACCCTTTAAGCCAGCGAGTGCCTCATGGGGAACCATTGTCACCAATCTCCAGGTGGGGACTGGAGATCACTCAGAATTACAACTGCTCTCTAGGGGGGAGGGGGAGGAGATGGAAAGCTGAAGCCAGGGGGCAGATAAAGATACATTGATGTTTGGCTGGGAGGTAGGGTTGCCAACTCCAGGTGGGGACATTCCTGGAGATTTGAGGGGTGGACCCTGGAGAGGGTGAGGTTTCAGCAGGGGTGGGACCTCAAGACAGCTTCAGTGCCATCGACTCCACCCTTGAAACCACCCGTTCCCTCATGGTGAACCATTGTTGCCAATCTCCAGGGGAGGAATGGAGATCATGCTGAATTACAACTGCTCTTCAGATGGCAGAGATCTTCCCCTGGAGAAAATGGTGGACTCTGTGTCATTATACCCTGCTGAGGTCACCACAGCAAATTGACACTGAGTGCCCAAGGCTGGGGCACTCTCCCAGAGCCTCTTTCTAGAGCCCGTTGTATTTATTTCCACAACGGGCCCTATTTGTAGTTTCTATATAATGTGCTTTCTCCTTTTGGTGCAGTCTGCATGCCAGCTGCTAGAGGGCTACATATAAGGATCAACACATACGACTGTTTCTAGACTTGGTATAATTTAGAAAGACTTATCATAGAATCATAGAATGTTAAAGTTGGAAGGGACCTTGCAGGTCATCTAGTCCAACCCCCTGCACTCTGCAGGAGCACAGCTGAAAGATAGCCCTACAACATACCTGAAAGATGGTCGTCCAGCCTCCACCTGAAAAAGTCCAGCAAAGGAGCATCCACCACCTCCCGAGGCAGTCTATTCCACTGCTCAACCACTCATACCATTAGGAAATTCCTCCTGATATTTAGCTGGTATCGACTCCCTTGTAATTTCCACCCATTAGATCTAGTCTTGCAATCCAGAGCAAGAGAGAATGCTAGCAGGACAAGTGAGTATTGAAAGAAGTACTTCCTATAAATAGAAATGTTTTTTTTCCCAATCTGTTTTCTTAGGATTGGCACTAGACCAAGGGTCCCCAACATGGTGCCTTTGACTTCTCCTCCCTTTTCTTTCATTGTTGTGTTTTATACAATTGAGGGCAAATTTTGAACTTCAATTACATATTCACTTTGGCAAGTATAAAGTGTAAATATTTACTTCATCTATAACCTGCCTTTTCCACAGTGGGAACCCGGAGCTGCTTCCATTGTTTTCTACTCCACCATTGTATCATTCCCACAACTCTGTCAAGCTGGAACTTTTCAGGACTGCCAACTCCAGGTTGGGAAATACTGGGAGATTTTGAGGGTGGAGCCTGTAGAAGCTGGGATTTGAGGAGGGGAGGGACCTCAGCAGGGTATAATGCCATATAGTCCACCCTACAAAGCAGCCATCTTCTCCAGGGAACTGAACTTGTTTGGAAGCAGCTCATCTTAATGTGGATTACAGCTTGCATGGATTCTATAAAGGCTTTTTTGTCTTGCACATTTCTCCATTGCATGTGTAACTGTGACATAGTTTCCTCGGTGTCAGCCAGGTGTTGGGTCTTCACTTGGTCTTCTACCTGCTCCAATTGGACAAAGAAGTTGTTTGCAGTAAACTCTGCTGAAGTCCATACTTGTCAATTGATCTTGGTCATCTGGAGATCAATTCTAATTGCAGAAGATCTACAGGTGTCACCTGGAGGTTGGCAACATAAGGAACTGGGCATGACTGCCCCAAGGTTCCCCTGCAAGTTTCCATGGCACAGTGGGGATTCAAACCTGAGATTCCAAATCACTACACCATGTATAGCCCCCAAACAGTATTAGATGTCCATCCGCCAAGGAAGATGTGCTCTTCATAGCCTTACTGCTCTTTATGCCAACTGGGATTTTTCAGTGGTAGCCCCTCACCAGTGTTCCCTCTAAGCTGAGTTAGTGTGAGCTAGCTCACAGTTTTTTAGCCTCCAGCTCACATACTTTTTTCTTAACTCAGGAAGGATGGCTCCAGAGCAAACTAATTTATGCAGTAGCCAAATCACTCACTCACAACTTTAATGCCAATAGCTCACAAAGCAGAATTTTTGCTCACAAGATTCCACAGCTTAGAGGGAGCATTGCCCCTCACCTTCCTGTCTTTTAGGTACCAGGCCAAATAATTGTTTTTTACTTATGCTTTTAACTAATGGGCTTTAAGGTTTTGTTTATTTTTATGGTCTGCTTCTAGCCTATGGATGGGTATTGATGGGTATGGGTGTTGGGGAGGTGGTGAGCTCCCCCTCACTGACAGTCTTTAAGCAGCGGCTGGACAAACACTCGTCAGGGATGCTCTAGGCCAGGGGTGGGCAAATGGCGGCCCGGGGGCCACATGCGGCCCACCACAGAGTTTTTTGTGGCCCGCCAAGACAGTTGGCCACTGTCAGCACCTGAGGAGCTGCAGCTTGAACTTACTTACATGCAGTCAGATCACACTGTGAAAGAAATGTTTAATGCTGTGACATTAGTTGACTTTTACAAATCTTTGTCTGCTGAAAAGTTTCCATGTATGAAGAAATTTGCTGGGAAAATGTTCTCTGTATTTGGGTCTACATATATTTGTGAGCAAAGTTTTTCTTGCATGAAGATCAACAAGAGTAAATATAGACATTAACAGACATTTGACAGACATTAACTTGCAGGCTCTGATGAGAATCTCAACAAGCAATCTCACTCCTGATTTCAAAAAAATTGTAGAAAAGTGTGATAGGGTGCATTTGTCTCATTAAACTGATTCTAAAATTAAATATGCTTGCAGCTATAGATGATATGAAATTAGCACAATAAATAAATTGAATAAAACGACCACTATTTTATTTAATTTATATGTATTGCTTTTTAGGATACAATTTATACCTTTTCTGAAATGCAAAGTTAACTAATGAATGCAGTCATTTTAAAAGGTGCGGCCCTCCGCTAACCTCCGCTCCCACAAAGCGGCCCCCGAGCCAAAACAATTGCCCACCCCTGCTCTAGGCCGATCCTGCATTGAGCAGGGTGTTGGACTAGATGGCCTGTATGGCCCTTGCCAACTCTATGATTCTGGGTTTTTAGGCCGCTTAATGTTTTATTCTATTAAGACCCTGGCTTGTTCGGGGGTTTTTATTATTAAACATTTCAATATTTATAACAATAATAAAACAAGTATAAAGAAACAAAATTTTCTATAAACTATTTTGTCACTACATAAATGCTTACAATATTTTTTTCCTGTCACTGAATTAACACATTCACAATTTGTACATTCCATAATGCACAAACACAGAGCAAAGCAAATGCAGTATCAGCAGAACATACCCTTATACAGCAAGGCGAGTGGTAAAATTAAGCTCAGTACAGGGGGAAGGTACAATTTAAAATATAAATCAACCATGTATCTTCATACAAAATAGGAGGAGAAGAAGGGGGAAACACTGTTCATACATCCTTAGTCAAACTACTCAATGTAGCCAGGCTTTAAGGGTGTCCTGTAGTCCATTTGGGGTTTTTTTTTTTCAGGAGAAAAAATTAAAAATCTTTTTTAAAAAATGGTAGCCAGGCTTTAAAGGCAGAGGAGGGAATACCATCATTTTCTGCAAGAAATTGGACTACTGGGTACCACCTGGAAATGAATGAGCCCTGACTTGTTTTTAATAGTTTCCTTTTAATATTGATAACTGATGGAGTTGTAATGATTTTGTGGTATTGTTGTCACTTGTGAGGAACTTTGAGCATGCCTCTGGAGAGGTGGCATCCTCTCAGTAAATAAAAATAAGCAAATAGCAAAGATGTTTAAATCCATTTGAAGAAACACATCTCTTTTTCCTGCCGATGTGAAAGCTGCAGAGTCCTGATTCAGAACTTGGTTAATCTTCCGAGCAGTCTTCAAGAGAGTCCCAAGTGAAATTAGTTACATTACCTGAATAGAATGAAACCAGGGTCCCCCTCCCCCTTCCACTAAGTTCTTTGGTCATGAAGTAATTGCATGTAACAGAGGAAGAAACTGAACAAAGCGTATGTAATTCACTTACCCTGTCTTGACACCTAATGAATAGCTTTCTTGGAAGCAACCCGTCTCTGACTGGAATTCCTATCAGTTCCACATATGGAACCTTTTGTTCATGTTGGCAAAGTTAAGGACTGAGCCTGGAGTGGATTCTGTCTTGCTCTTAAAGACCTGCATAATAATTGTGGTGGCTATGTCTAAGGCTAGATTTTTTTCTCAGAAATGTAACTTAATTCCAAGACTTGCTTTTGTATGGTGTTTTGTGAACCTTAGCCTCCTCCGGATTTGATCCTGGCAAACTTTAAATGAGTGCTCAAACACTACAAGGGCTTGTTTCTTTGGTGTCATCTCTTGTTTTACTTCACTGTGCTTTCTTTCATCCCTAAATCATATGGCAGGCATTCCCAAACTTTTTGTGAGCCAGTGGGCATCTTTGAAAATCTGACAGTTGGTGCAACCACAAAATGGCTGTCACAGGAGACAAAGCCAGCCACCAAATGTCAAGGAGTGAGGTTACGCATAACTTCGATTATAGCTCTTCAGCGTTTCAGGCAGAATATCTAGTTAACGGGATTCTTTTTAGAATGAACATATTGTTTAAAAAAAATTTTTGCATACAAGTATACGTATTGAGCTAGCTAAGAAACACTCATCTGGCAATATCTGTCAGAACTCCAGTGGGCAGTCAGAAGCTCTGCTGGTCCCTCTCATTTCATAGAAACATTTGGCATGCACCAGGAAAGGTGTTAGCGGGTGCCGTGGGTGCCCATTGGCACTATGTTGGCGACCCCTGTCTTAATAGTTTAAATTTTATAATGCCATCATTCTTGGGTGACTATTAAATTATCGATTAATGGTCTAATGCCTACAAACATCCACAGCCTGGAGGAAAGGGCAATAAAGAATGCTTCTGATTCCCACACCCACTCTTTAGCGTGGACTTGCATGGGTGCAGTAGCCTCAGAGAATCAACAGGAACGCTCTACCCTTGTAAAGTCTTTTAATTTTGAACAAAAAGAATCCCAAAGAAAGGAGTTACTTTGACATTTAGCAATCACTAGCTACCAAGGACAGTGCAGAATCACCCCAATTTTTGGATAATTTCCATGAGTTTTGCAAACAGCTATTAGTCAGAAGAAGGACGGAGAGAACTTCTTGGTGTTGTGACCTTTCTAACAGCGCTTTTAACAACCTGTTTAGAAGCAGCTCATCTTAATGTGGATTACATCTTGCATGGATTCTATAAAGGTTTTTTTGTCTTGCACATTTCTCCATTGCATGTGTAACTGTGACATGGTTTCCTCGGTGTCAGCCAGGTGTTGGGTCTTCACTTGGTCTTCTACCTGCTCCAACTGGACAAAGAAGTTGTTTGCAGTAAACTCTGCTGAAGTCCATACTTGTCAAGTTACATTACTAATCATGTTCCCTGTAGGCTACAGCCAATGGAATCCGTTGAACGGATGGGATTAGGAACTAATTCACTTCATGAGGTCTGACATTCTGTCTGGCAATCTCCATGTGTACGAAAATATATCGCTGAACTAACTCTCAACTGAAACTGACATGCAGAACAGCAAGTGTGCCATGCAGCCCAGCTTACACACAAACATTTGAACAAGTCTGTGTGAGATTTGTGGTACCATGTTGTTATGCAGAATAAAAGGATGAGCTGATTTTTAACTGACAAGTACTAGGGAATTTGTGATGTATGTGTTAAGTGCCATCAAGTCACTTCTGACTTACATATCCCTATGAATTAATGACCTCCAAAATGACCTATGGTTAGCCTTGCTCAAGTCTTGCAGACTGAGGGCTATGGCTTCCTCATGTTGGGTCTTCCTTTCTTCCTACTGCCTTCAACTTTTCCTAGCACTATTGTCTTCTCCAGTGACTCTTGTCTTCTCATGTGACCAAAGTAAGATAGTCTCAGTTTAGTCATTTTAGCTTCTAGGGAGAATTCAGGGTTGATATGATCTAGAACCCACTTGTTTGTCTTTTTGCCCCAGGAGTGTACCTTATCAATATTTTTCAGGAACATTTGGCATCCCAAATATATTTGGGGACTTTTCAGGATACTCAAAAAATGGTTCTGAAAAATCTTGGAAGTATTCAGGATTTACCTGAAGGATTGGGAGCCAGTATTTGCAGGCTCCTAGAGACTGCGCTCCTCCCTGTTTTTGCTCCATTTCTGTGTCTCCTGGGGCTTTCTATGGGCTTGTCAGGCTGCTTGTGTATGTTTGTAAGTTTCAAAAGAGGGGGTTGCATTCCCCCTTTGCTGGAATTTCTTTGTTTCCCATTCACAGTAATTTCAGTGTTGTGTAGTGCTTGCAAAATCCACCTCCCCCCCCCACACACACACACACTTGGATTTGTTCTGCTGTGATTCTCAGGTTTGACTTTTGTTTTGTTGGGCTTCCATGGGCACAGTAGGCCTGCATTCAGCTGGGCTTCTGTACACAGCCATTAGCTCTGCTGGGCTTGGAAAAGTACCCCCCTTCCTCAGTTTTTTTGTGTAGAGATTCTCTGATTTGATTTTGGTTGTGTTGGGCTTGCACTGCACAGTGGCTCTGGGTTCTGCTGGGCTCCTGTACATTGTCATTGGTTCTGCTGGGCTTGCAAAAGTGCCCACCCTTGAGTGTCCACTGCAGAAATTCTCTGATTTTATTTTGGTTCTGTTTGGCTTGGTGCATTGGCTTGTGAATCATAGAATCATAGGATCCCAGAGTTGGAAAGGGCCATACAGGCCATCTAGTCCAACCCTCTGCTCAATGCAGGTTCAGCCTAGAGCTTCCTTTACAAGTATTTGTCCAGCCGCTGCTTAAAGACTGCCAGTGAGGGGGAGCTCACCCCTAGATAGCTGATTCCCTAAGTAGCTGTGGTTTTACAGGGACTACTGGATTCTGCAATGGTTCGGTTGGGCTCGTTGTTGGTTCCGTCATGGGAGATATTTGACCAGTGACTGCTGCTTGCAGGCATGGCTTTTGCCTTGGAAGCGGCTTGGCTGAGGTTTTTTTTTGGGGGGGGTCTTCTCCCCTCCATAGGAAATAATGGAGGACAGCTGGGGGATCCTGTCCAGGGGCCTATAGAATTGGACTTGGTCCAATCTTTTTAAAAATTTGGGCACTATTTAATGGACAGGTACCAGCAGCTCTGTTTCAATTTTGGTGCCTTTGCCTTTAAAAGCAGCCCCCCAGCCACATGGAAAGTTTCTCTATCGGGAATAATGGATGCAAAAAAACCCAGAACCCCCCTCCCCCCCAAAAAACCTTAATCCAAATACCAGTATGGTATTTGGGGATATTGGGAATAGTAATATTTTCAGAGTCCAATATACCTGAAGCTGAAAAAGACCTTTTTTTCATACCCTGACTTTTGGAAGTCCACGGCATCCGCAAAACTCTCATCTAACATCATGTTTCAAATGAAACAACTTTATTCTTGTTGATTTAGGGATTTGTTAGTAGGGTAAAACGATTAATTTACAGATACATCCTTGATGTTTCAATGGAGTAAAAAATAATGAATCATTATTGGCCTTGGATTTATACACCTTTCCTGTATGTATGTCTCTCCCGGCACTGAAAAGGCAGTCCTTCATGGTTGGTTGTGTTTCTTTTGCACAGGGTTGCCAACTGTGACACAGGAAATTCCTGGAGATTTGGGGTTGATCATTGTGGAGGGCAGAGTTTGGGGGAAAGAAGGAGTTCAGTGGGGATATGATGCTGTACAGTTTGCCTTCTAAACCTGTCGTTTTGTTAAAGAGACATGGTCCCTGTAGCTGATAGGTCAGCTGTAAGGCTGGGAGAACTCCAGGTCCCACCTGGAAGTTGGTAATCCTGTTTCTAAAATAACTGACTAACTTTCAGCCCTCCTACTGTCATCAGTTCTGAGGTCTTCATGTGGTCCTTTGGTCACAGGTATGTACAGGGTGGCCTAGTTCCGCATGCCAGGAAAGTATTGTAAAAACCATTCTGGATGCCTCTCCAGAATTTTGGCAAAGTGGAACGGAACCCTTCTGTAAAGTAAGGAGCTCTGCAAATTCTGAATGAACATATGTTCGAGAGCCTAGTATGACTCCCCAGTGGAAGTGTTTGGGGATGTGGCAGTCTCTGTCAGACTTTGATACATTACTGAAGCAACCACCAGTCAACTTTGATGCACTGGCAGCATCAAGCAAAGCACAATATAACTAATAGTGCAGTCATACCCTCCAGTCTAAACCCTTTGAAATCAGCAGACTTAGAAGAATGTGCCATTGTTTATGATGGCACTGTGAGGTTGCAGTCCCAGGAACACTTTCCTGGGAGTAAGCACAACGAAATACAATGGAACTTATTTCTGGGTATACTTGCTTAGGAAGGACTGTTCTCTAAGGGCCAAGCTACACAACACATCTGACACGTGCTGCGTCAGAGGTGTGCAACTGGACTTACAGTAAGATGTACAGTGGGTGAACTCACATTGAAAAGCACTTGCTCGGTCAGCACTACAAAGGAGTGCTGCAAGGGGAAGGAGGGATCTTCCTGTTTCCCTCCCACCTTGCTTTTGCTGGCAGAAATGGCCATGGAGAGCTTTTTCACCCTTTTTTCCAGCTCTACAAGCCACAGGAAGGGCACCTATCAGCAAACAAAGGAGCACTTTTTCAGGTGAGTTCCTCCCAATGTAGATCTGACTGTGAACTGGGTTGCACACCTGTGACCAGGGGTCATTTCGTAGAAAAAGAGGTGCAGGAGCTCATTAGCATAACTCATTAGCATATGCTACACTACCTGACATTACTGGAAGTATGTCAGAAGGCAAGAAAGAAAGGGAGGGAGGGAGGGAGGGAGGGAGGGAGGGAGGGAGGGAGGGAGGGAAAGAAAGAAAGAAAGAAAGAAAGAAAGAAAGAAAGAAAGAAAGAAAGAAAGAAAGAAAGAAAGAAAGAAAGAAAGAAAGAGAAAGAAAGAAAGAAAGAAGCTGGTAGAGAGGGGACAGCTACTAATCCAAGCCTCAGAAATACCACTGTTCTGGGAGGATCGCTTCAGTGGTGGCTGAAGCCTTCAGAAGGCTGGTCGGAGGAACAAGGACCTTTCCAGGGGATGGGGTCATTTTGCTGCAGCCATGACACAAGCAGGCACTCCCCTGCCGGGGGGGGGGGGGGCTGGCACCAACTCCCGGAGCTGAGCTCCTGCTCGAGATGACCCCTGCCTGTGACCCAGCACCTGTGGAGCATATTGCGTAATTTGACCCTAAGTCTCCCAGAGAGATGGATTGGACTTTCATCCAAAGAGATCAATAGCCAAGGATAGGGTCAGTCATAATGTAGGTGAGTACAGTTGCCATATGTCCTTTGCCAAGTGGCTGACAGAAGAAAGGGGGGAAATCACAAAGAGAAAAAAAATAATAACAAAAGAAGAAAGAGAGAGTGAAAGGAGAAAGAAAAAACAAAAAACAAAATTGCCATCAGCAAAGGTGTGATATATCTCACTGTATCCGGGAAAACCTAGAAGTGGCTCTCTAGGAATCACCAGAATCTCTGCCCTGAAGAAGACATTCCATATGTTAGGCCCATGTTGTGTCCTAAGAGCTGCAGTTCATCCCCTCGTGTCCAGAAGTTGGTCAGTTCAGAGTTTCTATTGGGGTCAAGCTTCCGAATGATACTAATTGAAAAGGAGGCAGATGGATGGAGAATAACAGTTTGTGTGTGTGTGTGGGGGGGGTTATATCTAAGCCTTACTTGTGATTTGTCTTCTGACTCCCACACTGATTGAACAGAGTAATGTTCGATCCTGCGGTGGACTGGTTCTTGAAAGGGCTCTGGTAGCTTAAGCTGGCACAGAGTCAAATAAACTCTTCTAGAAAATGAATAGGTAGCAGAGATAATAAAATTAGATGTCAGCGTGCTAAACCCTTTTTCCCCATGACTGGTCATCACTAAATATCATAAAAAGCTGTCACAGTAAAGGGCAAACTGTTATAAATAGACTGATGAGGCATGAAAAATCAGAAACGATTTACTTGATGTTGTTAAATCAAGTGGACACAGTTATCCATTTGCAGACATGCTACTTTAGGGTTTGATTGACTTCCACTGGTCTGGCATTCCATTGTGCTGCGTGTGTGTATTGCAATGAGAAAATACACCTGTGATGAGCAGAGTTTCCCACAGGAATGGGCGGGAAGGTGAGACTGACCCCAGAGCAAACCAAGCTGAGTGGTCCTTATGGCGCTACAAGCCAGAGCTATAGGGTCACTCAGAGCCGCAGTACAAATAATGGGTATTAGTTCATTCCTTGCTGCTTCCGGAGAATGGGCAGCCACGTGGGGAAAGACAACTGGTGAACTAATACCCGTTCCCATCACCAGTGAAGGGTTTGAGCCAGGTGGCCCTTGGGGTTCTGCCAGAGTTGCTAGAGCTTCCGCCTGTCCACAAGTGTCCCTCTAGGCTGTGGTCCACCAGGAGACTTCCCTTAAGTTAAATGGCTCATATGCCCTTGGCTTCCCATACCCCTTGGCTTAATTAAGAGCCTCTTAATTAAACACCCCCAAAGGCAAACCCAACCAACGCTCCCTCTAAGCTGTAGAGTCTCGTGAGCAAAAATACTCCTTTGTGAGCTACTGGTATTAAAGTTGTGAGTGAGCGATTTGGCTACTGCATAAATTAGTTTGCTCTGGAGCTGTCCTTCCTGAGCTAAGACAAAAATATGTGAGCCAGAGGCTAAATGACTGTGAGCTAGCTCACACTAACTCAGCTTAGAGGGAACACTGAACCCAACCCATAAAAGATGTGTGCATTAAGTGCTGTCAAGTCGCTTCTGACTTACATTGACCCTATGAATTAATGTCCTCCAAAACATCCTATTGTTAACAGACTTGCTCAGGTCTTGCAAGCTGGTGGCCGTGGCTTCCCTGATTACTAGAACTGAAAAATGAGTCTTCCTACGAAGCCTTTCATTTGCCTGTCCACAGCGAGTAAACCTCTGCCCTTGGCCTCAACTGAGGAGCAGGAGGGGAAAAAATGGGCAAAAAATGGCCTTCATAGTGATTTTCTGGAAATTTCCCCATGTCTCTATGATCTTTACCATAAACATTAGAGGACAATCAAACCCGGTTCTCCTAGATTAGAGTCCACGCACTTAACCACTACATCAAACTTGTTCTCACATCAAACTGGGAAAGCTTCAAGTTAGAACTAGTGACAGTGCCTCTTGGACTCACCTTGAGCCTACTGTTAACTGCTACAGTGACACCACAGTTCAGACCCAATTTATGGGTTCACCTGGTGCCAGCACCAACTGCCTTGGTTGCAACCCACATTTAAAAGCTAGTTTATAATTTGAAAATATGATAACTAATACTAATTAACGATCAGTGCTCCTTAGGACATTCCTTTGAGGTAGGAGCTGTTGGTTAACAACCCCCCCTTCCTTGAGATGAGACAACTGTGTCTGGGTTAGAGTTTAATTAACTCAATTAATTCTCATTTAATTAACTCAAATGGCTGATTTGCATTTTCAAATTATAAACTAGCTTTTAAATGTGGGTTGCGACCAAAAGCAGTATATTGGCTACAGAAATCAGCAAATGGCTGTTTTGGAGGGTGGACTCTCTGGCATTGTAGCCTGCTGAAATCTCTCCCCTTTCCCAACCCTGCCTTCCCCAGGCTGCACCCCCAAATCTCCAGGAACTTCCCAAACTGGAGTTGACAACCCTACTGAAAATGGATGGCTGGATTATCAGCACCAACCAAACTGGCAAGGAGGAGCCGTATTGCTTATGAGCATCCTCATTAGAGCCTCCCCATTGGCTTAGTACCAGTGCAACTCAACCAATGATGTCCTGTTCCACCGATCCAACCTTTTTGAGCCTGCAGACACTCTGGCACCTATGGGCACCAAGTTGGAGAACTTTCCCCTAGACCTCATTTGAAAGAAACAGGCTGGCATGACAGCATCCCTGGTTCCAGCAGAGCTGTGAATGGATTTCCCAGCAGCAATAACTGCTCTTGAAGGCATGCATATCCAAGAGCGTTGAAGTCTTATGGATGCAAGCCCTCCCGCCAGATTTCCTCTGCCATTTCCCCCAAAAGTTTTGTGAAAGAGGGAGAGCTAGTGTAGGGTGTTACCCAGTTGTGTCAGCATGGACATTGAGAATTTTTTTGGGGGGGGGGGGACTTTGCAAACTTTGTCATATTAATATTCTTTACAATTAAATGTATTAATATTTATCTGCTTTATTAAAATATTTTTATTCTGCTTCCCCCATGAAAAGAAGGGAACATTTATTATACAGTACTACTGAAAACTGTAAAAGTCCTCTTTTTAAAACTGACTTAGTCCTCTGAGAAATGTCAAGTCTATTGCGGGAACCCAATGGGAAGAAATAAATGGGTATTGTGCAGATGTGTTTCCCTCAGCCTGGCTGAGGAATCAGGGCCGCATCACCACAGACCACATTATGCTCAACAAGGAGGAACGAATGTTCCCTGTTCATTTCCTTTTTGTATCCATTTATAGTTTGGACAATGGTTTTGGTTCTCCGTATTCTCTTTGTTTTGTATTCTGTACACATTGTGTAGTTTTTTATATGCAATCTGTAAAGTTTATAGCCCGTAGATGTAATTTATGCATATAACTGTAGATATAAGGCTGATTTATTGATGAACAAACACTGTTGAAAAAAAATGTGTACACTGAGGGGGGAATTCTGTGTGAGCCAACAGAAAGTGATGTGGAAATAAAGAGTCACGTACAAGGGCGAAACTAAATTGAAATGGGCTGAAATATCATGACTGAGAAATTCAAAATAATTCTCAGTGTTCAGGTGTTCAGTACATCTGAATATGCGAAGCTGCCTTATACTGAATGACAACAAGCAGGGCTCATTTCGTAGCAGGAGCTCCTTTGCATACTAGGCCACACACCCCCTAATGTAGCCAATCCTCCAAGAGCTTACAGAGCTCTTCTTACAGGGGCTACTGTAAGCTCTTGGAGGATTGGCTACATCAGGGGTGTGTGGCCTAATATGCAGAGGAGCTCCTGCTACGAAATGAGCCCTGACAACAAGGGACCATCAAGGTCAGTACTGTCTACTCAGACTCACAGTGGCTCTACAGAGTCTCATGTGGAGGTCTGTCACATCACCTATTGCTCAGTCTAGGGACTGAAACTGGGGACCTTTTGTATGCTGAGCAGATGCTCTACCATTGAGCCAGTGGCCTCTTCCCAGATGCAGGAAGGGAAAATGGCGTTGCAAGCCACTCTGGCTCCCACATGAACACATGAAGCTGAGTCAGAACCCTGGTCCATCAAGGTCAGTACTGTCTGCTCTGACCGGAAGTGGTTCTCCAAGGCCTCACCCGAGGTCTTTCACATCAATCACTATTTGACCCTTTTCACTGGATATGCTGGGGATCGAACCTGGGATCTTCTACATGCAATGCACATGCTCTACAGTGAGCCTAGGGTTGCCAGCTCTGGGTCGGGAAATACCTGGAGATTTTGGGTTGGAGTCTGAGGAGTGAGGGGTTTGAGGAAGGGAGGGACTTCGATGGGGTATAATGCCATTGAGTCTACCTTCCAAAGTGGCCATTTTCTCCAGGCGAACTGACCTCTGTTGCCTGGAGATCAGTTGTAGGAGCGGGAGATCTCCAGCCACCATCTGGAGGTTGGCAATCCTAACTGAGCTGCAGTCCTGCCCCTAAATCCCACCAGTCAGTTATGTTCTGAATTATGAATCCACAGGTCATCTACATAAGGAATGTATCTAGCCCTTTGTTCCTGCTTCCGTTCTTTGAACAAGCAATCTAATTGGGGCTCTGCTCTTTGGGTGTAACTCAGTTTTGGATTGCACTGTTTGACAGGGGATGTGTTATGTCCACTGACCACCACTAGGCGCCAGTGAGACACAACCCAGCCTTGGCTCTGGTGAACAATAGGGGCCAAGGATCCTGAACTTACAATAGGGCACCAATAGGAACTTTGGTGGAAAGTTTAAACCCGTCAGTGGGACCTGGAGGTGTTGTTCAGGAGTTGTATATAGTTGGCCCTTTCGGCCAGAGTTTTATCGTCGTTCCTGATGTTCAACTAATAAAGATCTGAGCTGAATCGCTATGCCTAGAACTCAGTATTTTATAGATGTGGCTGTGTATCATTCTGTTACTTGTGATTTTCCTTCTATTGAATCATGCTGCCGATACAAGTTTTCATCAGAAGATTTCCCTTCTAATAAAAATGGGCTAAATAAAAAAGTTCCCAACAAACATGGTGCCCATCCGTTCCTTTCATATTCAGTATTTTACTGGGGGGTTCTCATTATCTCCATTATCAATAAAAATAATGAAATAATTTAAAACCTTGAAAGAAGGCCACAAACACACACCCATCTGGAAATCAGTAACCAAGGCTGTGGTCACACACACTAAATAATCCACTTTCAATCCACTTTCAGTGCACTTTCCAACTGGATTTTTACTATGTGAACTGGCAAAATCCAGTTGGAAAGTGCATTGAAAGTGGATTATCTAGAAGAGAAGAAGAAGAGAGAAGAAGAGACTGGATTTATACCCCGCCCTTCACTTGTAGTCTCAGAGCGGCTTACGAACTCCTTTCCCTTCCCCTCCCCACAACAGACACCCTGTGAGGTAGGTGGGGCTGAGAGAGCTCTGAGACAACTGTCCTTGAGAAAACAGCTGGTACAGGGCTATGGCTTGCCCAAGGTCATCCAGCCAGGTGCAAGTGGAGGAGTGGGGAATCAAACCCGATTCTCCCAGATTAGAGTCTGCGCACTTAACCACTACACCAAACTGGCTCCTTAGTGTGTGTGTCCACAGAGACTCACTCGAGTCATGATGTGAAGCCATGATTTAATTATACTATGGGAAGGCATCTGAAAGCAGGCATCACCACTAATACAGGTTAGGACTAGAGGTGCCAGCTCTGGGTTGGGAAAGTCTTGGAGATTTGGGGATGGAGCCTGGGGAGGGCAGGGTGTGGAGAGGTAAGGGACCTCAGTGGGGTATAATGCAAAAGGCTCCCCCCTTCCAAAGTGCCCCACATGGAGGCTGGCAACCCTCGTTAAGACCCATCAAACCAGGATATGAAACCATGGTTTGATGTTGGTTTATTGAATAAAGTTAGTGTCAACTATGGTTTTGTTTGAAATACAAAAATGGACTAACTATGGACATCCTGGCACTGCCCATGTCTCAACACAGACTGGGTAGCATAGGAAAGGATGAAAACAATGAAATCAGGCTTTGTTTGGTAATGGAAAGTGCTGTCAAGTCACCATTGACTTATGGTGACTCCATTGGATTTTCAAGGCAAAAGATGTTCAGAGGTGGTTTGCGATTGCCTGCCCCTGCATCACAACCCTGGTATTCCTTGGAGGTCTCTCATCCAAATGCTAGCCAGGGCCAATCCTGCTTAGTTTATGAAATCTGATGAGATTGGGTTAGCCTGAGTTATCCAAGTTAGGGATTTGTTGCCTTTGTTTAGACAATGAAATAGCCTTTGTCTAAGCAAATCAGAAGTTAAATACTTATCTGCAAGCCAAGCCCTAGTTTTACAAACAAACAGTGCAGTCCTATATAGAGCCACACCCTTCAAAGCCTGTTTCCTTCCATACAGTGCAGCTGTAAGCAGAGTCACACCTTCCTTAGCCCGTTCTCTTCCATGGTTTTAGAAGGGTGTAATTCTGCTTAGAATAGCTCTGTGATGGTGCTTAAGCTAAACCACACTTTCTGATTCTGTCAACATTGATCCATAAAGTAATCCTAAACTGTTTATTCCCCTTGTGTGAAAAACAACATGGAACGACCAAGACAGAAGACAGCTTTTCAAGTGTTGTAACTCTTCATATGAAGTTCCCGCCACCGACAGTAGCATACACACTGAGTTCTTCTCATGAAGTGATGATCATATGCATTTTGAGTTGCATTAAGGGTTGCCAGCTCCAGTGCAGGGGAAACCTGGAGATTTTGTGGGTGGAGCCTGAGGAGGGCAGAGTTTGGGGAAGGGAGGGACCTTAGTAGGGCATGATGCCATAGAGTCCACCTTCTAGAGTGGCCATTTTCTCCAGGGGAACTGAACTCTGTCACCTGGAGATCAGTTGTAATCCCAGGAGATCTCCAGCCACCATTTGGAGGTTGATTCAGGTGGGGGAAATGTGTTGGTCTGGAGTTGCCGGGTCCTTTCAAGTCCACAGCAGGGGACTTTGGGAGGCATTACTGAAGGGGTCGGGGCCATCTGCAACACAATGATGTCACACAGAAGTGATATCACCATGTTGGGGATTGGTGTCCCCCGCTTCTTTCAAAAAGTACTTAAAGGGTCCCTTGAAATGCTTTTTGGAAGAAGCAGGAGAAGGTTGTGCGCACCTGCACTCCAAGCTGCAAATTCGCAGCTTGGAGTGCAGGCATGCAGGGTCTCCCTCCCTCCTGCAAGATTTAAAGGGCCCTCCAGCTGATTGGTGGGCCACATATTCCTGCTGGTCAGTTGGAGGGCCCTTTAAATCTTGTAGGAGGGGTAGCACAGGTGGTCATTCTTGGAGTCAGGGCTCCCCCCAGCCAGCCAGCTGGCTGGCAGCAGGAAGGAGCCCCTGAAATCAAGGAAACCTCTGCTGGGACCAGGGGTCTGGCGTCCCTCGTCTGATGCAGCAAAACAAAGTTTGAGTCAAGTGGCACCTTTGAAACCAACCAAGTTTTATTCACGGTAAAGGCTTTTGTGTACATGCACCCTTCCTCAGATACAGTGGAACAGAACCTCCTCAGCCATTACTTATGGAGGTGGGGTGGGGGTTGTTGTCAGGAAGGGCCATTTAGAGTCAGGATGCAGAAGTACTGGGTGATTATAGCTGAGACTGGACGTAAGAAAGATCTGTGAATGGCAGGAAACTAGCATACAAATACAAGAGTTAACAAACAGATGTGGAAACAAGGTTTGAGTCCAGTGGCACCAGCCAGACAAATAAAGGTCAATTCTGGGTACAAGCTAGAAGGGAGAAACTTAGGCTGCGGTCACACACACTAAATAATCCACTTTCAATTCACTTTCCAGTTGAAAAGTGCACTGAAAGTGGATTATTTAATGTGTGTGACTGCAGCCTTAGTATGGAAGTTGGCAACTCTAGCAGCATTTGCTCCTTTTTGGTGGGCTTCTGCCCTGCACAGCTGTAATGTCTGAAAGGGTTACACCGGTTGACGGAATCCTTGGGCCACCACTTTGAAAAGAGAGAAGCCGGTGTTTTGTAACCCCTGGAAAGCCTCACATTCCTTAATAGAGGTATTAATTACTCTTGTCGGTCTTGTCAGGCAGCTGTCCCATCTGTCAACAATATGTTATTTTTTAGCATAGGAGTACTAGAAGTTTTCTTTTTTTTTAATGGGAGAGAGAGAGGAAGTGTGTGTGGGGGGGGGGAGAGAAATCAGAAGTTTAAATTAGTGTATGAATAGCTTGGCCAGGCCCCGGGGGGGGGGGGGTGCAAACTCAAATGTTTGTGGTGGTTGTTTCTCAGAAGGATTTAAGGATTCAGATGCTGGAGACAAATAAACAGCTGAAATAGCTGCAGCGGCTTGTTTACAGCGAAGGGCATTTGGACAGTTTAAAGATGCATTAAAGGCTCTCAGCACCTGTAAAACCCACAAGTGATGTAAATTAGTAGCAATTTGATTTCCATGCTTCAGTTAGGGATTCTTTTTTCTAAGGAAAGCTTTCTCGAGCTGAGACAGTCACCAGATTGTTAGAGATTTATTTGACAATACAACAGTGTATCACATCCCCCCACACACACACACACAATTAATGTGCCACCTGTTGCACGGCTTTGTTCCCATAATGTCCCAACGTCTGAAGAAAATTGGTGCATAAAAGAATGTTGTACAGAAGATATGGGGCTCTACCCAAGTGTATCTCCTTGGTGGTGGTGGTGGTGGGGAACATATCAATTCACATTTGCCTGACATGTGCATTCCAAAGAACAAGGCTGCATACTGTACTCTAACCAAAGAACAAAACCCCCTCATGGAATGAGAAACTCACTGCAGTTTTTACTGATCCTGCTTATAGTTGCAGACACATCTAGGACAGTGCCAGCACACATACACAAGTTTGCCTGCAACGACATCCCAGTGGTGCTTCCAAAAAGAAGGTTGGATCCAGTGCAAAGACAATGAAAGGTCCATGCAAGGATCCTTAAAATGTCCAGCTTTCCACTCACCCCAGCAGTGTATCCCAGGGTTTCTGGGCCCATGAGGAGTAACAGCCATGTTGGCCAAGTGGAAGCATTTGTTGGCGTATGGGCGACTAAACATGCCTGGACACTGGGGCTAGGTGCTATATTTTCCTTCCAACTAGAGCCAGATTGTGTATGTGTGTGTGGTGCTTGTCTTTGCTTATGCTAGGAGCTTCGTTCTGACTCCCCCCCCCCCTCTTTCTGTGCCTTTGTTCTCCTCTCCCCTTGTGGTCTGGCAAGAGGCAAGCTGCTTCTGCAGATCTCTCTCCTGGGCAAATAAGCCAGGACCAAACCCAGGATCTCAGTCATGCAACAGGGTTAGCTGGCCACTTGCAATAGGGAATAGTATTGCTTAGATGAGACTTCTATGTCTTCTTCTACTACAAACTCCATGTGAATGTAAGTAACTTTCCATAAAAGTAAGTTTTGTATCTGTTGAAATATACTGGCTTGAAGAGCGTATACTGCATGTGATTCCATGCTTTCCAGACTGTGGAACTTTGCTACATTAACCAGTACATATACCCAGTAGCGGGGCCGTGGTGGCTTAGAGGTTAAGACGCTGAGTTGCGGACCAGAAGGTCGGTAGCTTGGCAGTTCAAGACCCGAGTGCTGTGTGACGTAGTGAGCTCTCGTCTCTGGCCCCAGCTCCTGCCAACCTAGCAGCTGGAAAGCAAGAAATTGCAAGTAGATAAATAGTTACCGCTTTGTTAGGAAGGTAACAATGTGCCGCAACATTCAGTCATGCCGGCCACATGACCACAGAAAAGTTTCCGGACAATGCTGGCTCTTTGGTTTGGAAACGGAGATGAGCACCGCCTCCTGAAGTTGGATTTGACTGGCTTTTGAGCAAGGGAAACCTTTACTATACCAGTAGCACTGAGAAGGAAGAAGGGACCAAAATCTCATTTCTCTTCTGTCACACAAGAGGCAGGATGGTTTTGTTCTTGTCCTTCTTTCCCACTGGGGCTTCCAAATCTGCATGGCTATGAGTTCATGCTGGTCCACCAATCCCAGGAACCAACTTTCTTGACATTGGGAGGGACTACTAGTAGGAGGGGAGAGTCAAGAAGATCAGTGATGCAATCAGCACCGTTCACTTATGGATCACATGATCCAACCCAGAAGTTTTCTGGGGGGGTTTTCCAACTATCAGGTGTACTGATCAGAATAATCCAAATGGCTAGAGTTCCCAGGTGTCCTCTCCAATCACTGGCAGGGGATGGGAGGAGGTAGGGCTGCCAGATCCAAGCTGGGAAACTCCTGGAGATTTGGGGATGGATCTTGGGAAAGACAGGGACCTCACTGGGGTACCAATGCCCTAGAGTCCACCCTCCAAACCATCCATTTTCTCCAGGGGAACTGATCTCTGTAGTCTGGAGACAAGCTGTAATTCTGGGGGATCCCCAGGCCCCACCTGGAGGCTGGCATCACTACAAATGGCACATAGGTAAGTTTATCATCACACTGAGGTCAAAGTGAGTCAAGGGCAAGATGAATCAAAAGCCAAAGGCAATCTCTAGTCTGGCAGGAACTGGCCTTCTCCTGACTGTCCAGATGAGTACCCAAGCCCTTCTCAGAATCTTTTACAAATCCCCTTAAGACTACTGATGGAATGAGACCGGGTTAACTGGTGTGTCTGATGTCTCCCTGCAATTTCGTCCTTACAACCAGGTCATATTGCCCAAGATGAATCCGCTGATCCTTATGTTACCAGTTCAAGACCTCCTGTGAGTGAGCTTGAAACTTTCCTGTTAGTTGTACCTGCATGGATGACACACAGCCCCAACCGCTCTGCAGATCGGTCCCGCCATCCTTTCTCTTTGGGTACTCCCTCCCAAAAAATTGCAGATTACTGCTAAAGCACAGAAATAGAATTAAAGGAAGAGGAGGAGGAGGAGATTGGATTTATACCCCACCCTTCACTACCCAAAGGAGTCTCAGAGCACCTTACAAACTCCTTTCCTTTCCCCTCCCCACAACAGACACTCTGCGAGGTAGGTGGGGCTGAGAGAGCTCTGACAGAAAGAACAGCTGTGCCAGAACTATGGCTTGTCCAAGGTCATCCAGCAGGTGCAAGTGGAGGAATGGGGAATCAAACCCGGTTCTCCCAGATTAGAGTCCGCGCACCTAACCACTACACCAAACTGGCTTGGTTAACAAATGGCTACACCTCTAATAGGCAACCTAGATATATAAACAATGTTTAGTTAAAACAAAACTCAGGTCCATCTTTCCTCTATTAAAACTTGCATTAATATATATATATATTTAAAAAAACTAGTCTCTCTTCAGTGTTATATGTTCAGAAGGAAACGTGAGTTCAAAGTAGGTGAGTTCACCTCTACATTTGATAGCACATATTTTCCAGTCCTCTAACGCTGTAAGTTAAAATGTGACTTTCAGCAATCCCCAGCAATTTAAGAAGCTTCCTTGTTGCAAGTGTACACACACCAGTACCCTGTTCCTTGCACAGAGATGTAGGTCAAATTTACATCTGACTTTCCCGCTAGAATCATTCTAGTTTCAAAAAAACCTGTCTATACCTGTTTCTAGTTTCAAACCATACTTGTTCTAGTTTATAAATTAGTGTTTACATTCATTAATTGCCCTCCTGTGGTCAAGCTAGCATTATACTGCTTTGAACAAATGCAGTTGCTTAGTACTCTTCAGACCCCCTGGATTGAAATTTGAAACCAGCATGAAATGAGCTTGGGAAAAGACAGCAGTCAAACTACTTCAGAGGGGAGGTGTAAATTGGGCCGTAGAGAAGCTCCTTGAAAACATTTTAGGAGCCATATCAAAACTCTTTTGAATTTTCCTTGAAGTTTCTCAGATGTTTCTTCTGAAGAGCTATCTCTACATGTACATGTGTGCTCTGTGGTGGACTTGTAGTAAAGCTAAGAAATTTTCGAGGTAATCAGGGCTATTTTTGGGCAGGAACGCACAGGAATGGAGTTCCAGCTGGCTCCTGAGTTGACCACACCCAGCAGGAATCTATTAGCATAACAGGCCACACCCCACAGCAGAAACTCATTAGGACTGGCTACATTAGGGGTATGTGGCCTAAGATGCAAATTAATTCTTGCTTCAAAAAAAAGCCCTGGGTTTTGACAAAAACAAGGTAAACGGAATAAGAAGCTAAAGGTGAGTGTGGCTGGATGACCACTCTTCTGGTAACATGGGGGTGTGGCCTAATATGCTAATAAGGTGTGCTGTCAGTGGTACAGCCTAATATGCTAATGAGTTTCTGCTGTTGGGTGTGGCCTATTATGTTAATGAGTTCCTGCTGGGCTTTTTCTACAAAAAAAACCCCTGGAGGTAATTACATTCATTAATATAGAAGATTTTAAAAATTAACATACAAATGAAGCCAGAAGCCTTTCTTTTAGGATTGATGGACAGACAGCTTGAAACCAGTCATGGAGCTTTGTTTCTTTATGTGATTACAGCAGTGAGATTACTCTATGCACAGAGCTGGAAGTCTACAAAAATATCTGCAGTAGAAGAATGGTGGTTTAAGAGGTTAGAATTTGTGGAAATGGCCAAACTTGCTTCTCTGATTAAGGAAATGACAATATCCATTTTTATTGCCAGTTGGAAGCCCCTTATTGACTTTCTGCTTGCAAATGGGAAAAAAAATGAATTGATGATTTGTGGATTTGATGAGTAAGGAAAAACTTAAATAATAGAAAAGAATAATGAATAAGGATGTGTTATTGTAATGGTTACAATATTGGAGTAAGTGGTTATGTTTAAAATTTTATATTTAGCAATAAGTGATTGTATCGGGCTTTGATGTCCAGAAAATTTGGAAGTTTTAAGGATATGTTCCTTCGTTCTTTGTCTTTATCGCTTTAACTCTTTTTTTCTTTATTTCCTTTTTTTTTGTCTTATTTTTCTTATGTTCAGTCTTTACATGTCTATGATTTTTTTTATTAAAAAGTTTTTTAAAACAACAACAACAACAAATGTACCTGTCTGCCAAGCAGAGGATTATGATCAAATATACCAGCTGGAGTTCGGAGGTGGTCTCAATGTGTTCTGCATATGTGTCCAGTCATTTTATGGGCAACCTCCACTAGACTACACTGAAAATCAAAGCAATTCTTTTTTACTGAAAGAATTTCGATGCCGCCTTTCTGCATGACGGAAGGCCTTCAACATAGCTCAGTACAATAACGGTCATGGTCACAGTGCCTCGAAAATCTGGGAGCCCTCCCGGAGTTAAAGGGGCCGGATTTTTAAATTTTGGGTTGGGATGTTTACACATCCCAACCCCAGCAGGCAAAGGCAGCAGGGGTGAGCGGCGGCAATGGCAGCAGTGGAGGAGGTGAGCAGCGATGGAGGAGGTGGAGGAAGAGGTGAGTGGTGGCAGCAACGGTGGTGGCAGAGGAGGTGAGTGGTGGCAGAGGTGAGTGGCGGTGGCAATGGCGGCAACGGTGGAGGCGTCGGAGGCAATGGCAGGGGGAGGCACCCTTCCCTGAGCCCCGCCAGCCGCCTGGTAAGTTTTTTTGGGGGGTTTCCCCTTTTTCACTTGGGCGCTTGAGTGCCCAAGTGAAAAGGGGGGGGAATGGAGGAGGGACCATCTGGACAGCCCTCTCTCACAATGATTGCAAGAGAAGGCTGTCCAGATGGCTCAAATGCGGGTTCCTTGCGCGACTCCCGGGAAAACAGTTGATTTTCCTGGGGTTGGAAAATGCGGGGGGAACCTGCATTTGAGCCTGCTTCGGCGTGGGACTAGCCGCGGCCGCTGTGAACAGTCCCTTTAAATGTGGCAGGAAACAGCCCTTCCACCCGGATTAAAGGGCAGTGTGGCCGCAACCAAAGATACTTACTACCATTTGCAGTTCTGCCTTCCCTTGTGATATAGTGAAAACCAACAGAAATTCTTGTAATGTTTAGACTGTTTCCACCAACTGTCCAGGTGGAGCCCCTCACCCGGCCTCTACTCCAGTGGTGGCTCCGGATCCACTGCAATTACCTGGTCTAGTGGATGAAGAGCTGGGGATGATGTTGTGCTGAGGCTCCACCTTCCTGCTAAGTCCCATGCGGATCAGGAAGCCCAGGAGCCAGCTCTCACAACACCTAGCTCCTGCAGCAACTGCTAGTCACCTACTGATGACATCATAAGCCAGCAACATAGAGCCAGTAGCCTACTCTCAACAGGACAGGGAATCTCTGGGCCTGGCCCAGGCTCAAGAGCAGGAGAATGGGTCAGGGAGAGAGAATACAAGGAGGGTTCCCAAATCTCTTTTTTTTTCATTCTTTGTCTCTGTATGTCTGTCTCTCTCTTTCTCTCTCAGAGGTGAACCAGCTGGATTGTATTGCATCCAGAATGATTTTGGCTTGCATTCAGTGCTGTGCAAGCAGAAACATCAATGAATAGTGCAGTTTTGCTTGTGCAGGATCTTGTGTGACATCCGCCACTTTCTCCCCTGTAGCTTATGGTCAGAAATGAGTTGCATAATGTTTTGCACAAGTGGAACAAAGGTTTAAGATACATTATTGTTATGTCCGCCGATTGCCACTGGGTGCCAGCAGCATAGAGTCAGAGCTTGACTCTGAGAGACAATAGGGGTCCAGGATCCTAGACCACCACTAACCCTCCAATAAGAACAATGGCGGGAAATTCAAACCCACCAATAGGTGTGTCCTTTTGGGTGTGTTCTAGGAGTTGTATATAGTTGGCCATCTCGGCCGGTATTGCATGTGAAGAAAGAAATTGCAAAACTAATTTTAGTTCCCTTAGTAAGCTGATTCTTTGAAACCGCAAAGCCAGCACAGATGCAAACATGCACAAGAATTCTCTGGTGTTACATTGTATGCTTGCGCTTCAGCAGAAATGCTTATACAGGAGCTTATTGTTCTAAGTTACAATTTCTTCTTTCAAGTTGCAACTGCTTACAATGGTTTATTATTACTTGCACATTCTACCTTAGAGAAGATGCATGAGAAAGTGTACCAATTTGCAACAATGTTTAACCTTAACTTTCTTAATTCCTTTCCTGTAATTGACATGCGCAAGAATAAAATAGAATACCTTTGCTTACGAGAATGATGTCAAATGTGTAGAAATGACACTAGTTCCATCCTACTGGGATTCTCCGCCTCCTTAGTATAAAAGATTAAGACCTACTGTAACCGGGGCTCGCTTGTTTCTGAAACTTTTATTCAGACTGAGACTTATGGTACCATAAATTTTTGGCTTTTTCTATTCCTGGTGTCCGTGTGCCTTCTTCCTGATCAGATCTGTTTTTTTGGTAATCGTGCTTCAAATGCTTGTTGTATACTCAATAAACTAAGCTGATCACTACGTCGTAGTCCGGGCTTTCTATGCATCAAACCCAGTACACAATAATTATGTTAGCTGAGATCAAGGGGCTAGTATGAGGCTGCTTTCATGCTTCCACTTGCTCAAGAACCCTAGTACATGCAGATTTGTTAGATTCGAGTCTATCAGCACCTTAGAGAACAACAAGAGATTTAACTACATGCAGATCTGGTATATGTATCCAAGTCATTTTGCAAAGCATCTGCATATTTGGTCAAGCATTTCCTGTCATATCTCTTGATTCATGGAGGATAGCTCTATCCAAGGCTCCTAGCAGTGGAGACTAAAGGGAACTTCCAGAGGCTGTGAGCCTATATCAGTGCTAGGAGGCAACATCAGAGGAAGGCCTTGGCCTCCATGCCCTATTTGCTGACCCTCCAGGGCAACCAGTTGTCACTGTATGAAACAAAATACAGAACCTTTGAGCTCTTCATATATTCTTATGGTTTCATTCTTTTAAAAACTCTGCTTACAGTATAATGGACGCCAAGGCTCTGTGCTACAAAATGCTAAGGAACGAAAGCTGAAATACTCTGAAAACAAGATTCTGTGTCCAGTTGCATATCCTGCTATTTTTCTATTGCCTCAAAAAAAAAATCACAGCATACGAACAGCCCTGCATCAGGAATGGATGGTGGGAGGAGAAATTCTCATTGACTGAACTCCATTGGCAAGTTAAATAAATGATTCCCACCTGGGATGGTGATCAATGTTGGATGAAATGACAGACAGAACACCATCTTGCTTCTGCTAAACCGTATGGCTGTGCCTGATGACTCTAAGCATTGTCCATAATCTTCGCCGACAGTCTTGTTGCCAGAGAGACATCTGCTGTCGGAGAGGCTGCATTCCCACCATGTTTAAATTGCAATATGTTCTGTTCAGAAAGATAGGAGTTACAATTGCAAATGTTCGGTGACAATTTCCAGGCAGCCACATCCACGGCTCAGTAGGGCAACAGTTTCTCAGGATGCGATAATGAACATTAACGGCACCAATTACATGCCGTTGCTTGAGGGAAGAGGTATCAACAATATCACGGGTCATTGATACAATTATCCACAATTGTATTTGCTTGTGTGCTAGAGAAACCAAGGTGATAAGAATACATTTTTTCTGGTTAATTTTGTATAACAGGGCATAGATCTAGCTGGCTAAACAGAAGAAGGAGAGTTAGTTTTTATATCCCTCAGGAGTCTCAAAGTGGCTTATAATCACCTTCACTTCCTCTCCCCACAATAGGCACCTTGTGAGGTAAGTGGGGCTGAGAGAGTTCTGAGAGGTGACTGGCCCAAAATCATCCAGCAGGCCTCATGTCTCTCAAAGCATCTTACAATTGCCTTCCCTTTCTTTCCCCACAACAGGCACTTTGTGAGACAGGTGGGGCTGAGAGAGTTCTGACAGAACGGTGACTAGCCTAGGGTTGCCAGCCTCCGGATGGGGCCTGGAGATCTCCCACTTTTACAAGAGATCTCCAGCTGACAGAGATCAGCTCCCCTGGAGAAAATAGCTGTTTTGGAGGGTGGACTCTATAGCATGGTACCCTGCTGAGGTCCCTCCCCTCCCTAAACCCCGCCCTCTCCCAGATCCACCCCCCAAAGTCTCCAGGTATTTTCCAACCCAAACCTGGCAACCCTAGACTGACCCAAGGTCACTCAGCAGGCCTCATGTGTCTCAAAGCATCTCATAATCACCTTCCCTTCCTCTCCCCACAATAGGCATCTTGTGAGGCAGGTGGGGCTGAGAGAGTTCTGAGGGGATGAGCCCAAGGTCACCCAGCAAGCTTCATGTGGAGGAGGAGCAGGGAATAAAAAAAATGATCAAAAATAATGATCCTATGCAATTCTAAAAAAAAAAAAGATCATATTTTCACCTCTATCCTAAAGCCATCAAATCAAATCTGGTTCTCCAGATGAGAGTCCACTGTCCTTAACCACGACACCACACTGGCTCTCAGTTCACATTCAACAACAGTTCACATTCTATTGGCAGTATATCCCAGGGGGGGAAATTAGGATCATGCTACATGAATAGGAGAAGGCTGGATTCTCCATGATCAGGGCCAGCAGCAGGTACAGAAGTTGATTTAAATCTCCCCAATCCAATAAGAGGGAGGGAAGGGTGCATAGCTTGATCTCATCAGATCTCGGAAGCTATTACTTAGAAGGGCAGACCACCAAAGAAAACTCTGCCGAGGAAGGCCATGGCAAACCACCTCTGCATCTCAGTTGCCTTGAAAGCCCCTTGCTGGGGTCACCACAAGCTGGCTGTGTAGGCTTGCCAAGTCCCCCCGGGGGGTGGGGAAACCCCGTTCCAGCGGCCCGCTGCCCAACTGCCAGGATCAGGCCGCCAGGGGGATCCCCGCCCCCAAATTGCTAGGCTGCAGCGACGTGCCTGATGCGATGACATCTTGGGGGGACGCTCTGAAATTCGAGGGAAAACTCTATAGTTTTCCCTTGAATTACAGAAGTCCCGCCCCCAATGTGCCTGACACGATGATGTCACTTCCGGGTGACGTCATCACGGCGCACACGCAAAGTGCATGCACCAGAAGCCTCCCGAACAAGAAAGGACCCCCCCCCCCCCGCCGCAGAGAAGTAAGTACTTGGCAACCTTACGGCTGTGACTTGGCAGCACTTCACACACACACACACACACACACAAAACAGCATCCCTGAATGTAGCCCATTATTATATTCTACATTTCCACAACAGCAGAGCGCTTGGGATTGTTGTGGTGGTAAAAAGCCATGCCTTCCACTTTTGGCACTGAGTGGCCTGGTCCTCTCACAGAAGCATTTCACAGAGCCATATAATAGGATTGTGTATACACAGAGCCTAGGGTTGCCAATTCTAGCCTGGGAAATTGCTGGAGATTTGGGGCAGTGCACGGGGTGGGGAGAGAACTCAGGAGGGTTGCAGTGCTATAGAGTTTTTCATCAGAAGCTGCCATTTCTTCCCAGGGAACTGATTTCTGTAGCCTGGAGATTGGCTGTAATTCCAGGAGAACCCAGCCTTAAGGTTTCTAGCAGCTGCAGCGCCTGATGATGCATTCTCAGGAAGGAAGGGCCATGGCTTTGAAGAAGGGCAATGGCTCAGTGGAAGAACCTCTGCTTGGCCCAAGTTCAATCTCAGTTTGGTGTAGTGCTTAAAAGCGCGGACTCTAATCTGGGAGAACCGGGTTTGATTCCCCACTCTTCCACATGCAGCTGCTGGTGTGACCCTGGGTCAGTTACAAGTTCGTTCTGAGCTGTTCACTCACGAGCAGTTCTCAAAAGAGCTCTCTCAGCCCCACCTACCTCACAGGGTGTCTGTTGTGGGAAAAGGAAGGGAAGGAGATTGTAAGCCACTCTGAGACTCCAAGTGAAGGGCAGGGGATAAATCTCATCTCTTCTTCTCTTCATCCCCAGCACTTCCAGTTGAAAGGACCAGGCAGCAGGTGATGTGAAGGACCCCTGCCTCAGATCCTGGAGAGCTGCTGCTAAGCTGAGTAGATAATACTGACTGTGATAGACCAAGTGTCTGCTTCAGTATAAGGCAGCTTCATGTGCACATTGGTGGTGGTGGGGGGGGGGGTAGTTTCATGGTGGAGCATCTGCTTTGCATGCAGAAGATTCCAGATGAAACCCCCAGCATCTCTAGCTAAAAGTATAAAGACTTCCACTTCAGACCCTGGAGAGCCATTGCCAGTCAAAGAGCAGTTTATTCATCACCATTCTGTATGGCTGCCATTTATTTAACCTGCCAATAAACTTGGGTGAAATAAACTTAACTGCGCCCACCACCCCATTTTGATTGTTTTTAGCTCAGGGCCATGACATTTTGATGTTCAGGAAAAGACTGTTAGTTTTGGTGGTTTTTTAAAAAAATGTACATAGTATTCAATGCAGCATTTTTTAAAAAGTAGTTGCAAGTCCAATGATGTTAACGTGCTTTGCAGGTGTGGTCTTATGCCAAACGGTTGCATATATTTTTGTCAATATAATTTCTTGTATTCCAGACCTTTAAAAAAATAATGATCATATTTTCACCTCTATCCTAAAGGTACTTACCTCCTCTCCAAGTGAAAGGTCCACTGAAATCAAAGGGTCTTGCTTCCAAGTAAATGGGTTTAGGATCGGGGCCATTAATCCAATTAATATTGTTGATGAAGTGCTTTTGTTATGAGTTGCCTTCGTTTCTCAATGGGGATGCAAAGAGGAAGAAAACAAAAAGAAGATTAGTGAGTAAAATATGCAAGATAAGAGTCTAGCTTGTGTGTCGTTCCTACGAATTTTTAAATGAGAGATTTTAGATACCTACAGAAAATGAAACTCTAACTTGGCAATGCAGTGTGTATGCCTGGCGATAACTAGAGGGGAAAAAGATATACTAAGATACAAAACAGGATGTGCTGTCTGAGATAGACTGAGTTGATGGAGCCAAGAGGACAGAGACATCTCCAGTTATAAAGCAGATAGCCTGGTTGGAAGCCAAATGTCTGCCCTGCATCATTCATTTTCCCAGTGCACCAGAAGACAAGGACTGCAAGAGTCCTGACCATTACCTAAAGCAAGAAAAGAAGTCTTCAGCAGAAGAGGAAGTCCTGAGCTTTGAAATAATTATGGAATTCTGAGTGGACTTCAAAATGCTAACATGAACACACGCCTCATACCAATTCAGACCCTCAGTCCATCAAAGTCAGTATTGTCTACTCCGACTGGCAGCACCTCTCCAGGATTTCAGGCAGAGGTCTTTCACATCACCTACTGCCAGATTCATTTAACTGGAGATGCCAGGGATTGAACCTGGGAACTCCTGCATGCCATGCAGATGCTCTACCACTGAGCCCCTCCCCTAATAGATGCAGATGAAGGCAGAAAGACTTATTCAAGTGGGCCAGTTGGTACCCAATGAAGACAAAGAGTACAGTAGGCAGCAAGCCATTGGGTAGGCAGGAAATTCAGAAAGTCAACGGGAGCAGGGAGCAGTGAAGAGGCTGGTGAAGGATGGTCTCATTGGAGTGAACACAATTACTTCTTGCTCAGATATATATGGCTGAGAGCTGGAGATAAGGCATAAAAACTCTCCTTCACAAGAGCCGTGGTTGGAGGGCACATGACATAGAAATATTGCTGCACCTAAGCAGGTCTGGGTCTAATCATTGCTTGGATAGGAGAACTTCTGAGAAGAATATTATGCCTCCTTGAGTTCTATAATGGAAGAAAGCTGGGCTATAAATACATAATTGCATGGTAGTGGAACAGTGGTATAGCCCAAACTTGGAAGCTAAGCAGGGTCAGCTCTGATCAGAACTTGGATGGGAGACCACCAGAGAAGACTGGGGTTGCTCTTCTGAGGAAGGAAGTGACAAACTGCTTCTGCTTCTCACTTGTCTTGAAAGTGTCTTGCTGGAGGCACCATAAGAAGAGTTGGTTTTTATAACCTGCTTTTCTCTACTGTAAGGAGTAGGGTTGCCAAGTCCGGGTTGAAAAATACCTGGGGACTTTGGGGGTGGAGCCAGGAGAAGGTGGGGTTTGGGGAGGGGAGGGGCCTCAGCATCATACAATGCCATAGAGTCCACCCTTCAAAGCAGCCATTTTCTCCAGGGGAGCTGATCTCTGTCAGCTGGGGATCAGTTGTAAAAGCAGGAGATCCCCAGGCCCCACCTGGAGGCTGGCAACCCTAGTAAGGAGTCTCAGAGTGGCTTACTATCGTATTCCCTTCCTCTCCCTACAACAGGCACCATGTGAGGTAGGTGGGGCTGAGAGAGTGCTGAGAGAACTGTGACTGACCCAAGGTCACCCAGTCGGCTTCATGCAGAGCAGTTTGGGGAATCAAACCCGTGTGTGATACAATAGAGATTAGCATAGCCAGCTTATGTTATCAAGTTCCCCAGATGATATTAGGGTCCCTGACTCCCTTTAGAAGAATAAGAGGTGGTTTTTATACCCTGTTTTTTGTATCTTAATGAGTCTCAGTGGCTTACAATTGCCTTCCCTTCCTTTCCCCACAACAGACACCCTGTGAGGTAGGTGGGGCTGTGAGAACTCTGAGAGGCTGGCCCAAGGTCACCCAGCAGGCTTTGTGTGGAGGAGTGGGGGATCAAACCCAGCTCTCCAGATTAGTCTGCTGCTCTTAACTGCTATACCATGCTGTCTCCCAGTTGTGACTTGATGGTACTTACATATGTACATAATGGAACAATCATATAGGGTCATCATGGCCCCATTGCTTTATGCTCAAGTGCTGGTACCATTAGATGGCTTTTGTATTTCTGCATGAGTCCTCAACTCTTGAGGACCATGGTGGCTCAGTGGTTAAGACACTGAACTGTAGACTGGAAGGTCGGTAGTTCAGCAGTTCGAGTGTCGTGTGACGGAGTGAGCTCCCATCTCTGGTCCCAGCTCCTATGAACCTAGCCATTCAAAAGCAAAAAAACTGCAAGTAGATAAATAGGTACCACTTCATTGGGAAGGTAACAGCATTCCATGTGCCTTGGCATAGAGTCATGCTGGCCACATGACCATGTAAATGATTTTGGACAGCCCTGGCTCTTCAGCTTGGAAACAGAGATGAGCACCACAACCCTAGAGTCGGATTCAACTGGCATTCGAGCAAGGGAAACCTTTACCTTTACCTTTTACCTCAACACCACAATCCATGTACACATGCTCAGGAATGTTTATGATCTATATGAGCTGTGCCTACTGGAAACAACTATGAACTTGCTATTTCTAATGCTAAGGGAAGGAAGAGAGATTTCCTGTCCTGCTTCATAGCCAGAAGTCCAGGCTTCACATTCTGTAATGCCACAAGTCACTGCTTGAACCTTATCCAAAGGCTTGGGCTGCCTGAAATAAAGAGAGAGTGGGTTTCTTTTTTAGGGAAGATTAATATGTGTAGCCATGTTAGTCTGTCTGGAGCAATAAAAAGAAAGCAAGAGTCCAGTAGCACCTTGAAGACTCACAAAATATGGGGCAGGGTATGACTTTTCATGAGTCACTGCCTCAAAAAGCACTATTTTCTCAGAGGCACTCTTTTTCTATAAAACTACATATTAATATTCTATGTCTGCCAGAAACTCCTGAAAAGAACTGATGGCATCCCAGCACAGAGCAGAGCTGCAAGTCGATGCATCTTTAAGGGACTGGCTAGAGAGAAGTCAGAAAGACTGAGCCCGTGGTCTACTCAAATATCAAAGGCCTGAATTGTTCCATGGTGAGTATTATTGTGTGTAAGTTATTGTTCCAGATACTATATCTTTTGAAGTTTGTTATTTTTGTAAATGTAAATGTCACAAGGTGAGATCACACTGTCAAAGACTCTCAGTTCACACTCTCTCCGTTCTTTAATTTTAAAAAAATACATATTCATTTGATATTGTTCTTTGATTTTTTTTAAAAAAACCTCACCAGAATCATCTGTGTGATCATGTCACTTTCAGAGAATAGCTGGAAGCAATGGTGGTAGCTCTAGGAATTGCCAGAAACTCTATGGTAGATGTTCTGTTGATTCCTAGACTTACCAATGTGCTGTCAGTGACACTCCCTACACCAGGCCCTACCACCCCAGCCTGCAATCCTTGTACTACACAACCATGGAATGAAACGTGGAAGTCAGGCTTTGAAGTTTTAATACCGACTATGCCCCAACAACTCTTTGTCAAAAAGCATTCCTGTTTAACAAGTTTGAAATCAGATTTTCACAAACTTCAGGTCAGCTTTGCAGAGGTAATCAAATAATCTTGTCTCACTCTTGGGCGTCTTAGAATTAGTGAAGATATTTCACGGCTGACTACAAGTGACAAGTAAGGATTAGGTTTTTTGTTTTGAAATATGTAGTGGTGACCACTGCTGGAGGCAGAATACTAGACTATCTTGACTAATAGTCTGATCATATCTGCACATTTAGAGGAGACCATTTATTTTTACAATGTAAACTTTTTGTTTTGTTTGAGCTGATAGAGTGACCAGCTATAAGTCTTCTCAGATTCTTCCCTTCTTTTGTCATGAGAACTAAGGCATCCATTAAAAAAAAAATGTCTGAGCCATAAAGATGTATAACCCACAGATTTTACAAATCGTAGTAATAAGGTTTGTCATTTAAAAAAAGCAAAAACAAAACAAAACAACTTGATTCAACTATTTGTTTTTCATTTTCATAAAATGCAGGTTAAAGAGAAAAAAAAAACAGACAACACCATCACCGCTCATTCCGCCGAGCAAGCAACTCAGTACAACAGTAAAAATCAGATGCAGAATTGTGCAAGCCATGAAATTGCAATATAGACATGGATTTAGAGTTGTCTGGTCTTGAGTGTCCATATTTGTGGTTGCCCGCATGGTTGATAAAAGGAGTCTACTTGGAGGACCATTTCCTCCCATGCTGTCCAACCTACCGGTTAAGATAAGAACATAAGAGAAGCCAGTGTTGGATCAGGCCAATGGCCCATCCAGTCCAACACTCTGTCACACAATGGCCAAAAATACCAGGTGCCCTCAGGAGGTCCAGCAGTGGGGGCAGGACACTAGAAGCCCTCCCACTGTTGCCCCCCCCCCCAAACACCAAGAATACAGTGCATCACTTGCCCCAGAATGAGAGTTCCTATCTATACTTTGTGGCTAAGAGTCACTGATGGACCTCTGCTCAATATCTATATATCTAATAGCCAAGTGGCCCACCCCTGTGCGGATACCTAAATCTGCACGGGGGGGGGCCTTGGAGGGCAGAGGGGGGGTTCTCCAGACGTGGGGCAGTCCCCACGTTTGCAGAAAAATGGCAAAAGTAACAAAAACTTTTCGGGGGATATTTAAATCCCCTGAAAAGTAAAAGAGCGTCCCCTGCGCATGCGCAGGGAACGCTCTACTAACCGCCATGGTGGGGGGGAGGGGGCGAGCGGCGGGCCCAGCGAGGCCCGCCAGCCCGGGACTTTGGGGGGGGGGAAGGGGGCGAGCGGCGGGCCCGGCGAGGCCTGCCAGGACTCTTTGTGTGTGGGGGGGAAGGGGGCGAGCTACTTCTCTCCCCCCCCCGCAAGTATCGCGGGTCCCCACCTTGTGTTTATCTAATTCCCTCTTGAAGCCGTCCATACTTGTAGCTGCCGCCACCTCCTCTGGCAGTGAATTCCATGTGTTAATCACTCTTTGGGTAAAGAACTACTTCCTTTTATCTGTTCTAACCTGACTGGTCAGCAATTTCATTGATCTATTTACCATCTACTAACATGCCCTGCTCTCTGTGGTCCAGGCTTGAGACGTGCAGTGGGTGACAACTGCAGATAACTGAAGACATTTTATAGCAGTGCTTTGCCTTAGCAATGCCCTCCCCTCTGAGGTTCACCTACAGCCTACCTTACTGCCTTTTAGGTGCCAAGCCATTTTTTTTAAACCCAGGCTTTTAATTAGGGCATTTATCTTTCCAGCTGTTTTATGGTCTGCTTCTGGTTGGTTTTATGTCCTTCAGCTTCTCTTAATGGCTTGTTTGTTGTTATATTGATAATTTATTATTTCAACTGTAAGCCGCCTTGAGTAGATTCAGGTGGGTAGCCGTGTTGGTCTGAAGCAACACAACAAAGTTGGAGTCCAGTGGCACCTTTAGGACCAGCCAAGTTTAATTCTGGGTAGAAGCTTTCGTGTGCATGCATGCATTTGAAGGAAGTTGTGCCTGTGCATGAAAGCTTAGACCCAGAATTAAACTTGGTTAGTCTTAAAGGTGCCACTGGACTCAGAACTTTGTTCTGCTGCCTCAAATAGGACTCTGGAGAGGTAGCATAACAATAAATCAATCAGTTGCTGTCTAAGCATGTGCTTTTCTTTGTGAATGCTTTGGCTGGGTCCCACAAGACCATCTTTTTCTGCAACACTGCAATGTCCTAGCATGTGTTTATCTCCTGAGTCATTGGTAGGCTTTTCAAGTCACCCTCTATGATGGCCAATCTCCCACCGCTGCCTCCTGGGCCCCACTGCTGCTTGAATGAGCAGTCGAGGAGAATGGGGGGCAAACACCATTTACGTGTTGATGTCACTTCCAGCTAAAAGTTGGAAGTGACATCACTGATGCTCTACGGTTTCCCCAGTCTCAAGGGTCATTGGTGACACCACTGCCATGATATCACTTTGATCATTTGCACCCCATCTTCAGTCGAATGCTAGGAAGCAGACAGAGCTACTTTGGTGAGAAGTAGCCCATTGTGAGATCTGAGCATTTTTTAAAAAAAAATTGGGCCACATATAATTTGGTAGTAAGGAATTGACTGGTTGTGAAGCCTTTGTTAAAACCCTGCATTTCCCCACTCACCAGCTAGTGGGTTAAATAAAGCATAATGGATAGTTATTTCCTTCACCTTATCTGTCATTCAACTCCAGGAGGATAAAAGGGCAATCACACCCTTTATTCATGCATGAATGTTTTTTTTAATGAGCCACAATGATACAGAGATGGGATTCTAAGTCCACCCCAAGGACGTATTTGATCTCCTGATCTATTCACTTCACATGATGTGATACTTGGAATTGGTATTTTACCTCTTTGTTCTATAGTTTCCAAACAGTCTTCAAAGGCAGCCCCAACATTCACTACAGTGCAGTAATCTAAACTTCATGTAAACATTTAGAGGAATAAAAGATGATTCTGAAATAGGAGGGTTTTTTCCTCGTTAGTTTCTCACTAGTTCTCGTTTTTCCATTCACTTCTCTTTTTTTATATTCCATTCTTTGTAAAAAAAAAAAAATGAATGAACAATCCTAACAGAAATGTGATCTAATCTAAATTGGAAGGAGAGTGCTGCGCAGCAGAAGAGAAGGGTAAATTCTGCCATACTTCAATAAATTCTTTTACACAATTGCTTTGCACAGATCTTGGTCCATAGCAGGCCCATAGCCAGGATTTCTTTATTTGGGGGGGGGGCTTTAAATAAGTCATGGGGCACTTCCCACACCCCTACATCCCCCAAGGGAGTGCCTGCGCTGGATGGGAAGTTGGGGGGCCTTGGCAGTACATCAGGGGGGCGTGCCCCAAGATGCCCCTCTGTAGCTACAGGCCTGATCCATAGTTCTTTTCTGAGCTTAATATGAGGGTAATCTCCAGCTAAATCTCTGCTCTGAAATATCTCTAATTGAGAAAACATGTCAGCATAAAACTGCGTAGGTTTGCATAGGAACATTCACAAAGCCAAGAGTCAGCTTTATCTTGCCCAGGGGGGAAAAACCATAGTCATCTTGCCTAGCTTCCACTGCACAAAAATGAATCTTTTTTTTTCCTTTGGCATGGCTTGGGATTTGAAAGTTACAGACAAATATGAAAGGCATGCCTTGGCAATTGGATTTTCCTGATGAAGTGAACTGCTCTCCAAGCTATTTACCTTTTTAAAAAGTTGATTACTTTTTTTCTATATGAAGCATTTATTGTGCAAAAAATAGCAGATCTAAGTCTCATATTCTAGAGAGGTCAGTTTCTCTGGAGCAAACGGCTGCTCTGGAGGGTGGACGCTAGGGCATTATACCCCACTGAAGTCCTTCCCTTCCTCATGTTGGAAAAATGAGTATGTAAGACAAGACCTGACCATTTTAGTCATTATAGGGTTAACCTATGTAACTTGTTGTTTCTCAGGCTAACCTGGAAGAAGCACCTGGCAACTGGCCAATTAAGTGCAAGCCCGGGAAACCTAGAGGGGTATTGTTGTACTGATTGGTGACTGATATCAGGTGTTTCCTTTCAGGGGTCAAGAAGAAGGAGAGATCCTCCATTGTAATCTCTCACTCTGTTGTAGGATGGCTTAGTGTGCAGACGGAGCACAATGCTGCTCTTAAGAAAGCATGTTTTGTTTCTTTTGTAGCTAATCCCATTTCCCTTTATCCTTTAGTAATAAATATTTTAAACTAGAGGAAGCAGCCTCTCCTTTTAGAAAGCAAGATCCATAACTCTAAATTATCTTGGACAAAAAGTCCTAACACCTCAAACCCTGCTCTCCCAAGGCTCGACCCCCAAATCTCCAGGAATTTCCCAGTCCAGAGTTGGTAACTCTAGCTCAACATGACCTCTGAAAAGCTGATTCTGGAGACTGGGAGAGTCTTGTAAACAAAATGTCACATTACATGGGACTGTGCAACAAAAATGCCACTCTTCCTTAGGACTGCCAAACCCCTGGTGGGGGTGGGGTTTCCCCTGATTTTAGGGGTTCCAACCCGCCACTGGCCAGCTGGCTGGCGGGGAAGAGCCACCTCAAACACCTCCCTCCCATGTCAGGGTCTCTTCCTCTCCTCTGTTCTATCAGAGTTTATTTCTTCTATAATAAACCAAGGCTGAGATCACATGCACAATTTGCCCCAACATAGACACAAATGCCAGGTGGATTAAAGGAGCACAATCAGACACCAACATCTGGCAAGCACCCTGCAGCCGTCAGCAACTCATTTTGCTCTACCGCACACACAGAGTAAAAAAAAAACACCTCAGAAAGTCCAGCAGCAAACGGGTTGCTACAGGCCACAGATGGACTTTCCTGCATCTGACTGTGCCAGCATGCTCTCATGGCATTGGGATAGTCTGATCAGGCTATCCTGATGCCATGCCATTGTTTTTTCCCCCTTCTCAGTATGCGCATCATCGCATACTGTCATAGGAAGCCCTCAGGGTGGAGATTCGTCAATCCCATTTAAGCACATCGGAAAATAATGGCAACCCCTTCCCCCGATTCACCCAGGGTTGTGACTGATCATGCAGCGGTGGGCTGTGCCCACATCTACAAAACTCTCTGTGTTTGCGCAACTGTGGGTCAATTTCCTCCAGTAGAAATAGCCTTGCTCCCCCCCACGCCATAGGCGTCAACTACGGGGGGGCTCGAGCCACCCCCGAAATTTCCCGGGGGGGACTGAGCCCCCCAGGAAAACGGTGCACCCTCCGCCACGCCTCCCTTGGCCCTTCCTAGGGCCGCCGCCTCTCTCTCCCCCCCACCTGGCCACTCCGACCCTCCCTCCTTCCGTCCAGGGGCCAGCTAAGCAAATGTCCAGCTGGCCCCTGGATGGACGGAGGGAGGGATGGAAGCAGGAGCGGTCAGGTGGGGGGAGGCAGCGGTGGCATGGTCCCGGTGGGTGTGTGCACAAGGAAGAGCCCCCGCCCCCCGGGAGTTTTTAAACTCTACGCCCCTGCCCCATGCTTTATCTCGGGTGTGTGACCGCAACCCAAGTTATTTTTCTTTAAACTATTGGTGCTCCTTTCCTCTGCATGTTTAAACTCTGCCAACAAATGACTCCATCGCCAAAGGGACCCTGTAGATCTGTTGCAGAAGACAGCAACTAAAATTATTAAGGAGTTGAATCACCTTCCCTAGAAGGAAAAGCATTTTAGTTCTGAGAAAACAAAAGGAGAACATCAGTTAATACGATTATGTTTGGGATACATTATGGGGAAAGTGACAACTATTGCTCCCTCAGCCCAAATATTAAGGGACACCCAATGAAGTTGATTGGCAAGAGGTACAGGAAAGGGGGGAAAGGAAGTACTTCTTCACTCAACCAATAATTAACTTGTGGAATTAATATACTTAGAAGATGATTAGAGCAAGCTCCATCCTAATCATGGTGACTACATTAAGTCTCCATGTTCAGAAACAAACTTCTAAATACCAAGGCTGAGGGGAGCCTTGGCCTCCATGCCCTGCTTGTAAGCTTCCAAGGACACCACAGTACCCACTATGAACTTACCTGCCTACTCCAGTCACTTTTGGAGTCCCTGCTTTAGGTGCCCCCCACTATCTGAGGCTAGATTGGTGGCAAACTGAGAAAGGGGCTTCTCAGTCATGGCTCCAAGACATTGGAACCTCCTTCCTAGGAAGATTTCTTTCTATCAGTGTCTGCCACCAGTAGATGAAGACTTTTTTGTGTTTCATTTGGCATACCCCCAATAATCGCTGCTATTGGCCCTTCTCCCTGGTTCTGATATTGTGTTTATATGTTTTTACTGTTTTTTTAAAAAATGTTAATGCTGTTTTAGTGTTCAAATGCTTTAATGTTCAAATGTGTTCATGTTCACCGCTTTGAGGACTCTGAGTGGAAAGGCAGCTTTAAAATGTTTTAAACAAATAAATAAATCTGTGGAAGAGGATGCTACGCTAGATGGGTGGTTAGCCTGACCCAGCATGGCTGGTCTTACCTTTGCAAGTTCTCCTCTACCAAAGTCACCTTCAAGACCTATGCCTACCATTGAATCTGTATTTCCTTTTCTTCTTCAATCCTTTAATACTTGAGTTGGATGAATAAAAAGTCCCTCACCAAATCTAGCATCAGGTGAGTAGACATGCTGGTCTGAAGCAGCAGAACAAAGTTTGAGTCTAGTGGCACCTTTAAGACCAACAAAGTTTTATTCTGGGTATAAGCTTTCATGTGCATGCAAACTTCTTCAGGTACATAGCATACACATCCACCCAAGCATCACATACCTGGTAGTGCTAAGAATTGTTTTGCAAGGTAACTAGAGATTTCTTACACATTGTCCCTGTTATATGAAACAGGCTCCATTGACTTATCCAGCACCTGCTGGATGACCTTGGGCAAGCCATAGCTCTGTACCAGCTGTTCTCTCAAGGACAGTAGTCTCAGAGCTCTCTCAGCCCCACCTACCTCACAGGGTGTTTGTTGTGGGGAGGGGAAGGGAAAGGAGTTTGTAAGCCGCTCTGAGACTCCAAGTGAGTGAAGGGCGGGGTAAAAATTCAATCTCTTCTTCTCTTATGTGAAGGATCATGTACGCAATCTTTGGCTGAGGACAGACTGGCAAATTGAAGCGCAAGGGAAGCGGGGCAAAAAGACCTGGGCTGAGTTGTCGCGGGGCTTTCTGTTTGCACTGCATAGACTGATGTGGGACCATACCAGGGAGGAGGTGGAATAGAGCATTCACATTGTGGGGCGGCCCCTGGTGGCGGTGCTGCAGCGGCGTGTGGTTTTGGTCTGTTTTGCCGAGCTATGCATAGGTGCATGGGTGCAGCAGCTGGATCAGTGGGTTCACATTACCTGCGCCGCTTGATGCACAGCTTATTTGCGTCCATGCTGCCAGGAAGTGGGATGAATATGCACCCAGACGGCTTGACACCAGTTTCACCAGGTACCTTTTTGAAGCGCAATGAAAGTGCTTCAGGACCAGGTCAGTGCAGCACGGCAACGCTGGGCAGCTGCGGCTGTCTGAATGGGCTCTCTTAATCCACTTGAAAAGCAGACCTATATCAGGCCAAAATGCCAGTCTGTCCTTGGCCAGTGTTCCAGAGGCTATACTGGATGATCCTGGCAGCCTCTTAAAACCCTTTAAATAATTGTTTCATATAAAGAGTTAGGAACTCCTCTTTACCCAATTAACTCCCTAAAATCCAACAATCCTTTCCCTCTTTTTAAGAATCTGAAGTCTGTTTCAAACCCATTTTGTTTGGATCGGAAGAGAAAGTAGAATGAAAGGATCTCAAGAATGGAGGTTCTACAAAATTTCAGAATTTCACTCCACAGTTGCTCAGAGGCAGACAATGTCTTCCCAGACCTTCTTAGCCTCCTGCTAGAGCACCCTGTGGGGTTTAACGTAAAAAACAAAATAAAACCCTACTGGAGCTGCAGTTATGAGAGTGTACACAGAGATGTAACATGAAAAAAAAACTATGAAGAGGAATAAAAAAGAAATTAAAGAGAAATTCTTCTCTTGAAAGAGAATAAGAGGCATCAATGGGTATATATGAAAAAGGGCCCCAACCTGGATAGCCCAGGATAGCCCGATCTCATCAGATTTCAGAAGCTAAGTAGGGTTGGCCTTGGTAAGTACCAGGATGAGCAACCTCCAAGGAATATCAAGGTCATGACACAGAGGCAGATAATGGCAAACCACCTCTGATATGCCTCTTGCCTTAAAAATAAGTCTAGCTCACCACCTAGTGGTGCATAACACTATAAGAGGTAGAATTTCTGGCTGCCAGACAATCTTAAGATCTCCTGGCTATACTACATATGCAGCCATACAAGTATTATTATTAATTATTATGAAAAGGGGGATTTTGGAAAAAGAGGTTCCACTCCCCATAACAATGCCATAAGGAGTGGGAGCCATGAACTTAACAGGAGTCTTAAGACTATGTGCTAAGGGTCTTCCTGAAAAGATGAACAAGCAGATTTCCTGCTTGAGCCAGTAGGGAACAATATATTTCCAGAAACATTCACCGTGTCACGTCAGTGACAGCTGCAGGTGTTCAACTAATTCTGAAAATGGGATCCCATCTGTTTATAATTTTCCATGAATTGGGTTCCCCCTCCTTGTCTGGGGAGAGGTGGCTATTATAATAAGGATGGAATAATGGATCATTTTAAAAGTGTGTAAACGATGTTGTAGTGTCTCTAATTGTTAATTAATGACAGTGTTTATGCCACATAGAAGTGGATGGTGTTTTGCATTTCCATTCTGTATAAACATAAATTATTTGATGTTGGTGTTCATTCACTGAGAGTCTGGATGCTACATTTTTACCACATAATATATACCGTGCATTAAATTAAAGGGGGTGTAAATTATCGGTTTTGCAGGTGTGGGAGTTGGAAACCTTGCGAACCGCAAACCCAGATTCAGAAAGTCAGCAGAAGACTAATTAACAGACATATTAATGAACTTTTGAGGCAGGAAATGTCGAAACTGACAATGGATGGGTTGTTTGTCCTCTTCCAGCAACTCTTGCAGATTTCGGCTGAATATGCATTTTCAATACTGTGAGTAATTGTCTTAGGCCTTGATTTCCTGCTCAGCTTGGGCATGATGAATTGTAGTGGTTCCAAAGTACCTATTAAAGCAGAAAAAAACAATAGCTTGCTATCCCCCAAAGCTTTCAGAATACACTTTTCTCAACTTCCCATGAGGAAATAATTGGGCCAGCGAACTTTGCAGACTCATCATGTCACTGAACTTTTACCCCTCTCCCTGACTCAGTTACAATCAAACACACCAAAATAATGACCTCAGACATATGGGGAGCCTGAATGCATCCTAAATGAACATATTACGTTTCTAATAATACATCAGCCCCATGTGTAGAGCTTTGACCTTATTTGAGGTTTTTTTTTGATTAATGCTCAATTGTGTAGATATCTAGGCTCCCAGTTGGTATCTGCAAATAGATAACTGCGGGCGCAAAATAATTGGTCTCCTAAAGTAACTTCAGGACAAAAATCAGAAGCTCATTGTTTGGGAAGTTAGGTCCCCTGGAATGACGAAATAGGTGTGATCGGAGAGCAGCATGAGAACAGTTTCATTCATTTGTATTTTTTTTTAAAAAACCCAAGGAATAAAAGAAAAATCCAGCCCAAAGAATTACACTCAGTCTCTGATTTTTATCCACCCCATTACATCCTAACTCCCAGGGATGGGCATGAACCAGGAAAATAAAGGTTCATGTCTGTTTGTGATTCGTGAGGCCCTCTGAACCACGAACCTTCTTGAGCCTCCCCATTTACCAAACTGGTTCGTTTCATAAGGTTTGTGACCGGGTGAATGCTCCGTCCCAGCTGATCCTCTCTTGCAGCTCCTCCCCTTCCATTCTGTTGGCCTTGGAAAGCCACCACATGCTGAAAGGAGGAAGGGAAGGTCATAGATCTCCCCTCCCCCCATTCTGCTGGCCTCATGGAGTTGCCACCAGCAGAAAGGAGGGATGGAAGGTTGGCTGGGGCTGGCTGGCTGTAAAGAAGCTGATCATGTAGGGAGAACTCTCCTTGGAGGCTCTGCTGGGGCTCTGCTGGGCTACCCGGTTTAAATGGAATTGCCCAAAAGGGTCTGCAAAGGAGCTGATCTTGCAGAAAGAACTTTCCCTCAGACTCCTCTGGGGCTCTCTTAGGCAGCACCATTAAACCAGACTGCCCAAAACAGCCTGCAAAGCAGCTAATCCTTCAGAAAGGCTCAGCTGGGGCTTTCTTGGGCAGTACCATTAAACTGGACTGCCCAAAAGAGCCTGCAAAGCAGCTGATTCTGCAGGGAGAACTCTCAGATCTCCCCCCCTTCCTCTCTGTTGGCTTAGGGGAGCCTCCACCAGGAGAAAGGAGGGAGGGAAGATCTCAGAACTCTCCCCACAGTCTCAGTAGGGGCTCTGCTGGGTAGCCTGGTTCAAACCAGACTGCCCAACAGAACCTGCAAAGGAGCTACAGCCAGGAGAAAGGGGGGGGATCGCCCCGGATGGGTCAAATGGATGTCATCCATTTCGCTTCCCCTGGCTTCAAAGCAGGGGGGGGGGGGCAAAACAGATGGCAGCCATTTAAACCTAACAGCTGAAATGAGCCATTAAACCCTTCCATTTTGCTCCCCAACTTCAAAGCGGTGGGGGGGGAGACGGATCATTGGAATGGCTTACATCTATTTCAGCCTAACTGCTGATGGGCCCACCAGCCCGCTGTTAGGCTGAAATCCATGCAAGCCATTTCAGTGATCCCTCTCAACCCCGCCCCCCTGAGCTGCACGAACCTCCCGATAATCATGTGGAGGGTCATGGGAGGGTTGTTGATAGGGATGGGCATGAACCTCAGTTCACAAACCATAACCCGGGCAATTTTCATGAGAAATTTAGGATCATGGGGAGGTTTGTGCCCATCCCTGCTCCCAATCCCTTTCCCTATTGTTTGTCAGTTACCCCAGACCATAGACCTGCTACACTTATGCCTTTCCAAATGTTAGTTTTCCAGACTTCGAATGCATGCTTTGAATTACTGATCATCCTTGGGTCACAGAAGCACAGTCTCCACAAGGCATGGGATTAGGGTTACCAGATGTCTTCTTTTTAGAAGACGTGTCCTCTTTTTTTACTGTCTGTACTCTTTGGGGTTCTTTTTTTTAAAAAAAAACTGGTGAAAATGTCCTCTTTTTGGAAGGTTAGGAATATTCCTAGTTAGTAGCAATTATCAGTTTAAATAGTAGGAGTATTTAAAATGAGATTGGTCCTAGTGATCACTTGTTTGAAGTAGTCGGTTGGGAAATATGTCCTCTATTTTGCTTTTAAAAACATGGTGACTCTACGTGGGATGTATACCTCTGAAGAGTTCGAAATTCCTAACCATGCCTTGCCTCTTCCTCTCTGCCTAAAACGGACCCCCATGAGGCATTTCCTAAACCACCCAATGAATAGTCAGACTTGTTCTATACCTCTTATAGTATCCTTCTTTCAGGGCAGGGGTTTCCAAGCATTCTATCTGCAAGGAACCCCACATTAATTTATCAGCTAAGAGCCATCATGAACACCTGCCACAGAATCCACAGAATCCACAGTACTATGCAATACAAAATCCCACACTTAAGAAGGGACTGTTGCTTGGTGGTAGAGCTTTGGGTACATAAAGTCCTACATTCATTAACTAGCTTCTGCTTTTAAAGAATCTCACACAAAGGTGTGATGAGGAAGACCGCTTCTTGAGACCCTGGAGACCTAGGCCGATTTCGCACTGGCCAGTTGCCTCTCGTTCTCTCTGGAATTTCCCCTCCCAGTTTCCTCCAGAGTATTTTCTTCATTTTCCCACTTGGAACCTCAGCCCTTTCGATATAGCGTGACGAAGGGTTTTCTCCCCCCAAAATTAGAAACTCCCACAATGGGGCGGCCCTGATGAAAGGCGGGCGAGTGGGCGTGTTTTCATTTTGGGTTCTCCCCCAGAGCAAACAGGAAAATCCTCTTTAAACAGGATTTGTTTGCTCCAAGGAAACTCCGGTGCAGCAGGGCGATACTCCAGAGCAAAACGTGAGCCCGGAGCAACTGGTGTGAAATCGACCAGAAGCTCCGGTGCAAGCATGAGGGCAAACCTGGAGCAAACGCCAGTGCGAAATCGGCCCTACTGTAGATCTAAACAGACAAGCCTCAGCTAAACAAACCCAGGCTCCAGTTCAGTAAAAGGTAATTTCATCGGTTTACTCTACATTTAGTGTGTGATGCTAGCCAGGCACTGCTACTTGGGAACTACTGCTGCTGCTGCTAGTACTACTGCCACTCCTACCACCTATTATCATCATCATCATGCTTTTATTCCCATGATTCCCCAAAGCAGCCCACAGTCATTTAAACAATAATACAATTATAACATCATTAAAATCATGATATAATTCAATAGCAAAATCCATCTGCAGTAAAGCAAGCAAGGGAACATATAGTCCAAAAGCAGCAGCTACAGTTCAAAGGCCTGCCGAAACGGGAAGGCTTTCCATTTGCTATACTTGGTGGAATTCAGGCTGGCAGCTGAACTTTTAGCAAGTGTTCACACGAGTGCCACCATGGGTCCCGGGACAAAGAGTACATCTGGGGTCCCCATGTGACCCTAGTCCAAACCAAATATCATAAGAAGAGGAACGAATCACTGGGCTTGCTGTTACCATCAGTTTATAGGAGTAAAAGAATTGGCCAAAGAAACCCAGCAAGCTTCCAGGGAAGAATGGAGATTGGAACCTGGGTTTCCCAGATCCTAGTCTGACACGTTAACCATTACACCACATTGGCAGGCATAACCAGGGGTCATTTTGTAGAAAAAGAGGTGCAGGAGCTCATTAGCATAACTCATTTGCATATGCCACACCCCCTAACATACCGGAAGTGTGTCAGAAGGCAACACCCACCCCTCAGGCTCCACTCCACAGATGAGTGAAACTGACCTGCTCTTCTTCCATTCCCATCCCCTCCCCATCCAATACTTTGTGCAATAAAAATAAGCGTAAAGAACACACCCTCATTCTCTTCCTGCTCCCTTGAAACCACCAGGTTTCAAGTAGACTTGAGATACCCAGGACATGTGCACCACCCATCCCTTCCCCTTCCCCTCCCCACAACAAGACACCCTGTGAGGTAGGTGGGGCTGAGAGAGGTCTTGAGAACTGCTCATGAGAGAACCGCTCTGAGAGAACTTGTGACTGGCCCAAGGTCACACCAGCAGCTGCATGTGGAGGAGTGGGGAATCAAACCCAGTTCTCCCAGATTAGCGTCCAACTCCTGACCACTACACCAAACTGATGGGGTGGAGGCTGCTGAAGGGTTGGTGAAATTTCTCCAGTACTTGTGTGCCATGTGCCCAGATAAAAAATGGTATACTTAGAAAATTTATATGCCACCTTGAGCAAGTCTCTGGAAAAGCAGCACACAGTCATAAAAGGAACAATGATAAAATTATCAATATTAAAACAAAACATTAAAAACAATAAAGACCCTAGCAGGGCTTTCCCCGGGGCGCTGCGCCTCTGCACTGCTCGGGGAAGCCGAGGAGGGGGCGGGGCTTGGTCATGGGCCCGCCCCCTGGGCTCCTCACTCCCGGAGCTGCGCTCCTGTGCGCTCCTGCTCCAACAGACCCTTGGGCATAACTCATCAGAAAATAAAGCTAAAAGTCTCAAAATTGGCCACCAGCTTTAGGATGATTACAGAAGTTCCATGGTCAAAATTGACAGACATGGGAAAGTCCTAGTCCAGGTGAGACAGACAACCACCAACCACCACAATACCATGCTATCTGCAACTGAAGCGAAGGGTCTCTGTGGCAGGCATAACTAAAAATAATAATGCTACATGTTTGAAAAGTGGCCACTAACCCCAGAATGATGATGGAAGTTACAGTGCCCCAAATGAAGGGAACTGGAACACCCTGAACCAGGTTATCTTCACAACAGACAACATGTAATAGGACAGCTTTTAAGTGCCTGTCATGTGTCTCTAATAGTCAGATCCCCGACCTGCCATGGAAGGCTGCTGGGGGAAACACTCTCAGCCAGACCTACCTCACAAGGCTGTTGTGAGAATAAAATGGAGGACAGAAGAACAATGCAGTTTTGGATCCCAATTAGGGAAAAAGACTGGTCTGGTTTTTGTTATAAATCTAATTTTTAATTATATTAAAGGATCGTTTGTCATATAGCAAAGCAGCCTTTACGAAGGGCTATTAGATCTTCCACCAGCACAATAATGATTAACAACCCAGTGCCTGAACTGGGAGTTGTAACTTCTGTTCCACATGTATAACCACTAAAACAGATTAATGTTCCATTACCATTAATGTAAAGGGTAGAGGAGGGGGGAAGCGTCCCTTTACTACTTTTTAAGACCATGGGGAAATACTAACCCTCCCCAACCCTTCTGTTCATAAAATTGACAAAGGTTTGCTACTACACCACTCTGAAGTACATTCTGCCACCAAGCAGGATAGGGATGAGAAGTGAAAATTAAAGGGGAGGGGAGAGACACAGAAAAATTAAGTGAAGGGAGACCAAAATGGATGAGAAAAGCGTAGAGAAGAGGGACAGAAATTAAGGAAAAGAAAAAGAAGAAAAAGAGATTGGATTTATACCCCACCCTTCACTACCCAAGGGAGTCTCAGAGCGGCTTACAAACTCCTTTCCCTTCCCCTCCCCACAACAGACACCCTGTGAGGTAGGTGGGGCTGAGAGAGCTCTGAGAGAAACTGCTCTTTTTCAAGAACAGCTGAGAGGGAAGGGCTGTTTTTATCTTTCTGCAACACCCTAACCACTGCATTGCAAGATCTGGTTGAGCTGGGTGCAAGGAAAGGAAAAGAGAAAGGCTAGAGCAGACTATTATCAAAAATGACCTTGGTTAGCAGGCAGCAGGCCAACAGTTAATGTAGCAGCCATCCGCTGGGGTTGCTCGTCTTGCTCCATTGCTGAATTAGTTGATGGGTTTAGTATGATCCGTTGGCAAGTTTGCTTCAGTCTTGGAGAATGGGAAGTTCCTAGCTGATAGTAGAGAGCCTTTTACTGTGCTCAGATTTCCCTGTGTGCCCCTGGTGGCTTCAGCCAGAACTGCATTAAAATAACTGGAAAGATGTTCACTAGATGCATTATGATGCTGGCTTCAGGTGCCCTCCAGCTGACTCCCCCCACCCAGTTTTGTCCCTCCAATCCCCCTCTCTTGGCGGACCTGCATTTTACTGGATGTCTGGAGCTACATATCCCACAGAGTCATCACTGGGGTTGCCTGCTCTGTGTAGGGAAATAACTAGAGATTTGGGGGTGGGGGTGGAGCCTAAGGAGGATGGGTTTTGGGGAGGGGTGGGACTTCAGTGGGGTATAATGCCATAGAGTCCACCTTCCAAAGTGGCCATTTCTCTAGGTGAACTGATATTTGTCGTGTGGAGATCAGCTATAATCCCAGGAGATCTCCAGCCACCACCTGGAGGTAACATGCTAAATATAAGGAACAATCACTGTGATATATAGGCTGCTATACTTTATTGGGGGGGGGGAGAGAGCACAGTGGCTCAGAGGTTAAGATGCTGAACTGCAGACTGGAAGGTTGGTAGCTCGGCAATTTGAGACCATAATGCCGCATGATGGAGTGAGCTCCCATCTCTGGTCCCAGCTCCTGCCAACCTAGGAGTTCGAAATTGCAAGTAGATACATAGGTGCCACTTCGGTGGGAAGGTAACAGTGTTCCTTGCACCTTGTCGTTTAGTCATGCCAGTCACATGACCATGGGAAAGTCTTCAGACAGTGCCAGCTCTTTGGCTTGGCAACGGAGACGAGCACCACTCCCTAGATTCGGATTCAACTGGCTTTTGAGCAAGTGAAATCTTTGCCTTTATACTTTATTTGGCAAATTTCACAATTATCATTAACTTAGAGAAATAACAAGAACAACCCTTAAAATAACCTTGTATCACTATTTTATAAAACAATATAAAGCAAGAGAAATAACTAGTTGTAGACCCATTTCATGTTACTTCTATAGAAGTTTTCATTCTTCATTTATTACCTTCCTCTTGTTGCTCTGTGGTTATCTTCCTATTGTAGCAGTTCAGCTTTTACATAAGGAGCAAGCCAGTCCCTTTTGATAAGCAAGTACAAAACCTTCTGCTCTCTTGCCAGCAAAATGCCCTCCCAAAGTGCAAGCCAGTGAGCCTTCATGAAGGAACCTCCTTAAAAATACAAATAACAATACACTAATAAAGGCTGTTTTTGAACTAATATTGTGCAGATGAATGATGACCATAAATTGAACTGAAACTTCTTCCCCTCGTTCTCAAAATTATTAAACCTCACCGTTAAAGGGAACAAATTTAGAGTCCAGTGGCACCTTTAAGACCAACAAAGTTTTATTCTTAAAGATGCCACTGGACTCTAAATTTGCTCTACTGCTTCAGACCAACACGGCTGACCACCTGTTTATAGCCTCTATACTCTTGAGACTCACCTATGGTTGCAATTAAACTTTTATATTAGCAGCAAGCCAGATACTAATTTTAAGAACTAGTTACTCATCTTGTTTTATATTGTTTTATAATAACATAAGGATGAGTCCTGTTAAAAATGGTGATATAAGATTATTTTAAGGGTTGTTATTATTTCTCTATGCTAATGATAATTGTGAAATTCAGACGTAGTTTTACCAAATAAAGTATAGTAGCTTTACTATCACAGTGATTGTTCCTTGGAGTTAGCATGTAATTAACACTGTGATACCACCTGGAGGTTGGCAACCCTATTGGATCACTTAAAATCGGCTTCGTTTTGAATGCATGTGCCACGTTTACACCACCAACATTTATCATAGAGGCATCTGCTTGAAATTTACTTAACTGCAGCTCCCCCGCAGCATTGCAGGAATGTACAAAGTACATTCAAATCTAGAACACATGAATTCACTCAGCTTTGGGAGCCAGGCAGGCAAAATTAAGCTTTAAATGCCACAAGCCGGGCAGCTACTCACATACAAAGCTTCCCTATACTGAATCAGACGTTGGTCTGACAAAGTCAGTACTGTCCACTCAGACGGGCGGCATCTCCTCAGGGTCTCAGGCAGAGGTCTTTCACATAATCTACAACCTGGTCTTCAATGGGAGATACCGAGGATTGCACATGGGACCTTCTGCAAACCAAGCAGATTCTTTGCCACCGAGCTATAGCCCCTCCCCTATTCCTCTTTTGTCCAAGCTGGGTGGATGACAGATGGGGGAGGGGACAGCTGTGGTAAAGCAGGGCACAAATTCACCCGTTCAAGACAATTTAGGATTATTTTGAGTGTTCAGTACAAAGAACACTTCTAAAATTGTAGGGGGGCTCTTGCAATTTTCAATCCAATTACATGTGCGGAAGAGTTCTTGCATGGTCTGGAAATGAAGCTAGAACGATAAAATGTGGAACAGATTTTCCTTCTTTCTCTAAATCTAAATATTCCTGAGAAGATTTTGATTGGCTAGCATTGCTAGCTCCAGGTTGGGAAATTCCAGGAGATTTTGGGGGTGGAGTCTGTTGAGGGCAGGGTTTGGGGAAGGAAGGGACCTCAGCAGAGTATACTGCCATAGAATTTCACGCACCAAAGCAGCCATTTACTCTAAGGCACCTTATGTTTTAATGGATAAACATATGGAGCAGAGGTCCATCAGTGGCTATTAGCCACAAGGTATAGATATGAACTCTCAGTCTGGGGCAAGTGATGCACTGTATTCTTGGTGCTTGGGGAGGCAACAGTGGGAGGGTTTCTAGTGTCCTGGCCCCACTGAGGGACCTCCTGATGGCACCTGGTATTTTTGGCCAGTGTGTGACAGAGTGTTGGACTGGATGGGCCATTGGCCTGATCCAACATTGGCTTCTCTTATGTTCTTATCTCTGTCACCTGGAGATCAGTTGTAACCCCAGGAGATCTCCAGCTACCACCTGGAGGTTGGCAACCCTACCTGTGTGAGAGACATTCTTGTCTCAGTAACACATTACTGCTTACTGTGTTCCATATTATAATGTTTGGCATTCAGGGGGGAAAAACAAACAAACTGGAAGCATAAATCCCAGCTGTTTTCCCTCCCCCCCCCCCCCCCCGGTTAAACTTTGTCTTTTATTATCACAGTTGGGCTTGGCGTATCTCAGCAATTACAAGAGTTCTGCAGGCGGTTCTAGGGCCACTTCAGCTGACACTTTGAAATATTTGCACGGAAGCAGTCCAGGTGCGACGGGCTGGCAAGCATCCAGGAGTAAGTTAGCAAGCCGCCCAGAATATTAACTAGAATTTTGCATTATATGCTATTAAGCTCTCAAAATGAAAGATGGAAATCCTGTTCCTTTTTGGCAGGGAAATCACTTCTCTTGGAAAAGCTGTCGATTGCTCAAGCAAAAATCAGCGTATGCCGAAGAAGCTCCCATGAAGGAATTTGGGGGGGGGGGGGGGTTAATGCCATATTCGTGTGAGAGCTAACTACTATGTAGCTGGAGAATTAAAGCTGTGGTGGCTGAACAAGAACCCTTTCAGTAGTGAGTGGGGTGAAGTTTGAGTGAGGAGAGGGGGAAATCAAAGATCTCTATTGATTCTGAAGGTTTTAAAGGCACAGGAGTAAAAAGCTTTCCTAGTGCTTGGAGCCGTATGCTCCCAATTTTGCTTCAGGGTTGCAATATTCTGTAAATTAAGGAAACAAATGACTTCTCCAAAGTGAAATACATACATCTTCTGTCAAACCCAAACAGCCAGGTGAATATTGGGAGACAAAAGCGAAATTTCTCAAGTTTACAGAAATTCGGCTGCTTGATAAATGCTTGTCAGGATGGGAAACCAGGATTGTTTCATGGTTTGCTTCAAGGTGCCTCAGATACTGAAGAGGAAATAATGGGTACTTCTAGCAGACCCCTTCGCTGCCTAGTAGTTTGGAAGAAGAAACAAGAACTCTGTGTCTTAATTGGAATGCCTAATCATTACTAACGAGGGATGTGCTGACTACAGCCAGTTTGGTGTAGTGGTTAAGAACACAGACCCTAAATCTGGGAGAACTGGGTTTGATTCCCCATGCCTGCACATGCAGCTGCTGGTGGGACGTTGGGTCAGTCATAAATTTCCTCAGAGCTGTTCTCTCAAGGGCAGTTCTTGAAAGAGTTCTCTCTGCCCCATCTACCTCACAGGGTGTCTGTTATGTGGAGGGGAGGAGAAAGGAGATTGTAAACTGCTCTGAGACTCCTTCGGGTAGCGAAGGGTGGGGAATAAATCCAACTCTTCTTCTTCTTCTTCTTCTTCCACCTCTTCCTCCTCCTCAGTTTCATTCCTGCAAGAGTTTGCTTTGCACTGCATCCCATTCCTCTGAATTCTGAAATAGGAGTGTGTGAATTTTCCTGCAGTTTTCAGCATCCCGTCTCTGTATTGTTAATATACATAGAAAATTGGCTGTGAATCATAAGTGTGAGCACATCAAATTTATTGGATGTGGTAATTTATCTTATTTTATTTATGTAATTAATTTCTTGTCTGGTTTTCTCACGGAGACTCAAGGTGGATTGCACAATTAAAAACAATGCAATTACAGAATAATCCAACCATTTTTTTAAACTTAATCTCACCTCATTCCCCTCCTTTTTACAGGGTTTTCCACTTATTCCTGTCACATCTTCCTGTAGGAGTGACATAGTTGATTTGGCATGGGTTGCATGCTCCATGAGGCTGTGTTAATGAATAACAGTGCTGGATTACATGCTGCTCTTACCAAGGAATTGGGGGGGGGGATAAAAACCTGAGGTAACTTCTACTTCTCCCCTCTTCTTCTGGAGTGATTCACACCAATACCTTTGTTTCACAACAAAAACAAATTCATTATCTCTTCCTTAGAAGGGCTTATCCTCTCATTGTTGATGCCATCAAGTATCTGCATACTTTGCACAGTGGTTAAAAGCAGCAGACTCTAATCTGGAGACCCGGTTTTGATTCCAACCTCCACATGAAGGCAGCTGGGTCACCTTGGGTCAGTCACTGTTCTCTCAGAGCTCTTTCAGCCCCACCTACCTCACAGGGTGTCTGTTGAGGGGAGAGGAAGGGGAGGCAATTGTAAGCCACTCCGACTCCTTCAGGGAGTGAAGGGCGGGGTATAAAACCAGCTATTGTTGTTGTTGATAGTGGTTTGGTGGATGTAACAAGGTATCAGCTATTTACAGCAAAAGAGAGAGTGAAGCTCTGCTTCAGAAAATATACAATTCCACGCACCCACAGCTTTACCAAAAATAACAGGCTGTTACCCTGTGTGTGTGTGTGTATGTGTGTGTGTGTGAGAGAGAGAGAGAGAGAGAGAAGGATTTTACTTGGAACATCTCCCTAAACCCCAGAATCTCAGCACCTTGAAATAGTGTTAGTCGCTTGTGATATTTCCCTCAGTCCCCTCATAAGTCACTAACCCTCTGTTTTCCTAAGGTAACACAGGATACCTGCTCTAATCCTGCCTCTCTATAGGCCACTGAGCCCTTCGTATATTATAGATGTCTCAGTTCTTTTCCTTTCCGGGGCAAAGCCTAACTACCTAACTACTCTCCTGGTAGTTTTCCCTGTCACTTCCCCACACCCTATCTGAGGATAAAAAGTACTGGAAGTGGAGGCCAGTTAACATGATTTCAGCAAACATTTTATTTCAGGTCCAGATGAAGAATAAGAGAACGGAGGTCAGGGGGCCTGCTTATATACACAGGTAAGCCACACCCCTGACATCTCTCAAACAAGGCAATTGGATAAGGTAATCGGATAAGTTTCAAGGTAATTGAATAAGTTTCAAGGTAATTGGATAATCGCAGATTTAATCACAGAACATAACAGAGGAGATGACCAACTTTCCCTTCTAACTCTCTCTCTCCTCTTCCAGAGGTTCTGCATCCTCTCATTGCCTGATGCCAACAACTATCTGCATATACTCTCTGCAGAAAGGGGTTTGCTGTGATGCCTGTGGAGGATGGAACTCCAGACTGCCCACCACAGGCCCCCATTCAACATGGCTTTTATCCATGCAGATCCTATGTTTCCCCAGCACAGCCTTTTGGGTGGTCAAAGGGGACCCATTCTTCCTTTTTCACCAGCAGAAAACCTGGTTGGGTCCAAACTTGGAGCATACAACATGAAATGCAATAAAGAGATTGGATTACCAAATTAAAGAGCATGCTAGAAAACTGTATAAAATCCAGACAGTAGGATTACAAAACTGGAGACCCATCCAACAAAATAGTGTAATATATACAATGAACAGCTCAGTGAAGGCTGCCTAGAATTTCACAGCCCGCAAAGTACAAGCAATGTACACAATTGCAAATGTGCATGAAGAAATATGAAAAGACACAAAAGAAGGGACACTGGCTTATGCTTATTGTGTAGCTCCGTAGGGCCCATGAGATAACAGAGAGGGTCTCAATGACAGAGGAAAAGGCCACAACAGGAAGATATTACATCAAGACATATTCACAATATTTCATAATATTGTGGTGGGTGCCTACCCAAATTAGAATTTTAACTCTCAGATGGCTATTTTCTGTCATCAGAGACAGATCCAGAGGGATGACATTTCTCCATCACAGCTCATAGCTATAGGAATTAGACTATTTATTTAGGACATTTTTATACCACCTTTCCTCTATGGAGCTCAGAGTGGCTATATATCCATCTCCCCTCATTCATTTCCCCCTCACCATTATCCTATGAAGCTACAGTTGCCAACCTCCAGGTGGGGCCTAGAGATTTTCTGGAATTACAACTGATCTCTAGACTACAGAGATCCCTTCCCCTGGAGAAAATGGCTGCTTTTGTTGGCAGACTCTATGGTATTATACTCCATTGAGGTCCCTCCTTTCCTCAGACCCCACCCTTCCTAGGCTCTACCACCAAAATCTCCAGGAATTCCTCAGCCTTATGTGAAATAGGTTAGGCTGAGAGACAACAACTGATTCTAGATCAGCCAGTAAGCTCCATGGTTGAGTGTGGATTTGGACACAGGTGTCCAAAGTCCTAGTCCAACACTCTTATCAGTCCTCCACAGTTGCTCTCTAGAAGCATCTTGCTCTGGAAGTTGTGATCACCTCCAGGCCTGTGGTTCTTTTACCTTTGCTGGGCTTCCTTTCTGTTGTTGTCCCACTTCTTGTAACAACCATTTCAAGGGTTTTGAGGGTGATCAACATAGTGTTCGTAACATGCTGAGTAACTCTTAAGGGTTGCTGAGGACAATAAAGTCATTTAGCTTGTAAATCCTTCTAAAACTTCTTGAATATTGTTCACATATCCAGTTTTTTTAAAAACCTACAATTCAGAGGACTCGAAAGATTTTTAAAAAATCAGTCATCAGGATTCCAAAAGAGGTACCAGGATGTCATCACTGAAGGAGAGTAGTTGAATAAGAATTTGGAAGAATGATGGATGCCCATTGGTAATGGTAAATTTTTAATCTTCCTGCTTGTAACAACCCTCTTACAACACTTTTAGAGCTGATAGGAAAAGGAAGATTCAGTTATAGTTGTGTTTAATGCAAGAAGGGAACAATGGCATTGAAAACCCAAATTCTTTACTAGAATGAACACTCATTCTTCTGCTTTCTTTCTTTATACTACAAGGGGCTATATATATTTTTTTATCTTGAGCACTGATAAATGTACAAACTCAGAAAAGAGGTATATGCTGTTTTTTAAAGTATATATACTTTGCATTCTTCTTACATTTTTTTGAACAAATCCCTAAGCACGAGCGTAGCATGTGTTCTCTCCCTGTGATAGGGACTGTTCCCAGATGAAGGCATTGTTATGGCTTTAACATCTGACTCTCTGTATAAAATTACAGACAGCCACGGATACCAATGCTAGGCATGCTCTGTATTTGAAAGGCGTGCCTGTCATTTCCTGGTGATTCTTAGCATCAGAGTCTTGTCAGGCTTATTTAATGAGCCCCTGAACTCTGGAGATGATTGCCGTACTGATTCGAAGGGCAAGTTGTACTAGGTGAGTGAGCCATCATCCTTGTCTATTACCGCAAAGCTTCAGGGGTTTCACTAACCAGGAAGCACGATGCCGGGATAATACAAATCAGTCCTAATGTGCTCGAGAAACCCTGCAGCGCATCGTGGCGTTGGAAGGCATTAAAAATGCAGCTTCTCCTTGGAAAAATCACTGCTGATCTGCAAACAGTGGTGGGACCCCCACTGTTGAAATTCTGGGATAGTAGACCGGGGAGGGGGACTCACGCAGAATGAAGCTCACATGACTTCGCAGATGAAAATCATACCGCGCTTGTCAAGCTTCAGTGCAAACTGTTTGAACCCCTGATTTTCTTTACACATGTCTCCTTTCTGACTCTGGCCTGAAGACTGACAGTTGGCAGTCCAGGTTGCCTAATGAGGACTGGGCTGACATTTTCCTATTTGGATACTTTGTTCCCCATCTGCCTTAATGATCCCGTGACGTTTTTGCATATTACGCTCCGTCGTCTGGCACACATCACTTTGGCTCAGATGTCATTTTTCTCGGCTTTAAGCACCTTCCCGGGTGGCTGCCAAGTCCTTCATTAAATGCATATGCCTGCTACTTGACAGTGCCTGGAAGGAGAGTGCTTCCTACGTACTACTTATTCTTTTGGCCAGCAGGCATACAAACCAGTAGATGTTCTGTATCCATGGTTGGAAAATGACCCAGTAAAAGCACTGGTTGAGGTTTAGCACTAGATTTGCACATAACAGTGCAAATGGAAAAGTATGTGCCTGCCTTCAACTGATCCAGACTATTGATCTAGCTAGTTCTAGACTGCCTGCCTGACAGCCCCATTCCAAGTTCTCACGCAGAGAAGGGCTATTTCAACCCTTTTACCTGGATGCCACACTAAACATGATGGTGGCCACGGGTCTATCCTCTGGCTGCAGATACCATTTTAGAAGCAGCTGTTGTTCTTTTTAAAAATTGCCACAAGGACCTGATCCAGATCAGGCACACAGTGTGGCAGCTCCAAGAGTTCTTGTTCCCCCAGTGCATATTCAGGTGTCAAAACAGCCCCCTCTACTGTTTCAACATTTGAAAAGGCATGGGAGGAGGAAAAGAGCTCCTTGGACCACCATGTGCCCAATCTGGATCAGGACCTTGTGGAAGTTTTTAAAGAACTATGACTGCTTCTGAAATGGCATCAATGGCCATTGGATGGACCCTTATATATGTGTGTAATAGGCCAATCCAGTATTACCATGTTGTGCCAGCCAACATAAGAACATAAGAAAAGCTAATGTTGGATCAGGCCAATGGCCCATCCAGTCCAACACTCTGTCACACAGTGGCCAGAAACACCAGGTGCCCTCAGAAGGTCCAGCAGTGGGGGCAGGAAGCCCTCCCACTGTTGCCCCCCACCAAAAAAACACCAAGATTACAGAGCATCACTTGCCCCAGACTGAGAGTTCCTATCAATACCTTGTGGCTAATAGCCACAGATGGACCTCTGCTCCATATGTTTATCTCATTCCCTCTTGAAGCCGTCCATGCTTGTAGCCGCCACCACCACCTGTAGCAGTGAATTCCATGTGTTAATCACTCTTTGGGTGAAGAAGTACTTCCTTTTATCCGTTCTAACCTGACTGCTCAGCAGTTTCATGGAGTGCTCATGAGTTCTTGTATTGTGAGAAAGGGAGAAAAGGACTTCTTTCTCTACCTGCTCTATCCCATGCATAATCTTATAAACCTCGATCATGTCACCCCTCAGCCATCATTTCTCCAAGCTAAAGCGCCCCAAGCCTAGTGCAGTAATCAGACTAGAAGAAGAGTAGTTTAAATACTTCATTTTTCCCCTACCCTAAGGAGTCTCAAAGTGGCTTACAATTGCATTCATTTCCTTTTCCCACAACAGTCACTTTGTGAGGGAGGTGGGGCTGAGAGAGTTCTAAAAGTTCCGTGACTGGCCCAAGGTCAACCAATCTACCATGCTGGCACCACACTTATTAGAATTTGGAAGATCCAGGGCCCACTCAGCCATGATGTTCAGTAGGTGACTTTGGGTTATTCTCTCTCTCTCTCACTCACTCACACACCCTAACTTACCTCATAGTATTGTTTTGAGGATAAAATGGAGGTGGGGGAGATGTCCAGTACCCTGAGTTCTTTGGTAGAAAGGCAGGATAAAAATCCATGAAATAAATAAATGAGCATACTTTTTTTGCGAGAGGAGTAGATCTGGACGTAGTCGCTTGAAATTCTGATATATCTTCGTCTTGTGGAACTGTGGTGTTGTCCAGCTCTTTATGTTATCTTGTGAGATCTAAATGTTGTACGGTTCTTTCCTCTCTCTCTCTCTCTCTCTCTGTGTGAAAGTATAATATTTAAACATGTTTTGTACCACCATTTGACTCACCACCATTCTGGGAAGCCCTTCCTCCCATAATGTCACAGGGGTGTATCAATTTGTGTCATTCCTTCATGGAGCATACACTTTCATATCATATCTAAGCAGTTATTTTCAGGCGCTCAGCATCCAACATAAGTAGGAAACGTTCCCTTTAATAATTCTGTCCCCAAGTCTTGTCCCCCTGGGTGGGTTTAACTGACCAGATTAGCTTGTTACTTGGCTCTAGGTCAGCAGAAACCAGAAGTCTTCATGTGGGTGTATCTCCCAAGAGCTTTTGAGCTTTGCTTTTGTGGCCAGCCAGCAGAAGTTCTTTTGCAGACACCTTTGACATTTCTTCCAAACAGAAAGGAAAGATCATTAATCCTCACTTGTCAACATTAGCCTGCAAAAAGGAAAGTAAAAAAAGGCAAGGAATGAAATGAGTGCTGGCCAGATCTAGGGTGAATAGTATAAGAATGATGAAGAAAGTAGGAACAGATAATCTAAATAAATCAGTTAATCAAAGGCACTTCCAGCATTCAACAGGTTCCTTTGACAGTTGTGGAATTTTATACAGTTAGCAGCTTGGATCCAGTGGAGTACCTCCATGGACATGGAAGGGCTTCCATCTGCAGACCACAACTTTCATGCCTCCCTCCTCCCACTGTTCCCCCAAATGCCCCCTGAAATGCTGTTCCTGGGGTCCTGTCCCCTAGGAAGCATGGGAGAGCATTTGGGGGCTGATGTGTATGGGGAGGTCAGAAAGGCATTTTCTGTTTGTGGAAATACTTTTGTCTGTGGAAACCCTCCAACTGGATCTAACCCAGTATATGAATTTAGTGATTTTACAAAGGAAGACTCTTTCCACTATCCAAGAGAATGGAGAGTGGAAGAAGGGAAAGAGATAGTGGGTGAGAATAGAATACAAGAAAATGTGACACAAAATAGTTGGAATCTGAGAGAATAAGGAAGCTGAAGACTCAAGTCCCAAAACCCTCAGCGCCTAAAATAAAATGGATATCTCATTCTCCAAGTTTATACAGACTTTCAGCTTAACAGGGGAGTATTAATAAAGTCTACTTTCTTCTTGACTGATATTTTTTATAAATATGCCATATTTCTTCTAACTCTTAAGTGATTGTAAAATTATAAGCCTAAGTACCATTTAAATTATGCCTATAAAAGGTTTCCCCCCTCTAGTCCTACTGAACAACAGTATAGAATGAGCATAATGTTATGTTATTTTAGAAACACATTCACAGTTTTATGTAAATACATTAAGGATTTTGTGTTTGCAATGCTTTTTAGTGAAAGTGGTTTATTTTATATCTGGAATATATTTTAATGGAGAATGTGTGTGTGTGTGTGTGTGTGTGTGTATACACACACACACACACACAACTCAAATACATATGTATTTCTCCCAACCGTACCGTTAATGGTAAAGGCATCTCAGTTATCACCATCTGTGCTTTCAAAACAGATTATAAGACACACTATGGAGAAATCTAACAGTGCAGTCCTGTCTGAAAAGGGCTTCAAACACTGCCTAACCCCTTTGCCAGCATATCTGAGAGGCATTGATGTAAGGGTCTTAGGTCTGAGCTGACTGAATATGTGAAATACCACGGGTTGGATCCCACAAACAGTGACAACGAAGAATTAATGTACATGATTTCTTTCCTTTTTCTCTTCCCTACAGATCCCTGGAATCTGGAGACATGACGGTCTTTGGGAAAGAATAAGAAACTGCATAGGGTGCTACAATGTGAGGGGATGTCAGCAAAAACATCCCTTCTTGTCTTGCAGGAGCTCTTCCATAAACTGAACAGGTGCCTGCACAAGAAGGGATGGGCTGATTTCTATCAGTTCTCCCTTCTTCAGTCTCCAGCCTGCTCTGTAGCCCATTCTGTTCTCAAGCGTCTCTGGACTTCTGCAGCAGATCTTGGGGTGAGGTGCAAGGGGTATGGTGGGAAGACTCCTTCCAGTCTAGGCTTGCCAGACCCCCCAGGTTGGTGGGGGGTTGCCCAATTTGGAGGGGCTCCTTCCCACCCACCAGCCAGCTGGCAGGCAGGGAGAAGCCCTGCCTCCAAGAGCGACCACCTAGCCTCCCCCCACAATCTCTCCCCAGAATGGTTTTAAAAAAACCCTTAAATGCGGCTGGGGAGAGGGGGGAGCCTCCACTCCCCAATGTGATGACATCACTTCTGAGTGACATCATCATACTGAAGACTCCTTATCCCCTCCAGTAATGCCCCCCAAAGTCCCCTGCTGGGGACTTTGAGGGACCTGGCAACCCTATTCCGGTCCCAATTTGCTGGACTAGGGTTGCTTCATGGTCCCCCTCACAAAGTGTTTTGCTCTCTCTAGTAATTGCCGTGGGAGCAAAACACATGCGGGAAAGGAGGGAGAACCCAAAGCAATAGGGGAAAACGAGTGAGAAAAATGTCAGTGCAGAATTCACCCTGATCTCCAAACAACAGAGATTAGTTCCCTTAAAGAAAAAAGTCTGCTTTGGAGCATGGACCCTATGCCCCACGAAGCTCTCTCCCCTCCCTAAACTCCTCCCTACCCAGGCTCCACCCCCCAAACCTTCCAGAATGTCCTAACTCAATTAACAACCTATGCAGCACCCAATCTCATATGTATTCCTTACATCCCAAGAGTTGGCAACCTTTGAAATTTATTTCCAAGTATATTTGTAAGGCATGGTATTTTGTTTTTTGTGGGGGTTTTTTTTTTAAAAAATCTGATACACTTCAAAATCTATAAGTAATGCTACCTTCCTCTCTTCCCTGACCTAAATACATACATAATAATGGATTTTGCTGCCTCAAACTAAATCCCAGCGGCCTTCAAACATTTTGTTTGTTATGTCGAAACGTAATGAAGATAAACATTGCTCAGAGTTGAGGTGAAAGGAGCCAAACTGGGAGTTTCTATTTTTGCTCCTTTTTTTTCATTACGTTTTAGCAACACTTAGGTGTTCAGAGGTAGAATTCAAAAATTAATTCTCTGTTAGGATGAACAAAGAAAATGCATCTCAGAGCTTTAACTCCAGTGGAGTTCGCGTAGGTTGGAATGGCGTAAAAATTGAAGACATGGTTGCCACCTTTTCCTGTGCCTCTGCTCCTTTTCTGGCCCAATTATGAATTAAGAGCAATTTTTAAATTAATTAAGAGCAATTTAACTCAGTGACTCTTCTCCCAGTGGAAGCAGGGTTGCTTACTCTGGCTCAGGGGATTCCTGGACATTCGGGAGGTAGTGCCTGGGAACGATGGAGTTTGGGAAGTGAAGGGAACTCAGCAGGGATATGTTGCTACGGAGTTCATCCTCCAAAGCTGCCATTTCCTCCAGGAGGAAGGATCTTAATCTTGGAGATCAATTGTAATTCTTAAAGAACTTCAGGCACCACTTGGAGTACAGTAGACTTTGGTGGAAGAGCCACTTAACTAGGAGGAAGGTTCCTGAGAGCCAGTGTGGTGTAGTGGCTAAGAGCAGCAGACTCTGATCTGGGAGAACCGGGTTTGATTCCCCACTTCTCCACATGTAGCTGCTGGTGTGACCTTGGGTCAGTGACAAGTTCATTCAGAGCTCTCTCAGCCCCACCTACCTCAGAGGGTTTCTGTTATGAGGAGAAGAAGGGAAAGAGATTGCAAGCCACTCAAACTCTGAGTGAAGGGTGGGGTGTAGATCCAATCTCTCCTTCTCTTCTTCTTTAGTCTGAACGGAGACTTCTGATTTTACTGAGAGGATACATGCCACTGCTACTCAAGCAGATATGGGCTTTGTAATTTGTTTCTAGGGTGTTTGATGTCTCAGCTGGTGGGGGATCTTCTAGCGATGCTGCCCATCCATCCCTCAGTGGTGAGGCAGAGGGCCTGGGGGAACAGAATCAACTGATGCCTGGATAATGTCACAACACTCTAGAAATTTTCAAATGTCTATGATAAAAACCATAGATATTTTGAAATTCCTAGAGCATCATGTTAGATGTGAGTCCAGTAGCACCTTACAGACCAGCATCACTTTCTGTGGTTCACCAGTTTCCGCCCTGGAAGACTACCTATTTCAGAGCTCACTGCTGACCTATGCATGCTCTGTAGCTCAGTTTGTATTGTGGGCTACTGAACTGCTTATCAGGGAAACAGTGGCTAAGGTGCCGTGTGGCCTAACATTACAAACTGCAAAAACTCAGATCCCAAGCCAGGGGAATATAAACTTTAATGGCATCACTATTTTAAATCAAATATGTTGGAGGGTTTTTTTTCAGTGACGTATGCATTGTGAATGATATTGCCAACCTTCAGGTGGGGCCTGGAGAACTCCCAGAATTACAACCAATTTTGAGACTACAAAGATCAGTTCCCTGGAGAAAATGATTGCTTTTGGAGGATGAACTCTATGACATTATATCCTGCTGAGCTTCCGCCTTTCTCCAAACCCCACCTTTCCCCAAATCTCCAGGAATTTCCCAACCCAGAATTGGCAACCCTAATAGGGAATAATAAAAGATTATCCAGCCAAGGTCCAAATAAGTCATGCACATGGTCTTTTTCAGTTCTTTTCTGAGATGTCTCCAGAACCTCTTGGAATGGTTCTCCAGAAGGTTCATAGGATACAGAAGGATACGTTAGGCAAAATGTTTCTTAAAGAAAAAAAGGGGAATACTAATTAATCAACTCAACATAGCAGAAAGCTATAGTCTCATTTTTCCCCTGTAATTAATTTTCAATACTGATACAAGATCTTCTCCCACCATGTTTGGAAAAAAGAGCACAACAGCATATCTTATACTGGAATATCCAGGGATTCCTATATATTACATATAACGGTGCAATTTCCCAAACATTTTCTTCTTCTTTTTTTGACAGATTTAATATCAGAAATATTGAATGAAATGGGTTTTTTTAAGGTTTCATTTTCCCCCCACAGAATTTTTCATTTTTAGCAAGGTTTAGTTTTACTTGAGCTAGGCTTCTTTTTATTGATTTAAAAGCAAATAAGAGTAGGAAGAAGTTGCAAGTCTTTAGCAACAGGTGAATAATGTTTCAGATTTGATGACAGATTATGAATCACACCTGAAGCACTTCAAACAATACGTACTGTTTCCTGAATGCTCATAAGAACATAAGAAGAGCCCTGCTGGATCAGACCAGTGGTCCATCTAGTCCAGCATCCTGTCTCACAGAGTGGTCAACCACTTTGGTGTAGTGGTTAAGTGCGCGGACTCTAATCTGGGAGAACCGGGATTGATTCCTCACTCCTCCACTTGCACCTGCTGGATGACCTTGGGCAAGCCGTAGTTCTGGCACAGCTGTTCTTGAAAAAGAGCAGTTACTGTCAAGGCTCTCTCGGCCCCACCTACCTGACAGGGTGTCTGTTGTGGGGAGGGGAAAGGAAAGGAGTTTGTAAACCACTCTGAGATTCCTTTGGGTAGTGAAGGGCGGGGTATAAATCTAATCTCCTCCTCTTCTTCTTTTTCTTCTTCTTCTTCTTCCTCCTCCCAAGGGCTAGCAACAGGGCACAGTGGCTGAGGCCTACCCCTGATGTTGCCCTGCGGCACTGGGATTCAGAAGTTCAGTGCCTCTGAATGTGGAGGTTGCCCTCAAAATTGCTCTTATCAGTATGGCAAATGTCTTGTGCTGCTTTCCTGTGCATCTCCCCCCTCCCTCATCAACTGAGTGCACCTGAACAACCTTACAAAGCATGTGCTTTTCTTGGTTATTTATTTATTTGTTTGTTTGTTTGTTTATTTTTCACATTTCTATCCCGCCTTTCCAGCGAACTGGCTCAAGGCGGCTCACAACATGACATACCACCGAAGTGGTTTACAATTTAAAAGCATAAATAAACAACATTATAAAACGACTCACATAGCAGTACTGGCGGCATCTACGTGCTCCTGGAGAGCAGCGGCAACAGAAGGTTTGGCCTGTGGATCCAGGGTGATGTTGTCCTGCCATCTCCTCGGTGGCGGCACGTATTCGAAAGCCTGGCGGAAGAGCTCCGTCTTGCAGGCCCTGCGGAACTGCAACAAATCCCGCACCATTATCTTAAGCACCATTGGTGAGGGTGGGCCTACATAGTTTGTATCTCACACCTGAAGCTGCCTTATACTGAATCAGACCCCTGGTCCATCAAAGTCATTATTGTCTACTCAGACTGGCAGTCAGGTCTCCAAAGCCTCAAGCAGAGGTCTTTCAAATCATTCGCTATCTGTTTATTTTAACTAGAGATGCCAGGTATTGAACCTGGGTCTTTCTGAACACAAAGCAGATGCTCTACCACTTAGCCACAGCCCCTCTTTTCTAGTATTGCAGCCTTAACCTTTCCTGTCTTCTTGACTTGTAAAGCTAAACAGATTCATGCATTGCAGATACTGATGTCTGGATACTGAAGTTTCATTCATGCAAGGGTGTGAATCCTGTTGACAAAAGCACTGGTGTACAAGTGCAAAGGGCAGTGTATAAATTTGAAATGTGGCTTGGTTTAAATGGTGCATGACCTGTCCATGATAACCCTAAGGATTTATGAGATCTGAATAATCCAGTAAATTCGTGAGCAACCAGACAGTCTAGCTACCTGGCCAGCTGCCATGCTGAATGCTGCTAACTGCACAGATTTAAAACCATTCAAAAATAATAAACTTGGACCACATCATCATGTGGGGAAACATCTTGAGAGGAAACAGTCACTGCAAAGTGCACCTTGCTTGGGAAAACCCAGTTATCAGTACAAAACTGATGCGTATATCTAATATGGTAGTGTGACTAGCACCAACAGGAGCCCAAGATGCAGATTTTGTGGGCCCGCCATTTCCCCAAAGCTTTTCAATTCTTCTTGAAAACTGGCTGTGCCACCCAAAGGGTCTGCAAGAACCCTTTTTTTCCTCAGTGCCATTCACTTCACTGCTGTGTCTTTTGAATCTCCAACTCAGTCGGACTTCAGGCACTTTAGTAGTCCAAATATTCAACTCATAGGTAGCAGCACAACTTTATTCTTATTATTTTCTGTCTCTGTTCAGGCACAGAAAGCTGAGATATTTTTCCTCAACTCAAAGGCAGACTTCCCTTCAGATACAAGCCCAATTGTCTTTCCAAAATGAGAAAGAGAGAGAGAGAGCACGCGCCTGCAGCTTGCCTCTCACCCTGGCTTTAGTAGGCTTCTCTTCCACAGGATTCACACAGGAGTCAGGGCTGAGTTTTATCCTGAATTCTGTGCTAGCAGGTTTATGGGTATCTTCTTTACAAGTTAAGTCCACCAGATTTAAAAATGTGTAGCAGAAGTATCTGAAGGAAAATGTCAAACATTTCTCACCCTGAATCATTTCAGGTCCCATTTTTCAAAGGTCTTTATGTGTTACTTGTTGCCTCATGTGTGCATTTTATGTCTTTATGGTGCTCATATACTACTTTTCAAGCCAAACAGAAAGGCTTTCAAAGATGCTCATAAGAAGAGAAACCTCAGAGGAATTAATACATTATAATAGCAGAGTGAAAAAAACTTTGAAAATGTACAACCATATTACAATAACATCAAAAGGGTGGGATGCGGTCCAACACTGAAGTCAACAGATTGGGGAACGAATTCCATATGTCTGCCAAAGTAAAAATGTTTTTACCTGCCACCTGAAGGAAGAGACTAAAAGGAAGGCACAATGCACTTTTCAGATTGCATCTACAGATTACAAAGTCCTTATGTTTGGCAGGAAACAACATGACGAGTGTGTATCACACAAGCATTGGGAATATTGTGCTCCTCAGGTACCCAATAGTCCAAGACAAAGCACTGAAAATGACACAGATAACAAATGTACTGAACACCAAGTTTATATGCACATTGGAACTTTAAACATACTATAATCAGTATGCACTTAATGTCAGCTGGGATTCACAAAGTTTCTAAATGCAAACAAAAAAGTCTTGGAGCATGTACAAAGTTCACAAAAAAAATTTAAATACAAACAAGACGAAGGCTCTAGATTCTGCTCTTCATTCCGTATTCTTCTTCAGAAAATGACTTCTACTGAAGATGGAGAGACTTCCACAGAAGAGACTTCAAGTGAGAAACATAGACAGATTTATAGATTCTTTCTGACCTCTGGAGTATTTCCTATCAAATACAACTCATCATACATCTTGAAACTTTACTAACAGGCAACCGGTCATTAATACTGGAACTAATCTCCAAAGTCGGCTGGTGCTCCTCAGGTACACACTGTGGCTTTTTTTTTTTCTGTTTGTGACCACAGCAGCAGGCAGGGGGAAGCAAATGGAGCCCCCCCCCCACAAACCACTCATGGAGCTGCTATTGGCTTTGTTGCTTATTTATGTACTTCATTTATATTTCACTTTTCTTCCCAATGGGATCCCAAACTGGGATGGGCACGAACCAGGAAAATGGAGGTTCATGAAGGTTCGTGGTTCAGGGGGGTCTCATGAACCACGAACCTTTCCATTTAATGAACCAGTTTGAGGTGATAGTCTGCTTCAAGGGTCCAGTGGCCCGGTAACTGCACGATCAGTGGTTCAGTAGCAATGTGTACTTGTTGCATCCATGAAACTGCTGTTTCTCCTGTCTTATTTTATAGCCAAGTCTTAACAAGCTACACTCCCAGCCAATTCCTTGGTAGTCCTCCTGAAACTACTCATCCATCTCATCAGACAGCTGATGATGGGCCATGAGTCTTGCACTCTTCCTCCTTTCCTTCAACTCAGCTCACCTCTGACAGTGTCAGTGCTGAAGGGGTGTGGGTGAGCTAGGTGGGCTGGGAGTGGCTTCTGAAGCCTTGTTTACTGCTTCAGAGCTACAAGGCATTGGCTCAGTTTCAGCTATAGGCTGTGACTTCTGCTCAGCTGGTAACCTGATCTCTTGTTGCTCTCCTCCTGGCTCTGAGCCAGCTGCAGCCAGCTGTTCAGTTACTAGGTGAGAGCCAGATGCAGGTAGCTCTTCATCTGTGGAATCTGTGCTGTCACTGAGCACAGACTAATTTATGACCCTGTGACTGCCCCAAGGACACCCAACCAGCTTCTACGGCAGAGTGTGGATTTGAACCTGGATTTCCCAAATTGTAGTTCAACACTCTATCCACTGCAGTATGCTGGCTCTCTATCTGTCAGCCTGGTATTACTCATAAACAATCTCTCAGTATGGTACTAATAATCTAGGACATTCTCCTGTGACAGATTTTTCTAGCCAGAATGGTTGAGTCTATCAGATGAGCTGTAGTCTTCACATTTCCAAGTAATCAGCTCACATTGTCGGGTTGCACTTGCAGAAAGGAATTCATATGAATAAGTGGAAGCTGCAGTCACATCCACCCACTCTGTAGTTAATTTGGAGTCCAATGTAGATCAAAATGTGATTGGTTTTATTCATGAAGCATTTTGCAAATAGGTTACATTATAATGCTGAGATATCTGCCCTTTCTCTCTGGGGGTCAAGATGTGTGCCAGCTTTTACTGTTTGGAAAAGCTTTGCCAGATGCAGCAGTGACAGAAAAGTACATTGATTTTGCCACCACCACCACTATACTGTGGGCACTCAAGTCAGCTCCAGCCTGTATTCAGTCACCTTTGACATGAGTCTTATCCAACCAACAACCTTACCAACCTCATAGCAGCACCACTGTCTTCAGGTTCTTCTCAGAACCAGGCAACTGAACACAAGACACTGCTTTATCAGACCACTGGTCCATCAAAGTCAGTTACTGGAAACAGCTCTCCAGGTCTAGAGTAAAGATCTTTCACATCACCTTGTCCTTTTTTAACTGGAGAGGCTGGGGATTAAAATTTCTGCATGACAAGCAAAAGCCACAGCACCTCCCCTTCCTGACCTAATTACAAAGTTCATGTTCTCCACATGCGCACCTTGGTCCTGTTGACTAGGGTTGCTGGACCCCCTAGTTGAAGCAGGGGTCTCCCGGTGCCAGGCCCTGTCCCCACCGCTGATCAGCTGGCCAGCAGGGGGACTTGCCAGGAGAGAGAAGGAGGCCCAGGCTATGTTGTAGTGACATAGGAAGTCAGCGACGTCTGGGCAATGCTTTGGTATTTGGGCAAAAACTCTGGTAGAAGCCATTTTTACCATAGAGTTTTTGCCCAAATACCAGAGCATAACCAGGACAGCACAGCTTGATGACATCACTTTCTGTGAGCACCAAAAGTGACATGGACATGTCACCTCCACCTCCCACCAGTTCCTGATAAATCCCTCCATCCCCCACTGTGCTCAGAATGGTCAATCTGCTCCTGGGAAGAGACAAGCCTTAAAAAGGATTAATATGTGTATATGCACTTTTATTTAAACTTTACTTCAGTTGTAATGAGAGAGGAATAAAGAATAAACCAAAAGCTGCATGAAAGATGTGGGTTTTGTGGAGGATTTGAAGGAAAAGAGAAAGGTGATGTTGTTGGGAGGAAGTTCTGGGCCTTAGAGACAGTAGGGGAGGAAAGGGCAGAGCAATCTAAGGGAGCAAGAGTTTCTGAGGAAACTGAGAGCAAAGGGGTAAAGAAGGAAAGGTTATGGTGGGGACCTGGCAGGAATTAAGGACAGAATGAAAGGGCGGAGCAAACCTATGGAGAGCTCTGCAGTTAAAATTCAGAAGTATGACATGAATTAATTGGAGTATTGTAATATCTAGCCTAGTTTTAGCAGAGATCATGAACTTTCCAAATTAAAAAATCTCTAATTAAGAAACAAGACAGTCTGTGGTTTCCCTCAGAGATGTAACTTCAAAGTCTCTCTTCCTTTGGTGCACATCCAAACCAGACTCTGACCCCCTTTTTAAATGTCCTGATAAAAGTCCTGCTCACGTTCATTATGGAAACTTCCCTCGGCTAAAAGAAATTGGCTCTGATTCCCACTCTCATTTATGAAAAGCTTTGTAACGTATTTGTCAAAATGGATTATCATAAATTTGACCAAACTCATCCACACAACAATACCCCTGATGAATCATTCTCCAAAGATTTATTTCTTTTCTTTTCTTTTCTTTTTTAAAAAAAGCTAATTTTCTTTAGGAAATACTTTTTAAAGAATAAATGATTCACCATGAGTACAATCAGAACGATTTGTTAACTTGATTGAAAGTTTAGGGAATTTCACTGTGGTTATAGTAGTAGGTACTAAGTTATTCTAAAATTATTCTAAGTTATTTTAAAATATTCGTACAATCCCTTGTAAAGTTTTTTTTTTCTTTGTGCTGTCCTCCCAACAAACAATGAACTGAATAAGTAAAACCCTGTGTTTTTACTTCACTGTCACCCAACAGTCACTAAGTGGACGTAATTTAGAAGAAGAGGAGGAGGAGGAGGAGAAGTTGTATTTATACCCCGCCCTTCACTCGGAGGCTGATTTTACATCTGACTTTCCCGCTGGAATCATTCTAGTTCCAAAAAAACCTGCCCATACCTCTGTGCGGTGTGAAACCGTGCTGCCACTGAAATGGGTTAACTTTGTCTATCCAGGCCAGGGCCTCAATCAGAAACTATAGCTTAATACTCTTTAATGGCTTGGTTCCAGTGGAGCCTTTCTGTGGCTAGAAAGATTTCAGTTTGTGGAGTGTGACTTTCTTGCCTCACCCCCCCCCCCCCAAAGAAGATCAAATTGCCTCTTGAAAGGCAATGTCTCAGGAATCATTTGGGGCTGCAGCAGGAAAGGCGAGGTGGGGGAAAAGTCAAGCTCCACAGGTGGAAATCTTTTAGTTGACAGAAATGTGCCAGTGAATCCAAGCCACTGTAAAAAAAAATCATTTATCATTTTAAATGTCTTTTAAATTGTTCAGTATTTTAGTTTTTTAAAAAATGTGAGCCACATTGGAGACTTTGAATGGGTAGAAAGGTGGCATAAAATATTTTAATTTTTTTTTAAAGGCAGAACAAAATAGTCTTATGGGCCTGAGTGCTGACAAAGCTGTTCGTGTCCCACTTAATGTAGAAGAAGAAGTAGTAGAAGAAGAGATTGGATTTATATCCTGCCCTTCACTCACTTGGAGTTTCAGAACGGCTTACAAACTCCTTTCCCTTCCCCTCCCCACAACAGACACCCTGTGAGGTAGGTGGGGCTGAGAGAGCTCTTTCCAGAGCTGTCCTTGAGAGAACAGCTGGTACAGAGCTATCGCTTGCCCAAGGTCATCCAGCAGATGCAAGTGGAGGAGTGGGGAATCAAACCCAGTTCTCCCAGATTAGAGTCCATGCACTTAACCACTACGCCAGACCAGCATACTAAAGGCCAAGCTAGACACAATGGCATCCACAGGACCAACCCATGTATGGCTGATTCTGCATTGCTTTTTCCCTCCATTGTTTTATGAAATCCATGTTGGAACAGAAATTCCCCTCTGCATTGCATGCTGCTTTCACTTCCTTTGATCGTCGGATTTTATGGTACCCTGCACACTCCATGCCAATTTTGCTTTCTTTGATCATTAGATTTTAAAGTGCCTTCTGCACAGATTTATGGCCGTTCAGGGTTGACTTTGCAGTCAGTACAGCATTTTCCCCGAGGTATTTGAATGTGGTTTTGAGCTGCACTTTTTCCTCCCAGTTGAGAAAATGTGGATTGAATGCTAGATGCGGGATCACCTTATGTTGCTGCCTTTTTAAAGTGATCGAACCATGGTGTGAGGGCTTAATCCTGATCAGGACTTCAGAGCATTTAAAAATTCCTCTAAAGTGAAAGTGACGTCCATAGGTTAAACTAATGGATGGTGTCAAATCTAGTCTGGCCCTACATCCCCTTTCACATGGGCACTGTACTGACTTTTTCAGTTCTGAACAGAAGCAGGGTTTCGTTTTGTTATGTTTTTGCTTTCAGAAACAGTGGGCTCAAGTGTACTTCCTTCCCACCAGTTCTCTGTGTTTTGTCTGAGTCTTCTGGAATCACTTTAAACCCAGCATTTCTTTTAGATGCACTGCAAAATCACTTAATTTTGTGCACTATTTATTTATTTACTTTATTCATCTCCTGCTTTTCTCTCCAATGGGGTCCCAAAGCAGCTTACATTGTTCTCTTCTCCTCTGTTTTATCCTCAACAGACAACCTTGTGAAGTAGGGTAGGCTGAGAATGCGTGACTGGCACAAGGTCACCCAGTGAGTTCCCATGGCACGAGTGGGGATCTGAATCGGGGTCTCCCAGGTCCTAGTCCGACACCACTGCACTTTGTTGGCTTTCATCTGAAAGACATGCAGCACTTCCAAAGGTTGCCGCCTCCTTTCTTCCTTTGTTTGACTTAAAAAAAGAAAAGAAAAAGACATGGACAACATCGCAGGATATCACTATTCCCACAGACCAAACCATTAACACTCTGTGGGCTCCCCCCTCTCCAAGCAGTTCATTTGGCTCCTAAATTCATCAGCTCAACAAACTCCCATTGATCATCTGCTGAGTGTTACACCATTTAACACGGTCAGTCTAGGGTTGCCAGCCTCCAGGTGGGGCCTGGGGATCTCCTGCTTTTACAACTGATCTCCAGCTGACAGAGATCAGCTCCCCTGGAGAAAATGGCTGCTTTGAAGGGTGGACTCTATGGCATTGTACCATGCTGAGGTCCCTCCCCTCCCCAAACCCCACCTTCTCCTGGCTCCACCCCCAAAGTCTCCAGGTATTTTCCAACCCAGACTTGGCAACCCTAGCCTCAATCAATTGCCAGTCAGTCCCCAGTGACCCTCTTGCAAAGGAATTGCTGGGGGAGGCTAATAGTCAAATCAACAGAAGACAAAAGTGGGAAGCGAGTTAACAACTGAGAAAGAAACTGACCAATCAGTTAATTGCTTTTAAAACCACTATCCATATAACACAAAAGTGTTTTTAAAAAGCAAGGTGGGGGGGGAGCAGTTGCCATGAAAAAATGTAGCTCTATCTGAAATGGATGAAATATTCCACATGCATTTTGCAAGTGGCTTTTTTTTGTTATCGGAAAAGAAAATTTACCATCAGGATTAAAAACATACGGGGCAGAAACACCTTCAAAGTGGGATAAGGAGACAGTGTAAAAGAAGCCTTATGCTTAAAGACCAGATATGCTCTATGGCTGATTCCGAATGTCTTCTTCATGCTGTTTCAACTAAAGATTAAGCAAACTTTTGAAAACTACCTGGTTTGATTCCGATATCTCCATTCCCTCCCAATTCTTTCCAGTTTCTTTTTCCTTGTGCTGATATTTTTTTCTATTAAAATCGATTCTTCTTTTTTCCCCCACCATTCATTTTGCATCATATATAAGTGGCAGAAAATGTAAACATGGTTTGCAAATGATGTGTAAGTGGCCTGAAAAGAACAAAAAGGATCATTAACAACAACAAAGTGAGTGAACCGAAACTGATGACAATGATAATCTGTGGGGATGAAAAAGAATCAGATATGACCATGTGGGCTTCCCCAGTCACTTGCATGAACGATTAGTTTGCAATTTGAATAATTTTGCATCCATTGTGTGTTGGCATTCGTTGCGGCAGCTGGCCAGGTAGTCATATGATCACAATTTCCTGGATTTTCGGGACTACCTGTACCCCAGAGAGAGGTCATGCATCATCTGAAGTCATGAATCATTCTGAACGCATGTGCTCTTTTTACATCTGTGGAGTCAATGGCCTTAATTAGATAGCAGCATTCATCAAACTAACACATGCTGAGAACTTCATGGACTGAACTAGAGTTTCTACGCGGCATGTGACCTACATGCAATTCAATATAAAACATTCAGTTATGCCGAACATTGAGAGCCAGGAACTAGAACAGAAGCAGAAGAAGATGAAGAAGAAGAAGAAGAAGAGATTGGATTTATATCCCGCCCTTCACTTGGAGTCTCAGAGCAACTTCCATTACCCTTTCCTTCCTCTCCCCACAACAGACACCCTGTGAGGTAGGTGGGGCTGAGATAGCTCTGAGACAACTGTGACTGACCCAAGGTCACCCAGCTGGCTTCATGTGGGGGAGTGGGGAATCAAACCCAGTTCTCAAAATTAGAGTCCACCGCTTTTAACTACTACACCACAGCTGGCTCTATAGGTAAGCTACGCAGTTTTCCACCAGCACTACCCAATTTTGCACCAAACACTTTGGACACTTCATAGAATCACAGACTCATAGAGTTGGAAGGGACCTCAGGGGTCATCTAGTCCAACCTGATGCACAATGCAGGAAATTCAGAAATACCTCCCCCCACAACCCCAGTTACCCCTGTTCCATGCCCAGAAGATGGCATTTTTTTTACATATTCTAAAGTATGCCTATCAAAAAAATATGGTTAACAACAACACAATACAAGAAATCAAACATTTAAAATATCATATTCGTAAGTAAAGCAGGAAGTCGACATAACTCAACATTATCAGATGCAAATTCTAAAACCAGGAACCAGACCAATTCAAAATCTGATGAATAACGACCAGAATCACCCGGTACCAATTGAGGTGACTATTTATCCATTAAGCAGAAATCAAAACACTTTGTCAAACCAACTGGCGACTGTGGGTGGGTCTGAACATTCCCAAACCTTAGCTATTACCACTCTTGCTGCAGGACATAATTTCACTATTAATTCCTTTCTCTTCAGAGAAATTGTTTTCAAAACTTTATTCCATAAATTGATCAGCAAAAAAAATCTATCCCTAATAGAATTGGATAACCAGTAATATGATAAATTTGTTTTTATACTTGTACCCAAAACTCTTGGATAACCCTACACTCCCACCAGCAATGTCTGTATGTACCTACAGCTCCACAACCCTTCCAACAAAGCTATTACTAATAATCAAAATTAATCAGACTGGTCCCCCTAAGAGTCCAGGTTAGGAGCCCAAGATCCAGGCAAAGGTACACATACTCCAAGTGAGGCCCAGGAAGGGGCCTCCAAAGTAATCCAAGGTTTTTCATAGCTGTGGGAAAGAAATAGCAGCAGCGGGCAGCATGACTGGGTAAGGGCAGCTGCAGTAATCCCTCTTGAGGATTGGATTGGCTGGGAGACCTGCCTCTCTCCCCGCCCCCGCCCCCCCCGGAAACAGAAACAAATTTCAGGCAGAGAATTGAGAATAAGTCTCCCAATATCCTGATTGGGTTTTCCTAATAATTATCAGATGAAAAATGATCATGGTTCAGAAAACTATCAGGAAGCCTTTCATCATGTTATGTATTGCTTGTTGAATCTGGTAATGAGAAGGTCAGACAAATTTTAGAGTTGACAGCATCCAATTGCACATCACTACACATGTGTAAAACATTTGCAGTCTGATTTAGAATATTTAAGTGCCTGGGGGAAAACTGAATGGGGTTTTTTTTGGGAAGTCTGCAAATGCTACTTGCAATTTGTAATCAAATTGCAATTCAATCAGTGGAGCATTTGCCCACCTCTGATTTTAAGAACATTGTGATGACATTTACTTTTTTATATCTCAGAATAACTTTCACAGTGGTATCAATACAGTCAACTTTATTTCTAGGCTGTTCCTACTGGTGTGTTATCCCAATGAATTAACTATAGTTGCTCTGTGTAGAACAAGTATATTACTTATTACATTTATTTCCTGGCTTTCTTCCTTGGAGGAGCACAAGGTGATGTACATGGGATCCCCAAGTGGTCTCCCATCCCATCTAGGGTTGCCAGCTCTGGACTGGAAAATACCTGGAGACTTTGGGGGTGGAGCCAGAAGAAGGCAGGGTTTGGGGAGGGGAGGGACCTCAGCATGGTACAATGCTATAGAGTCCACCCTTCAAAGCAGCCATTTTCTCCAGAGGAGCCAATATCTGTCAGCTGGAGATCACTTGTAAAAGAGGGAGAGCTCCAGGACCCAACTGGAGGCTGGCAACCCCATCACTGACCCAAACATCATATACCCTTGACCGAAGAATGGTGCACTCCTTCTGTCTGGGATGGTCGTCCTTTTTGACCAAGCGCGCAGCTTCGAGAGGGAGGCACATGGAGTGGTGAGGGAGGTAGGGGACACCCATCTACCCAGCCAAATCAGCCTAATCAACCCTGGTGATCAATGGGGTGACAGATGTCGCAGCCAGATCACCCTCACATCCTTAGTAGGGTCACCAACTCTGGGCTGTGAAATTCCTGGAGATCTGGGTGTAGAGCCTCGGGAGGCCAGGGTTTGGAGAGGGGGAGACTTAATGCCATAGCCTACCATCCAAAGCAGCCATTTTCTCCAGGGAAACTGATCCCTGTAGTCTGTAATCCCAAAAGATCTCCAAGAGACCACCACTTGAAGGTCGGCAGCCCTAGCCCTTCGCTATCACATGCCATTAGACCATCCATGAACATAAATGCTGGTGAAAATGAGGAAGAATGACATGTGGTCCAAAATACATGGAGGTATTGCTAAGTGAGACCTATAGATACTGTCTTCCAGGAAAGCTGGACAGGCTAATCTCATAATGTCCTACTCCCCAGGCAGAGATTCATCCGCAATGGTACAAGTTGGCCCTTTTGACCCCCTAGGATAACCCATGCAACTGGGCTGCCTGAGCATGGTTCCATTATTTGAGACGGTGGGCTAACAAGAGACTCTATAACAAACTCCAGCCAATCAAGAAGGAAATAAATGGTAAACTATGAATGCATAATTCTTACCTACCAGCGACAGGTAGAGAAAAGCGATGTCTTTTTGCCCATCCTAGGCTGTAGAGGATCATACAGCTGTCTCCCCTTTGACTCCATTCACAGCCATTATATACCAGAGAGTAGTTTGTTTACCAAAGCACAGAAGAATGCAACCATGAGGCATAATAAGAGAAGGTCCCCCTACCAGCCAAATAGAACCCCTGGCCCTTCTGAGAATAAACAAGATCACAATGTGGTTATTGAACCTCTAAGCCTTTCAGACCGCAAGCTGGGCGATCCGCCAAGGCGTCAAACAGCCAGGTAGTCTGTTCAAGACAAAAAAGAAAGGCTGTTGCTGGCGGGGAAAGTGGTGAGGAAGGAACACACCGACTTACAAAATTACAAGCTACCTTGGCTCACCATTTTTTGTAGCTTAAACATCAGGGTAGCATTTATGCAAGCGCTTTTGTCTGGATAATTATCTCTATCTTTCCGGCTGCCTGAAGTGCCAGTATAAGACATTCTGCAAAAAAAAAGATTGGAACAGACTGTTATTCTCAAGAAAAAGGGTGAGGAGAATAGAGGAGGAGATGCATTTGTGAAGGCTTCAGTGGCTATAATAGGTGCGTAGACGCTGCAGCCTGTAAACTCAGCCGCAATCCCCCAGGAAGTTCTGGCTTACAACCTTCATGCCTTTATTCATGTTTGTATGAGGGCTACGCTGATGTGCCCCCCCTCCTGCCCAGCCCCACCTGGCAGCCTCTTTCTGCTGTCAAGATGCAGACTGCATGTCCTCCCTCAGAACTGGAAGCAGAGGGGGTTGCTTCACCTTGTTCCTCCATTTCCCAAGCTGCAGCTCTCACAGACTTGAGGTGAGCCTGCTTCTCCCCCTCACCCCCAGCCATCATCAGGAGTCTCTCTATAACTTCTGTTGTCTCTACCCCTCCTCCACAGGCAGCCAATTTCAGGCTGTGTTCCGCCCCAGCCAGTGCCTTGGCCAATCCCTGGCCTAGGGGGCCAGTGACCTTCATTACTTCTTCCCTTTGCCCATACCTGGCCATTGCCCTCCCTTCTCTGCCTCCTGCACACAACCAGGCAGAATAGCCAGCAGGGAGGGCTACTGGGTCTCTGGGCCCTTTCTACCTTGCAGCAGGCCTGCCCTCCTGTTGTAGGGCTGCCAAGTCAGGCCGGGGGGGTGGGGGATCCCCCACTACAGGGGTTCCTGATCCACCGGCCAGCATTCGGCCGGCGGGGGAACCCCACCCCCGAAGTCATCCAGTCAGGATGACTTCCGCAGCGTAATGACATCACCCAGAAGTGACGTCATCACGTTGGGGACGTTGCTGGGACGACACTCTAGCAATCGCCTCAAAACTCTATGGTCCATTGGGGGCATTGCCCAAAATCACATTGGGGGCATTGCCCAAAAACTCTATGGTACCATAGAGTTTTTGGGCAATTGCCAGAGCGTTGCCCTGGCAATGCCCCCAATGTGATGATGTCACTTCCAGGTGACATCATCGTGGCATGTGCGCCGGGGAAGCTCCTGGACCCAGGAGGACTCCCCCCCGCTGGCAATTCACAAGGACTTGGCAACCCTATCCTGTTGCCTCCCCAAGCTCAGCCTCCTGGCTGGACAGTCCCCCACAGGAAACTGCCCCTGGGATGTTATCCCTGCCCCGTCAAATTGAGGCCTGCCCTACCAGGGCCCTACAGCCTACCAGTCCTGGCCTCGCTGCTGCCCTTGTTGGGTGAGGCTGTTCTCAGCTGCTTTGACCTCTGCCCCACTGGAGGCACTGGGGCGGATATTCCTGGGTAAGACTTCACCAGCACAAGCAGGAGAGGCAGCCCCCAGTCTAGGACAATCTCCAGACAGTCTAGAGCTATGTCTGGGTAAAGGGAAAACCTTTACGGGGATTCTGCCCAGACAGTAGCCCTGTTCACGTGTCACAGTGAACACACACCTACATCTTGCATGAATATGTGTGTACGTCTGTTTGTATGAAAGAACCAACCGTGGTTCACTTTACAAATGCAACTGGGAACCAGCACCTTGATGTATGTACAGTTTCAATCACACGTGTGGCTTTATATGCGCTGAATATAATGTGAGAATTACTAAAAACAAGCATAAGGGAAATTCAAGCATACCCAGACTGTATGTGTGCTCATTGTAACTTGTGATCAGGGTTGTTGTGGATTACAGCTAAAAAAATTGCTTTCTTTGTGTGTGCATGGGTGTGTGTGTGTGTGTGTGTGTGACAGAGAGAGAGAGAGAGAGAGACAGACAGACAGACTGGATGAGTCCATTTGTTAAGCATTGGGCCTGGGATCCCCTGACTCAACTCTCATACCATCAGCCACATGTCAACCTGCTGAGACCTCATTTTCCAAGCATCCACGGCCCCAATTCAGACCGGGACCAGAACATGGGGCTGTTTTCTTTTGGGAAAATGATAGAGGGGAAGGATGAAGCTCCTTCTAAAAAATAGGGTTGCCAACCTCCAGGTGGGGCCTGGGGATCTCCCGCTTTTACAACGGATCTCCAGCTGACAGAGATCAGCTCCCCTGGAGAAAATGGCTGCTTTGAAGGGTGGACTCTATGGCATTGTACCATGCTGAGGCCCCTCCCCTCCCCAAACCCTACATTCTCCTGGCTCCACCCCCAAAGTCTCCAGGTATTTTCCAACCCAGACTTGGCAACCCTACTAAAAATAATATTGTTTCATTTGTACCTCAGAGAAAAGGAAAGAGAGAAGTCATTACCTATCTAACGGTACCATCTCTACTTGCCCGATATCATCAGAGGTCAGAAGCTAAGCAGGGTTGGTATTTTGATGGTAGACCGCCAAGGAAGTCCAGGATTTCTACACAGAGGCAGGCAATGACAACACAGAGAGTTTCATCTCTGTCTTGAAAACTACATGAGAGGGAGCTTTGTATGGTGACCCATAGGGTTGCCAGATACCACGGGCAACCCATGGGGGTGGGGGGACTTATCAGCAGCAAACTGGGTCCTAGGCCTGTGTTACCAGCAACTCAGCAATGCACTAGAAGTGTGCACCAAAAATGATGTCATCATGTCAGTGGTCAAGCAGAAAGGCACTGTATAAATAACGCAGGAAAATACATGAACTGAGACATAATTACTTAAAGGAAAATGCTTCCATAAATTTAGTTCAACAGGTAAGTAACAGGTAACAGGTAAATACATACAGATTCAATGAAAGGGATACTTCCATCACTACTCTAATACAATACAATAAGCCTACATATTAGTAACAATTACAATGCCATATGAGAGGGTGTTTCCAATATTTTCGAAGACGAAGGCTCCGGATTTCACACTTCGTTTCGGATATTCGTCCTCAGCTGCTAATCAGTGCTAATCATATCTAGAAAGGATTTCCAAGATGAATATCAAAACTTGACTGTCCACTCTGTACTTAAAGAAATTTATTGAGGTCAGGCAACTGGTCAATAACAGGAACTTTCCACTATGCCGGCACTATTTTTTTTTCCCCGTGTGATGGGCTGAGGAAATGGTGGATGGAGCATAGGGCAGCTTCAGGAAAGTAATACAAGTACATGCATGTCCAAAACCACTGCAATATAATTTAGAACAATTCTGAATCCTTGATAAAAATTACAAATGCAACTTTTCTCCTAAGTCTTCAAAGGTACTGTTCACAATATGCAATGAGCAGAGACGTAGGCACCAGGTATGCTTCAAGGGACAGGAATTTGATAAATAAGGTGACACGACTGAAAAAGCCCTGACTCCAATTGCCACCAATCTCATCTCTGAAGGCGAGGGCACAGAGAATGGGGACTGTGAGACAGATCTTAACTGCTGGGCTGGACAATATGGGAGGATGCAGTCCTTCAAATACCCTGGCCCCAAGCCATTCAGCTGTTATGGAACACACTGGAATTGTTTGGTGGCTTACTTTTTAGGTAACCAAACACTACAGTACAGTGCAGTGCAATTGGCAGTGTTTCGTATTTTCATTCTCAGCCTGATGGGAGCCCTACTTTCCCCCTCCTGTTGTCACTCTGCACACAGATCAGCAGCCAATTGTACAGAGGCACGGTGAGCCCACCAATCAATCAATCTTCCATTTTAAATAAAAATAGGTTCTTCTCTAAAAATGCTGAGTGTTCATTTAAGCTCCTATTTGTGATGTTATTTCATGCATGCACGTTTTCACACAGATTTAGCGAGGCACAATTTCCCCTCATACACATTAGTTAGTGACCCGACTCAGGGGCCAATTGGTCATTTAACTTACAGAGAAATTTAGGGATGGGTACAAACCTAACCATAAAGCAAAATGGGTCACGGATTTTGCCATTTGTGATCCACAAACTGAAGTTCATGAAGGGTCTACCATCATGAACTTCCATGTACCTTTGAAGCAGGGGTCCGTTGGAGTGGGAGTGCACAGGAGCGCAGCTCCGGGAGTGAGGAACCCAGGGGGTGGGCACATGACCAAGCCCCGCCCCCTCCTCGGCTTCCCTGAGCAGTGCAGAGGCGCAGCGCCCCGGGGAAAGCCCTGCTAGGGTCTTTACTGTTTTTAATGTGTTTTTTTTAATATTGATAATTTTATCACTGTTCCTTTTATGACTGTGTGTTGCTTTTCCAGAGACTTGCTCAAGGTGGCATATAAATTTTCTAAGTATACCATTTTTTATCTGGGCACATGGCACATAAGTACTGGAGAAATTTCACCAACCCTTCAGCAGCTTCCACCCCATCAGTTTGGTGTAGTGGTCAGGAGTTGGACTCTAATCTGGGAGAACCGGGTTTGATTCCCCACTCCTCCACATGCAGCTGCTGGTGTGACCTTGGGTCAGTCACAAGTTCTCTCAGAGCTGTTCTCTCATGAGCAGTGTTCTCCAAAGACCTCTCTCAGCCCCACCTACCTCACAGGGTGTCTTGTTGTGGGGAAGGGAAGGGAAAGGGATGGGTGGTGCACATGTCCTGGGTATCTCAAGTCTACTTGAAACCTGGTGGTTTCAAGGGAGCAGGGAGAGAATGAGGGTGTGTTCTTTACGCTTATTTTTATTGCACAAAGTATTGGATGGGGAAGGGAATAGAGGAAGAGCAGGTAAGTTTCACTCACCTGTGGAGTGGAGCCTGAGGGGTGGGTGTTGCCTTCTGACACACTTCCGGTATGTTAGGGGGTGTGGCAGATGCAAATGAGTTATGCAAATGAACTCCGGCACCTCTTTTTCTACGAAATGACCCCTGCTTTGAAGCAGTGTGGGGCGGTTTGTGGATAGAGCAGAAAGCAGGGGTTTAAAGGGACTCTTGAGTTTCCCAGGAAAGCTGCAAAAACAGCTGAGCCACAGGGAGTGCCTACCTGCAGCTCAGCTGTTTTTCCCGGGTTTTTGTGCACTTCCTTTCAAGAGACTGCACAAGAAAGGGAAACAGCTGAGCGGCTGAGAGTGTCTTCCGGCCACACAACTGTTTTTCAGGCTTTCTTGTGCACTCCCTTTAAATGTTAAAAAAACCCACCACTCAGCTGGGTTTTTTTGGACATTTTGCAAACCCCCTACAAAGGGACTGTGGTCCCTTTCAATGGGGTTTATGGGGCCACAAACCATGAACCAGTTTGGTTCATGAACGAATCTCTTGGTTTGGTTTATTTCATGGTTCAGCCACGAACCAAGAACTGACACAAACTAGTTTGTGCCCATCCCTAGAGAAATTTCCTGGTGGGTCACTGTCCTAGAGAGCCACAGATGGCCAAGTGTAAGCACAGACAAGTTCCAGGAACTCTTCCAGCTCCTCAGGGGCCATTTGGCTCAGATCATCAGCAATAATAATTGGTGTCAGCTCATCCATTGTCTCCTGTACTGCTGTCAGTTTGAAAGAAGGAACCATGGATGAGGTAATGCCCATTGCTGCTGGGCTGAATGGCCCCTGCAACCCCGGCTTGTAGTGCCACAATTTGGTTCATTCCAGGGTCATTTTGACTTTCTGTTCCTGACCAGACCTAACTTGACCATCCATGACTCCAGGTAGAATCAATCTCACCTAAAGCACAGATGTGAACTCTTCAACAAGGCAAGGAAAAGAAGCTGTATCACCACAACTACTGTGCAGCTTTACCACTGTTTGATAGCCTTTCAAGGCAAACAGTGGGCAGGTGAACATAGCAGATCTTTGGCTCATGGGTGTCTGTTGAACATGATATTTTTGCCTATCAAACATGTTAGCTGCAAAGGTTGTCATGTCCTTATTCAAACTTGAAATGGTGGGTCTCTTAGGTTGATTCCTCATGATGGACTTGCCTCTGGTTCCCCGCGGGTTGAATTGTGCTGGACAAGGCTTTTTTTGTAGAAAAAGCCCAGCAGGAACATTAGCATAATAGGCCACACCCAACAGCAGAAACACATTTAACATATTAGGCCACATCCCTGACAGTGCAGCTCCCTCCCAGGATCAGCTTCCCTGGGTGTCCCGTGGTTTGCCGGGCACCTGGGGAACCCAGGGAGGGGAGGCAGTTTAAACTGCCTTCCCTCCCTGGATCGGTTTGGCTTCCCCAGGCACCCCGTGGCTTGCGAGGCACCTGGGGAACCTGAGGGGGGGGAGGCTGTAGGTGTGGCCAACTCAGAAGCCAGCCAGAACTCCATTCCTGTGCGTTCCTGCCCAAAAATAGTTCTGGTGCTGGGTGTGATAACTGGTTTCCGCATTAGTGCATGAGCCGCACATCCAGCTGCTTCGGAGCCCAAGCCTCTTAGCAGGTTTCCTTGGAAGTAAGCTCCTCTGAATTAAGCGGTGAATACTTTGTCATGGGGGCGCCAAAGAGTGACTCCCCCGTTCTCTTTCATTTTGCTAATTAAGAGCCACTCCTTCCTTCCCTTAACTGTATTGCCCCTCCCCTCCACCCCCTCCCTACTTTTTCTCCCTTTTTAAAGCATATGCATGACTGTGTTACCATGCAACCAACAGGCACGGGGAATGGGGTGGGTAGTGATGGGCGTACACATTGGTTGCAAAACATGAGGGGGCGGGAATTGGGAGGGATGTTTTGCTGCAAATCCATGGATTCCACACTATGAACCCACGACCTGAGAGCTGAACAGAGAAAGTTCTGTGAAATCCAGCAGCTGGAAAATCTGAGGAAAAGCAGGTCAAATGTGGGTCAAATGTCCACCCCAGATTTTCATTTGGGGAATCGAGCAGCAGCTCCGATTTTCTGTGGGGGCTGAGACCGGGGCAAGCGGTTGTGCGGAATCGGCCTTAGTCTACATCTATGAATATGGTACAGAAGTTCACCCCTAATAGCTATATGAGCTGAACTATTAAAGCATAACATACCAAAGATTTAACTTTCTTTCAATTGCTAGCATAAGAATTTACAGAGAAATATCTACATAAAACGGATGCTTTCAGTTTGGTACATAGTATACTATTTATACATGATTTAGAGATGGCTGATTTTTCAAAAAAAATCAATGAAATTAAGATTTAAAAAAAAAAGACAAGTATTTCTCCAAACAACATGCAGGCTCATAGTTAGAAATATTGTGATATATTGAAAGACAATTTATTAACATCTGCTTCTTTTAAAGATATCGGAAAAGAGAAGAAACATTAAGGACTATGAAGGATGAAAGAATGGTACAGAGAAGACATATGGTATAGGTAATTGGAAATAAAAAGAAATAAGTTATGCTTTAAGGATGTATTTTATATGAAAAGATCTAGGAGATTCATGAAACAGAAACCCTTCCAAAAATGAAGCTAATAAATCTAAAGCAAAGAAATTCCTTCAGCTACAAAAGGCGAGAACAGTTCCTTCTGTAAAACAAGCAATAACTGATATGTGAGTTCTAATTTAGAAGTATTGGAGAAGTTTGTTCAATTTTATTGCTCTTTATATAGATTTTTTTTTAAAAAAATCCTTGGGAAGGTAAAATAGGTAATTTCTTTGGAGATCTAAAGATTTTGTGATTGATTGAAGATGATCCATACGTTTTGAAAAATCCCAGTTATCTACAGTTATCTATCCAGAAGGAGGGGAAGGTGGTATATTAAGCCAAAATAATGAATGAATGAATAAATAAATAAATAAATACAGAGGGAATGTAAATAGAAAATAGCTGGATCAAAACCTAGCAAAGTTTCCAGATTAGAGAGGAATGTAGTGTTTATTCTAGTAAAATCGTTGGAGACATAGTCCAGACAAAGTTAGTTAGTTAGTTGGTGGGTTACAACATTTATAAACCTGGCTTTCTCCCAGATAACTGGGGCTCAAGGCATGTGACATCAATAATGGAGCAAAAAATTATTAAACTCAGCAAATTAAAACAGCCATTGTAAAAAAAAAAATTCAGTCAATCCAGTGGACCTATGGAAGCATTCTGAAGTTCCAGTGCTTTAAAGCGCTCTCCCAACAATATAGATTCTTCCATTTTAAAAAAAATACTGATGCAAAAGACAGAACTAACAATAAGGGAGACATCTAAAATGGAGATTTCAGAAATGGGTGGGTGTCTGAAATTTGAAAAAGATCTAGTCCTGTCCTGTGTCATAATCATGGGCCCATAGTGGTGCGGCCTACAGGCTCTGGGGAGGCCTAGTGGCTCCAAAGAAGCCTGTATTGGAGTTGTCATCAGGGCCTACATTTCCCAGGTTCCCTCTGGACCCTGTGATTGGGTAACAGGAGATTTTGGAGGGAAGACTAAACCAGCAGGGGAACAGAGGGTGATGCCTGGGAGATAAAAGGCCTTACCCAGAGTGGGAGGGTGTTCTTTCTCGAGGAGCAGGGCTGATGGAAGCTGCTGCAGACAGAGGGATTCCTCATATAAGAAGGGGGTGAGTTAGACTGTGAACACTAGAACTGTGTAGACAGACACATTAGTATTTATTATTTTACTGATTTACCTGCTTTTACTTTGCTCAATTTTCTTGCTTATTATTGATCTAAAGTTGTTGTTAAATCTCTTAATAAAACTATTTGTTACTCTGCCTGGGTCCTCATGCCTCATTTGGTCATGTACAAGGGGAAACCTGTTGTAAATGTTCTATAAAAGGGGTAGAGTGTGTCCTCTGGGCCCTCCCAAGGTGGTAGCAGCCACTAGTGAACCTTCCTAGCTGCTGCCCATGATATCTTGTGATGTCACTTCCAGGTGAAAGTTCAAGTGATGTCACTTCCTAAGCACACCCTTCTGATGATGTCACTTCCAGTACACTGCAGCAAAACCACACATCTTCCTGTGGTGTCACTTTCTGGACACTCCCCCAGTCCCAGATTACATGGTAAGGTAGCAAAAAAGCCAGTTTAAAGCATGGCATAACAGTCTTGCCAAAAGTGAAACCCTCTTCATTGATTTCAGTAGAAAAGGTAAGCATGCACTGAACTGTACACTTCACACTATGCAAAATACACAACAGAAAGCCCTAAGAACGTAGGGATGCCAGATTCCATGTGGGACCTCGGGATTCCCTTGTACTACAGGTCATCGCCAGACTATACCCTGGAGAAAATGGAGGGGGGACTCTATGACATTATACCCTGCTGAGGTGCCTTCCCTCTCAAGGCTGTGTCCCCAAATCTCCAGGAGTTTCCCATCTGGATAAGGCAAACCTACTCTCCCATCCCCTGCCAGTGGCCAGGGGGGACCTGGCAACCCTATTTTACCCCAACTTTCTATTGCCAACTACCTGAAGATCCCCTGCTCTCTTAAACAATTCCATCTGTTCATTTTTGATGCTTCTTATGCCCACAACTCTCTCTCAAAAACCTATACAATACCTCTTAATTCTCTGCCTTCTAAATTGCCTATGAAACCTTGGGCCTAATGACTTAAAACTAAGCCCAAATACACCCATTCGTACATAATATTCTCTTATCCTTAATGCTATCTTTCTTCCCTCCCCTGTTGAAATTTAGAATGCGAGCTCCAAAAGCAGAGTCTGTCTTTTTGTTAATGTTACTCTCTAAAACACCATCTAAAATTCCCTGTCTTCAGGCAAAAATTCTAACAATGTCTAAAACATCACTAACAAGTACCTGTAGGTCTTTCCCCCAAACCCCCACCCACCTACTTGTTTGGGGACGGGACAGACAGAGGTAGGGCAACAAGCAGAGCACATGACCGGCCCAGCCCCAGGACAGCTTCCCAGATGGGCCAGTGGTGGGGGACCCCACATCCTCCCTTCTAGAACCAAAACACGGCTTGGGCCGGGGGTCCTGACGGCAACCCCGTCCCACACTGCCCACCCAGAGAACATGGCTGCAGGTCAGCTCCCAGTCCCCTAGCTAAGCTGCCAGGCTACAAGGAACCCGATTGCATACTTCCCTCGCCCAAAAGCAAAGCAAAGCACGGCCACAGGACACTGGCAATTCCCACGCTGCTTGCCCAGAGAGCATGCATGGCCACACAGGCCGGACCTCCAACTCCCGACTCTTCCCCACTGTGCCAGTGAGGGCCTGCCTGCACCCACGGCTCTGAAAAGCACAGCATGTGCCACAGCCACATGGGCCAGGGGGATGGAAAAAACCACCACCCACCTCTGCCCATTGCTTGGGACTCGACAGGAGCCCAGAAAGGACCTTACCTCTTCTGCTTGGCTGCTCAATTGCTGCTCACCTCAGGTCAGTCTGAAGCCCTCAGGTCAGGCTTGGGCAGCTTGAGGGACGTTGGCGATGGGTGGCCAACAAGCAGATTGCCTAGCTGCCAAATGAGTGCTGTCGGGAGCAGGTGGGGTGCCCTTATTAGGAGGTGGGGTGAGCCCAGTGAAGCTCACTTCTTGGAGTCAAATTGTGCACTGGCTGGGGGCAGTGCTGGCAGGGGAAATCTAGGTCATATGCTAGTCTAGCACACCTTAGGATGAACTCGGCATAACTCCTTGGAGGCCTCTGGCTGTGGTGCTCTAGACTTAGTCTCTATGGCTTCCATACAGACTAATGCTAGAGTGTCACACCGTGGCTGCCATTTTGTCCCCTGCTGGCCAATTCTTAAAAAGCGAGGGTGGGGATCTCAAATTGGGGGATCCCCCACCACCACTTGGGGGCTGCCAACCCTCTTTGACAAGCTATACTTGCCCACCCCTACCCCAGTTCCTCTATTGCAAATCCTCATCTTCCTTGTCCTACTTTGATTTGGTCACCCAAATGGTTTTGTTTGGTTTTGCAAATGTAATTAACAGCACAACCCACTGGGATCTTCTATTGTCCTGTAGCTTTTCCTACAACAGGATTTTCCCAACTTGCCATTTAGCTGACCACTCTTTTTACTATCTAACTATGTGTACTTCCAATTCCCAATTTACAATCCTGATTTGTCAATCTGGCTTGCTTTGGGAGAACATCAGCCTAGACAGGTGTGAAACAATCAAATAAGTAAGGCAAGTACAAACCAGATATAGCAATGAACTGCAGCTTGAACAAAAAACAGACATCATTAATTAGCTCATGATCCATGAGGGGAGAAGAAGATGATGATGTGTGCGAGACTGAAGCTCCTTCAGGAATGGTCAGTAAAACACCCAGGGTTGGTTTGGAAGGACATCTGAACCAACCTATGACTTTCTGAGGAATGATTTGCATTAGTCTTTCCTATCTGGAAAGAAATATATATTAATACAACTAAAAGACTCTAGTATTCCACATCCTATGACTACTTGTATACGTTGCAAAACATAAAAAGGACCCGCTCTTTGCTGTTATTCTTCTTCCCAGCTTCAAAGCAGTTTAGACACTTTGTAGCTCACCATCTGTTAGATATTTGAAGAAACGAGGACCAGTGCTTGGAAACGGCAGGAAACTGCTGCCAACAGATGGAGATGTTGTCACTTTTAGCCGGAAAACATCTGCCCGTTTCCCATCCTCTCTGCCAACCATTTTGTCTCTAAAGAGAAGCTCCGGAGCCACATGATTTTGACAGCCTTCTTATTTCAAAGACATTTGCATACTTAATGTTTGGACTACAGAGACAGGAGATCTGCTTGCAACTGGGTATTGGAGAAATGCAAGCGAGAGAGAGAAGGAACGAGAAGGGCTTTGATCATATGGGCATAAGTTGGCCTAGGGCAACTAGGTAAATAAAGCATCATCAGAAGCCCAGCTGTTGTGATGGTTCCACTGAACAGCATTATCTGTTCTGGCACCTTTCCAATCCCCATTCCATTTTAAGCCAAGCAAATTGCTCGATACTGAAGTGTACATCTGGACACAATATTATCATCAAGTTTGCAACTATGACATTAATACTGGTGCATGAGACAGCAAAAGAGCAGCCCTGCAGGTTTCGACCAAGGCACCATCTAATCCAGCAGATCATGGAAGATAAGGCTCTTGCCCGTTGTAGTCCCCCAGCACTTCTCTTTCGAGGGTTACTGATGTGGAACGTGGAGGTTCAGTTTAGTCTTCATGGCTGGTAGTCATTGATGGGTCAATCCTCCATGTCTAATCCCATCTGAAAGCCATCAAGAATAGCAAAAGGGGGGATATCAAGATGAAATGTATATCAGAATGTCCATTTTTGTGCATCCAAGTATGGCTGCTGTCTTTCTAGACTTGGGGCTCTCAACACAGTGTTCCAAAGACAGGGCCCATGGTGCCCACTAAAACCCTTTCTGGTGACCACAAAGTGTTTTTAGAACGTGAGTGGGGTCAGGTGGGTCAGTTGTCCAACAGGGCTTCTCATTGGCCATTGGATATTTGATTTTTTAAAAAAAAGGTTGCCTCAGCAGCAGCTGCCACCACAGGACAATATATTCATTTAAAGAGGCATCCTATTAAGCAGAACCTCTGTCTGAAATATTGAACGGTTTCTGCTAGAGTTATGCATAACCTCACTCCCTGATATTCTGTGACCGGTTCCATCACCTACAGCAGCCATTTTGTGGTTGTAGCCGTCACCTTGTATCAAAATTCCAAAGGGGCCCACAAGGTCAAAAAGGTTGAGGGCTCCTGTTCTATACTATATCCTTCTAAATGGGATTTGTACCTCAAGACACCTTCCTCAATGTGCATTCTGGTATAACCACAAAGGAGAAGAAGAGATTGGATTTATACCCCACCCTTCACTAGGAATTCAGAGCAGCCTACAAACCCCTTTCCCTTCCCCTCCCCACAACGGACACCCTGTGAGGTAGGTGGGGCTGAGAGAGCTCTGGCAGAAACTGCTCCTTTTCAAGAACACTTCTGACAGAACTATGGCTTGCCCAAGGTCATCCAGCAGCTGCAAGTGGAGGTGTGGGGAATCAAACCCAGTTCTCCCAGATTAGAGTCTGTGCTCTTAACCACTACACCAGAACAGGGCTTCTGGCTGGTTGTGATCCTTGACTGGCTGGGATCATGCTGTCAAAGAATAAGGAAGAAGCCTGATTAAACTGAATGTATCAGTGGACGAATGTATCAGTTGAAGGTATCAGTTGGAGCGTCTGCTGTGTGGGACAAGGATAAAGAATCCAGGACCTTAGTTTGGGAAAAAGGTATTTGAGGGGAATGAGGTCTGCAGAATTTGCATGGTGCGAAGAAATGTCAGTAATGATATGATTAAAATGTTCTCCCACTGGTTTTTGAGTGTTGTGGTTTTCCAGTGAGAGAAAGTATGCTCAATTTCCCATAATACTAGAATGGGGGAAGGTCACCCTATGAAACTGATTAGCTGTGGATTCAAGTCAGACAAAAGGAAGTTCTATCTCACGCAGAAAACAGGATGCCCTTAGGTTCTTACACAATATAATTGATAATGCAAGATGAGTCTCAGACAACGAAGCATGAAATTTGAGTCTCTTGCCCAGAACTGAATCCTTCCAGTTTAGCCCCTGTTCACACAGCTGCAAATTGTAGCAATAGGGAAACAAGTATTCAATTTAAATTATTAGACTTCTTGAAGCACTGAAAAAAAACAAGCTTCACAGCTGCACTTAGCTGCAAATCTAAATGACGGCTCAGAATAAATATTGCAGCTGAAATAAGCTATAATACAATAATCATTTTTTTCCTGTTCACATACACTCAAATTATAGAGCTTTCAAACTGCATGTTTTGTTAATAAGGCTTAGAGTCTGATAGCACAATTCAGATCATGGTAAGGAAAGAAAATATGGGCTATAGCATTGAAACCTAGACATTTAATCAGCAGAAAATCATTGACTTCTGAAAAGTACTGGAGTCAGGAGGCCGGTAACAGTGAAAACAGCATTGTAGTTTATTGAGGGTCAAGATGGAACATGAGCAAACCCGGGCTCAGAGCCCTCTTTTATCCTGGTCAGAGATAATCCTCCAACCTCGTCCAAATGTCCTGATAGGACCTTAAGATGTTGGTTACATTTCATAGGTCCCCGGGGGGAAACCTAGGTTCAGGATTGGTGGTCGTTTAGGATCCAACCGGCTACTGTTCTACCTGGCCGAAGCTCAGGTAGGTTCAGACCATGTGCGAATGTCCACGTGGCAGTTGCCATTACATGCGCACATGGCGACCGCGATATTGAAACACAACAACTTCTTTGGCAAATTTTGCAAGGAGAAGGACTTTAGTTGAAAGGGAGGCAAAGAATTCCTGTAGTTTTGAGAGTAAAGGGGTAAAGGGGGACCTGGAGGAAACATAGGCCCATTCTGCATCTAGTATTCGCTCTGTTGTTTTACTAAACTCGCGCTGGAGCAGAAAAAGAGGCGGTTCAAAACCACATTCAAATACCCTGGGCCAACACTGTACTGACCACAGAGTCACCCCTGAATGGCCACAAAATGGCCATAAATCTATGTAGACACCATAGATCAAAGGAAGTGAAACTGGCATGCATTGTGGAGGCTTCCATAAAATCTGACAATCAAAGAAAGTGAAAGTGGCATGCAATGTAGAGGGGAATTTCTGTTCCGTAGGTTTGGTAAATCAGAGTGAATGCTAGATGCAGAATGGGCCGTAGTATTTCCCCCACAGGAAGCAATGGAGACTTTAGATAAAAAAGATTGGTTTCCATGAATCACCGAACGAATTAGATTTAAATTGGAGAAATAATAATAAACTTAATAAGATTTATAAGTTAATTCTTAGTTACGAAATGCTAGAAGAAAAAATAAAAACCCCAATGGTGAGATGGATGGAGGATTTTGGTTACAGCATTGAAATAGAAAAGTGGGCAAAGATTTGGAAGTCATTAAAATTCTTAGGAGCAATAAATTATAAAGAAAATATTTACAAACTTTTTTACCGTTGGCATTGGTCACCTGATAGGCTACACAAGTGTTGTAACTCCTTGTCTAATATGTGTTGGGTTTGCTGGAAGAGCGTAGGTACATATTACCATATGTGGTAGGAGTGTAAGGGGGTTAAAAACTTCTGGTTAATGGTGAAAGAGATGATTAGGGAGTTTATGGGATTCGATGTACAATTAGCACCGGAGATATTTTTGTTAAATATTTTACCAGATGGCTTACCTGGTTATGACCAAACATTGTTGGCTTATATTTTGACGGCAGCACGGATAGCACGAGCTGCCAAATGGAAATCGACATTACTTCCGGGGAAAGAAGAGGTGATTGCTAAACTATTTGAATGGGCAGAAATGAGTAAATTAAATTTTCTTTTGAATATGAATGCAAAACGGGATCCGTTATGTGTACGGTCCAAATTTTATGTTTGGGTAAGCTAATATGGCTCCAAGTGTATGTTTGTATAGCTTTGTAAAGATTAACGTAAAAAACCAACTAAAATAATATATATATATATAAAAAAGGAAGCAATGGAGACAAGGCTGGATGGCAGGGGGACATTCTTTGGGGGTCCATAAAACCTGGCCCCTTTGCCCAGTTCAGTTGAACCTAGGAGGTCCTTCAGGAGAGAAGGAGAACTAGGATCCATGAAATACTGGTGCCATTTGGTTAAAACCTATATGCTCCAGAAAACTGAGTTTATTCCCCCATAGGGTTGCCAGCCTCCAGGTGTGGACTGGAGATCTCCAGCTTTTACAACTGATCAGCTGACTGAGATCAGTTCCCCTGGAGAAAATGGCTGCTTTGAAGGGTGGACTCTATGGCATTGTAGCATGCTGAGGTCCTACCCCTCCCCTCCCAAACCCCACCCTCTTCCAGGTCCACCTCCAAAGTATCCAGGTATTTTCCAACCCAGAGCTGGCAACCCTATTCCCCCATGAGGAATGCCCTTGCCCTTTAGCCCACACCAATGGCCTCAGCCACGGCAAAGCTAATTACCTGTAACAGATGAGGAACAAAAGCTCAGCCCAGATCTCATTCAGCTGGCCAAAGACATTCTCAGCCTTTCTCCCCTGCTAGAAGGGTGTTTGGCCATGCCTGTGCGATATACCTGCAAACAAAAGCCCAGCACAGCCCATTTAGCAAGCACAAAGATGTTTTTGACCTTCCTGCCCTCCCACTGAGCTGGAAGTCATATTGGTTGAAATATCCAAGTCCAGCCATTCCTATTTCCCACCAATACACAGTTCATGGTAAGGAAAAAAAGGCTGTATGGTGTTTATTTAAAATATTTATATCTGCTTTTCTCCCAACCGACGGGGCTCAAAGGAGCTTCGATCAAATTTAAAAACAAATGCAGTCTTACAGTCAAGACATACAAGTAAAAGGAAGCACCCTGCAATCTCCACTCATGAGCCATTCAAAGGACATTGGGAAAGTTACTGAGCTTCCAAAATCTGTACCATGGCCTTCCTCCCATCCTTGGGAAATGGATTTCAAAGCACAGGTGCAGCTACTGAGAAAATACTGAGAAGAAACAACTCTCACTGACCTGAGTGGACAAACTATTAAATAATTTCTCGTCTGATGATGGTCGCTGTCTTGTGGAGACATATGAATATCTATTTCCAAATTTGTTTTGTGCGTTCTGTGTTAAGTGCCATCAAGTCGCTTCTGATTTATGGAATTATGAATTACTGGCCTCCAAAACATGCTATCATTAAGAAGTTTCTCTAATTAATTCCCCCAAAATCTCCCACAAAAAATGTTTCCCCAGGGTGGCTCAGAACAACAGGCAAACATTCCAATAACCACCCATTTAGATTTAACAAGGAAGGAAGCATATGGTGGAAGTGAGAAAGGCTCCTTTTGTCACTAGCAGCGGTTGCTTGAGTGGTGTACCAGGCAGCACATTTCTTATGCAAGCAAATATGTCCTACATTCCACATGCTGTCTGAAAGATCAATCAGACATTGCCACAGCAGAGCTGAAGCCAATTCTCTGTGGCTTACATCCAGGTAATTAACATTTGAGGTTGAAAGAACCTAGGGCTGCCAGGTCCCCTCACTGTCACAGTGAGGGGGATTTGGGGGTGTTCCCCAATGCAACGATGTCACCTGGAAGTGATGCCATAGCATTGGTGGCATCATGGGTGACGCTCTGGTTTGGGGGCAAAACTCTATGGTTTTTTGCCTCCAAAACCATAGAGTTTGCCCAAAAATTAGAGTGTTGCCACACAATGTCTCTGTTTGGGGGTGGGGCTTCCTCTGCTAGCCAGCTGGCCAGTGGTAAATCGAAGCCCCCAAAAGAATGGGAACCCCCCACTGGGACCTGGGGGCTGGCAACCCTAAAAGAACCCATGAGAATGGTCTAACACACAGGGCTCCTCGGGCCAGATGGACGCCATGGTGGTATAGGAAGAAACCACAGGGAGTACTCCAGTGCCACAGTAGTAAGTATGAAAGAGCACTGAACTCTGCTACTCAACAAGAGAAATAACTGAGGATAATTCAGCTTTCCAAACCCATTTTCAGTTCGACAACTGGCTAATAAGTCCCTATAAGACCATTTCCCCTCCTCAAGCGTTCTGCTCTGAAAGCGTTAGGCAGCTTTGTAGCCAAGAGATGGCCCATGCTGCACTGCAATTATAATTCTGGCGATATTGAACTGGGATAACGTATAGCCGAAATATCTGAACACCCAGCATTATATGCATTTGCAGTCAAACAGGTACACTTCTTTCAATTTATGCCTAGAACACCCCTCGAATTTGAAACAGATGGGTAGTTTGCCTCCAGAGAGCCTCACAGTGACTTATTTTGTCCGGAGAAAAGAACTCATCTCTCAGACCTGGCATTTTATAATGCTGATAAAATAAACACTGAACACATTTAAACGACAAATAGCCTTTCTTTGAAGAGCCTGAGAATGAATGCACAAATCAGAAAAATGGTGGCTTTGTATAACCGTATTTGAAAGCCAAAGTATTTTTTTATTATATTTTCCCCTGACAAACGTGGAATCCTCCATTTTGAATAACCAGCTGGAAAATCGTCTCACCTTAAATGTCTGCTCTTCAGTTATAAAAGTGTCAGGCTTAATGTACTGGGAATAATTTTCTTTATGTCTGTTTTGCAGTCTGCCTTAACCAGTCTTGCTGATATTTATAAGGCAAGAAGACTCCGTACTTGGCTTTTGTACGCCTTACCATAGCTACCGAAGGCTTTTGAAATGAATATTTAAAGTGAAGTCTCTGTTCTTTTCATTTTCCAGATTTCTGCTGTCTGATACCAAAGGCAACATACCTGAAGGAAGTGGTGAGGGCATCAGTGCACTGAACTGAATTACTTTAGTATTTATTAATTATGCAAAGTGCTTAAAAAAGCCCCCCATACACTCATGTTGGTTAGCATGATTCATATGACTAAAGTTAAAACTATAAAACTGATGATACAGTGACCTCACCACACAGTAAATAAAAGGCAGGATGCTTTTGTTTTTGTTTTAAAAAGCAGTGATGCAAAAATTTAAATGCTTCACAAAACTGGATACAGGTGTAGGCTTGCAAGCTTGCTAGCAGGGACACCACATAGGAAATACAAAGAAGACAAGGTATTTATTTTTTTAATACATGTATAGCCCACCTTTCTCTCAAAATTGCTAACGCCAGTCTCCCCTCCTCCATTTTATCCTCACTATCTCCTTGTCTTTATTGCCAAGTGAACCCTAAAATCCCCCTCACCTCCGTGACTGACAAGAGAATGGCAGAATTCTAAGGGCCAAATTACACATGACATTTGACCTATGATTTACAATCATAAATTAGGGGATGGGCCATAGCTTCGTACATGCAGAAGATACCAGATTCGATTGCCAGCATCTCCAGACAAAAGGATCAGTGAAGAAGTTGGCTGGATGTCCACACAAAAGCATATTTATCAATGGCTCTCATTTCTGGAAATTTTCTTTGTGAAGGCAAGGCATATTTCCCTTGAGGACAATTCAGTGAATTCTTTTCAGCACCAGGGAATGCCTTGAGAAGGCCTTACACACAGACACGCAGATACACAAGATCCTGATTCCATTCCTTCATTGTTCCAGAAATTCACTCTGTGTGTCATTCCTCCTTTATTCTGACCTAGAAGAAATGTAGAAAATGAATTCTGAAACTGGAGCGTGTGCTATTCACTCTCAGCATCATTCTGAGAGCCAGTTTGGTGTAGTGGTTAAGTGGGCAGACTCTAATCTGGGAGAACCGGGTTTGATTCCCCACTCCTCCACTTTCACCTGGCTGGATGACCTTGGGCAAGCCATAGCTCTGTACCAGCTGTTCTCTCAAGGACAGTTGTCTCAGAGCTCTCTCAGCCCCACCCACCTCACAGAGTGTCTGTTGTGGGGTGGGGAAGGGAAAGGAGTTTGTAAGCTGCTCTGAGACTCTAATTGAGTGAAGGGCGGGATATAAATCCAATCTCCTCCTCCTCCTCCTCCTCTTCTTCTTCTTCTTTTCATTTGCATATGTTAATGATGTGCATGTGAGCACTGACAGAAAAAAAGAACAAGTACATCAAGATTTTGTGTGCGTGTAGTGTTTTACTGATGCTCACGTGATACACGTAATTACATCAGGATGGGGGAAGGGGTGCAGTGTTTCCTCAGTGCACATATGTGCACATGTGTTGTAAGTTATCAACAAACTGAAGGAATCCAAAAGGTCCAGGAACCCACACATAAAAAAGCACTCTCTGCTAAATTTGGTAATAAAAAATGAAACAATGGAGAGCTCTGAACACATCCCTTTCGTTTCAGAAAGAAGACGATCAGAACTCCAAGATCTCATTAAAATTGCAGATTATGATTTTTTTTAAAAAAAAAATTCTTGAAAACTGCAATTGGACCACGAATGCTTACTGTGTGCAATTCATTGCTCTGGTCTACCTACACAGGAAGGGGGGAAACCATGCACATTTCTCTTCAAATACTCCTTTAGAAGCAGCAGCATCACTAACTATCTAGCCTATCTGATTTATAATGCCAAAAAGTGGGTTGGCTGTTATGTTGTGCCTCATAAGATAAAAGATGAACATAAAATCATCTCCTATAATTTCAGTTTAGCAAAGACTTCAGACAGGTCTATTGATATCTTGGCATCCTTAAAAATGCAGTCGTAAAAGAGAGTCATTTAGGAATCACACAATGGCTGACAGGCTTATTGTGTGAAAATGGTCCTTTTTGATTTCTCCTTCCCACCCCTTGCAAACTTGTAAAGTTCTGAGAATCATCTGGGTTGCAGCAAACCTGATTAGATCGCTCTGCTTCACTCAACCCACATTTGCTTTAACAACTGACTTTTTAAAAGGCTGCAGGGAGCTTCTCAAGAGATTCTCTCTCTCTCTCTGTGTTATGTATTGGGACTGAAACACTGCAGGACTGTGCTACCAGAGACTAGTTGAGCTTGGAGCCTAAGAACAATAGCCCACTCGGATTCTGGCAGTAACTAGTCAAGAAGTAATTTTATGTAAATAGCCTATCATTGGGAGTGGGGTGTGTTTGGGTGTGGCAGTTGCATGCTATTTAAACAGGGCATGTGGCCCTAGTCTTCAGTCTAGCTCTGGCTGAAATCACAAATAAAGTTGAGCTGATCAATAGCAGTGAGTCTGCTGATCTGTGGAACCCACTATTTAACTCTCTCTCTCTTTCTCTCTCTCTCTGGCCTTCTCAGGTGATTTGAATCTCTTTACAAATGTTTTTCCCCTCTTCATACTGAGGACTGGTGAAGGTGGCAAAGACTATTCAGTCCTTGAATGAGGTCCAAAGCTCAGTTAAATTTCAAGAAATTTCAAGTAAATTTCACTTACCACAAATTAATGACTCTTGAATTCTTGTGTGTGTGTGTGTGTGTTTGCCATCCAGCTCACAATTAGGGCAGCCATCTGTACATTCATTTATTTGTCTAGATTCCTGTTGAACATAAAAATAGGAAACCCATTAAAACAAAATCAAGAATTGTATAAAGATAACAGCTGGATCCAGGCACACTAGATGGGTGGCGAGGTGCCTCCTCATCTTCAGTCGAAGGCCTCAGCAATGGATATTGGAAGGTAAGGAGAGGGGATTGTCAGTTGGGTCTAGGCATGATGGAGGTATGCCTTACTGATACAGACTCTCACTTTGATTGTCTCAGAAGTGGTCCTTGGAAACTGGAAGGACAGGAATCCCAAAGGGAGGGGTTGCTTCATTCTCTTTCTCTGAAGGCTTCATTGAAGACCTCTGGTAGCTGGAAAGTGAGGGTGTTCTGGACCAGGACCAGGACAAATATACAGATACATGTCTGGTTCCTCATCTCCATCTGTGGACCCCAGTAGCAGAAGTCAAAAACTGGAACATCCAGGAGAGCCTTGCTGCTACCGCTTTCTTTAATGGTCTCAACAATCTTGGGTACAAGCTGGTAGGGGGGGAATGCTCTCATGTGTGGTTGGTTCCAAGAATGATGGGAAAGTGTCTGGGTGCTTTCACTACTTCTTCTGATGGCTTCCGTAGTGGCTGCTGGAAGTAAGTATCTGGAAGTAAGCCTCTAAAAGGTGAAGCATGCATTTTCTAAATAAATTAATAAATATGCATCGGAGTTACTTCCAGTCATTCTACCCAGAAATTTATTAAGTAAAAAAGACACAGGCCCATTATGTGTATATGGGAGCACATCTGACAGGAAGAAGAAGAGGAGATTGGATTTATACCCCGTCCTTCACTCAAGAGTGTCAGAGTGGCTTACAAACTCCTTTCCCTTTCCCTCTCCACAACAGACACTGTGTGAGGTACGTGGGGCTGAGAGAGCTCTTTCAAGGACTGCTCTTGAGAGAACAGCTCTGACAGAATGTGTGACTGACCCAAAGTCACCCCAGCAGCTGCATGTGGAGGAATGGGGAATTAAACCCGCTTCTCCCAGATTAGAGTCCACGCTCTTAATCACTTCACCAAACTAGGGCCACCATTTCCTGATTGGTACATATTGGTTGTAAATATCCACAAACCTGTGTCTTCCACAGTTTATGTGGAATCATCAGTGCACATGCAACAGGCAAATTCCTTGTATGACGTGTGGAGTAGGAACACTATCTAATTTTGCAGCTCAATATTTTAATTTACACTTAAAAATGGAATACTGTTGTAAATGTGATTATAAGACTTGTAGAGGAACATGCCACCTTTGGCCTGCAAGCCCTATTCTGCCCTGCCCTCCTAGGTTTTCTTCAACCTCCGAAGGGGCTTTTCTTTCACTCTTGGGTAGGACACCACCACCAGGCCTTTGTATGGAATGTCCCACTGGGAGGGTCAGGACTCCCAGCTTCCTTTCCAAGATCTGAGGCCTTACCTCTGTGTCTCCTACTGCAAAGCGCCGGGTCACCACAGGGACAGTTTATGGCCTTGCACACCCCCGGAGGAATAGCCACTTGCAAACTCCCTGCCTTTCCCTGGCACTCTTTTTAAAATAGCATGTCTAAGACAGTAGAGGTCTATGTGGTACAGAGAACCACTACCAGCATCAAAAGTTATAAAGTATTTATGAAAAAGAAAATGTTTACAAACATACTTTTAGCACCGCACCAGATTGAGCAAGGGATTCCAAAAGAAATTGGTAAAACACAAATCCTCTGCCCCTCTGTCTATATGTGTTAAAACAGGACAGGCTCCTAAAGCATAGGGAGTTACAAGTCTATCAGACTTTTCATTACCTTGAAGCCTGCTGTTGCTCTCTGGGTGAACACAGTGAGAGAGGTCTGTGTCTTTTCATGGATGCAACACCCCAAGAAAAGAGCTCCTTCCTCCTGCAAGGAGTTTTTAGCAGCTCCCATTCCCCCATTCCCTGAATAGGTCAGGCCAGATCAAAGAGGCATTTCCTGGAGATCTCCAGGAATCTCCTTCCTGAAACCTCACTAGCCCTTATCACCTCCAAATCTCTGTTCCCTGCTTGAAGGGGAAGAGCCTGGTCCATCTATAATCTCTCCTGCTAGATCTATTTAGCATTTGTATGATGGTGAATTGAGGTATGTCTGGGAAACAACTGAACTGACTCCCTGCCCCTGGCCTGTTCTCTGCCCGGGGGGGGGGGGGCTGTTAAAACACACAGGTGAGGCTTTGCTCATTTCAGACATTCCAGGAAAAAAATGCATTTCTTCACAAGAATTATAATTGCAAATTTGCATGAAATCTTTACAAATATTCTAATTGCTCAACAATAAACAGTTTCTTAATGAACATTGCTGCTTCAGAACTAAAATGGGGGTGAGAAGTTCCTTTTACCAGGAATCAGAACAAGAAGAGTTAAGAGTTTCTGAACAGTAAGGAAGTGAAAGGCTTTGCCAACCCCTGGTGCTGGCCTAGAAGAGCAAGCTTTAAAAAAGATGTAAACTTCAAGTTGCCTGAGAAACAGAAGATCAAGTAGGCAGGGAGTTGTAGAAAGCAGGGATTGGTGAGAACACAGCATAGAGAAGCTTCACAGAGACAGAGTCTTCACCAGGGCTACTTTTGGGCAGGAACGCACAGGAATGGAGTTCCGGCTGGCTCCTGAGTTGGCCACACCCAGCAGGAACTTATTAGCATAATAGGTCACCCCCAACAGCAGAAACTCATTAGGATTGGCTACATTAGGGGTATGTGGCCTAACATGCAAATTAATTCCTGCTACAAAAAACCCCTGGGTTTTGACAACAAACAAGGTAAACAGAATACGAACTAAAATATGGGTGTGGCTAGATAACCACTCTTCTGGTAACATGGGGTTGTGGCCTAATATGCTAATAAGCTGTGCTATCAGGGGTATGGCCTAATATGCTAATGAATTCCTCCTGTTGGGTGTGGCCTATTATGCTAACAAGTTCCTGCTGGGATTTTTCTACAAAAAAAGCCCTGGTCTTCACAGAGACAGAGTTGTCAGCTCCAGGTTGGGAAATACCTCGATAGTTGGGGGGTGGAGCCTGAGGAGGTTGGGGTTTGAGGAATAATGTCATAGAGCCCATCCTCCAAAGCAGCCATTTTCTCCAGGTGAACTGATCTTTGTCACCTGGAGATCCGTTGTAATAGTGGGAGATCTCCAGCCACCACTAAGAGAATGGCAACCCCAAACAGAGAACCCAAATACAACGTTCAAAGGAATGGAACTGAAAAAGCATAAAGGCTGGACAGACAGGGAGGCATAATTGGAAGAGGAAGATAGAGTAGCGGAAGGACACGGACAGGATAGGCAGTGGCTGAAAACTGTACTGTATTTATTATTAAATACATTTATTCATTTTTTAAATTTATTTAATGGCTATGCTTTGTGGATTGTAACCCTTGGGTTTTGTTAGTTATTGAATATTTTATGTTTGATTATGCCCCATGGTGAGTGAAGATGAAGGTGAGATTTTTTTAAAAAATATAGATGAATGAATAAATATCATTATGCTTCACCTTTCCATGTACTCCAGATGGCTTATGGTTTACAACATAATTAAACCATACAACAATATAGTCATCAAATAGATTTCATTAATGGATGAGCAAATGTTCCCTAGATTGTTTATGTTTATACTAATTAATATTTTGTAGGGCATTCTCAGCTTCATTTGTCAGTGTTGATTTTGTTCGTATGTGTGTTATTTGGTCTTTTACACACATATACACTAGGGTTGCCAGCCTCCAAGTGAGGCCTAGAGATCTCCCAGAGTTTCATTTGTTCTCCAAACTACAAAGATCAGTTTCCCTGGAGGAAATGGCTGATTTGTTTGGTCCTGTGCTGTTTCCACGGAGCTTAATACATTAGACATAGTCCAGAATCAGAGTCAACAAACAGAGCCAGAGGTCAGAGAGCCGGAGATTCCTTCCAAGGTTGCAGGGTTCAGGAACAAGGAGTGGTTGCTACACATGCAGAAGCAGGTCTGGAATGTGCAGAGTCGCTACCGCTCTGAGGCAGGTGTGTGAAGTGCTTATCAGGAGGTTCTCTCTTCCCAGGGAGTGGAGTCTGCCAGGGCTTACAACTCCTCCTGTTGCCTTTGCAGGAGCTGCAGTCTTGCACTCCTTCGCTCCTGCATAGTCAGCCTTTGGCATGCCCTACATCTAGGACATTCAGGAGAACTGGGCGGGGAATCTGGCCTTGGGGTGTCTGCAACTGGAGGTGCTGGGCCAGGCTCAGCATTGGTCTCTCCTTGTGGCTGCACCTCCTGTGCAGCTGCTGGAGACTCTTCCTCCTCAGGTACTGTGGAGGGTTCTTCCTCTGGGCTGACTCCCGAAGAGGCTGGGTTGCTCCCTGTCTCTTCCTCATCTGAGGAGGAGTCAGCCTCAGCAGAGCCAGTACCCATGATAGGTCCCTTCTGGCAACCAGCAGGGGATGGGAGGGACTTACCGAGAGACAGGAAGGCCCAAGAAACTGGTGACATCAATTAAAACATGCCCAGGAAGTGATATCAACAAGCCGTGCCATCTTGCAAAACCTCTATGGTACAAATAGCTTCTAGCATAGAGGGTTTTTTTGCCCAGAAACTACAGTGTCACCTGGATTTCACTGGTGTAATGATGTCACTTCCTGTGATGTTTCCACATTGCCTAGGCCTTCCTATCTTGGTAAGTCCCCCTGATGGCCAGCTGATTGGTGGTGAGGGAGTGGTTCCTGGTGTTGGGGAGCCCCCACCTCCACCGGGGGAGCTGGCAAACCTATTTGTATGGCGGACTCTATGACATTATATCCTGCTGAGCCATCTCACCTCCCCAAACTCTGTCCCCCCAGGCTCCACCTCTAGAAGAAGAAGAAGAAATTGGATTTATATCCCACCCTTCACTCACTTGGAGTCTCAGATCGGCTTACAAACTCCTTTCCCTTCCCCTCCCCATAAGAGACACCCTGTGAGGTAGGTGGGGCTGAGAAAGCTCTGACAGAAACTGCTCTTTTTCAAGAACAGCTGTGCCAGAGCTATGGCTCGCCCAAGGTCATCCAGCAGGTACAAGTGGAGGAGTGAGGAATCAAACCCGGTTCTCCTAGATTAGAGTCCGCGCACTTAACCACTACACCAAACTGGCTCTCTACATTTCCAGAAATTTCCCAATCCAGAATTGGCAAATCTAGCATGCACACACAGACACAGTGGTTGGTATGGATACTATATAATGTTGATTTATTGGTGCAACAATAATGCTAAGAAACACATTCATCTTATGGGGAAAATGGGGAAATTATGTGGAAAATACATGATTTTTTTTTAAATCAGCGGTTTGATTCACACAATAAAGAATCAGAAGGGATTCCTGTTAGCAGAACAGGATGTCACCACCTCCCATTTACAAGGACCCCAAATGTTCCCTGGAATGTTTCTCCTGAGGGAAAAGACTCTCTGGGAATAGCTTAATTGTGAGTCAAAGATCTTAGTAAAAGGGGATAATTGGCAAAAAGCACCCCCGTTTTATTAGTAGAAATCTATCACTGGCTCCAACCCATTCATTTTCGAACTATGCAGCCAAGCTGCAGATCTGCAAGTAAAACTATAGAGTCAAAAAGGATTTAGAAATAATTCAACCCTCAAAATGAGGTTGATATTTTCAGAAGTTCAACTTCTGTGGTTTGGTTTTGAGAAATAACAGGAAATTGTTAAATCTGTAGTTCTCCCCCTGTTTATTCAACATTAATATAGTACAATACAAGGCTTTGCATGTGTAAAGACTTCAGGATCTGACCCCCTAGTGAAGACTGTCATTGCATCTCCATGCACAGAGCCAAACAATAAGTTCGACCTAATAAAAATACATGAAAAATCTCATCAACAGATTCCTATTTGTGGCTTGCACAGACTGGTGCAATGACATTTTCTTGTTTTTATTTTCTGTACCCTTGGCTGAATGATAACTTAAAAAAAAAAAAGACAATATATAAAATAATGCACTGAGTATACAAGCTAGTTATTGCACAGATTCCAGCACATAGAGAATTAGATCCAGGTTGCCACAGAAGTGTGAGATAACCTGATTTGCTACGAAACATACTTTTATAATATATTTTCTACAATACCCTAAGCTGGCAACTATTCTTTCTTTAGGGGAAAAAAGTAGTATGACTATTAAGATCGCCTGGAGGTTCATAACAATGTACATCATTTTGTTTCCCACAGTGATCAAGCAGAGATCCTGGGAAGATCTACGGGTACAGCATAGTGGCTAAAACTTCCTCCTTTTATGCCGTCCAGCAAATGGCATGGTGGACCATGGCTATTTCCTGGAATTGTAGCTGATCTCTAGCCTATAGAAATCAATTGCCCTGGAGAAAATGGCTGGTTTGGAGGGTGGACTGTATGCATTATATCATCCCTTACATCTAGAGTTGGGAAACACCTGAAGATTTTGGGGATGGAGACTGGGGAGGGCAGGGTTTGTGGAGGGAAGGGAAGGGACCTCAGCAGAGTATAATGCCATAGTGCCTACCCTCCAAAGTAGCCCTTTTCTCCAGGGAAACTGATCTTGGTTGCCTGGAGATCAATTGTAATAATGGGAATCTCCAGGCGCCACCTGAAGGTTGGCAAACCTACTTCTATCCCCATCCCCCGGCTCTACCCCCAAATCTCCAGGCATTTCCCAACCACGAGTTGGCAGCTCTAACTGGTATTGAAAGTTACATGTCCTCGAAACACGTATTGAGCCATTGATTGACCTACTCTCCCCATGCACTGGTCTACTCCCCATCGAAAGCCCTTTAAACTAACCATCCTTACACCTTTTGGCCGTAAATTCTAGAGTCCACCCTCCAAGGCATTCCTTTTCTCTTGGGGAACTGATCTCTGTAGTCTGGAGATGCATTGTAATTCTGGGGGTTCCTCAGGCCCCATTCCTAGCACAGAAACTATTAAAGGCCTGAGAAGATAAAGGAGCTGTACTGCTATTCCTGGCATGTCTATTTAAGTGGCCTTCCATGGGCCACTTATTATATTCACTTGTAAATGAGGGAGTGTAAGTGCTAAAAAACATCCATAGGCTAGGGCATTTGCAAAACCACGCCGTTTCTGAAAAACAAAAGCCAACTTTGGAAAACTTATCATTTTTTAACATAATTAGTAATTATTTAAGAGGTGAGTTTTTTACCTTGGATGAACCTACACAGCCCGCTAAGTCCACTTCCCTGAGAATTTCTGGCTTCTTCCTCAAGACAGTTGTCACAGAGGAAAAGGTCAGGGTCAAGATCACAGAGGCCTGGAAAGAATATTTGCATATGCTGTGATATTTGCTTTTCACACAGGTTAATGTGGCCTTTCTTCCTTTTCCTACCTCACAGGGTGTTTGTTGTGGGGACAGGAAGAGAAAGGAGTTTGTAAGCCACTCTGAGACTTAAACATGCTTAGCAGCTATGCTTTCATTCCACAGCTTTTTAAAAAATCCACTTGATCCATAAAAATGCACATCAAAAAAGAGAATGTACAGACAACCAGGTACCACTGACATTGTCTGATAATTCATTTGAGGGTGTCTGTATTTGACTACTGTCATAATCACAAGGACCACATATTACTAGGCTCTTGGAAAACTCCTTTTGTTACTTTTTTTAATTAAAGTAGAGACACTCAACGTGCCGGACCTCACTGCGCCGCTGTCTGCTGAATGGGGGAGGGGGTGGGAGACAGCTCGGTGGGCCTCGGGCCTTGCTGCACCGCCATCTGCTGAATGAGGAAGGGAGGGGTGGGAGGCGGCTCGGCAGGCCTCAGGCCTCGCTGCCATCTGCTGAACAAGGAAGGGGTGGGGGTGGGAGGCAGCTCGGCAGGCCTCAGGCCTCGCTGCCGTCTGCTGAACAGGGGAGGGAGGGGAAGGCAGCTCGGCGGGCCTCGGGCCGCGCTGTGCTGCCATCGGGTGGACAGGGGAGGGGTGGAGGGTGGTAATGCTCCCCCCGCAGGTATCACAGGTTCCTCTCTTGTATATATCTATACCACTGAGCCATGGATCAGTAGCAGAGCATCTGCTTTGCACGCAGAATGGCCCAGGTTCAATTCTTAGCATCCCCAGTTAAAAGGATCAAATAGGAGATAATTTGAAAGACCCTTGCGAGCTGCTGCCAGATTGAGTAGACAATATTGATTTTGATGGACCTATGATCCAATCGTGTATAAGGCAGCTTCCTGTTTTCATGTGTATTCATGTATAGCTATACCTCCAATTTTTGTTGGTGTGGTGTGATAGGGTATGGTATGGTATGGTATGGTATGGATGGAAAGACCATCAACTCCTCAAGCTTTCATCTGAAAGGCAAGACCAGCTGCCTCATCCCAACTCATAGAGCTCAAACAATGATTTATCTGCATCTGCTTGGCATGCAGAAGGTCCCAGGTTCAATCCCTGGTATCTCCATTTGAAAGATCTGGCCATAGCTGCTGTGGAAGACCTCAGCCTGAGACCTTGGAGAGCCAGTGCCAGTCTGAGTAGACAGTACTGATTTTGATGGACCAAGGCAGGGGCGTCGAGTTTTAAAATCCCCCGGGGGGGGGGGGGGGGCTCGTGCGTGTACGCTTCACACGCATGCATGCCGGGACCATGTCCCTGCCGCCACTGCCTCCCCCCCGGCCACTCCTGCTTCTGTCCCTCCATTCGTCCAGGGGCCAGCTGGGCATTTGCTTAGCTGGCCCCTGGACGGATGGAGGGAGGGACGGAGGCAGCCAGGGCGGGGGAGGTGGGGAGAGAGAGAGAGAGAGAGATGGCAGCGGCGGCCCTAGGAAAGGCCCGGGATGTGCGGCGGCGGGTACTCTGTTTTCCCGGGGGGGGCTCAGTCCCCCCCCCGGGAAATTGTGGGGGTGGCTTGAGCCCTCAAGCCCCCCCATAGTTGACACCTATGGACCAAGGGTATGATTCGTTATAAGGCAGTTTCATGTGTTCATGCCACAGAGCAGAGGCAAGTCACCATAATGCCATAGGTGATACCTGCAAGTCACTTGTGCATATTTCAAAGAGGAAAGAAGTAGTCTAAAAATCTGGTTTCTAGCTGATCTCCTGCGTAAGTTGTATTTTTTTTTCACAAGACAGTCTGCAGTCACACTTCTGTAAATTATGCAGTTCTTGTCCTGGCTCTGCAGAAGAGCGTCGTCGTCATAACCACAGGGTGTAAGATAACCTCAACATTAACCTCACACTATTTTCTCCTTGATTTAATTCCTCAAGTCTTCCTGATGAAGATCTCCATATGACATTTAGGGAATGTGTCAGATTAGTTTATTTCGGATGTGTCAAAGACTCCTGGGTGCCTTTCTCCAGGCATCAGCAGTCAAGAAAGATCTCCATGTTAAAGCAACGGTGGGTAATCAGAGATGCTTGAACATCCGCTGGTTTGGCGAGCATCCTGCTCACAGGTTGTGATCATCAGAGACAAACACTCAGCACACCGCTTGGCTTCCTCTGAACAGCTTGAACACGTCCAATTGCTTACATGACAACTCTGCATAAAACGATTAGACACTGTATCGCCACAATCCCCTCGCCACGCACACATATTGGCTACCACCTCCAAGCATTAAAAGGCATGTTGTTGAGGGAAACAGAACTCTGACATTTGAGATGAAGCTTACTCGTTCGGCGTCTCTGCGTACCTTATGGCGGCGTCAATCAGCATCAATCTGCCGCTGCCGAACTGTCCAGATGGGCAGCATTTCGCACATGGGCATCTTGCCCAACCTCATGAGAAGCATAGTGTGTCTAGCCCCATATCTGCAACCACAAAAACACATTGTTCTGGTACCCCCAATGGAAATGTCATGCTCGTCTGCATATTTAAACAATTGTTTGTTTGTTTGTTTAGCATGGGCTATGCTAGGAGCAGCTCAGCAGCCTCCTGACCTGGGCAGCTCCACCCTGGATCCAAATTCAGAAAACTGTGCTGAGAAGTTTCAGGCCTTATATCCTCCTCCCACACATAGTAAAGTGACTGAGGGTTTGGCAGATGCTGCTCAGCACCAAGGAAGTCCCCTCCCCAGCCACCCTGGCTGTACAGCCAATGATCAGCTAGTTTGGAATATTATCCACCTTCAGATGCCGGGGGGCGGGGGGGGGGGCTCAGCAACCAATCCCAAAATGTAAGGATATGTTGCTGGTGACCGAGATAATTCATACCATAAGATTCCCCATTACTATGTTTCGGTCTGAAAGTTGGACAGTGAAGAAAGCTGCGAGGAAGGAAGTCAATTAGCATACTCTGATGTGGTGTTGGAGGAGAGTTTTGTGGATACCGTGGACCACCAAAAAGGCAAATAAGTGGGTTCTAGACCAAATCATGCCTGAACTCTCCCTAGAAGCTAAAATGACCAAACTAAAGCTATCGTACTTAGGAAACATTATGACAGGCCCATAGCTACAGTGGGGCATCTTGGGGCTAGGCCCCTTGAATTACTGGCAAGGCCCCATAACTCATCCAGCCCAGGGGCCCCAAGTGGTGGTGAGTGTGGGGAAGGAGCTGGATATTCCTGCGCAGCTGTCTGGTGCAAAGGGCTGGCTACGGTGGCTGCGCAGAGCCAGACAGCATCTCTCTATTTCCGCCAGAAAGTCTATTTCCCCCGGAAAGTACTTGTTACTAGTGGGCTTCCAAGCACCCAGGATCCCACACAGGGTTCCTGTGCCCCACTTTCTTGCATGTCTCTCTCCCCACCCCCCACAGCCTCTCAGGCTGGCAAGGGCAGAAAGGTAAGTTAATTGATTTTAATTACATTACCTTTAATTTGATTAGGTGATACCCCCTAAAAATTTAAATGCCCCCGACTTAAAAATTCCTTGCTACGGGTCTGCATTATGAGAAGACAAGATGAAGAGTACTGGACTCAGGAGACCAGGAACGGTGAAATCATGAAGCCTTTATTGAGTGATTCAGCATGTCCAGTAGATGGTCAGAACAAGCATGCTTCCAGGGCTCCAGGGCCCTCATTATATGCTGGCTGGAGCCACACCTCCGGCCGCACCCAAAAGACCTGGTAGGGGCTTAACATATGCACATGTTTGTCATAGGTTCCCTGGAGGAGCCTTTGATTGCATTGGCTCCTCAGGGAAAACCTAGGTCCCACATTGGTGGAGGCTTTCAATCCGGATGTCTATTGTTCCTCCAGATTCAAGCTCCCCTCTCTGCCTGACCATGTGCTCTGGCCATGCGGCGGGCGCCATTACCTGGGAGCACATGGCAGGCTGGTTGCTACACAGAGCATACTACATTACACAAGAGTTACTGGAAAAGACAGTAATGCTAGGAAAAGTTGAAGGCAGTAGGAAAAGAAGAAGATCGAGTATGAGATGCATTGATTCAATAAAAAAAGTCATGGCCCTCCGTTTGCAAGACCTAAGGAAAGCTGTTAATGACAGGATGTTTTGGAGGTGATTAATTCACAGGGTCTCAAGTGAGTTGATGGCACTTAACACACATATTATGACCCAATCTTTACTCATTCTGTGGAGCAGGTAAAAAAGGCCCCCTTCTGGGCAATCTGAATTTTCCTCCTGCAAGAGCCTTCATGTACCCTCCCCCCACGTACATACGTGTGAATAGATTAGGGATATACCACTCACTATTTCATCTTCTGGAACTGAGCTTTGGCCCTGAAACAGGACTCAGGGGTTAAAAAAGCCTGGCTGAAATTAATCCTTGCGCATACTGCTCAGCACAGTCTGAGGTTATTGTTCCATAAGATGCAAATGTACCAGTTGAACAGGGTACACCAGCTCATTCTGAATTCCATAGCCCAGTGTCTTGACACACAAGCTGCACATCAGTCATTCTCTAATTCAGAGATAACTTCAGAGCTGCTTATGCACATTAAAATTAAGTGTTCATTCATTTGAACTGCACAACACTGGTCCCGAGATTTAAGGTTTCCCATCATACTGCAAGAATCAATATCTCACTTTTTTATCTGTACTGCCATCTTCCATCTCCTCCTACAAATGGAAATTTAAAACGGTTGGCATAATTTTGCAGAAGTTGTCAGTATTTCGTTTTAGTGAGTGTGAAAGTAAGTGCATTCTGCTGTTCTTTGTCTCTTTCAACTGCGAGTAGATGGATTATATGATGATCTACCCTTTACCCATACAGGTGGCAGGGTACGGTTGGAAGAGACCTGATTAAATGACCAAAATGTGAATTTAAGGCACATTGATTAAACCATGGTGACTTCAAACCTTGGCCCTTTTCTGTTTATGTGTTTACTCAATTCATTTATGTAGCAGTTTTCCAATAAAAGTTCAAAGCAACTTACTGTGTCACTGCAATATTAAACATACTTTTAAAAGGGTCTCTTGCATGAAACTGAAGTTTCTTTTACCATGAACCTATGGTGTGCTCTTCACAAAGTAAGTCCCATGCTAGTCAATGGGGCTTCCCCCCAGGACAGTCTCTCCCTACCACATGCATACACAATGCAGATGAAACAAAACTGGGAAGATTCTGTTGTCCTTATGTTGTTTATGACTGGTTTTAATTGTATTTATATGGAATTTTATGTAAGCCGCCCTGAGCCAGCCATGGTGGGGAGGGCGGAGTATAAATTGAATAAATAAATAAAATAAATAAATTTTAAAAGGAGTATCACTATATAGTACAGTTTCTACTGCTTAGCAGCAAAGAAATAAAAGAGCTAACTTTCTATCTAACACATTTAATACCTGGTTCTAAATGGCACACCTTCTTGCAGCATAAGACTCCAAGCTGTAGCTTAAAGCATTGTATATGTTGCGGTCCATCGTGATGTAGCATAATATATGTACTAGCATGGCACAAGTATAAAGTTTGCATGGCTTCCCTCTCGCCTTATTATAGTCTTTTGCCCTCTGGCACCAGGTGGTCTCTTGGATCCAATCAGGAACTTGCTTGATGAAAATATCCAGACAATGTTAACATTCACTACTAACACCCCCCCCCCCTTACATCTAGTTACATATCTGAGCATGGGATCTTATGATTAACCAGTTACCACATTCTTGAATCTGGCCTTGGAGGCGGAGGAGACGACAAAGAAGAGGATTTGGTTTTGTACCTTGCTCTTCACTAACCGTAGGAATCTCAGAGTGGCTGACAATCGCCTTCCCTTCCTCTCCCCACAACAGACACCCTGTGAGGTAGGTGGGGCCATAGGCGTAGAGTACGGGGGGGCTCGAGGGCTTGAGCCACCCCCGAAATTTCCCGGGGGGGCTCAGCCACCCCTGGGAAAACGGAGTGCCTGCTGCCGCGCTTTCCCGGGTCCTTCCAAGGCCCGGCGGCTGCTGCTGAAGAGGGAGAGGGAAGGGGTGGCGGGGGGGGGGAGAGTTACCGGCAGCAGCAGCTGGTGGGCCTCGGAAGGGCCCGGGGAGGCGGGGCGGTTTCCCGGGGGGGGAGAACATCATCCCAGCGAGCGTGCGCGCTTCGTGCACGCGTTAAGGAGCCCCTGCCCCCCCGGGATTTCCGAAACTCTACACCCCTGGGTGGGGCTGAGAGAGTTCTGAGAGAACTGTGACTGGCCCAAGGTCATCCAGCTGGCTTCATTTGGAGGACTGGGGACTCAAACCCAGTTTTCTAGATTAGAAAATCAGGATGGTATCAGCAGGAAGGCCCAAACTATGGATACCTGCAAGCTGGAGGAGGCCTGCTAATAATCAAGTTAACCCTTGATGGGGAATTAGGGTAGTTTGCCTCATACAACTCTATTCCCAAAACTTCCTGTCCTCCTACTAGAGTGCTGCTAGAGCACCACCCTGTGGTATGTAACATAAAATAACTGCAAGGGCAAGAATTATAAAAGAGTATATTGATTTCTTTTCAAAGTGAAATTGAAGAGAAACCCCTCTTTTAAAAGAGGGAAAAGAGAGTAAGAGGAATCAATGTATATATCTAAAAAGGTGAATTTCAGAAAAAGTATTTCCCCTCCCTATAACAACCCTACCCTCCAACCATCTTCAAGTACAACCTCCTGTAGAGCATGTTACAGTAGACCAGCATGGATATTACTAAAACATATGTGATAGTGGGCAGGTCAACTTTCTGTAGTTGGCAAACCAGCCTACACAGGAAAAATGAATTTTTGGCAACTTCTGCCATTTCAGTCCATGAATGTCCAGGAATAACCGAAAGAAAAGAAAAAAAACCAGACAATAGCTATAAGAAAAAAAAATACAAAACATTTAATAACAATATGAACCCTGAATGATTCATATAAAATTTATGTGTGCATCCCTAAAGTAAACATGAGGGAAAATGTTTCCAGAACATTGAAATATTGTTATTTGATACATTCAGTATCCAAAATACTAAACAAACCAACATTCTCTAATGAAATCAAGTCTAGGATTCTGGTGACACTCATCATGTCAAACGAGTTAAGTTCATTAACACCTCATACTATAGGAATCCATCTGCCCTTCCTAAAGTCTGAAGAAGGTCAAATATTTCCCAAACTGTATCCCTTCCCTTCATTATCAGCTACACGGTGGCTCAGAGACTCTGATTGGGCCTCTGTGAATGATCTTTTCTCCCCCATAACAGCACCAGCAGGAGATGAGTAATGGATTTTTGAGTGGCATCCCTGAATTAGGCGTTCACATATGTTAAACCATCCACTTCTTACTGTTAGCTCTATTAATGAGTTTGCCTCCCCCCCAGCTTTTGATCAGCACTAGACATCCCACTGTTTCCTGGCGTAAGTGGTAGAGCTGTTTTTATCGCTCTCCAGTCTATCTGTTATGCATTTGATATGATTCCTCCAACGGCCTTTGCACATGTTTTACAGATTTCCTATCAATACCAATTTTTGTCCTCCTCTAAAAATAGACTTCACGTGGAGCACAATACTCAAAAATGGTTGGGAGATCAGAGCGATCTTTTAATCATTTCTTCACAACGTAGATGTCATTTACTACAACAAAGGAAAGCATGGAGGGATTGCTCTCCACAGGACCGAAGCGCTTGGCAGGGCCTACCAATTATGGAGACGAGAAGCACAGACTTAGCCCAGGAACAAGTATTTCCTCTTTTGAAGATGGACATTTGAACCTGAATGTTAAAAGTTTTAGAAGTCTCAAGTAAGAAGCAACTGAATGTAGCTACTTCCACCCAACCTTATTGCTATCACTACATTTTATTTACTGCTTTAAAACAGAGGAAGATTCAGTGCAGAGATAAATTTTCATTTACACAGGCCGCTGTGTGTATTCTGAATTATGGTGACCCTATGAATGAATTACCTCCAAAATGTACTATCATTAACAGCTTTTCCCAGATCTTGCAAACTGAATGTCATGGCTTCCTTTACTGAGTCAATGCATCTCAAGTTCGGTCTTCCTTCTTTCCTACTGCTTTCAGTTTTTCCAAGCACTATTGTCTTTTCCGGTGAGTTTTGTCTTCTCATGATGTGACCAAAGTATGACAGCTTCACAGTTTAGTCATTTTAGCTTCTAGGGAGAATTCAGGTTTTCTTTGATCCTGAATCCACTTATTTATCTTTTGGGCGCCCTTAAAACTCTCCTCCAACACCATAAAACTCTCCACTGTCACCACTTTTCAAATGAAAACAGGGCTCTAAAATCCGGGGGGGGGGGGGGGATTACTCACCATACTATCATAAAGGGGTTTTGGTTATCTTTCTTTTTCTCTTTGATATTTTTGAACAGTTCTCCAGTTAATATTTGATAGAATTCTAGTGTGACAAATAATATTAAGCAAGCAATTGGTCATTACTTTGGCTCTATTGTTTTATCAACCACCTCTTTCTAGCCACTGAGATGTCTAGGACTATCATTGGTCCACTTATTCCAGTATAGTTTACTCTGATTTGGTGGCAGCTCTCTCAGCTCCCAACCAAAGATTATTCACAGTCTTGGTACATATAATGTAACAGTGGAATTAGCTGCCTAGGGATGTGGTGAGCTCCCCTTCATGCAGTCTTTAAGCAGTGTCTGGAAATACACTTGCCAGGGATACTCTAGGCCAGGGGTGGCCAACCTTGCTTAACGTAAGAGCCACATAGAATAAACGTAAGAGCCACATAGAGATGTCTGAGAGCCGCAAGACAGGAACAAATATCACACACACGTTTTTATTTTTTTAAATATGTAAATTTGCTTTTTATTAACGTTAAATGGGACTGCCAAAAATAAAAACAAACGAGGAAAATCGGTTATAAGAAAGAGAGAGAGAGAAACTAGGAAAGCAAATAGATGGGAGGGAGGAGGGAAGGAAGGAAGGAAGGGAGAAAGAGAGAAAAAGCATGCCTCCCCTTTGCTTCCCCAGCCGCCCTGCCAGGAGCCGCACAATATGTGTGAAAGAGCCGCATGTGGCTCCCGAGCCACAGGTTGGCCACCCCTGCTCTAGGCCAGGGGTGTCAAACATGTGGCCCAGGGGCCGGATGAGGCCCCCAGAGGGCTTCTATCAGAACTGGCCATCTCCTGCTTCCAGTTCTGTTGCTGTTGCTGCATCATAGCTTGCATCGCTAGACTCGCTCTATTGTTCAGCCATTTCACATTTTCCCCTGGGTCCTAGACTCGGAACTCAACATGAGATTTCTGTGGTGAATGTCAATAAATCAAAAATAGGTTTGCAGCAGATACACACCTGAACAGCATACTCAAGATCGCAACAGCACAGACATGTTGATGCAATAATTCAGAGCAAGAGGTGTCAGTTATTAGATACTGTTAAACAAACAAAACATTGCAAGAGTGCTAATGTTTTAAGCATGTTTTTATTTTAAGTAAAAAAAAAAATCTTTGAGTTTGTGTCCTTTATAAAGTTTATATCTCCGCTACCTGGCATTACATTTTATGACACACATGGTCCGGCCCAACAAGGTCTCATTTATGTCAGATCTGGCCCTCATAACAGATGAGTTCGACACCCCTGCTCTTGGCTGATCCTGCATTGAGCAGGAGGTTGGAATAGATGGCCTATATGACCCCTTCCAACTTTGTGATTCTATGATTCTTTGATAATCCCTGTAAGTGGGGATGTTGAGGAGTGAACTGAGAATTTCTGAACAATTAATTAATTACAATATTTTTCGCCTGCCTCTCCATATCCATCAGATTGACTTACTACAAATTAAAAAGAAGGAGACAAAACGGTGAAATGTAAACAGCAAGAATCATACGCATGAAATATCATGTTACATGTGTTGGGCGGGAGGATATATTACAAATTTATGCCAGGCCCAGAGAAAGGAAAGCTGTGTCCTGATGTGCACTAGTAGTAGTTTCAGCTATAGATACTAGAGATTAAGCCAGGGCTCTTATTCATACGAGTCATCTCCTCTGAGTATTCCATGCTGATAGGGTTGTAGATATTTAAGCACGATCATTTTAACACTATTTGAAACTTGTTCCAGCAAGCATTTGGAGGTGCTGTCTGATTATTTATTTACTCATTTAACATATTTATGTTCTGCCTCTCTCTATAAATATCTACAAATAAAAATATTCTAAAAACTAATAAAAAGATTCTAAAAACCGTACATCATCAAGAAAACCAGATTCAGGGAGCAGTACAAACAAAGGGGAAATGCTGCAAAACGATTTAAAACAGTATCACACAAATGCCTATTGAAAGAACCATGAGACAAAAGTGCAAAAATCTGATAAGGCAACTTTTAAAACAGAATAGTTTTAGGACTTCATTGAGATTCTAAATGGGGAATGTTCTTCTTGGTACCCACCATATTAATGTGTTGTGTAAGAGTTGTTTATTGAAAAGTGCTCTGGTTAGGGTTGCCAGCTCTGGGTCGGGAAACACCTGGAGATTTGGGGTGTGGAGCATGAAGAGGGCGGGGTTTGTGGAGGGGAGGGACTTCAGTGGGATAGAATGCTATAGACGCCACATTCCAAAGTGGCCATTTTCTCCAAATGAACTGATTATCATCCAGAGATCATTTGTAATCCCAGGAGCTCTTCAGCTTCCTGCAGGTTGGCAACCTATTGTAACTGTGAGTTGGTCTATGTGTGTTATAAAATTGCTCCTGTAAAGGCTTGGCAATTGATTCTCTTTCCAGTATTTTAAGTGCCATTTATATACATAAAGCTGTCAATGCATCTTCATTGAATATGAAATCCTAGCTGTACAAATGAGAATCAGACTGCAATGATAATTCAAGGCTAGGATCCAAAAAGTCATTTCCATGTTTCCAGACATTTCTGGGCAAGTGCCAAGGGTTGCCCCAGTATCATGGAATTAAAGTTCTGATAGTGGGTTGAATTTAAGCATGATTTTATTCAGTAGCTGGTCTGCAGGAAAATGCCCTGCTAAAATATCCTCATTCCCAGTTCCCCAGTGCAATTATCTTAGGGTGGGTACCACAGCTATGAAATGGGAAACCATCACCGTCCTCCGTACATGATGCTATTATCAGTGGATCCAGATGACATTAGCCATCCACTGTTCTCTGTTGTTGTTACTGTTTCCCTGTTACAGTCTTGTTTCTTTTTCCAGGAGCAAATTTTTGTAGGGTTTTTGCTTTTGTGTGGAATAGATGCACAATCTTTGGTGCTTTGGTTACCATGTCCTCAGAATGACATGTATTTTGGTGCATGTGGTATGACAAGAAAGCAGAGTTCCAGCTGCCAAAACTTCAGAACTGCTTGCTGTGGTAACCTTTTAAATGATTTGAAATTGAGATGATTACATTGTTAGGCCATTGAGAATTGGCACCATTGCTGTTTTGGCCACTGGACAATAGTCCCATGTGATGCCTCATGGAGACATTGCACGAGGTGTGTCCTGGCAGCACTCAGTTTCTGAGGAGGCAATGAGATGTGACTCTGAGCTGGGTTCATACTGGGGATGGCAGCCCCATGGCTGGATGATTTTCGTTGGGGGGCACTGGGGGGTCATGATGTCACTTCAGTTCTATAGTGGCACCATTGAGATACATTGACTCAATGGAGTCAATGGAGTCAATGAATCTCAATGGTGCTGCTATAGTGCTGAAGTGCTATAGCAGTTTAGCGTTATAGCACTCACATTAGAACATTTTTTAAAAGTCCAAGGAAGATTGCGTGGCAAAAAGGTGTGGGGGGGGGCGGCACTGTGAGATGTGCTACGGACATTTTAAACAGCACACCACAATGATTCAGAAGTGCAATGAAAGGGTAGAAAAGGGAAGAAAGCAGTTTCCCTCAGAAGCAGTTCAACCATGCTTTGCTAACCCAACAAGTGGGTCTGTAGGAACAGGTAAATAAACTCCGCTAGCAGCCAGTCACTAAAACGGGCCTGTCTGAAATGACAGAAAAAATCTATTAGCAACCAGTTACTAAACTGGAATACAAAGGCAGTTTGAAAAAGGTCTGGGAGAGCAAGCTCTCAAGCCCAACCGATTTGGCAGTAGGAAATAACATGTTAGCAGAACATGCAGAAACGCTACACATTGATCTGTCTGTCTGTCTGTCTGTCTGTCTCTCATCTTCTATCTAATTTTGGTTCCTGTCCTCAAAATAGCCCAGGGCGTGGTTCTCCCTCGGTCAGTTTTTCCCCACAACAACAGAAAGTAACTGGCCTGTGGCTACCCTGTGAGCTTCATGGCTGAAGGAGGATTTGAACCTGGGTCTCTGTAGTTTAACGCTAACCCACCACCACACAACAGTTTGAATTCCATATGGCAAAGAACACTGTCTCACCTAAACTCCTCAGACTCTTATTTTAAAATAATGCAAACACAAAGATTTCATGGCCCATTATTAAATACCCCACTGTTTCATTAAAAAAAAAAATTATTCCCCTTTCCCCTGTTTTTCATACTTCACCCAGTTGAGCTATCCTGAGTTTTCTTTTATTTTGAAAATGTTGAGCATTTTGCATTCTCTCATATATAATGGATTTCCTCATATAGATCCTCTTTTTAAAGTTGCATCTGCTTATCTACAATAAAAATGCATTCTGCTGTCTGATAAAGTTTTGTGAAGAATACTTCCTTTCAATTGTTAAGTGTTTATGCAGACAAACACAAGCACACATAAAGCTAAAACCACAATGGAAAATATTTATTGGCCCAGGTATGTTTGATAAGATTAGATCATTTAAGCACTATAATTTATTTTCTCATGTTCGAAAACCCATTTGGTTGTATTTAAAAATACTGTGATGGAGAGAGAAAAGCGCTTTGCCCAACGATGGCCTTTCGACTAAGAATGTTGCTTTTACATTTTTGATACTGTTTTGAAATGCATCAGTATTGCCAGTATAACAACATATTAGGTTTCTCTTGAAAAGAGTAAATGTAATAGCGAAAAAGGAGGTTAATCATTATTTAATGAGAACTGTGATTGAATTTTTTTTCCAAAAATAAATGTGTCTCCTGCTTTGGGTCTGGAGATAAGAACTTAAGATTCACTGCTCTTCTCCATCTGCTGAAAGCTACATCCATTTACTCTGCAGTCGTCTGTGTTGCAGTCACTAAAAAACAAAAGGATGTTTAATCCAAACCTCCATGATCTACTGGAAAAAGCATAATTACCCTATAATATAATATATTATATTAATATCTGATCAACAGATCAAAATGAAACCGCAACGTGTGAGCTCACAGGCTGTACAGACTGCTTTATTGTTTGTACACTAACATGCATTTGTGTGTACATTCACAAGAGATGTGCATTCAGATATTAGCTAGAATTGCCTTCAGGTGGGGCCTGAAGATCTCCTGGAATTTTAACTGATCTCTGGACAACTCAAGATCAATTCCTCTGGTGAAAATGGTTGCTTCGGATGATGGACTCTATGGCATTATTTTTATTTTATTTTATTTTATTATTTTATTTTATTTTATTTTATTTTAGAGATTTTTACTCTGCCCTCCCCAAACGGACTCAGGGTAAATCACAACAAATCAAGTCAAAGACTCATTACAATAAAATCACATTAAAATCATAGAAACAATTAACAATAAAATTGGGAGCAGCAATATAGATCTGTTTGGGCCACAAGGTGGAATCAGATGGACCCTTTCAGCAAGTTGGGAACAAAAGCAGGGAGGCCAACTCAGGTGGACGCCTGCCACTGCTACCAAAGGCCTGGTGGAACAGCTCTGTTTTGCAGGCCCTGCAGGATGATAAACGGTCCCACAGGCCCCTGATCTCCAGTGGAAACTGATTCCATCAGGCTGGGGCCAGGGCAGAAAAAACCCTGGCCCTGGTCGAGGCTAAACAGATGTCCTTTGGGGCACATATAGGAAGAGGCAGTCCTACTCTGCTGTAGTCCCTCCTCTCAAAGATGCCAGCCTCCTGGGCGGACCTAAGGATCCCCCGGAATCACAGTTCATCTCCAGACGATAGAGAGCAGTTCTCCTGGAGAAAATGGATGCTTTGGAGGGTGGATTCTATGGCATGTACCCAACTGAGGTTCCTATCTTCCCCTGGCTCCACCCCCAAATGTCCAGGAGTTTCCTAACCTGGAGCCGGCAACCCTATGCACCCCATCCTCTGCCGGTGGTCAGAGGGGACCTGGCAATCCTATCTCCAAATCCTGCCCTCCCCAGGCTGCACCCCCCAAATCTCCAGAGAGTTCCCAGCCAAGAGTTGGCAACCCTAAATCCTATGCAGAGGTATTTCGGACTGAACTAAACTTACCATGTTGCCTTTTCTGCTGCCCTTAGTTGCAGTGGTTGCAGTCTCTGTTAGCCTGACTGCTGTATTTTGTTATTAATATTGGGGACAATATATGCTTAAATAATTAGCAGTATGCGATAACAGGACAACACCTATTTATACAGAGGCTGTGCCCCTCCCAGACTACTGAGAAACAGACAAGGAGCCTGGTATCAGTAAAAAAAATTTTTCTTTTACTTAAAGAATAAAAGATAACTTATTCAAATACTACAGAAACATACACACATTCATACAGTTCTAGGAAATCAGATAGAATAAAAGGGACGGTTGCATTAGCAGGGAAGTCGATGGGACGGGAGGAGGGAGAGAGACAGAGCTGATGTTTGGGGGACTATATTTATTGGGGGGAGGGGTCTCAGGGGCTGGCACTGTCAAACACCTCCCCGGGAACGCCCTCAGATGGTCCGTTCTTCTAAGTCCTATCCACTGAGAGGGGCTTGTGGGTGTGGTTGATATTTGATTCTACCTGATGGTCAGAGAAATACTTGGGGCTGGAAGCTGACATCATCTGCTAGAAGCATTGTCTTTCAGATGAAAGCCAACCTTGGGCAGCCAAAACCGGTTCTTCCAGGAAGCTCCCTGCTGTTTATGAATCCTGGGATGAGTTTCTTTGTTACATCAAACACGGACTGTTTTGGGGGGGGGGGGGGTGCAGCCTGCGATGTGTAAAGAGCATGTACTGTAATGGTGTTTGTGAACACATGTTTTTAGCCAACAGGACAAGATGGCCCATTTCCTGTGTAAGTCTCTTTGTGTTAAAAGAAGCCTTCTGGAGTTGGCAACCTCAGGAACCGCTATCTCAAGCCTCTTGCTGGAGATATTTGCAGCTGTTTTCTCCCTGGTTACTCTGCCTCACAGTTTTTTCTCACATATTTAACACGGTTTATTTATCACTTATGAATTTCTCATTCATAAGAGCACAAAAAAGCACCTTGCAGGCTTACAACTTACTTAGTTTGAACATGCTGGGCATTTATATGTCTAGTGTTTTCTCAGCTTTTTTACTGGACAGAAATGGAAAACACTGGACTGTCCAGTTCAAAACTGGACGTTTGGCAAACCTATGACCAAGAGATGGAAACCTATGACCAAGATGGACCACGAGCACTAGGGTTGCCAGACCCCCTGGAGAAGGCAGGGGTCCCCCGCTGCCAGGCCCTACATCCTAGCCACTGATCAGCTGGCCAGCAGGGGACTCACCAGGAGTAAGAGAAAGGCCCAGTCCATGTTGCTAGTGTTGCACAGGAAGTGACATCATCATGCCAGTGATGTCTGGGTGATGTTCTGTTATTTGGGCAAAACCTCCATGATAGACGCCATTTTTGCCATAGAGTTTTTACCGAAATACCAGCGTGTTGCAGTGACATCACAGCATCACTTCCTGTGCAAGTCTGGCAACATGGCTTGGCTTTTCTTCTTTCTCCTGGTAAGTCCTCCCACCCCACCGGTTGCCAGGAGGGGCCTGGCAACCCTAATGAGCACCTATAGGAAAAGTAACCTATTCCCTCTAAAGAGGCAAATCTACCACAGAAATCACTCAGAGCTAAAGCTAAAACATGGCCCAGCCAAGTCACAAGCCAACAGACTTTTGAGGAGACAGGACTTTATTATGAAGGAAGACCCAATCAAAAGTTGCCCATGCTTAATATTTCCCACACTGATAATACTTTGTAAGGGAATAAATTATTACAAACGTTAAAATGTCAAAAGAAAGCTAATAATTAAGGTCATGGACAGAAACCATTTACTGTGGAGTAATCTAACTGACTAAAGTGTCTTCATGGTTACAACCTAAATCAAGTACATTTTGTACTGACAGCAATGTGTCTTTGGAGAGGGCTCATTCTTTACTCATCTTTCAAGATTTTTATAAAAATGGAAAGGAAATGTCATTTATTAATGTCACATCTATTGTTGTATATAGTGTGCCTCATTTCAATCGAGTTCCTAATGTGTCTGGCTACCAGGCAACAGTATAAGTGTAGCTAAATGGTGGGGTTTTGTGTGTGTAATACTGTTTTCAGGTCTCGGATGTTTTAGGCCCTGACAACACAGATAGTCTTTAACTATAAAGGTCATAGCGCTAGCTGATATTTTTAAATTTTATTTAATTACTTCATTTATAGCCCATCTTTCTTATTGAGACTCAAGGTGGATTACAGAATTATTTTTAATTGATCAAACTGAATTAAATATGTAATACACAATACAGTAGGACTAGGATCACAGAGCTGGAAAACAATACAAACTAACTGAAAAATAATGTAGAAAGTGGGTGACAAAGGCAGAAAACCCTGCAGTAATAGCAAAGTGATACACACAAGAACTGCTGAAATCTTTCCTATTATATAAAGCCGTTTTAAGATTCCAAGGGGCAAGATTCCTTGGAGCGCCAAAATCAGTAGGCTGGACGGACTGCCACTCAAAAGGGGGACACTAGCCATTGGCTGCATTCTCTCCCTGCTTTGCCTCAGTCCTGCCCACAGAGCCACCGGCCAATGTCCCGGACTCAGTCTGGAGGGAGCCAGCGAAGGGAAAGGATCCACTCTTCTCCTCCTCCCACTGCCAAATGGGTCTAACTGTCCCCTCAGTGGCCTGCTTCTGTCAGTGAAAAGACAATGGACTTTCACCATAACCTCCCTCCCCCACACACTGCTAGCGTGCCCAGAGTAAACTGTCAGAATAAACTGTCAGAAACAGGGCATTTCACACAGCACCCCATAGTGCTTCAGGACCAGTACAAAGAACTGAAGAACGCTTGGGAGGAGGTTTCAAGGTAAACCGGCTCAGGAACGTTTCCCCAACGGGAGAGGCACGTTTCTGTGTGAAAGAGCCAATATGTTCTATTAGGGAACCGGCACTAGTATGGTCCCCTCAGTGCCCGTTGCTAGGCAACCAAGCTTGCTTCTCTGAAAGCCCCTTTCCACACCTACATTGGGCTCTGGGAGAAAACTCATTGGGGCCAGCTGAACAGAATGCCATAGAGGCCACCCTCCAAAGCAGTCATTATCTCCGGAGGGGGGAATCTGTTGTCTGGAGTTCAATTGTGATACCTGATGATCTTCAGGCTCCACCTGGAGGTTGGGTACCCTAGGCGTAGCAGTAAGCGCTTCAGGGCAGGATCTGCTAGACCCAGGTTCCTGCTGAGTGGGTAATTTGGGGCCAGTCACAGACTTTAAGCCTAACCTACCTCACAGGGTTGTTGTGCAAGTCAAAAGGGGGAGAGGAGAATGATGTCAGCTGCTTCGGTCCCCATTGCAGAGAAAGACTACTTTTCCACCAGGGGAAGTATGGTTGTCAATCTCCAGGAAAGGGCTGGAGATCACTCAGAATTACAAGTGCACTCCAGATGGCAGAGATCAGTTCCCCTGGAGAAAATGGTGGACTCTATGTCCTTATACCCTGCTGAGATGGACCCCTTATGACAGCCAATGTGACATAGCAGTCAGGGCTTCAGAGCACAGTGGAAGCTGCAGGGGGTGGAGATGGAAAGTTGAAGAGTGAGGTTGATGTTGGCCAGGAAGGAGATAGGGTTGTCAAGTCTAGGTGGAAAATTCCTGGAGATTTGAGGGATGGAGCCTGGAGACGGTGAAGTTTGAGGAGGGGTGGGACCTCAGACAGATACAGTGTCATAGACTCCATCCTCCAAGCTAGTGAGTCTCTCATGGGGAACCATTGTTGCCAATCTCCAGGTGAGTACTGGAGATCACTCAGAATTACAACTGTTCTCTAGGGGGGAGGGGGGAGGAGATAGAAAGCTGAAGCCAGGGGGCAGATAACAATACATTGACAGTTGGCTGGGAGGTAGGGTTGTCATCTCCAGGTTGGGAAATTCCTGGAGATTTGAGGGGTGGACACTGGAGAGGGTGAGGTTTCAGCAGGAGTGGGACCTCAGACAGGTTCAATGCCATAGACTCCACCCTTCAAACCACCCGTTCCCTCATGGGAAACCATTGTTGCCAATCTCCAGGGGAGGGATTGGGATCACACTAAATTACAACTGCTCTTCAGATGGTAGAGGTCTTCCCCTGGAGAAAATGGTGGACTCTGTGTCATTATACCCTGCTGAGGTCGCCACAGCAAATTGACACTGAGTGCCCAAGGCCAGGGCACTCTCCCAGAGCCTCTTTCTAGAGTCCATTGTATTTATTTCCACAACGGGCCTTATTCCTAGTGGACTTTAATCCTATTCCTTTATGAAAGCAACTGCCTGTGCCATTCCATTATACAATAGTTGCAATCCCTATATACAAATACCGTCCTAAGAATTTCTGCTTTGCACTTTCTGCAAAATGCTAGAAGTGTGGGGACTACCGCGGAGAATGCGCATGAATGATCTTACCCATTTGCAGGGTGGCACCTTCAAAAGGGATTTGCTCAGATGAGCAAAGCTATCACAGAAAATCATAGGAGAGGTGGTCCTGCAGGTATGTGAGTCTAAAACCATTAAGGACTTTGTAGATGATTGTCAGTGGAATGTGGTGTTCTGTACCAACTAGAGTTTCTAAGTTTACTTGAAGGGCAGACCCACGTATGATGCATTACAGTAGCCTAGCATCAAGATAACCATAGCATGGATCCACATGGCTCGATTGCCTGAGTCAAGGTAGGGAGCATCCTCTAGGCTAAATGAAGGTGGAAGAATGGTGTTTTTTTTTTTTTTGCAGTCTCATTAATTTGCGTCCTCAGCAATAGCACTGGATCCGGCGTAACCCTAGGCTCTTAACTGAGTTAGTAAGTGTCAGCTGGAGCCTATCAACAATGAGAAGCACAGTGTCCTTCAAGATCTGTCTTCTCAATCATCATTACATCTGTGTTGCCAAGATTCAGTTCCAGCTTGTTCACTCATAGTCATTTAAACACAGCAGTAAGGCAGTGGTTAGCATACTGATGACAGCCTGCTCCTAAACCATGAATGAATTTCCCTAGGGACCTCTTGGGAACCCCACAAGGCAAGTCCCACACTGGTGATAACTGGTCTCCAGCAGCAACCCCCAGAAACTTGTCCATGAGGAATTATTTGAACCAATCTGCATTTACCTTAATCCCTGCTTCTGCCTCCAAACATCTCAACGATATGGTATAAGGTATAAAACATTATAAAACATGTACCAGACTATAAAACCTTCAACAATATGCATATCTTTGAAGTAGGGTTGCCAGCCTCCAGGCAGGGCCTGGAGATCTCCCAGAATTACAGCTTATTTTCAGACAACAGAGGTCAGTTCCCCCTATAAAAATGGCTGCTTCATGGGGCAGACCGTATGGCATTAGACTTGGTTGTGGTCCCTCCCCTCCCCAGGCTCCATCCCGAAATCTCCAGGGATTTCTCAACCTGGAGTTGGCAACCCTAGCCACAGGGGTGTGTATACTACCACTCCACTCAGCAAATGTTGATGCCTTCCTCCAGCCTAAGGAGCTCTTCTATAATGGAAGCGGCTTTTCCCCTAATGGAAGCGCCACTTCCTTTAAAGGAAGGATTCTTTAAGCTGGAGGAAGGCTTCAAACTTCACTATTCAGCATGACAGGATACATGCCAAGATGGATGGATGGAAAAGAGGCTAGAACAAGCTAGTTGCCCAGAAGACATAGTGGCAGGCTCCATGACTGGTGCCCTATTGAGTCAAATGCAACCTGCCAGCCATGTTTGAAACACATCAGAAGTTAAGCTTGCTACCATACTGGAAATGTGAAAACAAGGCAGAGAGGTGTTGTCAGATACTTCTCATGCCTTTTGGGCTGTGTTCAGTTTGATTAAGCAGGTTAGGCCCTGGTTATTATTTGGATGGGAGACCACTAAATAAATCCAGGGTTATTATGCAGAGTCGGGGGGGGGGGGGGCGGGACTAGGTGCAAGAGAGAGTAGTTTATTTGACCTTCTAATTCCCAAACAATCTAAAAGAGACCAACAATGGCAAACCACTTCTGTTTGTCTCATCTTGCCATATATCAGCTGTGACTAGGGATGGGCATGAATGGGCTGTTGAACTAAAGTTTGTCATGAATTTTGGGTGGTTTGTGGTTCATGAAGTGATGATTGCAAACTGAAGTCTGCAGTGGTTCGTGGCGACTCATGGCAGTTTGTGAAGAGTTGCTCTTCATGAAAAACAGCTGAGCATCAGGCAGCTCCATGCCCCTCAGCTTTTTGGTTTTAAATGGCTTGGAGACATTTAAACCAAGCAGCTGAGTGGTGGTGCCCATTACTCAGCTGTTTGGAAACCCCTGCTTTCTGCTTCCCGTAAAAAGCTGTGGGGAGCAGAAAGCAGGGGTTTCAACTTTAAATGGTTCATAAACCAATACAAACTGGTTTGGTTTACAAACCAGCATATTGATTCTTGGTTCATCCCTAGCTGTGACTTCTTGGCACTTTCTACCACCACACACACCACACACCATACACACACACACACACACAATTTATGAGGGCCAAAGGTTAAGAACTCCCTAATAGGCAATCTAGAAATGAGATAGATTCTCTTTGCGAAAATCATAAAACAAAGCAGATTCCAAAGGAGATTACATTTGTGGGCGTATGTTTTGTCAAAATTTTAAACAATTCTGTACCTCTAGTAGTTTCCCTTCTAAATTTTGCATTGCCTTTACAATTTTGTCCCTGATTTTTTTGGGAAATACATTACTGTCAGAGTACTATACAGCAGAGATCGTTTGACCTGCAAATGTCTATGTTGCCTACTTCACAGATGAAAATATGAGGATAATTAATGTCTTTAAAACATGTAATTTTAGAGTTGCACAGTGCCTTGAAAATAGATGTACCCTTTTGCATGAACAAGCTCAGTTTGTTTCTCTTATCCCAGACAGTGTTGCTAATTGGTACCGGCCTAAAACATCATTGATTTAGAAGCCTTTTAAAATGCAAGTGGCGGAAATAAAAATCAATTTTAAAAGTTGTTTTCTTTAAGGTACTACCTAATCTTTAACACAGTGTCTTCCTGCCTCCATCATTTCCAATCTCGAACCAATGTTTGATTGCCTGTGAATTTTTCCACTGCACTAAGGTTTTTTTTCCGAATGAGATGAAGTCTGACTCAAAAGATTTTCATGCAGATGCATTTGCATCATGAACTGCTTTTGTAACAAATTTGTTAGTCCCTCTCTCTTCCCATCGAATATAGTTGTCAATATATTTGGTGCAATGGTTAAAATCTGAAATGAGGCTTCCCCCCCCCCCCAACTCCTAAATTTATTTTAATGTATCTCTTGGAATGCTGGACCTTTTGTGCTTCTCTGCATAATGCCCCTCCCCAACACACTCTTTTCTTGAGCATTTGTGTATATATACTTTTTCCCATTGTATAATATGTCATGTGTCTGCTGGGCTCTGGCATCCAGAACTTTCACACTCAGTCTCAACAAATTCCCCACGTTACTGTTGCCCCCAATCCCACATGGCTTTTTTCCTTGTATGTCCTGTGATCCACAGTGTTGTCTTTTGGGTGGTCACAATGGACCTCTGCCCTTTTTCACCAGCAAGACAAAAGTCGAAACGCACCCCACAGGTTTGCTAGGACTGCGCCTGGCAATCACAGGAGCTTTAGGAGGCGGGGCATGAGAAGAGGGAGTGTAGTAGTGACATCACTTCCAGGAAGTGGGCCTTTTTTGCCTACTCCATATTTAGAGTTGCAAGACAAGGGCTGACAAATCTCGGGAGTTTTTTGGGGAGGACAACTCAGCAACATCACTTCTAGTCACATAACTGGAAATGATGTCACAGTTCAGTGTGACACTCTAGCAATCCCCCAAATCTTGAAAGTAAAACCATAAAGATTTGGGGGATTGCTAGAGTATCATGTCAATGTGTAATGTCACTTCCAGTTATGAGACCTCACATGATGTCACAGTAATGTCCCAACAGCCCTTTTCCTCTTCACATTTCACTTGCTGCGCACCAGGCAGCATTGGGCAGCATTGGCAGGGCGTGGGAAGTCTTCTGATATAGCAGGAGACCTGGTCCCTCTGCCCACAGTATCATGGGGAGTACTGGTATTCTCTAATTAGGCCTGATCTGTTGACTGAGTAAAATATTACAAAGTGCACGGTAACTACAGATTTAAAACATAAGTAGAATGTATCACATTATATCCACATAGCATACAGAAAAAAATAGCTGCATGTACAATAACTGGCCCATCCAGGGCTCTTATCCAGCCTATGAGTCACTGGAGGGGAAACCAAATGTGGACTGGAAGGACCTATATTAGAGCATTATACCCAATGCTGAGATCTCTCCCTTCCCCAAACACAGCCCCCCTCCTCAGGGTCTTCCCCCAAACCTCCAGGGATTGCCCATCCCACAGTAGGCAACCCTAAGGGCCGAGGAGGGCTGGTTTGGCCCTGAGCTCTGCTGAGAAGTGGTATGGGTCCCAGTCAGTGATATTTCCAATACCTGGCATTACATTTTATGGCACTCATGCCCCAGCCTGACAAAGTGACAGTTATGTCAGTTCATAACAAATGGGTCTGACACCTCTGGAGATTCCTGACTTGCTTCTCAAGTTGGGTTTGTTTTCCGCTTTTGCTGTTTCCTACTGTTGACTGATTAAGCCATACCTAGTTTTTGGCAGGAAAGTGCCATTTTTCCAGCCTTCCCCCATTATGCTTTTCTCATTACAGTCTCATTTTTTTCCCTTGGAGATGATTTGTTTTATTTTGTTGTTGTTTTTTTGGAACAGAGCCTCAAAATCTGTAGAGTGTGAATGGTCTTTCTCAGGATGTTGTGCTGTTAGGCATGTAGTACAGGTTATCAGCCCCTGAACTTCTGCACTGGTCGCCATTTTCAAACACATTTTTGAAATTGGCATGGTTAGACCATGATTACACCCCAGACCATGATTACACCCTCGGCAAGGCACGTTATCTGTAACTGCTCCATTTGTTCAACATAGCAAACAAGCCTGGAATAATATCCCAGATGGTCATTTGGGTCACTTGCCCTTAATTCAGTGTTTCAGTCACCCCGTCTCCAAGTTCTCTAAAGTTAGGCTTAAGAAATGTGTGGGATGCCCTTTTCTACCTGTGCTAAACACCAAAAGTAAAGTGCATATCTTCTGCAGCTTCCTAGGTAAACAATATTATGGCCCCATCCACACTGTCATTTTTGTCACTCATTTCTCCCTATTGCTTCAGGTTCCCCCCCCCCCCATATGTTTTGTTCTCTCTAGTAGTCCCAGAGGGAGCAAAACACATGTGGAAAAGGGGGAGGAACCCAAAGCAATAGGGAGAAATGAGCGACAAAAGTGACAGTGTGGACGGGGCCTTTGGGTACCATCCGGAGACTGTTAAGTCACTGTTGTGTTTGTGTTTGGAGTATTGAAGCAGCAATAGCTTGATAGGGCTCTAGTATCCGAAAGCTCCAATTCTTATTGGCTGATGACTAAAGACTCCCATTGGTCCTAAAGACAATCCAGATACCCAATCGCTGAGCCCTGCTTAGGTCCAATAGTATTGCTTGTATATAGTTACTTTGTTGAAAGTTATGTGTTGGAACAGTGTAAATTAAGGTGCCGCTCTCATAGAGCTGACTTCGGAGCTGAGCAGTATCACCGAATAAAAGCCTGTTGTTTGAATTCATCGCCTCCCGCTCAGTACTTAAAAGTCACATTGAAATCTTAGGGTTAACTATGTGTTTTCATTGATTTCAACTGACTTAGAGAGAGGCTCCTATATCTGAAAGCTCTAGACGAGCAAAAATATTACCCAAATACATATCTGGACCTCTCTGCAGATTATCTCTGAGCTTCTATGAAACTGATTTGAAAATAACCTCCTAGCATTCTGAAGTGATCTCACCTTTCTAACTGTTCCCTTCAACTTCCTTTGAAGTCACCTTTTCAGTCTAGGGAGGGAGGAATTCCCTCTGCTGAAATTGTTGCGATAACACTAAACCTTCTATACAGAATGTGATAGGACGTAGGGTTGCCAGGTCCCTCCAGGCAACCAGCAGGGGATGGGGGGGGGCCTCTGCTGACATGCAGTGGCATGCCCACGTGACCCGGAAGTGACACCATCACTTCCAGGAAGTTGGGGGCAAAGCTCTGGTATTTGGGCAAAAACTCTATGGTAGAAGCCAAATTTATCATAGAGTTTTTGCCCAAATACCAGAGCGCCGCCCTGACATCCCAGAAGTCATGATGTTACTTCCGGGTTATGTGGGCAGTGATGTAAGCACATTGCTTCACCTTGGCAGAGCCTCCCTCTTTCTCAGGGTAAGTTCCTCCTGCTGGTCAGCTGATCAGTGGCTGGGTGGTGGGGCTGGTCAGTAGGGGACCTATACCTCCACTGGAGGAGGGGTCTGGAAACCCTAAATAGGAGGGAAGGAATGGTGGAAGAGAAGAGGCAAAGCAGTTCTGGGTCTGGCTATTCTACTGATTCAGTTAACTCCTTACACACTGAACTCCATATTATGCCTTTTTTTGTTGTTTGTCCTGTTTTTTATTTGTATATCATATCTCCTTTCTCCTCTGCTCAACTGGTGAGTGACAGCAGGGGAGCAGAAAGCCAAATGAGACTTAGTTGCTTACTGCGTTTACACTCAGCCTTCCTTTCAGAGAATCAGGGTGGATTACAGCTAAAAAGAAGGCTGTAAGTACCAAATGATACATACAACCAACAACATTAGAGAACAACACACTAAAACAGACGATAACGCTGAATTATAAAATTAAAGAGCCATGCAAAACCAAATCAAAAAACCAAACTTAACAATGCAGTCAAGACTATCTTAAGCTCCCCAGACATTAACAACAATGTTAAACCCAGTATGTTTCAAACAACTTTATTCGTTTTTTTGGAGGCTGCTTTGTCTGCCATGAGGAATTTACCTCTACAGTAGTTGGAGCCACGGGAGGAGAAGAGGAGAAAAATGACTGCCTAGCTCTAATTCAGCTCAGTAACTTTTTAAAATCGTCTTCTCCCCGTTAGTTACCCAGAGTTTTTCTCAGATACTACATTTGTGGAAGAATTCAGGGTCACACCTTTCCACTAATTGGCATTATCCAACTGATTGTCTTCTTGGTTTCCCACCACATTGTTGGAGTGAGACATTATTACTGCCACTGATGAGGTTGCAATTTTGTACTTGCAAAGATTATTAAATCAGTGCTGCACTGGGTAGATTTAACTAACTGCCCTCTACTGAAATAAATCATAACAGTTTCACTAGAATATAGAGGCTATGGCTGCGCCCACGTGACAAGGAATGTTTGTTTTGCATTCATTTTCTCTGCAAACTCAGAGGCATTAGTAATGCGGTAGTAATGAAGCAACCACTCGGACTGTTGATCTAAAAAATTCTGCTCTCCTTTTAAAAAAATGAAATAGGATACTATCTCTCCCAACACCTTCCCAACATCTCTCCCAGCCTCCAGGTGGGACCTGGTGATTACAGCTCACCTCCAGACTACAGATATCAGTTCCTCTGGAGATAATGGATGCTTTTGGAAGATGGACTCCATGGGATTGTACTCTCCTGGGTCCTTGTCCTCCCTAAACTCCACCCCCAAATCTCCATGAATTTCCCAGCGTGGAGCTGGCAACCCTACCCCCCCACTGGTGGAGAGGACCTGTCACCTAGGCTTGAACAAAGACTTGAGGTTCCTATAGGTATTCAAAACTCAGCATGACCTTTAAAGATGTTAGTTTTACTTTTCCTTGTCATGTTTCACACACCATTGTCCTCAATAAGGTTTTATGTTTATCCTGCTCTGCCCATCTGCCACAGTTTGGAGTGGCCCTCACCCGCTCTGTACGGACTTATTTCAGTTGAATGGATTCTGGTTTCAAACTGACCTGTTTTCATAATAGGGTTGCCAGCCTCCAGGTGGGGCCTGGGGATCTCCCGCTTTTACAATGGATCTCTAGCTGACAGAGATCAGCTCCCCTGGAGAAAATGGCTGCTTTGAAGGGTGGACTCTATGGCATTGTACCAATGCTGAGGCCACTCCCCTTCCCAAACCCCACCCTCTCCTGGATCCACCCCCAAAGTCTCCAGGTATTTTCCAACCCAGACCAGGCAACCCTGCTTCATAACATCTCCCCCGCATCTGCTGCTTTAAGAACAGGTAACATTTATGAAAGTACACTCCATGCATCTGATGGAACTGAGCTCTGACTCGTGAAAGCTTTTAGTGGACTAAATTTAATTATTCTTTAAGGGTCTACTGCTATTTTATTTTGCAGTGATATATTTTTGCTGCCTCTTCAGAGTCATTAATGAAGTGTAAAATTTAGTTTGGGGGAGGGTGTTGTTTCAATTTGATTTAAAATAACTCATGAATTTTTATTTATTTATTTATTTATTTATTTAGACTTCTTAGCCCTCCCTCCCCTGCGCCGCAAGGCTCAGGGCAGGTAAGAAGAAGTTAAAAACAATATTCCAGTCTAAACCCATTAATTTCAGTACAATTAAATTAGAGTGCCTCTTCCAACACAAGCTTTGAGGCCCATCACATTAGCCTACAGACAGTTACATGTTATTAATGCTGAGTTTCTTTCTTTTCCTTTCCTTTCCTTTGAGATGAAGAATCACCTCATTTCACTAAAACAGTGTCATCACGATTGGATGGCATTTTTGGATGTCATCAGTTAGCAACTCCACAGAGATAGTTCCAGAGGGGAGTCGTGATGGTCTGCAGTAGAACAGCTAGATTTGAGTCCAGTAGCACCTTACAGACCAACAAGATAAATAAAATCTCAAAAGCTGCCCTCCCGCAGCTGTCTCCATAACCATATCTTGTGAGCCAGGAGCTCTTGGCTCCGGTACCTTCTGTAAGCTGAGAAGCCGTTCATTGTTTGCAGGCCAGTCTGACACATGTAAGTCCATCCTCTGATGACTGAGCACTGAGCAATGACTTGGATGTGCCGACTGGCCATCATCGATATGGCACCTCAGGCAGAACTCCCGTATTACCCCAATGGCAATGCTTTTTTGAAAGAGTCAAGTTGCTAAATTCAGCTGCCAGCCATAGTGAACAGGCAATGAATAAAGAGCCAGGGAGGCAGGCTGGGAAGATCTCTTTGGCAGAGGAATGACTGCACTTTGGCTGCACTTCTGTTCCTCCTTTATTCCATGGACATGGTCAGAGACACTAGCCTTTGGCATGGGCTGAAGAGGTCTTAGCCTGTGTCCCCAAGTGAACTAAACCAGCAGCTCTAGGACTATACCGGGAAGTGGTATTTTGCATTATTTTGTGTTTGTAGCTTTGTAAGCTGCTTTGGGTCCCCACTGGGGAGAAAAGTGAGATATCTGTTTTGTTGTTGTTGTTGTTGTTATATCTCGCCACAAGCAGGTTCAGGGTGGGTCACAACATGTCCGTAAATACATAGAAAAGGTAAAGGTTTCCCTTGCTCAAAAGCCAGTCAAATACGGCTCTAGGGATGCAGTGCTCATCTCCATTTCCAAGCTGAGGAGCCAGCGCTGTCCAAAGATGTTTCCGTGGTCATGTAGCCGGCATGTCTAGACGCTGAGGCTCATGGAACACTGTTACCTTCCTACCGAAGTGGTACCTATTTATCTACCTGCAATTTCTTGCTTTCGAACTGCTAAGTTGGCAGGAGCTGGGGCCAGAGACGGGAGCTCACTGTCATGCAGCACTTGGGTCTCAAACTGCTGAACTACCAACCTTCCGGTCTGCAGTTCAGCATCTTAACCACTTGAGCCACTGCATAGAGTACATAGAATTAAAACATTAAAAACAATAATAACCTTAATTAATAACTAACAATAAATTTACTAACCAGATCCAAGATGGTAGCTTCAGGTGCCTCCTGAGGAAGCTGGTTAGATGGTCATATACTGTGACCGGTTGCCTGGTAAAGCTTTGTTGATCTTGTAAACAGGGTTGATCAGAATGGTTCAGACCATGTGAGCAGGGGAGGCCGAGGTGAATTGGACATCTGCCGCCTTAAAGAAAGAAGAAAGACTGTGTGATACCCAAACATCAGAAAGGCAAACTTCGTACAGTTTATTCAATACGGTTCATTTATATCATTTTCAGATGTAATCTGGTGATTATTTTTCCGAATCCACACTGAAGGTTTGCCAAGATAACCAGCATGGTCATGTATCACATGAAGCAGGGCTATGTGTTCCTGCAAATTGGATATTCTGTTTCCTTGTTTTGGCTCTGTGGATGACACTTTAAAGCCATAGCCTTTGGAAAATTAAGGAGATATTTTAGGCATATTAAAAATTCTAGCATAGGAACTCCTGCACACACATATTCATATACACTGAGTACCAGAAATACCTTCAATTAGTATGGTTTACTCTAAACCAATCAAATTTCTTAGAAAGAGAACTGTCAGGAAAATGGTATAACTGAGGTGTTTCTTTATCTCCTTGCAGGTGATTGTGGAAAATAATGGGGGAAATCATACCATGTCAGTATTCTACGTGGTGCCTCAGTTTTGCAGATGATCAAATAATTTTAGGAGAATTAATTAAACCTGCAGTTCAGGGTACAATGGATTGTCAGTGTTATTTACAAGAAGAGGTCTATAAAGAAAATACATTCATAGACAGCAGCATCAAAGAATTCAGAACTTCTGAGCACACAGAAATAGCTTTGCTATTTCCAGGTAACAACTTCTGCCTGTAGACCAAGAGTCCCTGATCTTGTTTAGCCTGTGAGCAACTCTAAAATTTTGAGAATGCGTAGTGGGTGCCACAACAAAATGGCTGCCATGGAGGGGCAATCACAAAATATTGGGAGGTCCTAAGCCTCCTTTGGTGGAGGCAGATTTTTCTAGAGCTGGAGATATGGCTGGAGCTAGTTTGGTGTAGTGGTTAAGTGTGCGGACTCTAATCTGGGAGAACTGGGTTTGATTCCCCCGCTCCCCCACTTGCACCTGCTGGATGACCTTGGGCAAGCCATAGCTCTGTACCAGCTGTTCTTTCAAGGACAGTTGTCTCAGAGCTCTCTGTACCAGCTGTTCTTCCAAGGACAGTTGTCTCAGAGCTCTCTCAGAGCTCTCCCCACCTACCTCACAGGGTGTCTGTTGTGGGGAGGGGAAGGGAAAGTTTGTAAGCTGCTCTGAGACTCCAAGTGAGTGAAGGGCGGGATATAAATCCAATCTCTTCTTCTTCTTCTTCTTCTTCTAAATGATTGCTCCATGCAGACCCAAAGGTGATCCTTGTGGAGTCTTCTGAAGCACGTTTTGCTCCAATGAGGTGGAGGGAAGTCAGGACCAGTGTTCCCTCTAAGCTGAGCTAGTGTGAGCTAGCCTCCGGCTCACACATTTTTGCCTCCAGCTCACACATTTTTGTCTTTGCTCAGGGAGTATGGCTCCAGAGCAAACTGATTTATGCAGGAGCCAAATGGCTTGCTTACCACTTTAATGCCAGTAGATCACAAAGTAGAATTTTTGTTCGCCAGACTCCACAGCTTAGAGGGAGCATTGGTCAGGACTGGTCCTTCGCTTTAGTGTCTTTGTCCAGGCAGCCATTCCTTTGTCTGCTCCGTGTGGCAATGGCAGCCATCAGGATGGAGCTTAGGTGCAAGAGCTCCTTCCTTCAGATGTATTCAGCCAACATGGACCCACCAAAATGGACACCTCTCCCTCAAATGAGCTTTTATTACCTCTCCCTCAATTATGAGGGATTTTCATCTCTTCTGTCTTCCCACCCCCGTGTGAGCCAAATAATCATTTCTTGAAATCCCCAGAAAGATACAGTCTCGCCCCTTAAACCCCCAGGTCTCTGTGCTCCTCCTCTTATATCCATGTCAGATTCCAGCTAAGGTGTGAGCTGATCGTTTCTTTGTCTCTGGTCAGGAGAGCCATTAGTATTTCCAAAACTTTCATAGTTGGTACTTGGGTGATAACTTTAAAAAAACTGACTTCCCTATTCAAGCCTAACATCTGCCAGGAGACAGGAAAACTTTTTCAAGCTAAAGGCCAAGCCGAAATCCCAAAATAAAATGCCTTTCCCCATAGCTGAGTTTGAGGACCCCCAGCAGTTTCACTGATAAGAGGAACCTGAATGTGACTACAGGGGTTTTCCACACACATACATTAGTTAACCTTGTTTTAAAGGTAATTCTGCATAACTGGAAGAGCTGGGCATGGGCTGGATAGAGAAGATGATGACATGAAGGTCAGAGGAAAGGTTATTTCTGGAGATGAAAGCAGAGAGATAAGGAAGGAAAACAATAGGTGGCTTTGAATAGAAGGGCAAGGAGCTTGCACTGGATTTGGCAGTAGACAGGAAGCCGATATAGGGATTTAAGGAGGAAGTTATATGATCAAAATGAGGACAGAGATGAATGATTTTATCAGCAGAATGCCCCACAGAGGGGAAGCCGTCATGATGTATCTCTGGAAGCCTGCTACTATATATGGAGGCTGTCATTCTTTGGTCCCATCATGAGAAGACAGGATTCAATGGAAAAGTCAATAATGCTAGGAAAAGTTGAAGGCAGTGGGAAAAGAGAAAAACCCAAGATGAGATGAACTCAATAAAGGAAGCCATGGCCCTCACTTTGCAAGAGCTGAGCAAGACTGTTAATAGAACATGTTGGAGGTCATTAATTCATAGGGTTGCCGTAAGTTGAAAGTGACTCGATGGCTCATAACACAGCCATACACATCTCCAAAATGGGGTCTTGGGGGGGGGAATAGCTTTGGCATAGTCAATTAGGAACAAATTCATAGCCAACGATATCCCACCAAAGAGTGGCAATGTGTACATGAAGAAGCTGGTTATCGCTATCTTCTGTATGCCCCAAGAACTCCAATGCTCCCAGGCCTGTTAAGCAAGGTCATCAGATTTCAACAAAGTTTGAAATTACCCAATTAAGAAAGGGAATGTGGTTGAATATAGGCAATCACTTTACCATCTGGAAAATATGCAGAAGTGCCTGTTTCTTAAATGCATGCTAAAGTGCTGTGATATGGAAGGCTGGGGCTGCTTCTGCAATAGTCTGTGGGTTGTTATCGCTCTGCATGAACACATGAAGCTGCCTTATACTGAATCAGACCATTGGGCCATCCAGGTCAACATTGTCTACTTAGACTAGCAGCAGCTTTCCAAGGTCTCAGGCAGAGGTCTTTCTCATCATCTACTGCCTGGTCCTTTTCGCTGGAGAAGGTGGCGGATTGAACCTGGATCCTTCTTGGGACTCAGTTTGGTGTAGTGGTTAAGTGCGCGAGAGAACCGGGTTTGATTCCCCACACCTCCACTTGCAGCTGCTGGATGACCTTGGGCAAGCCATAGGCCAAGGACAGACTGGAGATCTGTCCCGGCATGGCCGCGGGGCCAAAAGCCCTGTGGGAAAAGCTGCCCAGGCCGCCCTGTTCGCACTGACTGCGAGGAGCGGTGGAGCGCGGCTGCTGGCTGCCTGGGCGAGCCGCAGCTATGCGCAGCCGCGGCCGCCGTTCAGACTTCCGGCGGCAAGTACGACGTGCTTTCGGCGTGTTCACACCCGCCAGAAGCGCTGGGGATGCACGCGGAGATGCCTGGGGACCAGTTCCCAGGTGTCTCTGGCTGAAGCGGCATGCTGGCGCCTCGTGGACAGGTGAGTTCGCGACGGGGGACAGCTGCGACTGTCTGGACGCCCTGTCTGCCTCCGCTTCTAAAGCAGAGGCAGGGCGCTCCAGAAGCCCAGTCTGTCCTCGGCCATAGTTCTGTCAGAGCTGTTCTCTGATCTGGAGAGGTAGGTGGGGCTGAGACAGCTGATCTGGAAAGAGCTCTCTCAGCTCCACCTACCTCACAGGGTGTCTGTATGTACGCTGCCTTGAGCCAGCTTGTCCAACAAGGTGAGATATAAATGGAAACAAATAAAATAAAATAAATAAAAGGGAAAGGAGTTTGTAAGCTGCTCTGAGTCTCCTTCAGGTAGTGAAGGATGGGGTATAAATCCAATCTCTTTTCTCCTCTCTTCTCTTCTGGAAAAAAAGCAGATGCTCCACCAGGAAGCAAGAGCTCCTAGCCTCCTCCTCCTCTACCACCCCCACCCCCACCCAGTTACTGACCCAGTCTATTATATAGATTAATCAGTGTTCCCTCTAAGCTGAGTTAGTGTGAGCTAGCTCACAGTTTTTTAGCCTCCGGCTCACAGATTTTTGTTTTAGCTCAGGAAGGATGGCTCCAGAGCAAACTAATTTATGCAGTAGCCAAATCGTTCACTCGCAACTTTAATGCCAGTAGCTCACAAAGTAGAATTTTTGCTCACAAGACCCCACGGCTTAGAGGGACCACTGGAAAAAGGTGCTAATGCTAGTACCACCCAGTGCTGCCATTCTGGTATGTTGGTTAAAAAGTCAGACTAGGATCAGCGAGACCCAGGTTCAGATCCCCACTCTGACATGAAAGCTTGCTGGGTGACCTTGGGCTAGTCACACAATCCCAGACTAACCTACCACACAGGGTTGTTGTAGTGAGGATAAAATAAGGAAAGGAAAATGTTTATCTATTTATTTATTTCTTGGAATTTATATCCTGCCCTCCCCACCAATGGCAGCTTACAATGTTGTAAGCTGCTTTGGGTTCTGATTGAAGAGAAAGGCAAGATGCCAAAAGAGTCAAGTAAACTAAAATAAATTGTATCTTTTCATGCATTGCTGCAGGGGTTTGTCACTGCTGTGTGGTTTGTTGTTGACTGAGGCTCAAGTGAATGGAAGGTTGAAACAAGTCCCCATTGTGTGCAATTTAATGCATTCTCTATACAGGTTCTTCGTACAAGTCGGCTTTGCTTTCTTGCTTCCCCCCCCCCCCCCCCCCCGCAAATGACAGTTTCATTGTTGGCAGGAGCGTAACACTTCTACAAAATGAATAAAAATACCCCCAGCCAAAGTTTCAATTTACACATGAAAATTGAAAGAAGCGTATATAGAATTGCCTTGACAAAAATTTAATTGTGCAGTGTGCAATTATGTTCATTGTAGTCTTGTGTGTGTGTGTGGCCCTGATGCTGTTTGCTTCTGTTTTACATGTACTTCTACATTTAAACCTTGCCTGGGGGGTAAAAATTGTTAAACCACAACCACACAGTAATCTTGCTTGGAGTGAACACATTAATCTTCTCTTACTAGTGAGAATATGAAACAAAGCACTGCTGATCTCCTCTGTGCTCTAAACTACACAATAAAATAAACCCATTCTCTCTCTTTCAATATCAAGTGGAATTACTGAGTCAGAAAACACTGTTAAATAACAATCAGCAGCGATCAATTTAAATATGTTGCTAACTGCTATTAATTGGATTGCCATTTGCCAGAGGCAGAAGTAATGAACTATTAAACATCAGGAGGTGAATTTTATTGATTGTTTCAGATTGCCAAATTGTAGAGCATAGAATCTTTAGCAATAAGCACCAGTAAATAAGCAGGCCATTTTGCAGGGAGTCTACCAGTGAACTCCAGGCTGAATTCTTTGCCATTGAAATCAGTTGCAATGCCCCTATTGATCTGAGACTACAAAAATGACATTAAAAATCTAAGAGCCGTGCTGTGAGAAATCTCTGACAGCAAGCTGAATGAGGACGCGGGTATGGCAGAGCAGGATATGATGTACTGAGCCATCTTGCCTTCTCTACCATGGTTTGTATCTCACAGTTAGGGACGGGCACAGACTGAGCCACAAACTAAAGTTCATGATGAATTTTGGTCAGTTCGTGCTTTGCGATGTCAAGTTCATGGAGGTCACCTGGCACGAACTTTCCACAAACTTTCAAGCTGTTCATGGAGGCTCCTGTTGGTTTGTGAGCAGAGACATTCCCAGACTGACTGTCTCCACTCAATCAAAACATTTACAGGACTTCAAAGCAACAAGTTGGAGGACATGTAGAGGAGCATCTGGGGCAGGTCCCTTGCAACTTTGATTACTCTAGCTTCCACATGTTTTGTTCTGTACCCTCCTGAACCTCAGTTGTTTTGATAGGTGCAGGTTCAGGACTTTTGGGAGAGTATAGAACTGAAACTGTGCATGCTAGAGAAATGGGTTTGATTCCCCACCCCTCTACTTGCACCTGCTGGATGACCTTGGGCAAGCCGTAGTTCTGGCACAGCTGTTCTTGAAAAAGAGCAGTTTCTGTCAGAGCTCTCTCAGCCCCACCTACCTCACAGGGTGTCTGTTATAGGGAGGAGAAGGGAAAGGAGTTTGTAAGCCACGCTGAGACTCCCTTGGGAGTATAAATCCAATCTCCTTCTTCTACTGTCATTTTGACAGGTGCAGGTTCACGAAGTTCACAAGTGTGCAGAACAGACCCTGTGCAAGCTAGAGACATCAAACTTGGAGGGCATAGAGAAGCATCCTGGGGAAGTTTGCAGCAAGTTTGGTTTCTCCCAGATTAGAGTCCGTGCACTTAACCACTACACCAAACTGGCTCTGACAGCTGACAGATACATTGGGGGGGGGGGTGTAACTTGGACCCCATAAATTCAATCTTCACTAAACTTGGAGGACAGGTAAAGGAGTCAGTAGGAGATCACCTGTGAGTCTAGCATGCAGGGGGAAGGCAATCTACCATCTCACAAACTGAACTGGTTTGTTAGGCAGCTAAAAATCCATGATGGTCCATGGTTCGTGAACAGGGCATGTCACAAACCATGAAGCAAATCAAACCGTATTTTCCTGGTTCATGTTCATCCCTACCCACAATCCTATTGTTCAGTGGATGATCTACAGGCCACACCAGGCCTTTCCATCTTCATCCCATATCAAAGGTCTGCCTTTTTCCCATTCAATCACCATTTCACTTTGTTAGTTACTCCTAGAGAATGCACATTTTTAAAAGGCATATTTTCTCCTATAAAATGCTAAGGGCAGAGCAAGGAAACCAATTTGGAATTGTAAAACTGAGTGGAAGGTGAAGAGTTAAAACCCCTTTGTCTTCCCTGCACAGTCCAGAGGCAAATTGCTGCACATGCCTGCAATTTTGCATTTTAGAGATGGACCAAGAAATGTGGTGTTTCCCAAGGGAATTGATAGATCAAGAGGACTGATAGTTTCTAGTTTGCATCCCAAGAAAATGATACCTGTCCAAATTGATTAGAGCCCATTTTTAACATGTTCTGACTATATGCCCACATCAGTAGCTATTGTGATATCATTGTTCTATAACAAGCATTTGCAATGAGGTTGTCTTGTCCATACAGGAAAATCCAGTTATTAATGATTGCTGTAATCCAACAATAGTCCACCAATGTATCCTAAGCTTCCATGGACATATGGAAATATTATGGATGGAAACTGGCCTGCTAGTGAGACAAGGGTCCTCCTAAATTTCATCCCCACTGGAATCTAGCAAATAATTCCAGGCACTGGCAGCACCAAAACCGTTTTGGAGTGAAACCAAATTCATCCAAAGGGACAGCCATATCAGTCTATTGTAACAAAACAGAACAAAAGTCCAGTGGCACCTTAAAGACTAGCAGCTTTTATTCCAACATGAGCATTCGTGAGTCAGAGCTCACTGTTTCTGATGCTACAAAGAAGGAATCATTTTCCATGTTTTATATTTTTATATTCCACTCAGGTAGATTCTGGACACATGGGGAAGAGACTTTGGTTTGCAGTGGGGAAGAATGTGTATCATCAAGTCGCAGCTGACTCACAGTGACCCCATACAGTTTTCAAGGCAAGAGACATTCAGAGGTGGTTTGCCATTGCCTGCCTCTGCTAGCGACCCTTGGATGTCTCCCATCCAAATACTAACCAGGGCCAACCCTACTTAGCTTCCGAGATCAGATTAGCCCGGGCCATCCAGGTCAACAGTGGGGAGCACTAACTCTCTCTCCCTGCTCTGTTTTCTAAATGCCTGATCAATTCCATCACCAGATTTGTCACAGAACTGATCATGCCCCCTTCTGGCAGCTGAATCAGGGAGGAAAGTGAACATCCATTTACACACGAAGCCCATCGTTTAGATTGGGATTCATATATAGAAATCTGTTTTGATGAGCTTATGCTTTCTAGCTGGACTGGGTCCAGGCATAAAAACACACTCTAGGCAAAAAAAAAAGTGCACATCTCTGTGGTACTTTGTGATTTGTCACAGTCTTTCATATGTTGCAGAAAGAAGGAAATATTTCCAGATACACCATTTTAACCACTTTAGCAATGTTCAGACAGTATCTCTGTTCACCTGTTGAGATGGGGACATAATTGCAGCAAAGAGCACTACCCATCAGAAAAGCAAGTCTGAAAGGCCAGTTAAAAACAGGAACCATTTCGAGATAATTTTTAGAAAAGCATGCAAAGATTGTGGGGGGAGGGAAACATACCTCTTTATCCTTTGCCAACAGATGTGGAAATCAGACCTGTCAAGGTTGCGGTTCACAAGGAAGGTGACAATAATACAAAAAAAAATAACAACCCAAGCATGTTTTCACTGGAAATAAAGATGACAGACCTGAGAGGTTATAAATAAAGCTTCAGGGTTGTGCATTTTGTATTTCGGTGTATCCTAGGTGTGATTAATGTTACAGTACTGTGTTCCCGTGACATATTTATATTTTTTTGCAATTGATGGCGACTAGATGACTTTGGTTTGAACTGTGAAGGACAGAAGGATGACAAGCTCTTAAAACATCAGAAAAAACGACCATAAAAGAAGAAATTTGGGGACTGAATACACAAAGATAGGCTCTCAAGGAAAGGTGAATTCAAAAGACTAGAATACTCAGCACTGTTCTCTTTTTGTTTTTAGAACTGGATGTGCAAAAGGCCGGATGGATCTTCTAGAAATACGGGTGTTGCTGTATCATAGAAACAAACTAGTATATAACCATGTCAGCTGTGACACATTTTAATGTTTTAGATGGAGACACTGCTGCATGAGTGGGTTGATTCATGTACATGCTACAAAATAAATAAGGAAATGCCTTCTAACCAACTCTTTGTGGTATAATAGCTAAGAGTGTTGGACTAGTAACTGGGAGTTCCAGCTTTGAATCCTACTCATGGAAGCCTGGTGGACGATTATGGGCCAGTCACATGCTCTCAGCCTAAGGGTTGTTGTGAGGATGAAATGGAGAAGATGGAGAACTATGTATGCTGCTTTGGGTCCCCACTGGGAAGAAAGGGGGGGAGCAAATGAATAAAATTAAAAATTAAACAATAAAATGGATACATTTTTGCATACCAAGGTCCTGAAGGGTTTTCTAAAGTTTCTCTTGCTGAAGACTGCAGTCATACTCTTCTGCAACATTTCATATAGAGAAAGCCTTTTAAAACTAAGCCTTTAAACAATCTGGGGGGGATTTTTTTTGCAAAGAAAGAGTTAGTTTTGAAAGGATTTCATTCATTAATTTTTTTTCTTCGTTCAGTGTACATTCTGGGGATACAAATTTGGATGAAACCAGGAGGATCCAACACTACAACGTTCACACCAATGAATATCTCCAATAATACAGAACCCCAAAATCTTTGACAAATCTGGGAAATATTCCTAATCAAAGCGATAACAGGATAAACTGGGTTACATATTTATTAAACCCATGGGAAGAGTTACATGGACCTGCAGGGGGCATCTCATCCCTCCTTCCATGGCAGAGTGGGGATTTGAACCTGGGTCTGCCAGATCCTAGTCCAGATTCTAACGCACTGCACTGGCTTTTGCAAGGTGGCTGCTGTAGAATAGTAGCAAACAGCAGGCCCCGGCTGAGTCATGCAAGCTGTGTGTTGTAGCAAATTATTTCATGGCTGCCGCCAGGCTGAGGAAGAATGAATCTCCCTCAAAGGCCAAAACAGTCCTGGAAAGGGCCCTGCCCTAGATGTGTGCATTCCATAATTCCTCAGCCGAAAATATACATGAAAATCTCTTATTTTGGGTCATTACCATAATTTCCCAGAATGGCTACACAAATCTGGGATTGTTAGGCATTACAACCCCCCCCCCCAAAAAAAAAAGTAGTTGTATAGTTCTTCGTGTTTGGGTGCTTACTAGCCTCATCAGCAGGTACCTTGTTTTTCTTTGATTCACAGAATTTCCCAGGCAGCTCCCAACCAGTGCATGGCAGGCACATGGCCCAACGTAGATACAAGTCCAGCTGGTTCCTTCTCCTTCTCTCCCTCCAAGGGGGGAGGCAGCCTTTTCCCCTCTGAAGGTAGGATGGTTGGGGGCAACCTGTTTGGAGGATCACAGAATTGGACCTCTTGGTCCAATTCATTTGAAACCCAACAGTTCTTTAGTGGACTGGCAACACTAGCGATCATGCAGTTTGGTTGAAAAGCAGCCACTCCAGCCCTGCAAATGTCCACCATGGGCAATAATGGCAGAGCTGTGGTTCTGACCGGTTCCTGCGCCTTCCCTCCCTCTTTTATGGGGTTGGGGCCCTTGTCCAGGGCTGTTTTTTCCTTCTAGTCTGCAGGTCTGAAAGTTGGATGGCTGGGGGGAACCTTGTTCAGGAGCCCATAGAATTGGATACCTTTGTCCAATCCATTTGCAATCTGAGGTGAGGGTCTTAAGTGGAAAGGCTGCAGTAGCCCCCCATCAGTTTTGATATCATCTAGTTGAAAAATAGTCACCCCCACCCCGCCCCCAATAACCCATATGGAAAAAATGTAAACTGAATAATTGTGGGATCTTGGGAAAACCAAAACCTGAATCTTGAAATGGTACCAGGGGACTCAGATACCACTGAATACCAGTACATATTCCCTTCCTGGACAAGGATTGGGTTGGCCAGGCACCACTCCCCACATCTTGGGTGGGCTGAGTGCCGCCTCCCTCACCTTGCATGGGTCTTGGGCAGGATGCAACCCCATTTCCTTTGCCTCACGTCCCATGGGACCTGAGAAGGCCAAGCCAGCCCCCACCCCTTATGTGGGGACTGGGCAGGCAGAGCCAGGTACTTCTGCCTTGGGTGGACTGATCCAGGAACTGGCTCTCTTGGCTCATCTCTTGTGGGCTGAGCCACATTCTGCCTCCCTCATATTGTGGGGGGTTCAAGCAGGCCAAGTGCCACCTTCCATGGCTCATCTCATGCAGGGCTTGAGTGGGCCGAACATCCGCTTCCCACAATGCATCAGGTGGGCTGAGTGCTGCCTCCCCTACCTTGCACAGGAATTAGGAGGGCTGGGCTCAGGCCTTCTGTCACAGGCCTGGCCGGACCGAGGTCAGGGGGTTATTAGTTCATTGGGAGGTGTCCTGATGCACTTAATAGCCAGCTCATTCCTTCCCATGAGGTGAGTTAGGCTGAGAATATGTAATTGGTGCAAGGTGACCCAGGAAGTTTCCAAAGCAGAATGGAGATTTTAGGTCCTCATCTGAAACTTTAACCACTACACAACTCTGGCTTTCATGGCATGGCTGCTGTCATACAATAGAAAGTAGCCAGGCCTGGGTGAGTTATGCAAGTCAAGTGGTGGCAAGTCATCTGGTGTTGGCTGTGGTTGTTGCCAGGCCTAACCTTGATGGGTCCTCCCTCAAAGGCCGTAAGAGCCCTGGAAAGGGCCCTACTTCTTCCACTGCCTTCCACTGGCATAAATCAAGCCTGGAATGCTGGCAAAACTGCAGTAGCTGAAGGCATCCATTTCTTAAAGCCAGCATGGTACAGTGGATAAAAGTGGTGGACTCTAATCTGGAGAACTGGGTTTGATTCCCCAGTCCACCTCCACATGAAGCCTGTTGTGTGACTTTGGGCCAGTCACAGTTCTTTCAGAACTGTCTCAGCCCCACCTACCTCACAAGGTGCCTGTTGCAAGGAGAAGAAGGGAAATGTGACTGTAAGCTGCTTTGAGACACGTTAAGATAGATAAAAGTGGAGTATAAAAACCAACTCTTCTTCTAATGCTACAGGTACTCTTGTTATCATTTTAGGTCCCCCCCCCCCATTTTTACTTTTATTTTTATTTAGATTTCTGATTTTTCTACAACCTGGGACATTTTTCAGATTTTTGTAGAAACATCTGTCCTTCCTATTCATGGCTCCAGTCTCTGGTTTTAAGTAGCCTCCAATTTGGCCCAGTTGAAAATTAGATCTATTGATGACTAGGAATAAGGCCCATTGTGGAAATAAATCCAACTGGCTCTTGAAAGAGGCTCTGTGAGAGTGCCAAGGGCTTGGGCACTCAGCATCAATTTGCTGTGGCAACCTCAGCAGGGTATAAGAACACAGATTCCACCATTTTCTCCAGGGGAACTGATCAATGCCATCTGGAGAGCAGTTGTAATTCTGAGGGATCTCCAGCCCTCACCTGAAGATTGGCAACAGTGGTTCCCCAAAGGGAATGGCTGGTTTGGAGGGCAGAGTCTATGGCATTGTACCTGTCTGAGGCCCCACCCTTCCTCAAACCTCACCCTCACCAGGCTCCATCCCTCAAATCTCCAAGAATTTCCCACCTGGAATTGGCAACCCTATCTCCTTCCCAGCCAAGCATCAACTTACCTTTATTTTCCCCTCACTGTTCAGCTTTCCATCTCCCCTGCCCCCGGCAGCCTCTACTATGCTCTGAAGCCCTGGCTGCCACATCACATTGACTGTCATGGGGGGGGGGGGGGGACATCTCAGCAGGGTATAAGGGCACAATGAGTTTTCTCCCGAAGACCAAAATAGGTGTAGAAAGGGCCCTTTACTGACAGAAACCAAGCTTGGTTGATGAGCAGCAGGCACCAAGTGGAAAGTAGGGCTCCCAGCTCTGAGTAGGGAAATACCTGGAGATTTTTTTTGGGGGGGGGGTGGATCCTGTGGAGGGCAGCATTGGGGGGGGGGGGTGGAAGGACTCAGCAGGAATTTCCCAACCTGGAGCTGGTAACCATAGGAGCGGCCCTAATGAGTTCCTCACAAAGGCGTAGAAAGGGTTATGTTTCTTTGTCTTTTTACTGACAGAACCAAGCTTGGTTACCTACCAACAGCCACTGAGGGAAAAGTTTTGGCCGCTGGCCTCTATGGCATTCTATTCATCTGAGGTCTTTCCTCTCCCCTCCCCAAACTCTGGCTTCCTTAAACTTGTTTCCTTACCTCGAGCTGGCAACCCTATGAGTTCCTCACAACAGCCACTGAGGGAAAACTTTGTCCCCCACAGGAGCTGAGCAAGAGAAGTGTCTTCATCGTGAGACATAGTGCTTCTGACAGAAAACAGTGGCTGAAAGGGGAGTGGGCGGGGAAGAGGAGCAGACCCAGCACCCAGCTGATGGCATGCGAGTACTCTTGAGTGGCGACTGATGGGCCAATGGCTGAGGGAGAGCATTTTATAGCCAATGAGAGCACATGGAATGTTGCCACCCCACCTGGCTATTATTTAATAGGGACAGATGATATATTGATGTTGCAGAAGCCTTTTCTATTTTAACCTGACTTCCACACACAACTGACTCAGCTTATATTTTTAGAAAAGGAATTCATGTTTTAGTGTATGACAATTCATTGTTCAAATACATGTGATGATCACCAGAGTTTTTGTAGCTGAGGTATCTACCCTTTTGGGGAAGAGAATTTAGATGAAGCAGGCATGGTAGGGCTTTTATGGGCCATCATTCATACACGCCCCTTCAGCATTTTTGCCACATCACTGGAGCATTTCCACAATCTGCAACTATAATTAGGGTTGTCATTCCCCTGATAGGGGCGGGGTTTTACTCACTTTCAGGGCCACCACCACCAAGCCGGCCAGCCGGCGGGGGGAACTCTGTCCCCAAAGAGCCCCATCTGCGCCAATGTGCTTGGCACAATGACATCACCTGGAAGTGACATCATTGCACAAGGCACATTGCGGGGGGGGGGGGGACACTCTAGCATTTGAGAAAAAACTCTATGATTACCATAGAGTTTTCCCTCAAATACTAGAGGGTCCCCCTGCAACATGCCCTGTGCGACGACATCACTTCTGGATGATGTCATTGTGGTGTGTATGCTTTGCATGTGCACCAAAAGACTCTAGGGCATGGAGAGGGACCCCGCCCCCGCTGGCAGCCAGATAAGACCTAGCAACCTACCCATAATTTGGACAATGGTCTTAATACTCAAGTAATTTCTATATCTAGACCATCAGTCATGCATTGGCTCATCTTAAGCACAATCAAGTTTCTGAGGGAATGAGCTAAGATTTTTCCTTATTTGTAAAATGATCATCGCAGCTCATTTTTAGGAATCCTCCCTATCACTATTCACTTCAATTGGAGTACTATGTTTTCAGTGCTTGAAAACAGACTTCGGGGGAACTGCTTTTTATAGTTCACAGCTCGAGGCTTAGCCCCTCATTTAAAACAAAAATCTGTCAAAAGCACATCAGATCAAGATCTTGTTCGCTTACTTTCTTCTGAGAGCCCAGGGAACTCTTAAAAGAGAGATGTGAGATAAAGACAGTGATTCTCAGACACACCTGCCTGTCTCAAACTGCCTTCAAGAGTCATGAGAGAGTTTCTAGACTCTTTACTACGAAGTGACTACTGGAATACTCCGCCTTTACAAAGCAAATGCTGGGAGTGCAGCAAAGGATATCATGCCTTCGTTTAGAACACCCACAGTCACCAGTGGAACTCCAATGTCCCAATAAGATTCACATACTATAAATTCAGAGGCATGAGAATTTCCAGTAGACTTCCCAAGAACTTTCACTGCCTAGCATTGTGGACTGTACAGCCCCCTCCCTCAATTTGTCAACCAATCTCCATAGTAACCAGACTGCAATTTACTTAGTGACTACATTATCCATGTGAGGACTGAGTCCTTTTTCATATTATTCACCTGAAAATTAAATAAGAGAGAGAGAGAAAGAGAGACTGACCACACTTTTTGGATGAAGGAACAGAAGTTTCAAATAATTTTCCTAAACTTAATTTTTCTAAATAGCAAATTATACTAGGACACTGTTCATATGTGTGTGTGTGAGTGAGCATGTATGTCGCAATCCTTTCCTTTCCTTTCACAATCTGCTGTTTAATTGGGATGTTTAATCCATTTATATTAAATGAAATTATTTGATCCATCCAGAATAATATATCAGGAATAAATTATCATCATCATAAATTATATAAACACACACAAACAAAATGTATGTGCAAGACATAATATTTGTACAAAAGATCAAAGCAGAAACTTTAATAGCCATCAAATTCTTATTTCTCAAGGGCACTTATTTATTCTATAATCTATTTCAATTGATTCCCAAAGGATGTTCAGGAAAACTTTAGCTTTAGCTCAGGTCAGTATACTGTGCATATGTGCAGAAGCAGCCATAAACTTTAAGCGAAACAATCACATACTCATGTTGCACTGTGCATGCTCAGTTCAACACCAAAGCTCAACCAATCAGGGTGTGTCAGCAATAATTTGTGCCTTATTGGAAAATGTTTCTGACTTAGGGGTTTGGTTGGTTGATCTAACACTGAAATAGAATAGTATATAAACTTTTGTTTCTGTGTTATACAGGGTTCTTTGGGGTGGTGCCTCACTGAACCCGTACATGTATGTAAAACTGTGTAATCTGGAAAGTGCAGCTTGCAATTGGTAATAAACTGCTGAACCTAAGCTTTTATTGGATCTTATTGGGATTTTTAGTAGCCAATCCTGCCAAGAATTAATTTCTAAGACAAAGACTAACAGATACTTTTTATAGTGTTTAATTTCCAATGTAGCATAAAGATTCTGTCCAGGAATTAAGATGTATAGAGCTGATAAATCAATCTAGCCCACAGTGAAAGTACCTTACCTCCAGTCACACAGCGAAGATCCTTGTGTTACATGGTACCTGCTGCCAAAGTAAAGCTTTTGTTTTGAAACTACACAGCCAATCATAACTTCAGTTATGCAAAAGCCCCACCTGGCCCAAACTCTTGGTGGGCACTAGGAAAAGTGTCAGCAGGCACTGTGGTGACCCCTGACCTAACCAGCCAAAACCAGGCCTACTATAGCAAAACCCCAACTTTTTGAACAGCACAGTGGAAAAGGCCACTTTCCACGCCAATTTGAAATGAATCCCCAAAATTCCTGTTTGCCTCATAAAAGATTACTAGCTAACCCTACGTTATATTATAAGGATAATTAGTGGACAAACTTGCAGCAGACCACATGAACACATTAAGCTACTCTTTGCTGAAATGGACAATTGGTCCATCAAAGTTAGTTTTGTCTATTCTGGTTAGTAGCAGCTCTCTAGGGTCTCAGGTAGGGTATCTTTCACATCACCTACAACCTGGTCCATTCAGTTGGAGAGGCTGGGGGTTGAACCTGGGACTTTCTGCATGCCAAGTGGATGCTTTGCCACGGATCCACATCCCCTCCCCAAGAGCCTACAGCAGGGAGTGGGAGGAGTTAAATAACCACTCTCAACCACCCTTCCCTTTGCTTTGTAATGAAACTAGAAGAAGGAGAGTTGGTTTTTATAATCCGCTTTTCTCAACCGAAAGAGTCTCAAAGTAGCTTACAATTGCCTTCCCCTCCCTTCCCCCCAACAGGCACCTTATAAGGTAGGTGGGGCTGAGGGAGTTCTTAGAGAACTGTGACTGGCCCAAAGTCACCCAGCAGGCTTCACATGGAGGAGTGGGGAATCAAACCCAGTTCTCCAGATTAGAGTCCGCCACTCTTAACCACTATACAACACTGACTCTCGACTACATGCTAGCATTATTTTCTTCCAGGCTTAGAAGTTTTGCACTTCCTCTGGGCAGTTTCAATACCTCTGTGTCGCATAATTGCATTTTTGTAGAGCACCTTACCAACAAATGAGGCTTATCTGAAACCCAATAAAAGAATAAAGCTCAATTTTAGCCGCTCCATCCTACTTATGTTTTGTTAGTTGAAAACATTTCTCTTCCCTTTATTTAAAGCAAAGCAGAGATCAGAAGAGTTAATATGACAGGAGAGGATAATGATGGCAATTAAGACACATTATTGAGACCTCTGTGTAGTTGCATGTTGGCTGCAATTAATTATTCTTGGAATAAAAAACCCACCTTTTTCTAAGCAACCTGCCTGGGGAGCTTCGATCAAAGACTCACTGACTGTCCATAAATGAAACTCTCAGAGCTTATTTCGTTATAGCAATTTAATTAGTATAATAGATTTGCTGAATGAAAAAAAATAAAGTTTAGTGACCCTTAAATACTCTGTGGGGCTATGCAAGTACAGAATACAAGGCAGGAATTGGAAATCAGTAGGCAAAGATAGATGGGCCTTGAAATTTCTGTGGCATATCCAGTTTCAGGGGTTGGGTGGTTCTTTGCTTCCTGAAAATAATTATGCCCCATGATATTAAAAGAATAGCAGAGTAATTATTGAAAAGAAATAAAGCAGCCATCTGATGTTATCACTTTGATGGTCACCAGATTCTGTTGTCCACCCATCTCTCTTGCATCCCTGGCCATGTCTTTCCGCTTCTCCATTGTAATTTGTGTCTGCAGAATGCATTCCAAATGGTGTCTTCTGGCACTTTTCCTCTTGCCTGAGAGATGGCTTGAAGAATTGAAGATTAGTAAACATCTCAGGTTCCTAAACAGAAGGTGGAAGTGAGTAAGTCAGTGCTGGTCTGTGGAAACTTTTATCCAGCATAGAAAAAGAGTGGAAGAATGCAAGATGTATGAAGATGACTTCTTCCTCAGTATGGAAAATATTAAGCCACCCAGTGCTATAAGGCCATATTACCTGTCATGACACAAACAGTGGTTTGACCAAAGGTCTGAAAGGAACACATGAAAGTGCCTTATACTGACTCAGACCATTGGTCCAACAAGGTCAGTATTGGGTCCAATCACACGCAGCATTAGCCATGCGATAGGCACAAATGCCGGCTGCAGGGCTATTTTGGGGCAGGAACGCACAGGAACGGAGTTCCAGCTGGCTCCTGAGTTGGCCACACCCAGCAGGAACTCATTAGCATAATAAACCACACCCAACAGCAGAAACTCATTAGGATTGGCTACATTAGGGGTATGTGGCCTAACATGCAAATTAATTCCTGCTACAAAAAAAGCCCTGGTTTTTGACAACAAACAAGGTAAACAGAATAAGAAGCAAAAGGTGGGTGTGGCTGGATGACCACTCTTCTGGTAACATGGGGGTGTGGCCTAATATGCTAATAAGCTGTGCTGTCAGTGGTGTGGCCTATTATGCTAACGAGTTCCTGCTGGGCTTTTTCTACAAAAAAAGCCCTGGCCGGCTGGATTTTAAGGGCCTGATCACACAGAAACATCTGGCAAGCATCTTGCACCCATCAGCAACCCGTATCACCCCGCCGAAGAAGCGGAGTAAAAAACACTAGGGAAAGTCCAGGGGCAAACGGGTTGCTATGGGCCACAGATGGACTTTCTCCTGTGTGATCGCTCCAGTGAGTACTCATGGCATCGGGATAGTTTGATCAGGCTATCCCGATGCCATGCCGTTTTTTTTTTCTCCCTTCTCAGTATGCACATCATTGCATACTACCATAGGAAGCCCTCAGGGCGGAGGTGCGATTCATCGATCCCCCATTTAAGTGAATCGGGGGGGAAATGCAAACCCCCCCCCCCAACTCATCCATGGTTGCATCTGATCGTGCAGTGGCAAGCTGCGCCCACATCTACAAAACTCTGTGTGATCACAATACCGCAAGTCAATTTCCTCCGGCACAGAAAGCCTCGCGTCCCCCCCAGATTATCTCACTCATGTGTCCAGGCTCTATTGTCTACTCAGACTGTCAATGGCTTTCCAGGGTCTTAGGCAAAGGTCTTTCACATCAACTGCTGCCTGGTCCTTTTAACTGGAGATGCTGAGGATTGAACCTAGGTGTCAGAATCTGCTGATTCAGACAAAGTATTTCTAGTTCTTACAGTTATGCATTCTGTCTAATTTTCAATTCTGTCATGTTATACTCTGTTGCCATGTATGTATTACAGATATATGCTTGTAGATGCCATGTTTTAGTGCCTAACCGGGCCTGGGTTTTGTAACTATTAGAGCGGGAGGGTGACACCTGCAATGTATGGGAACAATGGGCCTCTCACACCACTGCCTCCGCATTCCATCGGCCCCGGCTGGGACTTCAAGGGAGGATGCGTCTCATCTCTTATCACATGCAAAAGCCTTGAGGCCATTGATTGTTATGTGAACTGGTAACATCTGAAGGGTCTGGTTGGGAAGGGAATTTACAGCTTAACACCTCACTTTCTTTCCTGTGGGAAACAAACGGCCAGAGCCCCTTTTTGCCCGCCGTTTTTCCCCTATAGTGATTGGCTACCTATGGGTAATTCAAACTCCTTGGAAAGGTATAATAGACCTGCCTGTATTATCTGTGTTATCTCTGACAATAATCCGAGAAGCTGTACTAATGTAGAGATTGGAAATAAAGAACTGTGGTTTACCAACCAAGATCTGATCCTTGACTACTTTGAGCAGAACTCTCACACTAGGGCCTTCTATGTGCCAAGCAGATGCTCAGCCACTGGGCCAAGCCCCTCTCTGGCATACTTATTTTGGAGAACTGGAAAGAGACAAGCACCTCTGCTATATGAAAACAGGAACATGGCTGGGTCAGTGGTTCCATATCAAAAACTTTGCATCAAGAGTCTAAGTCAAGACCCTCTATCTATTGTGGGGGAAAAGACTTTTACAAAACCTTAGTCTAATAGTTAATGAAACACAATTCAGCCCTCTTCACCACGTAAGAACACAAGAGAAGCCAACGTTGGATCAGGCCAGTGGCCCCTCCACTCCAACACTCTGTCACACAATGGCCAAAAACACCAGGTGCCATCAGGAGGTCCACCAGTGGGGGCAGGACACTAGAAGCCCTCCCACTGTTGCCCCCCCGCATCAAGCACCAAGAATACAGAACATCACTTGCCCCAGACTGAGAGTTCCTATCTATACTTTGCGGCTAATAGCCACTGATGGACCTCTGCTCCATATGTTTATTTAATTCCCTCTTGAAGCCGTCCATGCTTGTAGCCGCCACCACCTCCTGTGGCAGTGAATTCCACGTGTTAATCACAACTGGTGGCTTCTTCACAGTTAGCCTGTATTGTGGGGAAATGAAGCAAACTTCGAATGGAGGGCAGGATTCATCGAGGAAGGAACACAGCAATAATCAGAAGAAAGAATTGAATTCATAGTTTTAAAACTTCAGGGGGGGAAATGTCTGAGGGGTATTTGGCCTATTTGATGGCCAAATGGTTCCACTCTTCCCTTCTTAATTCCGTTAGTCACCCAGCTGTGATTGCGCAGCGGATTATATAGATTAGACTGAAATGGAGGTCAACTGAACTGAAAAGCTAAGCTTTTTATTCTGTATCTTTTTATCCTGCTGAGCCCCATGCAGTAGTCCTATTGTCTGCTCCGTGACACTTATGAAACTACCCCTGTCAAAAATGAAAAATGCATGTTAAATTAGTTTCCCTCATAACATGGCTATTTTCCAGTCAAGCTTCTCATGAGTTTCTGGTTTGGGCTTGTTTGGAAAGAATCTGCTGTGTATAAGTTCGATACAAGTTTTGTGGTCTTCTGGGTAGCAGGATCAGACTGGCGCTGTGGGTGGGCGATCTGGACATGGTGGGTAGAGGGAAGCTGGAAGCAGAAGTTGTTGGAAGATGCTACACTCTCCTAAAATGATCAGTCAGGCAGCTTATAATTCCGAGGGACATCATGAACTTTGCAGCAGTCATGTTCTGCAGGCATATATTCAATAGCCTCAAGCACCCTTGAGCAGAGCTTTGGATCGGTTTACTTCGCCACCTGCTCAGTGAACCAGCCATCAGATAATTGCAACTGCACAGTAACTTTGGTGCTGGAGTTTTGTTTCTTTGTAATAGTTCGGTTTTCATTTCCTTGCCCTGATGGTACTTTTGCTTCTGTGCAGTAGGTGAAACTGTTCACCTTAGGGGGGCCAACCTCCAGGTGGTAGCTGGAGATCTTCTGGAATTACAACTAATCTCCAGCTGACAGAGGTCGGTTCCCCTGAAGAAAATGGCTGCTTTGGAAGGTGGACTGTATGACATTACATCCTGCTGAGGTCTCTCCCCTCTCCAAACCCCACCCTCCCGAGGATCTACCCCCAAAATCTCCAGGAATTTCCCAACCCAGAGCTGGCAGCCCTATTTCACCTCCATGGTTGTGGATGGTCAGATTAGGTAATGAAATGACTTGATGGTGGAATTATGTATGCATGTATGTGCCATCAAGTTGCAGCCAATTTATGGTGATCCCAGCAAGGCAAATGAGAAGCAGAGGTGGTTTGCTATTGCCTTCCCCTGTGGAGTCTTCCTTGGTGGTCCCCCATCCAAGTACTGACCCTGCTTAGTTTCTGCAATCTGATGAGATCAAGCTATTCTTCACCCAAAGAGTGATTAACACATGGAATTCACTGCCACAGGAAGTGGTGGCGGTACCAGTGTGGACAGCTTCTCTTATGTTCTTATTCCATACTAGTCTGTGTCCCACAGTGGAACTACACCTTGTATAAGTCTGTGAAAAATGCACACAAACAAAATAACCTTGATGACACAAACTTAAACACATAACAGCAAGGTTAAAGTCACAATGTTTTGCTTAGATCACTGACTGATATGCTCACTATTTAGTTATGTAATTGGCTGACAAGCAGCAGGGGTCCGTTGGAGCAGGAGCACACAGGAGCGCAGCTCTGGGAGTGAGGAGCCCAGGGGGCGGGCACATGACCAAGCCCCGCCCCCTCCTTGGCTTCCCCAAGCAGTGCAGAGGCGCAGCGCCCCGGGGAAAGCCCTGCTAGGGTCTTTATTGTTTTTAATGTTTTGTTTTAACATTGATAATTTTATCATTGTTCCTTTTATGACTGTGTGCTGCTTTTCTAGAGACTTGCTCAAGGTGGCATATAAATTTTCTAAGTATACCATTTTTTATCTGGGCACATGGCACATAAGTACTGGAGAAATTTCACCAACCCTTCAGCAGCTTCCACCCCATCAGTTTGGTGTAGTGGTCAGGAGTTGGACTCTAATCTGGGAGAACCGGGTTTGATTCCGCACTCCTCCACATGCAGCTGCTGGTGTGACCTTGGGCCAGTCACAAGTTCTCTCAGAGCTGTTCTCTCATGAGCAGTTCTCCAAAGACCTCTCTCAGCCCCACCTACCTCACAGGGTGTCTTGTTGTGGGGAGGGGAGGGGAAGGGAAAAGGATGGGTGGTGCACATCTCCTGGGTATCTCAAGTCTACTTGAAACCTGGTGGTTTCAGGGGAGCAAGAAGAGAATGAGGGTGTGTTCCTTACACTTATTTTTATTGCACAAAGTATTGGATGGGGAAGGGAATGGAGGAAGAGCAGGTCTGTTTCACTCACCTGTCGAGTGGAGCCTGAGGGGTGGGTGTTGCCTTCTGACACACTTTCGGTATGTTAGGGGGTGTGGTATATGCAAATGAGTTATGCAAATGCGTTATGCTAATGAGCTCCTGCACCTCTTTTTCTACAAAATGACCCCTGACAAACAGCATGTAGTGATGATCGGTCTGTGAGGCGGGGAGGGGGACTAGAACTCTCATTGGGCACTGTGTCAGTTGCACAGTATTTTACTATAGGGCACTGTCTGAATATGTGAAAAAAGAAACCATAAATGAAAGTAACAGGTTTGAACTGCTCTCTGACTGCCAAACTGATAGACCAAAAACTGGCTCCCTATATTTACCCGCCCTGACATGGATGCCCTGGGCTAGCCTGATCTCATCAGATCTTTTTTTAAAAATAATAAAAAAAATCAACAATTTATTTATGTGAAGGTGAACAATGAGGTACATTGGTAACAAAAATCCTATGTTCGTAAATACCAATAACCCACTTATAGCTTTCAACATCTACCTAATACATTTAGACCATGCTAACATGATAAAAACATTACCACAATTTCAAAAGTATAATAGGTTTTGATAGTATTTGTTGGTCGGTAGGAAACCGTCTCGAGATAGGTATTCCACTATAGGGAACCAAACAGCCTGAAATGAGCGCATGCTGCTATTGTTGTTGAGAGCTATATTTTGCACAGAAATTTTCCCTAATAGAAAGTGTTCCCAGATCTTATTTTTCCACGTATTTACAGAAGGGCATCTTTGTCTTTCCAGCGTTGTTCAATCACGATTCTTGCAACTGCAAATAGGGTAGCAATTGTAACAGCTTTTGTATTGTTTCCCTCAAGTTCAGGCCAAGCATCCAGCAAGAGGACTTCTGGCTGGTCAGGTAAGAGGATTCCAGCGATGTTGTTGATTTGTGTAATGATTTGTATCTAAAATGAGTGCATGGCTGGACAAAGCCACCAACAATGTATGAAGTCTCCCACCATGCCACAGCGTTTCCAACAATATTTATTGTTTACTGTTTTTATTCTGTGTAGCCTGGCCGGCATCATGTACCATCAGTGCATGATTTTGAAAGTGCTGAATCTTATAGAAAAGATTGTAGAAGTAAAGTTTGTAGAGTTCCAGATAGTGTCCCAGGTTTCAAGGCCTATACGATTTTCGCAATCCGTTTGCCAGGACAGTCTATAGTTGTTGTGTTTGTTAGGTGACGTGGATATCAGGATTTTGTATAGTTTCGAAATGAGGCCTTTGTTATTATGGGCTGCTTGCGCCAGGAGTTGTTCGAATGCAGTTAGTAGCGCTTCAAAGACATGTTTTTTGTTTGAGATCTTGTAAAAGGTGGAGAAGTATTTGAAGAAAACTGATCCAAGGTATCTCACTTCCTGTTTTTTTCCTCTAATTCCGCTTTCGTAATGGGGTTTCCTTTGTCCAGCAGGTCTATTATGCGTGTTTTTCCGGTACACCTCCAGTCTATTGCAGATGCTTCCCTTTTTCCAGGAGGGAACCATGTTTGGTTCAGAAGGGAGGAAACTCTCGAGCAGGCTGATAGAAGTTGTTTCCTATGGAGTTCCCATGTCATTAATGTTGCAGATAAGAAGGGGTTGTGTTCGTCAAGTTTAGGCCTGTCAAGAGGAGTCATCCAGAATATGTCCTGTAAAGGGGTCTGGTTAGTGTTCCTTTCTTCTATTGTATTTCAGGAGGGCTCATTGGTAGAGTTAATCTCGTCAGATCTGAGAAGTTAAACAGGGTTTGCCTTGGTTAGCATTTGGATCAGAGACCACCAAGGAATTTCAGGGTCACAACACAACGGAATGTCTCTTGCCTTGAAAACCCAACAGGGTTGCCATAAGTCAGCTGCGGCTTGATGGCACTTTCCATACACACATTCACTCAGTGGACAGAACATGAGCCAATATGACAGATGCTCAGCTGTCTCCAATTATTTATGGTAGGCCAGACTAATACAGAATTAATTACCTCTGACTACCTACTAGTTGGGAGGGCTGGTGTTACACGCTGCCTGTTCCTTTCTTTTAAAAAGGATCACTAAGTTAGACTTACCTTGGGAAACCAAAGCTAAAAACATCTAAAAAATTCTACTGCATCAGAACAGCTTTCCATCTAGCCTAGCATCATGTTTCCTACAGTCAGGGCTCATTTTGTAGCAGGAGTTCCTTTGCATATTAGGCCACACACCCTTAATGTAGCCAATCCTCCAAGAGCTTACAGAGCTCTTCTTACAGGGGCTACTGTAAGCTCTTGGAGGATTGGCTACATTAGGGGTGTGTGGCCTAATATGCAGAGGAGCTCCTGCTACAAAATGAGCCCTGCCCACAGTGGATGAGTAATGTACTGAAAGGTCCACGGAAAGTAGCATAGAGGATCAAGCCTGCCCCTATTGTTGACTCCAGCAATTAAGATACACTGTTTCTGAAAATGGAGGTTCCATTTAGGCACCATGGCTAGTAGCTATTGATGGTCCTTTCCTCCAGGAATTTGTGGTTGTGTGGATTAGTATTTTGGCAACCCTAGGCAGAGCAGTAATACCACCTTTCACTCAGTACCCCAGGTAGTAGGTATATCTAGTCACCAGTAACCACCAGCCATAGAAAGCCAGTAATTATTCTAACTCCAGAACTCCAGAAAGGATGTTGAAGATGGGCCTCTCCTCACTTGACAGAACAAAAGTCACGGAGCCTTTACATCCCTAGCTGGAGGACTGCAACCTGAAGCAAATTTGTCTGGTATCATGCTTTCAACTCTGCTACTCATTTTCTAATCATGAAGTTTATAGACTGAAAAGAACTACCTGAACTTTGGGTCTGCAGACATCTGGCAGCACTGAAGGGAAGATGTTTTCTGTCTCTGTCAAATGTATTCATAACTTACATCCCCCCCCCCAATTATTTAAAAGAAAGCAATAGGTTCTCAGAACCACGGGCCTTTTTCTGTTAAAGACAGTATAGGATGTAAAATGGATTGCAGTGCTCAGTATAAAACTTTTCATTGAAAGTGCTGTAAAAAAAAAAAACCGCTGGCAAAATTCATGTATTTGCAGCTTTATGTTCTCCACTGTGGCCTTTAGAGCTGGTGGAGGCATTCTCTCCCCCATGCTTGTAAAAGGTAGAACAATTTGCTTCTTTTGTCAGCTAACAACAAGGTCATCCCAAACTTACTTTGTTTAAGAGCACATAAATCTAGATTTCTTTCTGCCCAGATGCCTATCAGCTGACAAGAAGAAGTGACAGACTTTGTCATTTTTCACTCAGTTCATTTCATAAACACATTTCATCTAAATACTCAAGATCAATACAACCAAGGAAAGAGCTTCTTTTGTAGCAAACAGTTTGCTGTGGTTTGGTCAATCCAGATAGGTAAGTGTGCATCAGCAATGCATCTGGGATACTCCTGAGGCTGTGTGATAGCTTTAATTGTTAGACAATTGTCACATTAACATTATCTAAGAAGAATTCTCTTGAAACTCATGCTAAAATGGTGTTTTTAGACGTCCACAGAGTATATAATGAATGCATGGGGAGGGGGGAGGACCAGGATTAGTTATGCTAAAATAGCTATCTGTGTGGCCTGCTTCACACTACTTCACCACAACCAGGAAGCCTATCATTTACCAAACTGTTTGGATTCCAAACATGTTCATTTTCTGCATATTTATATAATTAGACTGCGTCCTTACATTAGACTGCTTGCTTGCAGCTGCCCTTTCCTGTCTGCCACCACTACCTTTAATTGTTGAAAGATTTTTTAAATTATTATTTTAGGCTTACTACTTAAGTGTCTCTAAGTGCCTTTGGTATCTGTCCACTCAAGACCTAGCTGATCTTTTAATCAGTTAAATGTATGCAATGCCAGCCATTTAAAGATTATATCCAGCTGTGCAGGTGTAAAGAGGGGGGGGGGGAAACGGAGTGACAAGAATTTCAATTCAATGACCCATCTGTGATCCCCAGGAATACATGCCTACATTTTCACCAGTGACTTAAAGTTATTAAAAAGAGACAATGTGGCCCTATACTCCAAGCACCTCCAGCACAAGGACAAAGTTGTTCAGTATGGTGCTTGAGAGAAATTCCAAAAAACGTACAGGCAATCCAGTCAGAAGTTTTCCTCATATGTAGCTAGAAACTTTCAATCAAGATAAAGTTCCCCTGGCGATCATATCCTTATCAAAGGTCTCAGCATTCCTAAACAGGATTAGCAGGCCCAACATGTGACCTAATTGTATCCAGCAGCAAGCCCAAAAAAGAGTTGAGGAAAAATTGGTAGAAGTGAATCTACTGTTTAAAAGCAATGATATATACATTTTAAGGAACAAACAGCAATATTACAAAGCCAATATATACAGACAGATAGATCTAATACATTCCTTGTGCCACAATTAAACAAAGGACCCAATGCATTTCAACAATTTCTTCACTGAGAGCCAGTCTGGTGTAGTGGTTAAGTGCACAGACTCTAATCTGGGAGAACCGGGTTTGATTCCCCACTCCTCCACTTGCACCTGCTGGATGACCTTGGCCAAGCCATAGCTCTGTACCAGCTGTTCTCTCAAGGACAGTTGTCTCAGAGCTCTCTCAGCCCCACCTACCTCACAGGGTGTCTGTTGTGGGGAGGGGAAGGGGAAGGAGTTTGTAAACCGCTCTGAGACTCCCAAGTGAAGGGTGGGGCATAAATCCAATCTCTTCTTGTTCTTCATCATCAGTGGTCCATTATCTTAAAATAACAATGCAACATCCACTGAGGGGTATATCCAACTATCCTCTGAGGAGCCTGAAGCTGCAGGGAGAAGCACTCTCACTTCAGAAGCCTTCCTTTTTTTATGAATACTCTTATGTTAATATTTGGGGGAGATCAGAAACTCCTGTAAAGAACAGAGGACATCCCAACTCAGAGCACAGCCACAAGTTGGTGCATCTTCAAGGGGCTGGCTAGACACAAGTCAGAAAGACTGAGATCCTGGTTTGCTCAGGTAGAACAGGCCTGAATTTTTACATGTTGGTTGTTGTTGTATATGCTTAATTATTGTTCCAAGTATGATGTCTTTTGAAGTTTGTTTATTGTTATTTTCATAAATGCAAGTGTCACAGGGTGGGATTACACTCTCATAGACGTGAACTCTCTCGGTTCCTTAATTAAAAGAATATTTATTTGATGTTGGTCCTTGAATTAAATAGGTTATACATGCTCACCTCTTCTCTTCACTGGGGAATCTAGATCACCTGCTATTCCAAATGTAGCTGAGGTTGGACTTTATGAATCCCCTTCTAACTTGAGAACTCTGGAACTTTGATTACCCAATCAAGATAGATGGAGAGGAGGAGGAAAAACAGGAAGAAAAGTTAGATTTATACCCCACTCTTCACTCGGAGCCTCAGAGCCTCAGAGCAGCTTACAATCTCCTTCCCTTCCTCTCCCCACAACTGATACCTTGTGAGGTAGGTGGGGCTGAGAGATCTCTGAGAGAACTGCTCTTTGGAGAACAGCTCAGAGAGAACTGTGACTGATCCAAGGTCATCCTGCTGGCTGCATGTGGAAGCGTGGGGAATCAAACCCAGTTCTCCAGATTAGAGTCAGTCGCTCTTAACCACTACACCAAACTGGCTCCTATGCATGTACACGTGGAGGCTCACAGTGTTCTAATGAGAATGCATCGGTCAGTTCCCCATAACAGCCCTGCTGCACCCACCTTGCATTTACTGCATACCCTTGCAAAGGGCTACAAACACAGAAATTTCTGGCCAGCTGCAGGAGTTCCAGAAAATCAACATCATTCAGTCTGTTTCTACCTGGGAAAAATACGATCTATTTATTTTCTATTAAAATATGTCATTAAAAATGCTATTATGGGAGAAGTAAAACAGAAGGATTTTAACTACTTTCATGATCACCCTGTAGCTCTCTTTTGCTTTTCTTGCAATGTGGCTGACTACAGATGGGAATGGTGTTAAAGATATTTGCAGATGAATAACCACACCACAGTACACTTATCCCCCACCCCCTTGACAATTCAGGTAATGATTATTTATACTTAACCCAGAAAGTTTGGATAAATTGCGGAAGGGGGGCATCCAATGGTGAATTAGATTTTAAGTCACAAAGAAACCCAGCTGCAATTCCTACCCATTTCATATGCCTGGTTTATTATAGTCAGGGAGACAAATGCATTTAACAAGCTGACAAATTCAATTTTGTCACAGCTTTATTACACAAATTGCTTTTTACAAAGGAAAATGTCAACCTTCTGAATGATGAGCATGACTTTTTGAGCAAACCTTCAAGATGTTGGTGAGCAAACTTAGTGGGCTCCTGTTATCGTTCTTCTCGCTCCATCAACAGACCAGCAACTGGGGAATACGTGAGAGAGGAAACATCATACTTCATCCTGTATGGCAAAAGCTTGATCTTCTTGATACAGCAATAATTCTTAAACACTCTCAGGATAACATCAGCTGGCCATTTCTAGATGGCTGCTTGGCAGAAGTGTGGAGTTGCCACATCGCAACTTTGTTGACATCACGAAAACTCATCCTACTTTTGTGAAATCATTGATCAAACAGTAAGTATAATAGCTTCTTTGGCTCATGCCTTCCACATCCTTTTCATTCGTCTTCCTCCCCATCCTACCAGACCTAGCAAATCCTCAAGAGAAGCAGCAGAGAAGACACAGACTCGAGTTCCTAACAGAAATTGCCCAAATTTCATATTAAAACCTGTATCTCAGGGCAATATTGGCTGTGGAAGCTGACACACCAATCAATTCAGTCTTACCCATCCGCACACCTTTGCTCCCTCAAGGACATAGAAGGGTATTGCACAGGTGGAACCTAAATTTGGAACTCCACTGATATTGGGTAGCAAATTGCCCCATTCTGCACCATTTGCCCTCAATCAAGAGGGACTCCAAGAAGAACTTTCAAAGAAGCCATCACATAATGCAGGAAATTAATCTTCAGACATGCCAAGTGCAGTAGAAAGGACAACAATAATACTGTCTTCCTTGTCACTGAGCTACCTGTCATTGCTCAAGAAGAAATTTGGACATGATAAATGTCATTCTTGTTTATGTCTTCTTTATTTAGGATATTTGTCCTCGGTTCACATTCTTTTGGACATCGACTGTATTATAATTCATGGCTGGGCAAAACAGGATCGAACAATCATCTGAATCAACCCACCGATTCATTACTGCTGTGTAACTCTTTCACTTGATCTCTCACCCTCTATGGCTGCTTCCTTTTTTCTTTCAGTACTCTTTCTTAATAAGATTGGAGGACAGAAGGCGGTGGGAGTTAATTTGCCCTGGCACCTCCCAAATAAGGACACAAGGCAACTGTATGGGTTTAGCTAAGTTGTTTATTTCAACTGCCTTTTCCTCCTCTTCCTCTGGTGCGTTGTAAGAACCCCACCAGGTTTGGAATGATGCCACTCAGCTCCAAGGTCCTCCTTCCCACTACACCTGGCCATATGGTCTATGATCATGCCCGATGTTTCAAGATGTTTGCTGATTACCCTTACCAATCACGAGCAACCTGCCCTATTACAGAAGAAGAACCATGCCGGATCAGATCAAAGGTTGATCTAGTCCAGCATTCTGTTCACACAATGGCCAACCAGCGACCTCTGGGAGAGCCACTGCAACAGCATCATCCTGCTTGTGCTCCCCAGCAACAGATTTAAGGAGACAAAGCACCTCTGGTATTGTAGGGACCAGATATCCATCATGATTAGTACTCCTGCCAAATAGTTGTGGCCTCACCAGTCTTAAGACCAGACCTAGTTAATTAAACACTTCTCCTTTCCGGACATCATGAAGCAGGAGGAAAAGGGTTGTTCCAAAAGTCAATCCAGTGAAAGCCCCCCAAATTCCTTCTTGGCCCTACAAAAGCAACCAGCTAACCCTGCAGTATCCCATGTGGGGGTGGGTAGGTCAGCAGCAGTAAGCAAAAGTCTGCCTGAGAGGAGTGTAGCTCTTTGTGAAGTCACTCGCTGCCCCCTCTCCATTGGCTGCAGCGTCTCCAGCACTGACTAATTCTGGCTTGTGCTCCTTTGAAAGAAGGGGCCAGGGCAAATAAATCGATAGCCTCAGTGATGTGAATGCCTCTTCTTTAAAAAAGGATGGGACGATATGCATGACAGACATAGGGCTGACAGACATATACTTTCCATGGAGTAGGATTTGGGATTTGCTGTGGTCATTTAGGGCCTTCTTCACCAGGAAATGTTCAGTTTGGTGTAGTGGTTAAGTGCATGGACTCTAATCTGGGAGAACCAGGTTTGATTCCTCACTCCTCCACTTGCACCGGCTGGATGACCTTGGGCAAGTCATAGCTCTGGCACAGGGGTCCTTGAAAAAGAGCAGTTCTGTCAGAGCTCTCTCAGCCCCGCCTACCTTACAGGGTGTCTGTTGTGGGGAGGGGAAGGGAAAGGAGGTTTGTAAGCCACTCTGAGGCTCCCTTGGGTAGTGAAGGGCAGGGTATAAATCCAATGTCATCTCTTCTTCTTCTTCTTCTTCTTCTTCTTCTTCATGTCTAGAGGTACTTTTGTCTGTATTATCCATTCACACACGCCAGAGCTGTAATAATTAGGGTTTCAACCAGGGCTCAGATGGAGTGCTGAGCATTAAAACAAATTTCAATGGTTTGTTCAGGGCTTATTTTTTTCTCTGCATGTTAGGGTTGCCTTCCAGACAAGGCCTTGAGATTTCCCAGGATTACAACTGCTCTCCAGGCTACAGGGATCAGTTCCCCTGGAGAAAATGGCTGCTTTGGAGGGTGGGCTCTGTAGCATTCTACCCTGCTGAGATCCTTCCCTTTCCCAAACCCTGCGCTCTCCAGACTCCAAAATCGGTAGGAATTTCCCAACCCAAAGTCAGTAACCCTACGTGTTTCCCATAACACAAGCAGGTGAACTGTAGAAGAACATATTTCTTTTAGGTATACATCTCCACATACTGTGCCAGTGAAGCCATGTTGAAGATCTGAACACATGTTTTTGAGAGTGAAGACCAACTTGAGACACTGGACATCATCCACCTCAAGCTGTTTGTGGCATTCTCTGGATGTTATGTTAATGCCAGGCAGTCGAAAGGTTAATATTAATAGTGGTACTAATAACTCAAGTCATAAGTGGTACTAATAACTGGAAACGGCTCAGAAACGGATCAGCATGTCTGAAGGAAATTACACATTAAAAAAAACAGATTGTAGTTACATGTCAATCTTCATAAAAATCACATAAATTGCTCATAAAATTGGCTTTTAGAGAAAGCAAGAGTGATTGAAAGGCTCCCCACAAAAATATAACTGTAGAAATACAGTACTTTTTGCAAGTGTCACTTGTTACCTTTAAAAGATTAATGTTAGCCATTATCCCAAACATGTTATGGTCCTTAATGGATTTTCGCTAAAGGTTGAGTGACTTCAAAGACTATATATAAATTGTCATCTCTCTTTGGATAGGATAAGGATATCATAACCATGTACTTGGTAGACTGAATCACCTGTTCGGGCACTGATGCTCCACTGAAAGCACCAAAACGAAGGTTGATAGACACTTACTTGGGAATAAGTGGTCTTGATTTACAGTGCATCTTTTTTTTTTTTTTTAAGTGCCGGGGTTCACCTATGAGGTTGGACTGATTTCCACCAGGTCTGCTTTCAGGACTTGGGAGAACCTGAAAAAGGATACCAGTACTCGGTACTAATAAACAGTGGTGGAAAGTGCCATCAAGTTGCAGCAAACTTATACTGTCCCCATAGTGTTTTCAAGGCAAGAGACCAATAGAGGTAGACTCCAATCCAAATACGAACCAGGGGCGATCCTGCTTAGCTTCTGAGATCTAATGAAACTGGGCTAACCTGGGCCATCCAGGTAAGTACCATCACAAAAAAGTCCTGTTTATTTCCAAGGACATGTGGTCAAAATCAGGATCTTTGCTGTGATTTCATTGCATTATGTAACCTATAGGGATAGTTTAGAGTGGCTTGCTTTCAACCAACATGGATCCATTTATAATACTAGTCACTCTTTTTATATCTGCTGTCCTTATTGTCATTATCATCATCATATCATAGAATCATAGAGCTGAAAGGTACCTCCAGGGTCAGCTAGTCCAACCCCCTGCTGTTAGCCGAATTGCTTTAATTTATGTTTAGCAATCAGCAAAATATACGGGTTCTTGCCAACTATACCAGGGTCCCACCCCTCCCGGGAGATCTCAAGGAAAGAGGCACGTGAGGCAGATTCCAAGTTCAATGTTGTTTACTGGATCATGTAATCAAGCATACAAAAATCGTAATCACACACACAATCTTACAGGCCTAATAAAATAAAGAGAGAAAATAGCACTTTTGCATGAGCAGGTCTCGTTGGTGGGGAAAGCACGTTACCTTAGATGCGTTGTCCGATGTCAAGATGAGTTGGATGGGGGAAGAAAGGTACAAAAGCTATGGGGCCACGAGGCTTGAACCGGCAAGACCACGTGGTTCTCCTGGATCGCGAGTCCAGAGAGAGAAAAAGGGGTTCAAAGATGGAGGCAAGGATTGGGGACAGAGAGCTGGACTGAAGGGTCAATAGGTAAGATAGAGGACGACGGCTCAAGAGGCCGAGTGACTCTCGGTTTGGACTTTTATTGGGGGTCTTGGGGTGGGCTTTGCAGACCACAACCCACTAACACTCCTACTAGGCGGTCCGTCCCTTTTGGACCTTGCTATAGGTTAAAGGTGAACAAAGGGAGGAGGTCCAGGGGCTGGTCAGTGTTGCAAGAATATGACCTCATCAGGAAACAGACACTGAGTCTGGGGTCCGATGACTCACCTGGCCATATCTATTGTTGGTTGATGGTTTTAGCCAAGTATCTGATGGCTGGCACATTAGTTGCTAGGCAGTCTAGTTAGCATAACTATCCAGATGTATAGTGGGGGAGTGGGGGTCAGCCAGCGGATGTCTGACAGAAGGAAACCTCATGGCAAGAAGAATCCTTTGTCTTGGGTGAACTACTTAGGGTGTCAGCCTCTTGGCATGGGCTGGAGCTGGCTCCTATTCAAGAAGAAAGCACAAGACCCTACCACTATTGGTAACACAGAGTTCAAGCTTATGGATATGAAACTCCATAAGAGCACAAACAGTGCCTTGCTGGCTAACACTGCACAATGCAGGGAATTCACAAATACCTCCCCCTTCACACCCGCAGTGACTGCTGTTCCACGCCCAGAAGGTGACAACAAACCTCCAGGATCCCCGGCCAAACTGGCCTGGAGAAAAATAGTTTCTTGACCCCAAAGTGGCAATCAGCATTTCCCTGGGCATGTAGGAAAGGGCCGCAAGAACTAACCACTAAGGCAAGCCTTCCTGCCCTCCCTCTCATGATCTGCCTAAGTTCACAGAATCAGCACTGCTGTTAGACCTCGAAACATAGACTCTATAGAATGGGATAAGTTGATAGAAAGAGATAAAGCCTGATTGCCGGCCACAGGCATAATCAGCATAACAAGGTTGTTCATCTGTGTCTTCAGTGAAACAGAGGAATGGCTTAATACCTCCTAAGAAGCAAGATGAGTCCTGTTTGGTACTTGGATAGAAAGCCACCAAGGAAGTCCAGCTACCCAGAGGCAGGCAATGGCAAACCACCTGTTTGTCTCTTGCCTTGAAAACCCTATCACGTTGACATAAGTTTGCTGTGCCTTGATGGTTGTTTCCTCTACCAATTATGTAACTAGGCTTGCCAGCCTCCAGGTGGGGCCTGGGGATCTCCCGCTTTTACAACTGATCCCCAGCTGACAGAGATCAGCTCCCCGGGAGAAAATGGCTGCTCTGAAGGGTGGACTCTATGGCATTGTACCATGCTGAGGCCCCTCCCCTCCCCAAACCCCGCCCTCTCCTGGCTCCACCCCCAAAGTCTCCAGGTATTTTCCAACCCAGACTTGGCAACCCTATATATAACTGGCAAAATCACCAGCTACCGGTAGTTCCACACACAGATCTTTTAACACTTTTGGGCTGTAGCACTGCTCCTTGAACGTATGCCTCACCTGGGGAAACTGACAACTACCTAGGGCTCAAGTGGCTCTGTTGTGGCTTTTGCCTTGCTGTGCTCTTCCCCACTGTGATTGGTTCTGGTGTTTTCTTGCCTCTACAGCCATTTCTCTTGGTTTACACACATGAGGATACAAGACGCAGCAAGGACTTACCCTGCACGGTTTTTGCAGCCCAGGGCTGGAGAGCAGGAAGAGGTTGGTGTGGCTGCTAGCCAGCTGCATGATCCAGGGCTGCGGGTGGGTCCAGTGGTGGCCTGGAGGATGACTATGCTGTCAGCACACTAGCATTGGGGGGAGAAGGTGCTCTGGGCAGTCCGGGGAGCTTCATCAGCCAACCAACCCCCCCTAGAAAGCTGGCTTTTGTGGGACCTGCTGCTCTCTGTGTTCACTGCAGCTTTTGTCACACGCTAGAAGTATGCACACACACACACACACACAAATACTGATTCCCGGAAAATCAGTACTGCCGAAATTATTCAGCTCCATACCCCCCTTTCTCCCTGAGTTGTGCTGTGGCAGCGGCTGCAGCATGCTTCAGCAAGGGAAGGTATGTCTCTTTAAATCCCTTCTCTTTCCTTGCTAAAGCATGGAAAACCATAGATTTTCAGGGAAATGCTAGATTGTCCAGTGAAACATTGACATCACTTCCAGTCATGCAGCTGGAAATGATGCTGTTGCTTGCCCAGATGCTATCTCTCCCCTCCACTTCCTTTTTCTCCATCTAGTTCATTGAGTGACAGCAGGGAACAGGGGTTCTTTGGTGGGGGGCTGCCTGGCACACATGGACAAGTGCCCCCCCTTAAGAAAAACATGTGCTTCACTAATTGGAACTGTGCAGGAGTAAGACTTCTTTCCCATTCCATTGCAGGGAAGGGGCTAGACGATTTTCAGTATTTTGCTGTATATATTTTTCTGTTGGCTGTATAGATTTATGAATTCTCAGCATCAAAACATAACATCTGTTTCTCCATTTAAACTGCCTAAACGCATACATAATCCAAATGTGAAGTCTCCAGCTGAGGTGGGGCAAGATCAGCCTAAGAAAATAAATCTTTAGCATGCATTGACTGTTGTTGAATGTAGGTTCCCCCAGGCACTGGTTCAAGCATCTGCCCCCACTCTTCATCTTCAGAGAGAATACAGGCAGATCTGGTGTTGTGCACTGAATGAAAAAATGGTTCTCAGATTAGCACAATGTTACAGAAGACCTCATTTATCGGTGAATAGATTCTATTTTTTATTTGTTTCTTTACAGACTAATATATTTAGCCTTGGGACTTTATTAATTCCTCCCAACGTACAGCATCCTCTCTTGACATCTAATTTTGCCTTAAGGTTTTTCTTTTAGTAAAGTTGCCTGCTCTGGTTTAATAATAAATCAGTACAACATCGCCCGAATATGTGCAGATTTAAGCATATCAATAGAACTATTTATTTCTGGGCGACGAATTACATGGCAGGAGTCCAATAGCCTCATTGGTGCTGGACCAGTGTCATGAAAGCCCCGTCTGCTATGCAGACAAGATGAATAACCATCTGAATGTCCTTAGCTAAATGGGGAAGAAGAAGAGAAGAGAGTGGATTTATACCTTGCCCTTCACTACCTGAAGGAGTCTTAGAGCGGCTTACCATCTCCTTTCCCTTCCCCTCCCCACAACAGACACCCTGGGAGGTAGGTGGGGCTGAGAGAGATCTGAGAGAACTTGTGACTGACCCAAGGTCAATCCAGCAGCTGCATGTGGAGGAGTGGGGAATCAAACTCGGCTCTCCCAGATTAGAGTCCACACTCATAACCACTACACCAAACTGGCTCTCTCACCAAACTGGAAACATGAGTAGAAACAGGACTGCATGTATGTAGGGACACACTGGCTATTAAGGCCACTGGGAGAGCTATGGTATGCCAATCCCTTGAAAGGCTTCCCCTCACTGGATCCATCCCCACACTGGTTCCACTCCAGGGCAGGGTCGTAGCCAGGATTTTTTCTTTGGGGGGCATTTAAATAAGTCAGGGGGCACAGATGTCTTAAGAGCACTTTCCTGGGACTAAGCCCCATTGAATAAAATGGGACTTACTTTTGAGTAGACCTGCTTAGGATTGCTCTCTCCAAACATTCTTATTTCCCCTCCCAGATGAAAACAGGACTTTTGCAGGCACCTTCCCTCCCACCCTCACTGGCTAGATGGGAAGTCAGGAGGCCTAGACAGTAAGTAAGGGGGCCCTGCCCCGAGATGCCCCACTGTAGCTACAGGCCAGCTCCAAAGTGCCCCAGCATGAAGTAAGTGGCAGCCGCGAGACTTCTGGTTTTGGTGGCTCGAAGGATGGGCACATCTCCTCAGTGCTCTGAGGGACACAACCCATGTTGTGGCGGTAGGAAGGGGTCTCGGAACAATCCAGACCCTCTGGAGCCCTTGTAGGGGGCTCCAAGCCATGGAGCTTGAAGGGTGCCTGCACCCTCTGCTGGACCAGATGACTACACTCAATGGCAACTTCAAGACTCTCCAACGTCAGCTAAAAGAGACTAACCTTAAGACAGAGCAAACCTTAGAATCATTAAAGAAAGTTGAAGCCAAAACAAATAAGCTTAAAAAATGACCAGAGACTGTGGAAAAAAAGAGATCCTCAGATGAATATCAACTGCTTCAACTGCAAATGGAAAAGTCAACTTATGTTCGAAGATTTCAAGGGGTCCCAGAGAAGGAGGGAGAAAACCTCAAAGTAACTTTAAGCAATGCTTTAGAACTGGTAGCATATATAAAAGCTTCTACAAAGTGAGATGGATAAGGTCTATAGAACCTATCCAGAATATATTAAGAAGAATCTGCCCGATGAAGTTTTTGTGCGATTCTCTAAAAGAATGCTTAATATCAGAGACCAGATACTTAAAGCAACAAATGGGACTACCCTAAAAATTGATGACAAAGAAATAAAAGTTTTAAAGGACATTCCATTTGAGATAAGAAAAAAGAGGAGACCCTACAAAAATCTGATTTTATTTCTACAGAAAAATTCCATAATCGACAGATGGCTGGTACCAGAAGGCATCGTCTTCAAATACAAGGATAAAAAAGAAATAATAGACTCTGGTACTAAAGCAAAAGCTTTCTTGGAACAGCTTCAAAAAGTTGAAAAAGCCCAGAAACCTGGAGAAGAAGATGGAGTGTCAGAGGACCGCAGTGAGGTGGAAAGTAAGGGAAGCGCAACTTCTACATTCTCTGAAGAAGAGTCTGATTTGGAACTGGGAGCGGCTGCTCCCAAAACTCCCAAAGCAAGAAGAGACTATGAACTCAGGAACAGAAAAGACAAACATTAAGCCATATCTCTATGTCTTGAACTTTGCTAAGATTATTTGAATACTGGGATACTCTCATCATGCTTAAAATTTACTTGTTATACTCTTGTGATAACCCTCCCCTCCCACTACTTTAAGTGAAATAGTATTGCAAGCATTTGTAAAATCTAATTACCACTGCTACTTGGGATTTTAGTGGTTTTCTTTTCTTTCTCCCTTAGAATTAGATCCCCCCCCCATTGATTTCTGGGAAGATTTTAGAATAAAAGCAATTAATTTTTTTTCTCAAAAAAGTAAGTGACAGCCACCATTACTGCAAACTGGCGGTCCCTGCCTGATGTCCATTTGCAGGCAGCCTTTGCCTCCCTCGGAATCAGTGACCACCTCTACGGATATTGCAGTAATAGCAGAAGTTCTCCTAGGCATCCCATATTGCCCAATGGCATCTCAAAGGCTAGTGAGAGAAAAATAAGGAGGGAATTTTGGAGGGGGGGACGATGACCATTTTTGAGCTGATGCATGACATCACTTTTGGCGAAAGCTGGCTGTGGCATCATGATGTTGGGGGTGACGCTCCAGGATTGCCATAGATTGAACCATATAATTTTGGTTAATCCTAGAGCATCACCCTTGCTGACATGATGTTACATCCAGTTTTTCTCCAGAAGTGACATCACAAGTCTGTGTAGCACCAGTATGCCTGTCCCTACCTCCAAATTCTCCTGGAGTGACAGCTGGTGGCCTGGCATACCCTAACTGCCAATCACCAAACATAAGAGAGGCCGCTGCTGCCAAAAGGTGGACACAAGCCACTGCTGCAAGTCAGCAGCCCCGGTGGAGAGATTTACTGGACCTGCCTCAGAGAATGGCTGGATGCAGGATGCTCCTTCCCTTCCTTCCTCCATTATGGGGGAAGGGACCTGTCACGCCTAGGATGGACCAGGGGACAGGGCCCTTTCCCAGGGTTGTTTTTGCCATCCAGTCTGCCCGTGGGTGTATGATTTCCAAGCATGATCTTCCAGCAAGGGATATGGACACTTTCCTAGCAAAAAGAAGCTGGATTCCTGCTTTAGAAAGGAAAGCAGAATGGTGGATTCAGTCCCTCCCACTCCTCTTTTCTGGCCCAATAACTGATCAGCAGGATCCTCATTTGTTTGACCCAGATGCACATGTCAGGCTCCAGTTTGGTGGTTAAGTGCACGGAGTCTAATCTGGGAGAACAAGGTTTGATTCCCCACTCCACTTGCGGCTGCTGGATGACCTTGGGCAAGCCATAGTTCTGTCAGAGCTGTTCTCTCAGAGCTCTCTCAGCCCCACCTACCTCACAGGGTGTCTGTTGTGGGGAGGGGAAGGGAAAAGAGTTTGTAAGCCGCTCTGAGACTCCAAGTGAAGGGTGGGGTATAAATCCAATCTCTTCTTCTTCTTCTCTTCTAGTACTGAGGTCAACCTGCAAACCTTTCCTCCATTACTTTATTGGCTTACTTATCTGATGGTTAACTGGTGACTGTGATGAACTACTTCAGAGGGTTTCCTGAATTAATGCTATCTATCCTGAGTGAATACCTGGAGAAAGTGAAAAGTTCCAGGCCTCATCACCAGCATCACATAGGAAATGTGGTCATCACCCCAGTGACATCCAGGCAACGAGAGACCTCCAAGGAATACCAGGGTTGTGACACTGAGGGAGGCAATATCAAACCACCACTGAATGTCTTTTGCCTTCAAAACCCTACAGGGTTGCCATAAGTCAGCTGTGACCTGACAGCAAAAAAAGAGGGTAATACTGGTAGTTCCGACCGGCTGCAAAGTGAGAAGCAGCATGTAAGCCCCTCCCCTACAACTGACTGGTGGATGCTGTGAGGGAGCTAGCTGGTGAGGAGAAAGCGGGAAGTGATTAGTTGGGCTGAAAGTGAAGAGACAAATGAAAAATTGTGGGGTGAAGCAGATTGTTTGAAGATCAGAACTTACTTCTGACTAGCCATTATAGTAGGATCACGCTTTTGGGGGTTTGTGCATTTCGAATGAGAATATAATGCTATATTATGTGCCATGTGGAATCCCCACAGACTGCAGAACAGTAATTCTTCAGCAGTGCAAAACATCCTTCATGTGCCTTATTGCTTGTTCCTAGAATATATCCAATTCATAATAACAATAAAAAAAGATTTTCCAGGAAGCCATACATATTCAGTACAGTACCATTTCTTTCCCCGTGCCACGTGCTTGTGATACATGTTCTCTTCTCTTTTTTCTCCGGGACAGTTTTGCTTAAAATATGCATGTCTCCGTTTGAAAGGGAAATATATTGGTGAATACTGCAGATGTATGTTCGTGACCTCTCTTGATTTTTCCTCCTTCGAAAACAAAGTATTATGGTTTAATACATTCCCCTTAGGATTTCAGAAAATAAATCCTCCATACCCTGCTTACCAGTGATGCTATGGACACATCTTCTTGTTTTAATCTGAAAAGAACACTTACATTTTTTTGCTAGGGTAACAATAATAACAACAGTAAGAAACACAGGCTGGATTCAGTTATTTGCTCCCTCTAGAGTGGATAGGGCTACTCGTTTCACCAAGGCACTGCTCACATGCTAAGCCACAGACACTGCAAAGATGAACCATTTCCAGGGACTCCGGGAACTTCCATGCATTAATCCTATTGGCTACTTGCAGCTCTATGAAAGCCCGGAATGAAGATGTCCTCCTGGCATGTTATTCATTCCTGCTCCTTTTGTGATCTCTGACCTTCCCTTTCATTGGGCTCTTGAATTACAATTCAGCATTAGACCTCCGGGCCTATGACCTTCAGGTCTTCTTGTGGCCACCATAGCCCCTGTTTCCAGAATCAGTCTGCCTGTTCTGCCTTTGACTGCAAGGACTGGATTGACAGTGTTGCTGGATTATCCTCTTGGTTGCAAATTCTGCTTTCTGTATCTAGAGCAGTTGTTGTTTAGTGACCACACAAATAACCTACGTAATTGAGAAATATAAGCCCTCCACAGTTTGGCTTTTCTTTGCGCTTCCTTTTTCTATCTTCATATCTTGTTAGAGGAATAAGGATTTTCTAATGTGAAATCCTCCCTCTCTGTCTCAGATTTCTAAATGGGTAGGAGTGCGGGCTCTAATCTGGGAGAATCGGGTTTGATTCCCCATTCCTCCACATGCACCTGCTGGTGTGACCTTGGGTCTGTCACAAGTTCTCTCAGAGCTGTTCTCATGGGGTGTCTGTTGTGTGGAGGGGAAGGGAAAAGAGATGGTAAGCCGCTTTGAGACTCCTTCGGGTAGTGAAGGGCAGGGTATAAATCCAATATTCTCCTCCTCCTCCTCCTTCTCCTTTCTAAGGGTATACTTTTAGAAAGGCATCCATGTACACAAGAGAGTACATGGAGAGAGTAAAACAGTCCAAAATAACTAGCCCCAGAACACGTGTATGGGTCTAAATGTGTAGAGGATGCTCTATGCATGGCAGAGCTGGCATGAGGATTGATTTGGGTAACAAAAATGAAAGTCCAAACTTTTCTAGGTGAGGCATGTCTTTTTTCCCGTGCAGGACCTCTGGCAAGAAGAATTCCTGTGTTTATACTTAAAAAAAAGTCTTACTATTCAGCTCAATTGTGTGAATCTTACTTTTATATAATATCCTGCTGCACGATTTCCTTAGCACAGCCTCCCAATAAAAAAACAACAGGCATTTTGGGGCCCATGGCAATGGAGAAATTAAATTAATGTGTTATCAAATAGATTGCTATCCTTCCTCTCCAGCTGCTCAGGGAGGTTTACAACTTATTTAAGAATTAAGCCAAAATGATCCCATTAAAACAATTGAAGAACCACTTAAACTTTTTTTAAGGCTGATCTGTGACCCTAAAATTCAGCTGAATCACACTGCCATACAATACTAAAAAGCATTCTAGAAAGCTTTTAATGGTGGGGGAAGGGAGTTGACTGAAATGCATGTCTTGGAATGCCTGCTTAAAAGACACAAGCCTTGGAGAATTTTCTGAATTTTGGCAAGGACCTGCCCTAGGGTTGCCAGCTCTAGGTTGGGAAATATCTGGAGATTTGGGGGCTGAAGCCAGAGGAGGATGGGGTTTGGAGAAGGAAGGGACTTCAATGGGGTATAATGCCATGGAATCCACCTTCCAAAGCCACCCTTTTCTCCTGGTGGACTGATCTCTGTTGCCTGGAGATCAGTTGTGATCCCAGGAGATCTCCAGCCACTACCTGGAGGTTGGTAACCCTAACATGCACTGATATACGTCAGCTAGAAGTTCATTCCCATGCCTGGGGGAAATTATAGAGAAAACTCTAAATTCTCCTTCCCCATCATCGCTTAATCTTCCAGAACCATGAACCATCAGTATCACCCAGAACTTGGATGGGGTTATATTGGGAGAGCTAGTCTCCAAGGGTTCAACTCAGAGAGAGCTGGCCAAGCTATAACTGAGCCTTCCCATCAAAAAAATGTACAGTTCAATGGTAGCTTTAAAACACAGCCCCAGTTCAGACTGAGCCCCTAATTAATTCGATGAGGGTGCCACCTTCCAATATTGTAGCCCTGGCCTTAACATCAGCACCAACTTAATAACCAACAGCCTGGCAAGAACCCAGATTATGGTGGTAGTGAACATCTGGATGTTGAGAGAACGCTGTCATCGCTTATTAATATCTGTATTTACTAGTGTCTATGATTTATATGTCATGGTTTTATTTTAAATTTTGTGTTTTGACATATCTTGTTTTAATATCTGTTTTCTATTTGTCTGTCTGTCTGTCTGTCTGTCTATCATTTATCTATCTTCTGTAATCTACCCTGAGCCTGCCTTGGCGGGGAGGGCAGGATACAAATTAAACAGATAAAATAAATAATAAAATAAGTAAGTGGGAAATCCTCCTACCCCCACAATTTTGTGTATTTATTTGCCTTGGAAGGCAAATAAAGGCAAGTAAAAATTGGGCATCCTTTTTTCCCCTTCCCATGCAGGGCTAATGGCAGAACAATATGCAGGTCACGGTCCTCTCTTCTTATACATTCTGCCTGATATTCTGATTCCTTGTCCCCCCCCCCCTTTTAAAAAAAGACATTCACTGCTTAGGATGCAAAATATCTTATCTGTCAGCATTGGCAAAACGGTGAAATTCCACCTGAGCAAAAAAAAGATTGCATGTAATCTCAAATAGTTACCGAGAACAAAGTAAGGCGAGATTTGTAATGGATCAGAATACCCACAGACATGATTGTGATTGCGTTTAAAACATCAATGGGCTTGTGTTTGCCTGTTGTGAATTTATGATCCCTTATCAGTAGCCTCTTTCTAAAGCTCCTCTGACATGCAGCCTTTCCCATTTACTGACACTGATGCTACCCTGCAGCAGGCATGAGCTGAGTGAATAAAATGGATTGCCTTTAAGTTGGGTGTTGCTTTCTCCTTCCTTTTGTACCTGTTAGTTTGGGGGCCATAAACTCACAGGGAGGGAAGTGTGGATATTGTGCAAGTACAAAAAAGAGTTTAGGATCAAGAATCCCAGTACCATTGGGAGCTATACGAGCAAACTGGGTTAAGTCCAAGCCTTCCCATGAAAATAGTTTGCAAACTGGCAGGGGGTGGGAGGACGGAGACTAGGGAGGAGAAAATTTACCCTATCCCCCCCCCCCCCCCCATTCTGCCAGAAGTTTGATCTCTATGCTGCAGGTGCAATTCTCTTTAATGCTAATTTAACTAAGAATATGTCAACATTTGTTCTGGATTGGGAGCATGTATAGTTTTTTGAAGTGTTCATTTGCTCCCATCCTTTTTCATCCCCGGTCCTGTACTGATGAGTTCATGAGAATGGATAAAACAGTGTGGGGGAAACATTACTGTGCTTGTGCATATGAATGGATGGGCCCATTGATAAAACGGGGCAGCCAAAGTATCTGAATGCAATCATATGTACGATCCAATTAAGATTCTTAAGAACATGAGAACATACAGGGAAAGAGGGCTGATGGCAAGAGGTCTCCTGTTGATGTGGGAGATGCGGCAGCAATAAGGAAAGGAGAACAATGTGAAATGTTTTTGGTTCTCATTGGGGAGAAAAGTTATGTTTCTGTGGCGGCCCCGTACTGGTGGAATGAGCTCCCGGATGACATCAGGGCCCTGCGGGCCTATTTACAATTCCGCAGGGCCTGCAAGACGGAGCTCTTCCACCAGGCTTTCGGGTAGAGGCCACCTAGCACTGAGATTTATATCTGGCCCTGGACCGATTTTATCCACCAGTTTGTAGCTGTTCTAAGGTTGCATTCGGGTGCTGCATTGAATGATTAAATTGAAGATACGCCATCTGTATGACGTTATGTTGGTTTATATGTTTTAATGTTTTAAATGCTTTAAATTATGTATGGAATACTGTTGATATGTTGTTAGCCGCCCTGAGCCCACCATATGGCGGGGAGGGCGGGATATAAATGACATGAAATAAATAAATATGTTGTGGATGAGAAGCAGAGGGGCATGAGATGCTGGGGCAGTTAGAGTGATGGAAGGGCAGACTGGCATCTCTGTGACTGGGAGAATATGAGACAGGTGTTCATCTCAGGATAGAGAGCATCCTTGATGTATTAACACCTCTTGATTGGAGGGTCCATGTTTTGGTGGGCTCAAGCCCCAGGACCTGGCACCCAGATTGGCTAAGGCCCCAGGAGTCCACTTGGGGAGGGGTCTGAAAAGGAGGGCTTCGTTTGGGGGGTTGTTGGTGAGCTGTTGGTCAGCTGCTTTGGGGCTGACTCTCCTGTGTGTGTTGGCCATGAAAGATGACAGAGGGGAATGATGCTAAAGATATCTGCGTGTGCACCTGGAGGGGCACGACGAAGCAACAAAGGGCAGATATTCCATGGATCGTAAGTACCAAGTTAGAACCTTTCCTTTTGTTTTGCTTAGGCCAAGGACAGATTAGAGTTCAGCTGTGCTACAGGAGCGCGGCAGAACAAGCCGGGGCGAACTGCCCCGCAGCGTGGCGTTCAGACACTGCCGCAAGGGTGGCTTCCGGCGGTGGCAGAATGCCGCGCGGCTCCGCCCGCCCGCGTTCACACCCGCCGGAAGCAGGTGGAACGTGCGTGCAGCCGCTGGGACACCACTTGGAAGTGGTGCTCGGCTGCTGTGGGAGGAGCGTGCCGCTGGACGAGGTGAATCTGGAGCGCCTCCGCGGGGCAGATGTGGCAGTCTGGATGCCAGACTGCCAGTCTGTCCTCAGCCTAAGTGCACCTAGGTTTGTCTTGCAGTTCCATAAGTTTATGCCTTGTACAAATAAAACCGTTTAATTAGAGAGAGTCTGCACATCTCCTTGCCCGCTCTGCCTTGGCTGCTTGGCATGCTAAATCAACACTCCCCTGTGGCATCGACGTCGGGGAATCCAACGAGAGGAAGGGGCTGAATTTTACCGAGGGTGGTGGCAACAGGAAGGAAAGGGGGGGGGAGAGAGGCGGGTCTTCCTCACGTGGTGACAGCATTCTTTACAGGTGGAGTATAAATAAAGTAAATAAATAATTAATAAAATAAAGTCGAAACTCTTTAAGTGTCTAGTTTAGCTCTGAACATGCTTTTCAGCTGTTTAAAGAAAGGGACAGTCCAAATCCCACTGTTAACCTATAAAAACGCAAGCAGACTTCATTGCTATATAGGGTGTCCCCCACCGGATTCCTAAAATCCATTATGCTATGTTGCAGGTAAAAGGAGAACAGAAAACAGCCGGCTTCAGAATGCTCCCTTGCCAATATGCCTGTGGTGCCAAGAGCAGAGATATTCACAGGGTAAAATAGTAGGACAAAAAGAACTTGGCGGTTGGATGTCAACTTTCATACTGGAACCAAAGCAAAACATTTCCTGTCAAACAATGGCCGCTGAACAAGGAACATATCTGAAGCCTTCAAAATCACTCAGTGTTCATTCCATTTCCTTTGACAGTTCCCTTCTACCTTCTTAGCTCGTTCTTTTTTTTTTGGTGTGTTTTCAGCGCACTTTTTTTTTTTAAAGTCACTCTGCTGACTGTGTTTGAAGCTGTTAAGAATGGGATTTTTTCCAGCTGTCATACACAGAAGACAGCTTGGAATCTGCCTTAGAAAGGAAAGAGAGAAACAGGAGATAAACTTGGCGTTGAATTGATACCAAGAACTGTGTGTTTGACTGACTGTCACTTAATGCTTCCCTTTTTTTTCCCTGTGGCATCCCTAACATTTGCCCCTTTCAGATTGCTAGCTAGCCTTGGAATATGTATTCTTTCTCACATTCTGTTGGCGTCTGTTCGATCCTATTTGCATCTCCAAGGATATATTTATTAACGATTTGAGACAAGCCACATCATTCTATACCCTCATTGGAATACTACAAGATCATTGTCAATAATATGTCCGGGAATAAAACCCAGTGAACTTGAAATGATCTAGATTGGACCACCTGATTCATATGGAGAACCAGTGTTGTGTAAGAGTGCTGGAATAGGATCTAAGAGATTTCAAAAGCAAGAAACTGCAAGTAGATAAATAGGTACCACTTTGGTGGGAAGGTAACAGTGTTCCATGCATTTTGGCATCTAGTCATGCTGGCCACATGACCACGGAAATGTCTTTGGACAGCGCTGGCTCTTTGGCTTGGAAACGGAGATGAGCACCGCATCCCTAGAGTCGTATTTGACTGGCTTTCAAGCAAGGGAAACTTTTACCTTTACCTGTCTCCACTTAAAAGGATCAGATAGAAGGTGATAGGAAAGACTTCCACCCGAGACCCTGGAGAGCCACTGCCAGTCTGAGTAAACAGTACTTACCTTGATGGACAAATGAAAACAATAATTGACTAGCTCTTCACCAAAGTCCTACTGTTATTCTGTTTCAGTCTGCAGAAATTGCTTGCATTAACAGTGTCCTGCCCAGGAAACACTATTTTTTACAGGTTTAAAATAAAGCAGGGGTGTATGTATGTGTTTGTGTGTAAGGAACAAAGTATTAATGGTCTTTGCAAAACAAAAGATGAAGTTATGTGGAAATACTTTAAAAAAAACTGTTCCAGGTAGATGGCTGAAACATGGGATATCCTTGGTGTAGATGTATCCTAGATTGCATATTGAAGACTGAGCTTTAGAGAATACTGCATGTTGCATTTGTAGAAAAGGTGAAGTTTGAATGTGGGAACCTGCAGCTCCTGTTTACTATTCTACACCAACTCTCCTTAATGACTGAGGAATACCACAATTATTCCAATAATGTCCAGCTGATATTCCTTCCTACCTAAATTAAAGGTGAGCAAAAAGTCAAGATCACTATATAAAAACTTGTGTTTCCAGATGATTTGGATGTTTCTTATTTAAATAGGCACATCTGCATGCTAGTTTTATCTGCCAGGGTCTTTTTCAACAGCTAAGGTGAATTTGGGGCAACATCTAAAGGGATTGCTTCTGAGGCTGGTATTATGCAGTGACCTTTTTTTTTCTGAACTGGTGACAATTTTTCCCAATGCAAGCATTTCAAAATGACTGGTGGAGAGGGGTGGAATGGAAGGAAATCATCACCACAGACATGATCTGGTTGTGTATGAACCCCAAAGACAGGATAAACCAAAAGGTTATGCATACAGATCATGTTTCTAGCCTATCCAAAGTACTACAAGAACAGCAGGGAACCCATCTCAAAAGAAATAGGCCCGGAATTGCTACAGAGGCAATGGCAGCTGTACAATCCATGCCATGAATGAAAATGTGCTGATTTGACATTGAATATTAAGAAAGAGGAGAGAAAACCCAAGGAGGATTTGTTGGAAATTAGGAACCGAGAGGCTTCAATCCAAGAGCTGAATTTGAAAACTTGTTTCCATTAAAGAATCTATGAATTCTGTTTCAGCAGATCTGGATTCTACACTAATTTCAAGCTGGAGACCGCTTTATCAGTGGCTCCTGCCAAATTCTCCAGCACCTAACTGAAAATGAATTCTTGTCCCCAGCTGATTCCAGGCAGAGGCCACAGCAAGGAAATCTGGTATACTGCAGCATACAGGAGGAAGTAGAACGTTTCATCGGTATTGCTGGGATTACTTCAAATGACTTCCTCACTTCAGTTTGTGTTGTGAAATTGGATTTGTATTATTATAGTTTTCCCCATCTTTGAGGATCAGTATGGATACCAATGGCTAGTGCTGCCTGTCCACTACTCCCTCCCCCAATTTTAAGTGAATTGGGCCAAGGGGTCCTCCTAGTCTATGGGCCTCTGAACAAGGTGTTCTAGAGTTGCTAGATTTCCCCTGGCCACCAGCAGGGGGCAGGGGGGTAGGGTTGCCAGGTCCAGGTTGGGAAACTCCTGGAAACTGTGGGGTGGAACCTGGAGTGGAACCTGGGGAGGACAGAGACCTCAGTGTGGAACAATGTCATAGAGTCCACTCTCTGTAGCCTGGAGATGAGCTGTAATGCCAGGGGATCCCCAGGTCTAACCTAGAGGCTGGCATCCCTAAATCCCTAGCCATCCAACTTGCAGAGCGGTGAATTGGGAAGAGAGGCCCACTTAGAGGCTGGCATCCCTAAGTCCCTAGTCATCCTACTTGCAGAGCGGTGAACTGGGAAGAAAAAAGAGGCCCTATGCCCACAAAGGAGGAAGGGAAGGAGAAGGAGCCAGCTAGACTCACAGCTCTGCAAGACCTTCCTACCTGGAGTCACCAGCTGGAAGCTGCCTTCCCCAGTGTGGAAGATACTTGTCTGACTGGGTCCCACTGGAAGGGAGAAATACCACTGCCTGGGAAATAAGGAGAATCAAAGAAAAACAAAATGGTTTCTGCTGCCAATAGTAAACACTGAAACATGAAAAAGTACATGGTGGGGAGTGTGTTCAGGGATGCCTAAAAATCCTGGATTTGTGTAACTATTCTGGAAAATCATGGCAGTGACATCAAAACAATGATATTCATGTTTATTTTCAGATCAGGAATTCCAGAATGCACACCACTAGTATCAGACATGATATTCAGAGAATGGAATTACAAAAGCAGAAAATGGTGATGTAAGAGCAGGAGCGTCAGAAAAGAAAAATCAAGGTAAGTATGCTCCATAAGACGCACTTTTTCTCCCCAAAAAGGGGGGGGGGAAGTGTGTGCGTCTTATGGAGCGAATACTGCTCGGGGAGAACCCCCCTCCCTCCCCCGCTCACCTTTCCCAAGCCGCGGCATGGCCCCGCTCACCTTTCCCGGGGAAAAAACCCCCTCCCTCCCCCGCTCACCATTCCTGGGCTGCGGGGGGGGGGAGGTAGAGAGGGAAGAGCTGGGCCTGAGTGGCATTAAGCCACTCGGACCCAAGCAAGGGGGGGAGGGAAACACCCTTTCTTTCTGTCTGTCTGTCTGTCTGTCTGTCTGTCTGTCTTTTTGTCTTCCTTCCTTCCTTCCTTCCTTCCTTCCTTTTTTCTCTCTCTCTCCTCCCTCCCTCCCTCCCTTCCTTCCTTTCTCTTCCTTCCTTCTCTCTCTCTCCCCCCTACCTACCTACCTACCTACCTACCTTCCTTCCTTCCTTTCTTCTCTCTCCCCCCTCCACCTACCTACTATTTGGTTCAGAATATTTTTTTCCCTGTTTTCCTCCTCTAAAAGTAGGTGCGTCTTATGGTCAGGTGCGTCTTATGGAGCGAAAAATATGGTAGATAATATACAGCGGCGTAGGCTACACACCTCTTGCCATTACAAGAACACCTTCCTGAACCATTGCATTATACTATGTACCTATTCCTTTTGGGCTTATAGCTGACTATTTTTTTACAGTTTACAGCCCCACCATTAAGACGAGCTTTTATGCTTGCATGTTTTGACACTTTACCATCTGCGGCCCTTTATGGTAGATTTGCAAATGCCCCCTGTCTATGTGTTAACAGGAAAACATAGACCTTTCTATGTCGTAGCAGGAAAACAGAATTGATTTCCCACATCTTGCTTAGCTGTGAATTCTACAATAAAATACGGGATGTCCTGATCAGCCCCCTTTTGATCAATAGGCACAGTTGTCCAGAAGAGAGACTATTATCCTTCCTTCTATAGGCTCACCACCTTCACATCACCTTTGCAGTGGTGAGGTTTTCTCTCTATTGCTATGAGGGTTCGAGAATATAAGGTTAACACTCTGGCGGGATGACTGTCTTTATGTATTTAAAATCTGTGGTTCCTATCTTCTTGTTGTTTTCTTTTTTTCAATCTATGCCAGTAAAGGTTTTTGACTGACTGGCCTATTCCTTTTCTAAAAATGCCCTCTTTAACAATTCTGTTTTATATAGACTGCAACGGAGGGGTCAGTGTGCCCAGGGATCGATCAAATCTTGTATTCAGGGGCTCTGCATGTAGAAACAATATGACATTTTTCATTTCTGAAAAATGAGTGGAGAGAGTAGTTCGTTCCTTTAATTTCTGTGTAGAGACCCAGTCTATATGAACTTTTAGCTGCAGATTTATGAGCGAAAGTGCCACAAAACAAACATAAATACAAAGTTGTGATGGAGCCTGTCGAGTGGCATAATAATGGCTTCATTTATATGTGCTGCCTGTTGATAAAACACATCTTTTAAGTGAACTCCTGTACCTGGTGTTACTGAAATGAGAAAGTGCAAGATTTCTTTGTCCCCACGGAAGCCACTATGTCACAATTCATTGGGCATATCCCACATTACAGAGTAACTAATGTCCATTATTTGAGTTCCAGTTTGAAACTCTGCATCTTTATTTTTGAGTGTGTGTGGGGGTCAACCTTTCCCTGTTTTCTTTCAGGTAACATTTAAGTAGCACAACCACATCACACATATCAAGCAAAGGATTTTGCACTGTGCTATCAGGCAGAAGAAGAGAAGAGCTTGAATTTATAGTCCACTCTTCTCTCGGCGTCTCAGAGTGGTTTACAATCTCCATCCCTTCCACTCCTCACAACAGACGCCCTGTGAGGTAGGTGGGTCTGAGAGAGCTCTTTAGAGAACTGCTCACGAGAGAACAGCTCTGAAAGAACTTGTAACTGACCCAAGATCACACCAGCAGCTGCGTGTGGAGGAGTAGGGAATCAAACCCAGACTAGAGTCCGTGCTCCTAACCACTACACCAAACTGGTACGGTAACAGTAAATGATTGGCAAGCACCTCTCTGCTTGAGCTGCAATTTCATTGCAACGCTCATTTATTGGAGGCTTTATGATTGATTTTATTTACTTCATTTATATCTACCCTTTCTCCCTAACAGGGACTCAAAGGGCGTGTACCTTGTTCTCCTTTCCTCCATTTTACCTGTGAGGTAGTTTAAGTTGAGAGTGTGTGAGTGGACCAAGGTCACCCAGCAAGCTTCCACGGCTGTGCAGGAATTTGAAGCTGGGTCTCCCAGATCCCAGTCTCTGACACTAACTGCTACACCATTGTTGAAATCAATCTAAGTTGTATTGCAGCTAGTTTGCATGTAAACATTCTCGTGCTGTTTTCCCAAGGCGGTCCCCGCTTCCCTCCCTCTCCGCTCAGCCCATCTGACAGAAAAGAAAAGCACTGACAATCGACATAGGGAGTTCCCTTCGTTGTCTTGGTCCTGTTTGGGAAGCAGCATGTCTGTCTCTCTATTATTGCCTGTTTTGCTTACCTGACTCCCAAAGCCAAGTGGGTCCCTAACATGCTCCAAAATTAGACTGCAGACATTTTCCATGTTCTTGCATTATGATTGAGAACTGCACTTTTAATCCAGTCACACATGCTAACATGATGAATTCAGCCAACTTACGGGGGTCACCAACTGCACAGGTGCAGCGACAACTCATTAAATTAAGTTGATTGTCAGTTGTGTCCACCTCTGGGGAAGAAGCAAACCCAGCAGCCCAATAAATTATGAGCATTCCACAACAGGAGCTGTTTGGACTGCTAAAGTCCCCCTGCTGTGTAGATGGAGAACCACGCGAAAGATTGCTTGACTTGAATTGGGATTCATCAGTCATATAGGTGTGTTGAGAGAAAATGAGTGTGGCAAGCTATAACATTATTTATGAGTCACAACCGATTCACGGTTACGGCAGAACCATGGGGTTTTCAGGGCAAGAGATGAGCAGAGGTGGTTTCCCTGGCTCTTTTTCCACATAGCAGCTCTTGTCTTTCTTGGTAGTCTCCTTCCCAAGTATTAACCACAACGAGCCCTGCTTAGCTTCCTTGCTCTCACGATAAACATAATCCAATGACATAATCCTCTTCTCTATTGCAGGAGATTGCCTGGACCTCTTCACCTCAAGCTCCATCCATTCAAGCGTCAGTACACTTTATATGCATTGGGTGCTTATTGTGAAGGATATGTATGTCCATATGGTTTAACAGAAAGATATTAACATTTATCAAACATTTGAAACATTGAATTGACTTTTCGTAATTATATCACAGTTGTTATTGTTTATTCTTCATTTACCATCCCCATGATCTCTCTGACTACTGTAGCTTCCTAGCTTTGACAAGGTCAGACTACTCAGGGATTTTCAGGCTACTGCTGGCAAGCAAGATCAATTCAGTTGTTGAACATGCTCTTTGCAAAAATCAAAGCATCACTTTTCCTACTTGGGATATGCATATTCAATTTTTGCATACTTGGGGTGCATTCTTTAAACCTTGTCCGTGGAAGAACCATTTATAGAGAAGATGATTCAGCATAGCCCCGTGGTCCTCATCCTAAAAAAGGTGGCATTCTTCTCAACTTGATAAACTTTCAGGGCTGTTCATGATTGCAGACAAGGACAAATTGGCTGGATAATAAAAAATGATTGTTTCCCAGGCACAACTAATAAAAGATATTAGCAAATTGCCAGAGGGAGGAAGGTACCAATGGAGATTTGCCACAAGGCCTTTCGAATCTTCCAGCATGCTCATTTTTCAGATCTACACAAGAGCTACTCATCCCAGTAATGCCATTACTGAATGCATCAAATCTGATCACAGCTAGTAAACCTGATATACATTTAATATAGAAGGTAGTATCTGATCATCTTTCTTAGAAACTGCTTAACATATGTTGGTCTGTAAAATCACAATGCAATATTTTTTTTCAAAAAAAAATCTGGATCTGATCAATCTACAGTTTCCTCTCCCTCAGTAAGATATTGTATGTGTGATGCTGTTTTATAAACAGTACTGGCAGAAGGCAAGATTATAATATTTTTACTGTCTGCAAAAATCACATCTAATGCTCCTGTTGCACTTCCTGCCATATCAACAATATTGTTATGACTAGTATTTTGTCTATTAAACATCCAAAGCAAGCTCACAAATCAGCCAAAATTTTTGATTGCATGAATTTCTATATAATGTTAAACAGATTAAAGTGTTAAGTTTCTGCTAGTATTTTAAAATGGTACCTTTGGTCCTTTCCTACCCTTTGCTATCTCCCTCCTCTCAGAAAACATGGATTGTAAGCACCATGGAGCAAAAACTGCTCTGTTCTGCCTGTAGGTGTAGCATTTTACTTGTCTGTAACAAGCCTGGGGGAGGATTGGCAATCCTTGAAATTCACAAATCTGGAAACGGATGGACCCATATACCAAGGGTATGAGCAATGCTGTTAAGAGGATGAGCTCAGGGGCATCAAAAGGTCCATGTGCCCAGGTAAAGAGCAAAGTCAAAGGCTAGAGCCCGGAGTCAAGGGGCAGAGCCAACAGAAAATATTAATTCATCCAAGGTGCACAGCTTGCTCCCTCTCTCTCTCTCTCTCTCTCTCTCTCTCTCACACACACACACACACACACTCACACTTTCTCTGTGTGTGCATGCCCACCCACCCTACTATCTCTGGCTGAAGAGAAATGGGGAAAGAAGAAGCAGGAAAAGTAGACAAAGACAGCTGTAGTGTTTACAGAAATGCTTTTAAGGCATGGAAAAGCATGGGTTGAAAATGAAAGTTAAAATTGGCTGAAAAGTGTAATGCTAGTGTGGTCTTAAAGGCACAACACAGAACAATCCTAGGCCTGAAAAAACCATTAAAAACTAGCCTCTCGTCTTCCATTAGCCTTCATTTGGCAACAGGACAGAAGGAAGAAAATAATCATGGCAGGGAAAAACTGTCCAGTTAGCAACCCTAGTTGGAGCTCTGAGGTATGGTTGTGAAGGAAGGAACCAAACAGTGTGGAAATTCTCCTGCACACAGACTTACGCGCAGATGTCCCATGTATGAGTCAAGGCCTCAGGAGCTGTGATGTTGATGGCCTAGTTTCACTGGTTTTATGACTGGCACAATCTACCCGGGTTACTTTTAGATATAGTGATTAGGGATAGGCATGAGCCCTCAAACGAACCCCACTTCAAGCAAAAACCAGGCCAGTTCGTGAACCAGGGGCTTGGAGAACGTATCTCCCATGATCCACCCACAAAACTCCATGTTTTTCATGGAGGTTCGTGAGGTTCATGGGAGGCATGTTCTTGGGCTCTGAAAGCATTTAAATTCCTTTACAGCTTTCTTCTGTGTCTGGTGGGCCACCCAGAAGTGAGCTCTGAAGGCATTTAAATGTGGTTGGAGCCATCACCGTGGCTCCACCCAAGTGAGCTCTGAAGGCATTATAGGCCTTTGGAGTGCACTACTTCTTAGCTTTTATTTTTAAAAAGAAAGAAATCATTTTTTTCTGTTTCTGACTGCTGTCCTTTTAGTACATTTCTTTCTGCTCATGCCAGAAAGAAATGTACTAAAAGGACAGGATTGCCCATTGGAAACACTTGAAGGCCCATTGGAAATAATGGGAGCCAGGAATGCCAATTGATTTGCATGGGCTCCACTGAAATACATTACAGTACAAGTAGAGTTGCAAAGAAAATGTGGAATGGATTTTCCATTAGGGTCTCTGGGCCCATATAGACTACTCTGGGACTGGAATGACAGGCCCCAGCTTGGAATGATAGCCCCAGGGGGTAGTAGAAGCCTTCTGGGACTGGAATGACAGGCCCCAGAGTGGAATGACAGGGCCTGGGGGTAGCAGGAGAGTTCTGGGACTGGAATGAGAGACCACGAGAGTGGAATGACAGCCACTGGGGGTAGCAGGACTGTTCTGTGACTAGAACAAGAGACCATGAGAGTGGAATGACAGCCTCTAGGGACAGCAGGAGTATTCTGGGAATGAAATGACAGGTCCCAGAGTGGAATGACAGCCACTGGGGGTAGCAGGAGAGTTCTGTGACTAGAATGAGAGACCACGAGAGGGGAATGACAGCCACTGGGGGTAGCAGGACTGTTCTGTGACTAGAACAAGAGACCATGAGAGTGGAATGACAGCCTCTAGGGACAGCAGGAGTATTCTGGGAATGGAATGACAGGTCCCAGAGTGGAATGACAGCCACTGGGGGTAACAGGAGTGTTCTGTGACTAGAATGAGAGACCACGAGAGTGGAATGACAGCCCCTGGAGGCAGCAGGAGTATTCTGGGAATGGAATGACAGGCCCCAGAGTGGAATGACATCCACTGGGGGTAGCAGGAGAGCCCAGGAAAAGGGGCAAAAGCCGCCCCTGCCCCACCTACCTTCCTTCCGCCCCTCTCCCCCCTTTCTCTCTCTCTGTCTCTCTCTCTTCTCCCTTTCTCTCTCTACCCACTGATGGTTACCAGGGAATACCTGGCAGCCCTACTACTCAGCCATGAAGCTTTCTTGTTCAGACTGTGATCAGGCTTTCTTTCACTTTCTTTAAGCCTAGCGTATTTCACCGGCATGTTGTGAGCATAGGGTTGCCAAGTGCCCACAGGTAGCAGCCAGCTGCCCCACCACCACCACTCATTGCCCACTACCAGTAAATTCAGAGTCAGGAGGGGAAAGGGTGCTGGTAAAGCCAGCACCACACACGTTTCATGTGATATTGCAGATTTCTATGCGATGCAGTGACATCACTTCCTGTTTTCCAGCCAGACGCAATGCCACGCCATGTCCACCTCTCTGCCCTTCTGACCCCCTCTGCATCCTGGTAAGCTTCCCAACCCGATGTGCAGAGAAAATGGAAGCTGGAAGCTGCCATGAACTCCCTGAAGGAAGGATGGGAATGGGATAAAAATGCAGCAGATGAATAGCAGTTGTTGGGGAAGAACTTTCCCCCCTACTTTTTCTGGAGAGTTTCTGCCAGTCTGAGTAGACATTGCTGGGTAGATGGGGTTAGCCTCAGTACTGAGCAGCTTCTAACATTCCTCAGAAATGGAGAGTCTGGGTATTCAGGTGGTGGCATCATCTTCTTATGGTTATGCATAGCAATTTCCTTGTCACCAACATCCACTCCCCCAAAATCAAACTCACCTTGTTTGCCATACCCATTTGCTGTCAAGTTCAGCACTTCATAGAATTGCCTTGACAATTTGTTTGCAATTCAGAACAAGCAGCGTTTTGAGCAGTCTTGTCGTCAGCATGAACGGTGCGTTCAGAATAGCGGCTTGGCTAAGCAACAGCCGCAGTTGATGTATGCTAACAATTTACTGGTGTGCTTGGGTTACATATGCCCCCATGTCAGGGCTGGGCAAGTCATACATCATTTACAATCTGGTGTATGCGCTGCTTTTGTGCCTGCACAGTTAGCACATTCATCATATTGACGTATACTCAGAATGTGCTGCATTGAACGACTGTGTCCAGAACATGCCAGCTGGATCCAATTAACACAAAGCTCAGCTTGGGGAGTCTGCATGGGAGACAAATGGGTGAGGCCACTGGGAGACAAACCAGGTGCTTACTCCCATCTGCCCCACGGGCCCCGTCCTGCACAGCATATCTTTCCCTGCTTTCCCCTTTCCTTGAATGGCCTGCTGCGTGTCCTCTCTGAGGACCCAAGGTAACACCGGCCCTTTCTGCATTTGCCTGCCACTCCAGATTTTCTCAGGGTTCAATTCAAGGCCATTTAAGTCCATGGCAAAACCAGCACCCAAATAACCCGGGGCAACAGCAGACTGAAACCGGGCTGACCGCTGATGGGAGGTAGTGTAATGCAAAATGGGGGGAAACCCATAATACAAAAGAGGTTGAACTCGATTTCAGTGCAGAATGGGGAAGGAAACTGGATTAAAAAGAAGGTTGAATTCAATTCTAGTGTAGAATTGCTTGGAGGACCCCGAGGTGCACATGGATTAAAAGGAGAGTGCAGAAAGGGCCACTGAAATTCCCTAGGGGCTGAGCTGAAGAGGGAGCCACAATTGAAGAGGGGGGGGGATGTAATGGATGTAATTTTTCCTGTATTCCTCTCCTCTTTTCAGCTCTCCCCCCCACAACACACACACACCAATGCATTTTGTTTATTAAGACCCTCTGACCTTCAGAGAGAATTTCAGGGACAAGCAGCAGGCTGCTGGGGGCAAGGAGAAACAATGAAATGTGAAAAGGGTTCTGGGTTAAGGTCAAAGGGAAGCCCTGACTGGGAGGACTCCAAGGAGAGACAAGGGAGCAAAGCCTAGGGCTGCCAATCCTCCATCAGGGGCAGGAGATCCCTTGCCCCCAGCCACTGCCAAGATGGTGATTAGCTGGCTGGCTGGGGATTTACTGGCAGCAAGGCAAGCCTAGCCTGGTATGGCAGTGACATCAATGGCAACACCCTGACATCACGTCTGGTGTACACCAGAAGTGATATCATTGTGGCAGAGGCAATGTGGGACACACTGGTATTTGGACAAAAACTCTATAGTAAAAATGGCTTTTACCATAGAGTTTTTGCTCAAATACCACAGTGTCCCACATTGCCAGTGATACAATGATGTCATTTCCAGTGCAGTCTGGAAGTGTCTTTGCCATATCACTGGTGAAGTCACTGCAGCGCCAGTATAGGCCTCCCACTACTGCTGGTAAGTCCCTAGTCTTGCAGAGACCTGAAAACCCTAGAAAGTCTAGAACACAAAGTTAGTTAGTCAGTTAGTGTCAAGGGCTGGGTGCCAATAGGTCAGGAGCCAAGCTGAAGTCCGGGACAGTCCGAAGTCAAGCCAAGTCAGGCACGAGATACTAAGTCCAAAACACTAAGCCAAAAGCAGAGTCAGTCCAAGCCAGGGTCAGAGAGGGAAACTCATGAGCAAACCAGTCCGAGGAGTCAACAAAAGCCGAAGTCAAACAGAGCCGAAGTCACAAGCCAGAGGGTCCAGAATCAAGCCGAAGTCAGACAGAGCCGGAGTCACGAGCCAGAGAGTCCAGAATCAGGTTAGCTTATTACGAGCCGAGCGGGTACAGAGCTTAGCCAGAATGACTTGTTGCTAGCACAAGTTGGTAGTCTCTGTGCTGTGCCTAAATACCCAGCCACTTCCTGTGCTCGTTAGCAGCTGGCAGCGAGGTCCTGGCTCCTTCTAAAACTCAGGACTGAGTGATCTGCGACCACGCATGCGTGCCTCTTTTCTCCTAGCAGCTAAGTCTTGCCTGGATCGGGACCTTAGACGTTCCACCCGAGGAGGGGAATCAGGTGGGCTTGAGCTTGGCTGTGGCTCAGCTGCTGCTGGTGCTGGGGTAACACCCTGGGAGGTGCTTGCTTGTGCCTCACCTGGTTCAGGTGGAGGCTCCTCCAGAGCTGGGAGCTTATCCTCCACCTCACTTAGGTCCGCAGGAGGCAGGTCCTCAGAGGTACTCATGACAGTTAAAGCCAGTCTGTTTAATAAAGTTCCTTTCTGCTTTCTGTTACTGGTGAGTCTTGGAGTCTTGTAATCCAGGGTGCCCAATTGCTCAGCTAACAACACAGGAAAGTCCCACTCTTCCTCAAGGTTTTTTGACCCATTTCCTTACTTTCTGATAAGATATATTAGAAATTCCTAGGCTGTTTTTCCCTTAACGGAAAGTTTAAAAACTTGTACAGTCTAATATTTTTTCTGTTTGTGAAACAGATCTGTATAGCATAATAACAATCCTTGAACAAAACATACGAGTTTGTCTTTTATTTCTTTGAAATTATACCAGCAATTTAAGACCCTCTTTGTAATTTTATCTTACAATATTTACAACTTTGAAATTCTTATTTTTCCCCCAAAGAAATATTTTCATAATAGCATGGATTAAATATGTGAATCACCATTTTCAAGCTCAATTGTGGAAATTCCAGTTTCTGACAAGAACCCAAGTTGATTGCATTTCCCAATTTCTTGGCCCACTGTGGATTTGAAAAACAGATTTAATTAACGATAGTGTAAAGTGTTTTGTGATATTTTAAACTACTATAGACACTGATTTCTATTGAAGTGATTTGCCACTAAACCAATAATAAATTAACCTCAGTCTGTTCTTAGGGCCAAACCAATCACTGGGGTAGCTCCCACTTAAACTTTATATCCATTGAGGGGGGTAGAGATTTCCCCAAATTTCTCCTTCCTGCAGCAGACCTCTGTTTCCTCCAAGCTATTCTTGTGGTCCTCTATCCCCCCAGGAGGATTTTAGAGAGCACTTTGGGGCACAGCAAGAGGAGGTAGGCAGGGAAGCCACACTTCCACAAACTGAAATCCTTCCATCTGAAGAAATGTTAGATGGGATACAAGCCATCACACCAAAGTTCTATGAGTGGATCTCCTGGTTTGGCTTTTGGGCTGCAAAGGCAGCTGCAGGAATTAGGTGACTGGAACCAGATTTGTAATCCCAGTGTGGTGGGTGAACTCTTTCCTATGCTGTTTTCTGATCAAATCCCTCCACCAGTTGCTTTGTCATAATAACAAATCCCATGGAGGAACAAAATGGAACACCTCCATTCATCAAAGCTGTGTTCCCAATGCATTCCATCAACATCTCCACAACCACCCAGGAATTCCAGTCCTAGAACACCATCAATTTGGCCATTAGAAAAGCAGTCCAGGTTGCTGCAATGCCAACCACTGCACTGTAGCTGTAACTAGCTTTCTTCCTCACTGGGTGGGATGTCCACTGTTGTGGCACAGGAGCTGTGATCCAGAAAGTTAGTCTACTTAAGCATGGTAAAGATTGCAGTGGTCCCCCAAAATACACCATAAACCAAGGTTAATTTAAATGAGGAACGGTGGGTTTTTTTAAAAAAAAATCTGTATACATTAGTTGAGGGAAATCAGAGCTTCACATGGGGTGGTGCATCCCATGGCACTTGGCTGGCTGTGGACACACAATACAGGAGATGTCTTCATAGACAAAGATGCTTGTGATGCAGCCATCAAGAACCTCAGAGACTAACTACAGTTCCATGTCTTTGTTCTTCAAAAAGTTTATGTTTAAATGAAAAACAGCCTTGGAATGCTGTGACTGGAAGTAAAGATTCCTGCCATTTGACCACTAAAAATCCCTCCTTCCATGGGACAACAAATGGCTGTATATTATGTTCAGTAGATGGACAACAGGAGAAGAAAGGGTGATGCTATGCATTCTGACTATTCTTTTTTTCTCCCAATCACAGACTTGCAAGACTGCCTTTCATTAAAAAAAAACCTAACAAAAAAAGACATGGAACATAAGAACATAAGAAGACCCCTGCTGGATCAGAGCCGGGGTCCATCTAGTCCAGCACTCTGTCTTACACAGCAGCTAAGCAGTTCCTCAGGAGGTCCAACAACAGGGCACAGAGGCTAAGGCCTCCCCATGATGTTGCTTTTTGGCACTGGTATTCAGTGGTTTACTGCTTCAGTCTGAACGTGGAGGTTCCCTTTAGTCACCACGGCTAGTAGCCACCAATAGACCTATCCTCCATGAATCTATCCAGTTCCCTTTTAAAGCTGTCTATGCCTGTGGCCACCACCACATCTTCTGTCAGCGAATTCCACATTCTAATCACTCGCTGTGTGATTAAATCCTCTGACACATCTGCTGTGGTCCATAAAAAGCTCATATTGTTGTAGAAGCCAGTTTGATGCCTGCAAATTGGTAAATGGGGGGTGGCAGCCCACTCCTACCTGGAAAATTCCTGGCTATTTGGTGGGGAGGTTCCTGGGGAAGGGTGGAATTCAGGGAGGGGAGGGAAATCAGGAGGGATGTGATGTCATACAGCTTACCTCTGATGCTGTTCCAGGGGAACTGGTCTCTATAGTCCGGAGATCTGTCATAGTTCCAAGAGAACTGCAATAGAAACGTGGAACTAACTACTATGACAGTGTTCTCCATGTGCTGTCCACTGTCAAGGCTTTGATTCTGTGCATGCAGAAGGTCTAGCAGCAAAGGATAAGAGAAGAGAAAAGCCTCCACAGCAGCCAAAGAAAATTGGAAGGGGAACAATGTCATACAATCCAAAGTTTTTTACAAGAAAAGGTGGGCTTTGATTATCTACATGATTGCCAACCTCAAGGTGGAGCCTGGAGATCGCTTGGAATTACAGCTCATCTCCAGGCTACAGAGGTCAGTTCCCCTAGAGAAAATGGCTGTTTTGGAGGGTGGGCTCTGTGGCATTAGACCAAGCTAAGATCTCTTCCCTCTCCAAACCCCACCCTCCTCGGTCTTCATCCTCAGATCTCCAGGAGTTTCTCAATTCGGGGCTAGCAGCCCTAAAACTGATCTACCGTTCTTCTTCCCTGTTAACGTTTTGTCAGCGTTCTCCATACAACTCCAAGTCACTTCCTGTTCGGAACAGTAAAGTTTGTAGAAACTCCCGTCAATTTGTATAATACCTGAAGGAGCAAGATGAGGCTCCCTCTGTTGTTAGAGATGACAGAACCGTCTCTAGAGTATTATAAGTTTAGAATCAGCATCATGTTTGCCTCAAGGCAACACATTATTTGGGGGAGGGGTAGAAGAAAAGAGACAACATTCCAAACTATGCTAAGAATCTTGTACACAAAGATTTGAAACAAAAACAGCCAAAGCATTTATTTTGGGACGAAAATAAGTCCCAACTCACTCTTGGATACCAATTATATTTTTAATAGGAAATCAATTCCCTTGTTCCTTGTTTTGAAAATTGGCCATTCAGATAAAGCAAATAACAACATCAACCTTGTTACCTGAATTGTTTCCATTATATTAGAAAACCATTCCTTTGACATTAGAATATAATTTTAAAAGCCATTCCCCACATACTCTTGAGCAGTACCACTGAAATGTATGAGATCAGTGGATCACTCTGCAGTGATGTGGATGAGGAGGACAGTGACAGGGTCTGAGTTTGGTACGTATTTTTTCTGTTCTCATTCAGAAAACTCTGAGCGTAAAGCTTGCCATGAGCCCTGATCTATCTCTACAGAAACAGCTTCATCTTGAACAGTGGCAAGACTGACAGGCCAATATGGCATTATTTTTGTCTTCACCTCAAACTATATGAAGACGTTGGAAGGTCTGTGATGTCCAGTACATTTTCTTTTCTTAAAATATAGCAACCATGAGGGAAGGCTCAGCCCAGAGGCGGACCTCCTGACCTCAAATGGCACCCCCTCAGAAGCGCTATTTGCCTCACTGGAGGGAACATGTAGTTTGCGGGTATGTTTTCTCTGTGGGAAGGGTCCTCAGTGGTAAAAAGGCCACCACTGTTTGGAAGACGACACGGTCAAACAGCACAGGAGAAAAAAAAATCAAAATACACCAAACATCATAATTTGAAGCTCTTGAATAAATAATAGTCTCTAAAATTTCTTTCTTTCTTCATGATGACTGCCCTGAGCCTTAAACTCACAGGGTTCTGTAGAGATAAAATGGAGGAAAGGAGGATGATGTTCACCACTGTGAGTTCCCTGGGGGGAAGGATAAAAATGTTCTCAGTTAATAAACAATATACCAGTGGTGGGTATTTGGCATGCTGCTATGCTGAATGCCTCCAATTTCACAGAAACAAAACTACTGGATGTAGTGCTGATTTAAAACTGAACCAAGCATCAGTATGAAAATATGGGGTTCCTGACTTGAGAAAAATGGGTATTACAAGTAAGATAAGTTTGATTTTTTTAAAAAATCTTCTTTTCAAAATCAAATCAGCATTAGAGATGGGCACGAACCGTATTTTTGCAGTTCAGTTCACGGTTCAAGGTTGAACACTGAACCAAACCACAAACTGATAGGCTGGTTCATGAACTGAACCAGTTAGTATCGGATCATGAGCCATTTAAAGTTTAAACTTCTGCTTTTTTCTTCCTGCAAAAAGTAGCAGGGAGCAGAAAACAGAGGTTTAAATAGCTTGGAGCCATTTCATCCCCAGCTTTCTGTTCATTGTGGCTTTTGGTGGTGAACAAAAAGCAGGGAGTGAAATAGCTTGGAGGCTTTAAGCCCTGCTTTATTTATTTATTTATTTATTTTATTTCTTAAATTTATATCCCGCTCTCCCCACCGAAGGCAGGCTCAGAGCGGCTCACATCATTTTTAAAATAACATATCAACATTAAAATCATACATCAAACATTAAAATGCACTCCATACAAAATTGGCGGCAGAATAAAATCAACCCACAGGTGGGTCCGAGAAGCATTCCCATACGTCTCTGTGTGCAGATGATGGTGCCACAGACGGGGAGGCAGATGGAATACCGGTAGACGGGCTGGCAAGGTGGGACTGGGCCAGGGCTAAGATGTTTGCCTTAGGCGGCCCCTACCCAAAGGCCTGGTGGAAGAGCTCCGTTTTGCAGGCCCTGCAGAACTGCAGCAGATCCCGCAGAGCCCTGATGTTCTCTGGGAGCTCATTCCACCAGTACGGGGCCGCCACTGAAAAAGCCCTGGCCCGTGTTGTAGCCAGCCGCGCCTCCTTCAGTCCGGGGATGGTCAGACAGTGTTGGGTCCTAGACCGTAGTGCTCGCTGGGGAGCATATGGGGAGAGGCGGTCCTTCATGTAGGCAGGTCCCAGGCCATATAGGGCTTTATAGGTAAGCACCAGCACCTTGAACCTTATCCGGTACACTATTGGCAGCCAGTGCAGAGCCTTTAAGGCAGGCTGTATATGCTCCCCCCTCGGGAGGCCCAGCAGCAGCCGCGCCGCAGCATTCTGCACTAGCTGCAGCTTCCGGATTTGGCACAAGGGCAGCCCCATGTAGAGGGCGTTACAGTAGTCCAATCTTCAGGTGACCAGTGCATGGATCGCTGTCGCCAGTTCATTGCGTTCAAGGAACTTTCTGTTCCCTGCTGCTTTTTGCAGAGAGCAGAAAGCAGGGGCTTAAATGGCTCAGAGCCATTTAAATAATTGCTTTCTGCTCCTTGCAAAAAGTGGAAGGGAACAGAAAGCAGCGGTTTAAACACCTCTCAGCCAAACAGCTCCCAAACAGCTGAGCAGCTGTTTTTTGTGAAGAGCAGCAAACAGAGGTTTAAATGTCTCAGAGCCATTTAGACCCTGCTTTCTGGTCTTCATGAACCGCTACAAACTGCATCAAAATTCGCGGAAGTTTGTGGTGGCTCTTCAGGTCACAAACATTGCCTTGAGACCCGAGAGCTGGCTAAAATTCGTGATGAACTTTCATTCATGAGCCTGTTTTTGCCCATGCCTAATCATCACCAAAGGATTATGCAGCATTTCTCAGGGATTTTTCCCAGACTACAGAATGGTGTTCATCAGGATAATGCTTTGAATATATCACTCATATGCAGACATCAGGTCTAGACATTCTCATTTCAGGAGAGGTTTGAATGTTACTGTTTCCTGAATTCAAATCTGCTCTGATGTTTCTATTGGATTGCTGAAGAAGTGTGCAAGCACATAAAAGCCTATATCTTGAATAAAACTTTGTTGGTCTTAAAGGGTCTCTGGACTCATACTTTGTTCTGCTGCTTCAGACCAACATGGCTACCCACCTGAATCTGTGTTATATTAATGTGGCACTGCATTGTGTTAACTGATACTTTATGTTTCGGTTTTTGATTTTTTAATTTAGATGTTTTAAGAACATAAGAAGAGCCCTGCAGGATCAGTGGCCAACCAGTTCCTCTGGAGGGCCAACAACAGGGCATAGAGGCCAAAACCTGCTGATGTTGCCTCCTGGCTCTGGGATTAATGCCTCCTTTGGGTAGTGAAGGGCAGGGTATAAATCCAATCTCCTCCTCCTCCTCCTCCTCTTTTTCTTTGAATTTCTGAATCGGCCAATCCCTGACTACATAGGGCTCGGGGTGATTTACAACAGGTTAAAAACATATGAATAAATACAGATTAAAATCAACAGATCAGTCTGGATGGGCCAGGCTAGTCTGACCTCATCAGATCTTGAAAGCTAAGCAGGGTCAGCCCTGGTCTATATTTGGAAGGGAGGCCATCAAGGAATACCCCATCCCCTTCCATGCAACCTGATGTGCCAAGTATAAGAAAAGATTTACAGCATGGGTCCTAGGGCTGTGAAAACTGACTGGTCCTAATCCTAAATCCGGATATGAACCAAGGTAACTGCTATATTGGCAAAATGCAAAGCATTGTGATATTACGCTGGGATGTCAGGGACATTACCTGGATGTTACAGGCTGAATTGTGACAAATATTTTTGTTTTCAAGATTAGCTTTTTGTATTTATTTCATTACAGAACAGAGTAGTTTCACTGCTGCTTCCATATAGCCATTTACATAGGAAAACAGGATGCAGATACACCGTCTTTTAGTATCTCTTCCCAATTAAATGCTAATGCTTGTTTTGTTTTTCTTAATTCAACCTCTCTAAGTTTTCTGGCACATCTGTTCCTTGTAAAAATGGCATCCCTCCAAGTGAATTTGTCATTTTCTTTTGCCTTGCATGTAGAGCGGCTCATTTATTCCCTTAGAGAATACCTGAGCTGGAGTTCCACAGCTATTTCAAAAACTGTTTGTTCTCAGATTTACTTCATTTCCAGATGGATGAGCCCCGTTCACAAAACCGAGTGACTCCCTCTGTGCCCCAACTACATTAATTCCCAGTGACAGTGAAGTTTGTTGACAGTAAATGTACACTAGAATTTTATGGCATATAACTGTCAAAACGTCTCTCTGGAATACCATTATGGCAAATATCTGTCAACTTCAGTGTCTGAGTTTAGGTATCATCTTGCAAGCTTTAAAGAAAACCAGGAAAAATTATAAGCATGGTTTTCTATAAACCACTATTAGTGTAGACTCTGAAGTGATAGAATACATGAGGATGTTTTGACTAGAACAACCACACAGGAGTGCATATAGGCAGTGTCATACTCGGTCACCTGTATATTAGCCTTGTTTTCTGGAACGCTTGAGTTCATACCCTCCTACAGAGGGTAGATAACTACTGAAGAATTTCTTCAACTTCAATTTTTTTTGTTCACTGTAGTAGTCAAAGATTTCCCCAGGTAATCATTCCAGAGGGGTAACTATGTTAGTCTTCTGCAGCAAAAATAAACAAGACTCTTGAGGCACCTTTGAAATCAACATCGTTTTATTTAATTTGTCACAAAATCCCTGTTTATTTTATTTTTCCCAGGTTACTATGACAAATAATAAAAGGAACTGCCTGTCTAGCTGTTCATCTGGCTGTGGCATAGGTAACTCATTGGGAAATGAAGCAAGGGCCTCAAAACTGGCCACTAACTTCAGGATGACCATGGGGGTTGTGGTGCCAAACATGAAGGGAATTGGAACATCGTGGCCCACGTAACCCCCCATAAACCCTCCCCCCCCCCCGCTCTTTGCATTGGGAGCTATAGTTGTCTCTGGCAGGCATAACTCATAAGAAAATAAAAGATACGTATCTGAAAATTGGTCACCAACTTCAGGATGATGATGGGCATTGCCAATAATGAAGGGAATTGAAACACCCTGGCCCAGGTTATCTCCACCCCCACCCCCCAAACACACTGTTTGCAGTAGAAGCTAAGGTGGTCTGTCTGTGGCAGCCATAACTCACAAGTAACTACAGCTACAAGTCTCAGACTCAGCTACCAGATTCAGAATGATTACGGGATTTGCAGTGCCAAAAAATGAAGGGAATTGGGACATCCTGGCCAATATTACCTCGAGAATTCCCCACTGCCCTTTCCTATTTGCAATGGAAGCGAAGGTTCTTTATGCCAGGCATACTACATCAGAAACTAAAAGTAGGCATCTGAAAATTGTCCATTAGTTTGAGGGTGATGGTGAGACTTGCAGTGCCCCAAAATTAAGGGGATTGGAATATCCTAACACAAAGTAGCTCCAAAACATCATTTTGCTATTTGTACTGGAAGTGAAGGTTTACTCACGAGAAGTCAAGGTACTGCTCCTTCAGTATTCAAGCTACTGTTACATAATCATGAGCACAACGAACTATGAAATTGGTGACAGAAGAGACTTGGCATATCTCTAGTTAACAATTAGAAAGTGTGGTGGAGATGTGATGCAAGAAAGCATACACACACACTGCTTGTTATTAATTTTAGTATTTCTATTGACCAAAGTACAGCCATCTATGTATCAGCAGAGCCAACATTTAATTTTTAAATCTGAAAGACTGAACTACCTTTTCTATGTGTAGATTATATAGCTTCTTCAAGTGTTCAGCTCTGTTTTTAGAACAAAGTTTGAGTTCAGTGGCACCTTTTAAGACCAACAAAGTTTTATTCGAAGTATGTATGAGCTTTTGTGTGCTTCCTCATATACACTGAAATGGAATCAGATACATTGAAATGGTATCTGAAAAAGTGAGCAGTAACTCACAAAAGTTCACTGCAACTCGGTCTACACAAGGCTGCCCTTGACTCAGAGACTTCAGCTGGTACAAAATGGGTGCGTTTAATCAGGTTTCGTGACTGTTCAAGAACGGATTTTACATGCACAATCACATGGCAACATCTACCTCCCATTTCAATCTGTTGGTTTCCTGCTCAAAACTCCCCTTCAGCCGGAGTATTTTGTTACCGGGTCCCCAGTGGTGTTTTCTCAGTTCTCCCGTTTAAAGCCACAGTTTTCCCTGTGTGATTGCTCCTCCCGTGTCAAGCCACTTCCAATGGTTTTAAACCCCTCCCTGCTCAGAAGCCCAAGGCTTCCACTTTTCACCCACCATTTTTTTGGGGTGCGTCGACGGTATGCACATAAGCAGAGCTCTACTCCCGTGTTTATAAAACCAATGTTTAAATGGTCACTAGTTTTGAGTTTGGGATCTCAAAAAGCCCAGTTTTGGGTGAAAAGTTTAAAGGGAAGTCATCTGTCACAGCAGTGAAATCACGGTGCTCTGCAGAACTTTCAAACGAAAGCTGTGATGCACCTTAGTGGTTCTGCGCATGCGCGAGGATAAAGTTTTTTCAATTCTATGGATGAGCAGCTATGCATATGCGCAAACTTAGGAAAAAACAAACAAAACCCCTACACACACTCCTGTGTGATCGCGATTGTCCAGAGTAAAAATAATCGCAACAGAGTGAGGGCCATTTAAACTGCTGCCAGCACACCTTCTGAGCGCAACCAGTGTGGCAGCACGCCTCTTGACTGGGTCGTCTGCAGGGGCGCAATACAGCCAGTACTTGGCTAGTTGCATTGGTTTTCAGTTGAGTACCAAATCACATTCAAGGTTATAGTATTAACCTTTAGAGCCCTACACAGTCTGGAGCTGTTGTATCTGCAAGACTGGCTCTTCCTATATGCCCCCCGGAGAGCCTTGTGCTCATCAGAACAGCATCTTCTGGGAGTCCCTAGCGCCAAAGTCATCTGCTTAGCCTTGACCAGGGCCAGGGCCAATGCTCTTCCAGGTGAGATCAGGGCCCCGTCAGACTTATTTATTATCTAACCTATTACCTACCCACCTAGCTCTATTCTTAGACATTCATTCGCTCAAGACACTTTTTTTGAGTGTTAATCATTATCTATTAAACCTGGCTGTTTCCCTTAGCCATAAGAAATCATTTATAAACATTATCCTCTGTGTGTGTGTGTGTGTGTGTGTGTGTGTGAGAGAGAGAGAGAGAGAGAGAGAGAGAGAGAGAGTACATTCCTACTGTAAAGGAGATGTTTTGTTTTGCTTTGCTTTGCTTTTGTGTTGTCTGAGCAGCAGTGACTGAATTCTGGTAACTCAAAATGCTGTGTGTAAGAGAATCATACATTGCTCTCTGAGAGTTTTTATCCTCAGGGTGGATCCTTATGTGAAATAAGTTAAATTTCATGTTTTGTTTTGTTTTCCTTAACAAACCTCCTTTAAGATTACATTTTTTTCGGCATGGGTCATTCAGAAGTTCCGGCCTAGATGCATACAAACCTTAATGCTCTTTTTTCCATAGAACTTCAGTTCAAGAACTGCAAAACGGTAATAAAACCTGCTTGATTTTAACATCACGGTTGGGTCACCATGTTGGAAACCGCAGTGTTAAATAAGGAAGAGGTTCATAGACTTTAACAAGCTCGGTTCCTGTTTGTACTAATCTGATCATTTTAGCTACCTAGCCACAGTTATGTAGACTGGGATTCAGAGAACCTCAGGGCTTATAGATTTGTTTTCCAGGTGTTTCTCACACCACATGCCAAACCACTCTTGAAGCTGATGGGACTTTCAAAAGACAGTTTATGGTATGATCTTTGGGATCTATCACTCAGTAAAAAGAGGCATTATTCAATACAAAACAGACATGTCCTAGACCTGAGGCATACTGAAAGCAGTTCTTTGGATGCCAGTTGAAGCAAAGTGGATACAGCTACCCTGAAGGAAGTGCCCGTTTCAATACTGGTTAGTGTACCCTTTGTGTGTTTAAAGTCACCCCAGGGCTGATTCTGTCTATGTGAAGAGCATATTGACTCAACTATATTGGCACCTGGGTCCGATGTTCCATTTCACCTTTATTTATTATCTGTGAGGGTAGGATAATACTAAACCTAAGGTAATAAATAAACCTACATAAATGGCTCTGCCTAGTTCTAGGATATGAGGGTTTGTTGTACGGCTGCATTCAAACGTCATAAACGTTATATATGTAGCTCCATTAGTGCACAAGATATTGCTCCAAGAACTCAGGGCAATCAAGCTGCCAAAGTAATTTGATCTTTTTTACTGAACTGAGTCAGGCGCAAGAAAGAAGAAACAGAAATCAAGTGGAGGCAGGATTTAAAGGGGAAGTGTTCATATATTAGAGTTGCCAGTCTCCAGGGAGTGGCTGGAGACTTCCTGGGATTACAACTGATCTGTAGGCTGCAGAGATCAGTTCACCCGCAGAAAATGGCCATTATGGAAGGTGGACTCGATGGCATTGTGCCCCATTGCAGTCCCTCCACTCGCCAAACCCCAGCCTCCTCAGGCTCCATCCCCAAAATCTCCAGGAATTTCTTAGCCCAGAGATGGCAACCCTAACCCCTACACTGGAATACCCTGAAACAAATCCCAGGTTCTTTGTGATGAAAAAGAGCCAGAGTTCCTACACCCCTTCTCTTCCCCTCTTCCCCATGCAAGGAGGATTGAAACAGCAGAAATCTTCAGTCAGCTAGATCTGAATCTTGATTTCCAAGTCAGAAATGAAACATAATATGTTAAATATCAGAGTCTGACATCAAAAGAAATGGAAGATTATTGTTCTTGCTTTGCAGGTTTGGTTCTATATATAAAGCTGAAATTCTGAAAGTAGCAAATCTCAAAATGAGATTTCTGAGAGTAGCAAATCTCATCAGTCCTGTCCCACCAAACAGCTTTGTGGGTGGGACAGGACTGCATGGGAGGGGGAAATGAGAGCTCTCACTGGGCTGTGCAAGAACATGCATTCATGAAACGCTACTTATTGCACTTTACTGCACTATTTTGTTTGAATTCATAAGTCGAAACCTGACAAACAGGGTCAAACTATTCACAGCCAAATGAATGATGAAAACCTGTCTCCCTACTTGCAACCAATAGACAGAATGGGAAGCAAACTGGTGGATCCTTCAGCATCTCTAGTTAGCAGTGAATGAGGGCAAGAGCAGATCTCTTTGAACTTAATGGATAAGACCATAAGAGCCCTGCTGGATCAGACCAGTGGTCTATCTAGTCCTGCCTCCTGTTTTACACTGTGGCCAACCAGTTCCTCTGGAGGGCCAACAACAAGGCTTAGAGGCTGATGCCTTCCCCTGATGCTACTTCTGGGCTCTGGGACTCAGAGGTTTCGTGCCTCTGAATGTGGAGGTTCCCTTTAGTCACCATGGCTAATAGCCACATATAGACCTATCCTCCATGAATCTGTCTCCTCCACTTTTAAAGCTGTCTGTTCCTGTATTTTTTCCTTCAGCTGCATAGGAGTGGCACTTAAATTGCTTATGCAGTTCTTGAAATGCCAGTTGATACCCTCAAGCTTCTCTTGATGGCTCCACGGGGCTCATGTGAGTTGTGTTCAATGCTGTGGTTATAATTTTAAAATATTCTAAATTACCTTGAATGGATGGATACTTAGGGTAAAATTATATAAGATGCTTGAAGATCCATGAATGGCACTACCAAGTCTTTTTATTGTTAAGTAGCAGCTGGGGTGGGATCAATTAAAATTTACAGCTCTCATGAATCATTTCCCCAAACTCAAAAGTACACCTTGAGTTAAATTTCGCCATGTTGAAGGAAAAGAATACGGATGATTTGTATGTATCCCCTATTGGGCTCAAACTGAAGCTTCTAAATCATGTTCTCTCCATAGCTATGGACCAGTTAAAAGGTTTGGCAGATCCTTTCATAGATCTCTGGGATGCCAAACCTTGCCTGGAAGATTCCTGGAGATCTGAGGGTGCTACCTGAGGAGGGCAAAGTTTGGGAAGGGGAGGGAGCTCAGTAGGGCTGTGATGCCATAGAGTCCACCCTGCAAAGCCGACATCATCTCCAGGGGAACTAACCTCTGTAGTCTGGAGATCCATTGTCATTCTAGGAGAACTCCAGCCCCATCTGGAAGTTGGCAACCCTATATCCCAGTGCCTCCTCTAGTTTGGCCTTTAGGTCTACGCATATGCTTTAGTGCCCCGTGGAGGGCAGAAATATTAGTAGGTGGAGCAGTAAAGGAAGATCTCTAAACAACCAGAGTGCAATTTCTTCAGCTAATGAATGAGGCCACTCATTAATGGTCCTTGCTGCTCTGTGCTCATCTCCTTATTAACTGTAAGGTGAAGTGGAGGCCTGCATAGGCATATGAGCCAGAAATGGCGCTTTTTGAGCCATTGGCAGAGGACCCTGTTATTAGGGCTTGCGTTTACCCAACTGGAGTGTGGAGTTACCTGCCCCCAGCCTCAATTTCCTGCTCCCGAGGAACTGAGGAGTAGGGGGGGGGGGATGGCTTCCACATAGTGATCTTCTAGCAGTTTCTCTTGTCTCTGTGTTAAGAACCATAGAGGACACAGCCTAGAGCATCACCTGGAAGTGACATCATATCCTCCCCTAACTCTGCCTTCACCAGGCACTGTCCTCCAAATCTCACATTTGCTGAGGCAGTGTTGGGAACCCTGTCTGTCATATGCGTTAACTGCAGCCTGGCTGGCTATTGGACCTTTCTGTTGAAAATGTCTGACACCCAGCGAGCTGCAGTTATATTCTGTGTGCGCAACGTTGTTGGGGGTTTTTTTGAGATCCAGCTCTTCTAAGATTTAATATACGGCTTCATAAAAAGGAAGATTCTACTATATCTCCGTGTTAAAGAAAGACCTTTGGAAGATTTTAAATTGCTTCTTCTCCTTTTAGAAAATTTAACTTTTCCCTCCTCTTGATCAGTCAGTAAGGTTGGCCTTATCAGCAAGAATCCATAAGGTACTAAAATTCTCCTCCACTTATCTCTGCAGGCAACATACATTCCAAATGGCATCCTCCATGATGCAGCCAATTAAAATCATGCTGAGTAAAACCTAAAGGACATAAAGAAGCTGACAGAAGTGAGGAGAGGGTGGGTTTTTTTATTATTAGTTTGCTGTACTATGCAAAATGTTATATATCTTTATTAGGGTTTGGTAATTTACTGCACCGTTTTTTTAAAAAAAAGCCTTTCTTTTTATAAATCTTTGATTTTAACCAACAGAACATGTAAGCAGAACTGAAAGCACACAGCCCCAGAATAGCTTTCAAGTGTTGCTTTCTAATATCATGTTAGGAGTACAGAGTAAGTTACAGCCATGTCAAAATGTCAATCATGCCAACCTTTCCGGGGCAAATTTCGACCCTGGTCACACTCTTCCCCCTGCCACTACACATGTTACACCAACATCTTATGGCGGCCACGGGGACCAGACAAGGTGCAGACAGGCCTTAATGGTAGCTCAGTCAAAAGTTCTTAGGTAGGGTCTTGCCCAGGGGTGGCTGAATATGTGGCATTGCCTGAACCAGCTCCATAATTGCCCATGTACATTTCCTCTGCTCCAGCCACTGCCCCTCTCTTCTCACCCCTACATTCCTTGTTCCCTGGCACCCTTTTAGGGGGGAAGAGATGAAGTACCATTTGTTGTTGTTGTTGGTAGTGGTGTGTGTGTTCATGTAGTGATGCCCCATTCTAGTATTATGGGAGATGGAAAAACCTCTTCCCCCAGTTTTTTGTAACTTTTGTAAATCTCCATCACCTGTTTTTTTTTTTTTCAAAACTAAAAAGTGCCAGTGGTTTCAGTTGTGTCTCATATGGAAAGCAGGCATTCCAACTCCATAATCATTTTAGTTGCCATTTTTTGCACTTTTCCCCCAGCTCTCCCCAACATGGAATGTGCCTTTTACGTTAATCACATCTGCACACCGAGTCAATATTTTCAAAAGAATGGTCCATCACAATCCCAAGGTCTTTTTCTTGATCAGCCGCTACCAGTTCAGGTTTCATCAATATATATGTGAAATTAGGATTTTAATGAATTAAATTAAAATACAGTTAAAATGTACAGTTTACTCATTCCAAAAAATTAATGAAACATGGGTATTCTTGTTTCAAGACCAGAGCGGATCAAGTGTATTTGCCAAATAAATGACCAATATACAAGTCCAAGAAAGTAACTCATAGAAAAAAGAACTGATTTTATTCTACTGCAGAAAGGTTCAGATGTTAGAACTCACATTCTGTAAGCAGGCTGTATGTTACAGTTCATCTTGCATGAGGATAGAGTCCATTTGCACAGATCTTGCAGTGGAAAGAGATTGCTTTCATGCATCTCCTTGCCAATAAAGTGATTAGAACAAAGACACGGGAAAAGGACAATAAACCCTGTTTTCACGGGCTACTAAACATGAGCCAATAGAGTGAGCTAATGTAGAAACATGTGACCTACAAAGATACCTAACCAACTCTCCCAACATGCAAAAGGATTTAACAATACAGAACTATTTCCTGATCTATTACTGACTGTCTTACTAGAATCTGCTAGGGGCACCACAATGGGCACATTCATATGTGAATGTTGCAAAAGCAACTTTAGTGAATCCATGCTGTCAGAGTCTCAAATATAAATGAGCATGTTTAGGAACTCAGGTTATTGTGGTGCTTTGAGAATTCTGCTCCTTCAGTCCAGGCCAGTATTTTAGACTGCCTTGGTCCACTTCAGGACTTGGTGTGGACAGGAACAGGGAGAAAGGAAGTTGTACTCACTGCAGCTCCAGACAGCAAAAGTGGACTTATTAAACTGTGTTCCTGTTTGAAACCATGCTGCCTCCTTACTTTGATATGTAGCATTAAGAACACGACAGGTATATTATACAGCTTTTCAAGAAACAGCTTTGCCCTGATCATCAAGTCCTGATCACATGCACGATAGGCATAAATCCCAGCTGGATTCTCAGGGCGCGATCACACGAAAACATCTGGCAAGTGTTCTGCACCCATCGGCAATCCATATCACCCCGCCGAAGATGCGGAGTTAAAGGATACCTGTAAAAGTGTAGTACTTTCCAGAAAACGCGGGGCATGGGTGATTGTTGGATTGTGGAAGAGCTGGTATCCCATTGCATCTGGTGCCTGTCTGTGTCCCGTCTCACACCAGATGGGGTTTTTAGCCTTCATGGTATGCACGCAAATGCGGACCTGCGCATGCACACAAACGCGGACCTCCACATGCGCACAAACACAGTACTGCTGAACTTTGTGACGTTTCACCATCACCATGTGATCGGCGGCTGATGGCCTGAGCACAGAGTCTCGGGAGACCATCTGATCATGATACCACGATTCATTTTGCTCTGGTGCAAAAAGCCTCACTTCTCCCCCAGATTATCTCGCTCATGTGACTGGGCACATCACTTAGTTTTCCTGGAGGACTGCTTTGATGCAGAAGTGAGGGGTAATGTGCCAAGGGAAGGCTATTGGGTCAGCACCTGCTTTTGAGGAATGGGATCAGCCTGCCAGGAAAATGGCATGGTAGAAAATCCTATTTCAACAGTTGCCACTAAGAGATTCAGAGATTTAGAGATTCAGAAATTAGAGATTCAGAGATTTAGAGACAACACAGGGTGCTATAGAGGCTGACCCATACTGTGAGCTGACCCCTACCAGAAAGGGTCCCTCGAGTCATCTCAGAAGGTTAAAGGTCTGTCTACAATCTGTAATGCACCCAGTAAAATGAGTTCCTAGACAGCCGTCAGCAGGCAGAGTCAATCGGTCCCAGATAGCCAGCATCAGCCTTTCTTGTAGGGAAGCTGTTTAGGCAGGGGACTGACTAGGTGAGAGGTTAGAGTCCTTTGCCTCTGCTGTTCCTGCTCACACAGGCTCTGCTGCTCCCAGTTTCAGACTTAGTGGATTTTTTTTTATGACCAGGCTGTGTGAGAGGATGGGCCATGCTCCACCAACATTGGCACCACATCACTTCCAGCTAGAGCTGCCATTTTCCCACCATTTCCCCCACCCCAATTCCTGTTTCCTGCCACCGCTGCTGTGGAGAAAAAAATATTGGTTAAAAATGTCACCAGCAACAGCATGATGCCACTTCCAGAGAAAACCCAGAGTGAGGTCAGTTCATTCCAGGAATTGCCAGAAACTCTATGGCTCCCAGCCATTCCTAGAAAGATGTGGTGCCATTTCCAGGTTTCCTCCCAAAGTAACATCACAGTGCCACCATTAATGGAGCCCACCCCCTGGACTCCTGCCAGTTGCCAGCCATGCCCGGCAACCCTACTTTCCAGCCTAGCTATGTTTACTTCTGGTTGGACCAGTCACAGCATAGCGGTGAGTTATGGGCAGGGGTCATTTCGAGCAGGAGCTTGGGGGAGCTTAGCTCCAGGAGTTGGTGCCAGCCCCCACCCTCCGTGGGGGAGTGCCTGCTTGTGTCATGGCTGCAGCAAAATGACCCCATCCCCTGGAAAGGTCCTTGTTCCTCCGACCAGCCTTCTGAAGGCTTCAGCCACCACTGAAGCTATCCTCCCAGAATAGTGGTATTTCTGAGTCTTGGATTAGTAACTGTCCCCTCTCTGCCAGCTCTTTCTTTCTTTCTTTCTTTCTTTCTTTCTTTCTTTCTTTCTTTCTTTCTTTCTTTCTTTCTTTCTTTCTTTCTTTTCCTCTCTCTCTCTCTCTCTCTCTTTCTTTTGACATACTTCCAGTGATGTCAGGGGGTTTAGCATATGCAAATAAGTTATGCTAGTGAGTTATGCACCTCTTTTTCTACGAAATGACCCCTGGTTATGGGTCTTATTATTATTATTAAGGTATAATAATATACATTAATATATTGAATTTTTTAATTCCCTGAGATTCAGAAGCTAGCAAGTATGATCCTTTAGATATATGAACCATCATGTAGAACAAAGTTTGAAGTCCAGTGGCTCCTTTAAGACCAACAAAGGTGCCCCTGGACTCAAACTTTGTTCTGCTGCTTCAGACCAGCAGGGCTACCTCACCTGACTCTTATCAGCCATCTTATAGTCATCCTACATCATTCATATATCAGAACAATGGATGCATTTAAAAATAAATTTTTACCATATCAGTTACAAACACACACACAATTTTAGACCTTTGCAATTTGGACAAAGCTTGTGCTCTATGTATTAAATGAAAAGGGGGGAAACTTTTTCTACTGAGAATCCAAATTGTATGGTGATTTTCAATAATTAATTGAAATGAAATGAAATACGTGATTTTCTTCAAGTTCTGCCCATCTCCTTTGTTAGGATAATTGATGGCTTGAAAATATATATATATATATATATATATATATATATATATATATATATATATATTCATATTGCAGGCAGTGGTCTAAAAAAAAGACAAAACTGAAATAGCCACAAAAGGTAGTAATTGAGATCATTGTGCTTCTTCTTCTGAACTCTTTGATCTCTCACCTGGAAGTAAGAACACAGCGTGGCTGCAACACATTTTCTTCATGAATTCTCCTTTCCTCTTATTGGAATTTGGTAAGGGATAGCTTCCACTGATTATCTTTTGTGTATCCTCTGTGTACTGTCTGAGAGACAGCAGTCAGCCATCTTGATACATTGATTCATTTCTCATCCTGGTGGGCTTCTTTGAATTCTCGAGCATGGACATTCACATCCCAGAAATTGCCCTGACCAAATTTGCCTTGGAGTTGGTGAGCCATCCTGCTGATTCTCCTGATCCTTTACAACTCAGTGCATAAAGGTGCAGGATCAAAGGGTTAGATATTGTTCTCTGTGTGTTCCTCCCATCAATTTCCATCCTTTCAAACCAAGTAGCAGTTTGACCTTTAATTCTGTAAAGCCAGCCATCTTGCAACATTGAATTTTAGCAAGAAATCATGACACAGATCATCAAGATGCTCACAGTGGTATAATTCCCCACAATCAATTTTAGTTCTTCTAAGTCTCTCACATACTGAGGGGACACATGGAGAGGATTTACCATTCTCCTTACCTCAGTGCCTTATGGGTCAAAAGGTAAATAACATTAAATGAGGGTGAAGTGATTAGTAAGTGATTAAATGAGGGTGAAGTGATTCCATTTTTACTACAGGAACTAAATCCATCAACAACTACTGCCACCTACTGAGTGAACTATAAAAATCACTTACTAGGGATGCTCAAAGATCTACTGATTCCATTCATATTCTGCTCTCTGGTGAGCAGAGAGTTGATTTCTCACTTGGCAGTCTGGCGGTTCGTAAGCAGTTTGAGCACACTGTACTGGGATTGTACATGCATTCACTGTAACTCGTGATAGATGCATGGTTCAGTAGCTGCAGTGAGGAGGGGGAAGGAAGTGACATCACCTCTTCGTCCTCTTCTGTCAGTGAAGAAGACAGGAGCAGTTGTGCCCACTTCCCCCTCCTCACTGCAGCCCACTGATCTGCATTCCTGTTGTTTCATATAGGTCTCATGGCCTCATGAATCAACTTTCCTGGGATTGGAAGGAACTACAAGAGGGAGGGGGAAAAACAAGGAAGGGTGTTGATGCTTGTGTGAGATCACTGGCTTTAACACAGTAGCAAACATATATGCTATGATTTTGTTTAGGTGCAGGTTGTTTTCCAGTTGAAAATTGTAATTTACTAATCAAATTTTATATTTATTTATTTTATTTATACCCCACTCTATCCCACAAGTCTCTCACAGGATAAAGATATGAAGGCCTAGAGGGAAAAATCAAGTATGACAGCCAGTTTGGTGTAGTGGTTAAGAGTGTCAGACTAGTATCTGGGATACCTGGGTTCAAATCCCCACTTGTGCCATGGTAGCTCGCTGGGTGACCTTGGGCCACCCACACCCTTTCAGTCTAACCTACCTCACAGAGTTGTGAAGATGAAATGGAGGAGAAGAGAATAAACTGCCCTGGGTCCCCACTGGACAGAATGGCAAGGTACAAATGAAGTAAGTAAGTAAATAAATAAAAATGGAAACATTGAGATCAAATCTACATCTGACTTTCCCGCTGGAATCATTCTAGTTTTTTAAAAAAAACATCTATACCTGTTTCTAGTTTCAAACCATACTTGTTCTAGTTTAAAAATCACCATCTACATCCATTAATTGCCATCTTGTGGTCTTCAGACCCAGGGAGTGAAATTTGAAACCAGTGTGAAGAGTGTAGGAAAAGACAGCAGTCAAACTACTTCAGAGGGGAGGTGTAAATTTGGCCTAAGTGAGGGAAGCCCCCCATTTTTATGAGGACTTTCCCCTAGTTTTTATTATTTAAAAACACCTGGAAATTTGGAGAACTGGGGGGAAAAAAACCCTTTCCCTTGAATGAGAAAAACCTTCTGTAAAAAATTGTTTCACTCATTCCAAATATAGCATGAAAAAGTCTGAGGCCTTTTTCCACTTTTTTCCCCGTGGAAAAGTGGTAACTTTGGGGGAAAGCTGAAGAAAACTCCAATGAAATATTTGCTATAAAATCCTTTTTAAGACAAGGTTTTACTCAAAATGTGTGGTTAGCAATTTTTTTTATGTAAGGCAATCTATAGCAAAAGAAGATAACTCCTATATGTACTGTAGACATTTACAATTAATATGTACTTCAGTGTTTTCACTGTTATGAAGTTTAACTTGATATCCAAATATGCTGGTAGTCCTACTTATTGTGACTGTATGGAAGTGTTTCTACCCAATGATATACTCTTTTGTTTACTGAAAAAATCATTTTCTACCTTTAGCTTCTATTTTTCCTGTCTCTTAGATGGCCAATACAAAGGTACATGTGCAATGGTAGGATTGGGTGCAGTTGTTTGCAGCTCTTTCTCAAGTATTGGGAATACCTGCAATTTTTCTTAAGGAAGTTATATATGGTGCATTTAATGTTTTTAAATCTGTAAAATAAGTTTAGGTTTAATAAGAAAGTAAATATTACGTGTATTTCTGTTTTCCCCAAAATGTCCACGTTGTGTCTGGAAAAAATATTTTCCCCCATAGCTTCCAAATTTTTGCAAGTTTTGCATCTCTATCAATCAGCACATTCAACAGCATACATCCACTCGGTATTGGTGGTAGAAAGTGCCATTAACTTGCAGCAAACTTATGGCAACCCTGTAAGGTTTTCAAGGCAAGAGACATTCAGAGGTGGTTTGCCACTGTCTTGCTCTGTGGAACAACCTTAGAATTCCTTGATGGTCTCCCCTCCCAGTACTAACCAGGGCCGACCCTGCTTTGCTTACAAGATATGACCACATTGGGCCAGCCTGGGCCATTCAGGTCAGGATCTATTCAACATTACACATAACCAATGGGATGTTTCCTCTCATGCCTCCTTGAGAAGTCATTCCACAATTTGTGTTTGATAACAATTTAGCAAGCACGTACTGAAGTGCATTGAAAACAAGAGTGAACGACCACTTTCCATGAAATCTGCAGACCAGATATTAATTATGCAAGTCCCAGCCTTTCTTGATTTAACTCCTGACAAATTCAGCTACGGGAAAGCATGCAGACTGCCAGCATTGTCACAAATTGGCCTACTCCCTCTAGAACATTGAATCTAGCTAATCTGAATGTAGTCAGACAATTGTAAAGTTCTTATGGGGCCCTCTTGGAGGGTAAAATATTAACTGAATATGCCTATACTGTGGAGTAACACATGATTGAGCCAACTCATAGTTTCGTTGATAATGAAACCCAAATAAGCATATCACAGCAGTTGCAGACAAATCTAAGATAATGTTAAAAGCCCCCAGTTATCCAAGTCTAGGGTTGCCAGGCCCCTGGTCCAGGTGGGGTTCCCCCACTTCTGCAGACATCTTTCCACCTCTGGCCAGCTGGCTGGTGGGGGGAACCCTGCTCGCAAATGCCCCCGAACGTGACATAATGACGTCAGCTGGAGGTGATATCATGTTGCCGATGTTGGGGGTGGGGGAATGATGCTCTAAGTTTTGGGCAAAACTCTATGATAAAATTGGGCTCAAACCATAGAGTTTTGCCCAAAAACTAGAATGCCAGTCCCCAACATCGGCAGCATGATGACATCACTTCCCAGGACGGACCCTGGAACCCCCTGCTGGCAGCCAGGTAGGACCTGGCAACACTATCTGAACCCCTAGTTCAATTTAAAGGAGGTCCTCTTTTCTATATTCCCAGTCTATTTCTGCCTCGTATCAAACCTTGAATTGGGAAAACAAATTAACTACTGGCTCTGTTATCTTTGGATAACTGATTTTGTGAACAAGCTCTTAATACGTTCTCTCATCGCACAGAAACAACTTTCACACTCCGTTTAGAACAAAATGGATTTATTCAACTGTTCCAGTTTGTTAACACTAGCCTTAATGTTGATCCAAGCACAGCTTTGGCCATGACAAATATTTCACTTGATTATTTCATTCAGCCAAATGTTTAAAAGCCTTGTCCTGCTCCAGACTAAGTCTCTGCCCTTGCAACTGTGCCATTTCCAGTGTTCCTAGAAGGAACGTTTCCGCCCTTAATTTGATTGCAAAATATCATCAGATGTGTAATCCAGCAAAAAAAAAAAAATGTGTGGAAGGAGGCCCGGGAGAAAAACAAAATAAAACAAACAAACAGAAAATTATTCTTTCAGATCTGACACCTGCCGCCTATTCAGACAGATTGGATCTGATGAGAACTTACACAGCAGATGGAGCAAAATGAAAATTAGCCACTTGCTTCCCTGAATGCTTATTAGCCTCATACTGAATTTCTCCACAGAAGTTTTTAAATAAATGAATATGCCATACATTTGAGGTCACCGAAAGGGTGCCAAAATGGAAACTCTTGCTCAACTCAGAGCACAGCCGTCAGAAGATGAATAACTCGTAGAACTATGTGATGGATGAGACGTAACTCTGTGGGAGCTGTTGGCAGGCACTGAGCATTGGACCACAGATAACAACTCATAGCCTATGACCCAAACCTGACTGGGCCAATGCACCCATCATTGATCTTCTTGAAGCCAGATAAAGTTACTGAACTTTCAATACAGCAGTTTAGACATTTTTCAGGACTCAAAAAGTGGCTTTTTACCTCCCAGCACTTAGTGTTGGCCTTTCTGCCAATCATTCTCTTCCTTGTGTATATTTTTTCATAACACAGAGGAATCAAGGTAGGCAAATTTTAAGACTGTACACAGGAACTACTCCTCACACCACTTTTTTTTTTTTTAAGTGCAGAAAGACTAAATGACATTTTACTGAGTGCCTTTGTCTGGGGAAAATTGACAGGATGAGAAAACTGATACAGCGCCTGCTTTTTGGAACACTTTCTACTGTGAGCATAATGGAGATCTCTGGATACCAACATTAATGTAGAATATTGCAGGTGTTTCCTGTTTTCCAACACATTAGATTTTATAAGGATAAACTGATGAAGCTGCCATGGGGCATTGCTTTCTACTGAAGTCATGGTAATCCCTGGGCGACCAAGTAGGGTTTGGTTCCAGCATAGCTGAAAGGCTGGTCAAGGCCTGTAAGGCCTTGTGGGATATTGGAAGCCCACCACTTTATTAGCAGAACAGCTGTTTTGCATGCAGAAGATTCCTCTTTCAGTCTCTGTCATCGATAGTTAAAAAGATTTTGGGTGCCAGGCCTGAGAAAGGCCGTTGCTTGAGACCCCGGATGGGTTGCTACCAGTTGAAGAACACAGTATAGAGCTAGACAATAAAGGAGGCCATGCCCCTCAGTTAGCAAGACCTAAGCAAGGCACATTTGGGAATATATTAATTCATAGGATCGCCCTAAGTCAGAAGTGACTTAGCAGCACTTCATACACACACATACATACATAGATCTAGATGGACTATTAGTGTGAAATTAGTATAAAACACCATCTTATGTTCTCTGGAAAAGCAGTCCAGGCTATCAAAGGGAAACACTACTACTACTACTACTACTACTACTACTACTACTACAAAGATTGTGAGGCACTCCAAAAAGATCTTGCAAGGATGGCTAAGTGGGCATCAACATGGCAAATGGGGCTCAATGTGACCAAGTGCAAAGTAATGCGCATTAGGGCCGAAAACCCTAACTATAAATACACGTTGATGGGGTCCAAACTTGTGGAGACTGACCAAGAGAGAGATCTTGGAGTCGTAGTGGATAACACACTGAAAATGTCAAGACATTGTGCAACTGCAATAAAAAAGGTCAATACTATGCTGGGGATTATTAGGAAGGGAACTGAAAACAAATCCGCCAGTATCATAATACCCCTGTATAAATCAATGGTACAACCCCATTTGAAATACTGTGTATAGTTCTGATCACCACACCTCAGAAAAGATGAGCTCCCCTGGAGAAAATGGCTGCTTTGAAGGGTGAACTCTATGGCATTGTACTGTGCTGAGGCTTCTCCCCTCCCCAAACCCTGCCCTCTCCTGGATCGACTCCCGAAGTCTCCAGGTATTTTCCAACCTGGCAACTCTGATTCAAACCGGGTTCTCCCAGATTAGAGTCCACACTTCTAACCACTATACCAAACTGGCTCTCTCAGCCCATAAGATTCAGACAACTTCTTTTCCAACTTCTGGTGACAGGTGGGTGAATAACTTACTGAACTGGGCATAGATCAGGCGTAATAGCAGCAGCCCTTCAATTTGTATTGGATCCAGCTGTTTTTGGCAGTTATGCTATCATTGGTTTTCATTATTTCAGTGGTGCAATATCCAGCAATATGGGGATTCTACTTTAGACTCTCATCCTTCTCTCAACATGACCCTCTGCTAGTTTATATTCAGCATTTTCAAAGCACAAAGTTACTTACCTACATTTTGACCCCTGGTCTCCCCACTACTGTTTTCCACCAGTTTGAAGAGCACAAAGAAAGCTGGTACTGTCTTCTGGAAATCAATTGGTATTAGTAAAGTCCTTTATAGATAAGCTGGGTTTGAGCTAGATTCAAGTCCAGTGGAACTTTAGAGACCAACAAGATTTTCAGGTATAAGCTTTTGAGAGTCAATGGCTGAGGACAGACTGGCAGTCTGGCCCACTCTGCCTCCGCTTTAAAAGCGGAGGCAGAGCGGGCATTCAGACTGCCGCCTCTGCCCCGTGGAGGCGCCCCGGACTTACCTCGTCCGGCGGCGCGCTCCTCCCGCAGCAGCTGGGCACCACTTCCAAGTGGTGTCCCGGCAGCTGCGCGCACGTTCCACCCACTTCCGGTGGGTGTGAACACGTGCGGGCAGGTGGAGCCACGCGGCGTTCTGTCACCGCCGCCGGAAGCCACCCACAGTGTGGACGCTGTGGGCGGCTTCCTTGCAGCGGCGTCTGAATGCCGCACTGCGGGGTAGTTCCCCCCCGCCTTGTTCTGCTGCACTCCTGTAGTGCGGTAGAACAGTAGTCTGTCCTCAGCCAATGTTCCCTTTGTCAGATAGGGAGCTGTCTTCATCTGAAACTATTCGATAGACATGCTTCTAGGGTTGCCAGCTCCAGGTTGGGAAATACCTGGAGATTTGGAGGGCAGAACCTGAGTAGGGCAGGGTTTAGGGTGGGGGAGACTTCAATTGTCATAGAGTCCTAAAGTGTCCATTTTCTCCAGGTGAACTGACTTCTGTCACCTGGAGTTCTATTGTAATTCCAGGAGATCTCCAGTCATCTCCTGGCAGCTGGCAACCCTATGTGCTTCTGAGATATCACGCATTGGAAGTGATAAATGTATTTTGCCTCTTGTGTAACAATTGCCCTTCCTGGCTAGTATCACCTGTGAGATAAGCCTAGGAAACCTTTGCTTTCACGCTAACTTTGATTCACTGGTCCTCATCAAGACATAACCTAAGCTGATTGGTCCTATAGAGACATATGTTCACTACATGATCCCTGATTGGATTGGGATCACTTCATGAAACCCTAACAGGTGTTGAAGCGTCAGCGTTCTTGAAGGAATATGCTAGCAAACAAGTACAAAAACGATGAATATTAGGGGATTTGAGGGAATTATTTCATACCGGCTGAAAACATCATTTTCATCCTTTAGGTAGATTGATAGACAGGTAGACAGTACAAAGGGATTCTTTTGCTGTCAGAATTAAGTAAGATATTCAAATGCCAGCCAACGTAAACCTACATGAAATCCTAAAGAGAATCCTCAAACTATTCTGCTTTCAGCTGGGGGTTGTGGCCTTTGATGAAGTAGACAGGGTTCACCACTTTGCTAATATCGTTCTTGAAAGTTTTGGAATAATGACATGTCGGGGTGAGGAGAAATGAAACATCTTGTTCCTTTCAAGAAAAAGTGATCAAACAATTTGCCCTTATGTGCCAAGATGAGCTAGCAAAGCAAAGAGAATTCTCTCTCCCGCAGGTTCTTGAAACACACCGCGAGGGGAAAAAAATACCTTTTTGATTAAGGTAACGAAACAAAATGACTCTGATGGACACTCCATTACTGGGACCCAGTCATTGCAGTGTTCCACCTGACAGCAAAAGAGACCATGTAAGGAGAGGAGGTTGAGCCCCCTCCCCCAGTCCCATGTACCATTTTTCCAAGTACAGTGGCACACAGTTAAAAAGAGACCAGTTCCAGCATGCAAAGGCATTCAGTTCACATCCCAAAGATATTCAAAAAGTCAATGAGAAATTACTGGTGTGGAGCAGGGAACCCAGGGGTATTAATTATTTTGCTTCTGTGTCTCCGCATGCTTTCTTTTGGAGACACTGAACTAAATATTCACTCCAACCGCAGCCTGTGAAGCAACGTTCAAGATGGACTATTGTAAACTTCCTGCGAAACCAGAGGGAAACGGCTGTGTCTCAAACTGGCTGGGCAATCTATTCTCCAGTCACCTCAGGGCAATGGCAGAAGAATATACTTTACTTCCCAATATGTAAATGTATTGATTCACGTAAACAAAGCAGGGGATGGATTTCAGTACAAAAAAGGCAAGGCAGAAAGCCTGCACCCTCTGTTCATATTGCAGCATTCAAAGGATGTTCACAGAAGGATAATACAAAGCCCTAAAGATGCCACAAGGCCCTGCTCCTGTGATTCCAAATGCAATACTCTAACAAAACAGCCTGCCTGGAATTAGAAAAGGGCAAGAGTCCAGTAGCACATTAAAGACTAACAAAACATGTGGCAGTGTATGAGTTTTCATGAGTCACTGCTCACTTCTTCAGAGCAGTGACTAACAAAAGCTCATGCCTTGCCACATATTTCGTTAGGCTTTAAGGTGCTACTGGACCCTTGCTCTTTTCTACTGCTACAGACAGACTAACACGGCTGCCCTGCCCATCTTGATCTACCTGTCTGGAATTTTTCACTACTTGTAGAAAGGATGAAAGCCTTTATTCTTCTGAGATATGGCTCCAGCTCAAGTTGATGGGCTCAGTAGCAGCAATTTCTATCAACACATACAGGGAAGATCCAGTTTAGGGTTACCAGCTGTCAGGTGAGGGCTGGGGATCTCTTGGAATTATAAGTGATCTCCAGACTACAGAACTCAGTTACTCAGTTGCTCTGGAGAAAATGGCTGCTTGGAAGGGTGGACTCTGTCATTATAGCCTACCAAGGTCTGTTCTCAAATCCTGCCCTCACCAGGATTTACCCCCAAATCTCCAGGAATCTCCCAACTTGGGAACCAATTATTGGGCTTGATACAGTGAGGATTTCTGCTGGCAGCAAAAGGGGGAGGGGGCTGACCACCAAAAAAGGCTATGCTGGGATCACAGAACTAGGGATGGTCACAAACCACATTTTTGCAGCTTAGTTCAGTTTGTGGTTTGTGGCTGAACCGTGAACCAAGCCACAAACTGATACAAACCAAAAGGTAGGTTTGTGGACTGACCTGGTTTGTATTGGTGAGCCATTTAAAGTTTAAACCCATGCTTTCTGCTACCCACTGCTTTTCACAGGAGCAAAAAGTGGGGGTTTAAATGGCTCTGAGCCATTTAAACCAAACAGCTTAGTGGTGGTGAGTTACTGTTTGGGTTCAATGGCTCTGAGCTATTTAAACCCGGGTTTTCTGCTCCCCATGGAAAGCTACAGGGAGCAGAAAGCAGCGGAGCATGTAAACCAAAGAGCTGAACTGTGGGCAGTTACCCACCATTCAGTTGGGGTTTTTTGTGAAGAGCCATGAACTGCTTCAAAATTCATGAAAGTTTGTGGTGGTTCTTCAGTTTGTGAACATTACTTTGCAAACCACGAACCAACCAACATTTGTGATGAATTCTAGTTTGCAAGCCTGTTTGTGCCCATCCCTACTTAGGACTTGCATTGTCAAAAGCCAAGTGGGATGGGGGCTGTAGTAAAGAGGCAAATTGGTCAAGGCTGACCAATATATCTGGGTGGGTCTCTCCAGCATCTCACCAAGTTGGTCCAAACACATATAGAATAAATAACACCTTTACATATATTTCTAGATGAGAGAATGTGGATTCCAGTTCTATGAAATAATCACACTTTTCAAGACAAGCTTGTCTTGATGGGTCTACCTTAGGCTTTTTGATGGTTCCTCAAAAGAGGTACCTGTAAACAGCACATTTGCATCTGCTATGCATTAGGAAATCCATCTCTTTGTGGCTATTCTGAGTCCATTCTTCAAAGGAGGCCATCAGTTCCATGGTTGTACTTTTATTTATTTATTTTAGATTTTTCACTTTGGCTGATAGTTCTTCAATGACTTCAGAGGTAAAAGAATTAAGGATTCACTGCTGCACTAAAGAGATGCATTAGAATTACAGTGAGAATGGTGTTAACCATGACACCTCCATGCTGGACCCGTTTCAGTCTGGGTTCCGACCGGGTCATGGGACGGAGTCGGTTCTGGTCGCCCTCACGGATGACCTCCGTAGACATCTGGATCGAGGCGGTACGGCGGCACTGGTGTTGTTAGACCTGTCGGCGGCATTTGATGTTGTCGACCACCAGTTGCTGATTCACCTGCCTCGCCGATGCTGGGATACGGGGGCTCGCTTTACAATGGCTTGCCTCCTTTCTGCAAGATCGGGGACAGAGGGTTGCGCTCGGGGGACAGACCTCCCAGAGGCATCCACTGGTGTGTGGTGTGCCTCAAGGGGCGGTCTTGTCCCCGATGTTATTTAACATCTATATGCGCTCCCTTGCCCAGATTGTCCGGAGGCATGGGCTGGGGTGTCATCAATATGCGGATGACACCCAGCTCTATCTGTTGTTGGGCGGCCGGTCCGGCTCCTCACCAGCTGACCTGGAACGAGCGCTGCAGGAGGTTGCGGGCTGGCTTAGACTGAGTCGACTGAAATTGAATCCACTGAAGACGGAGGTCCTGTGCTTGAGTCGGACCGGATCGGGGCTAGGGCACCCACTTCCGTCCTTCGGTGGGGCGCCATTGGTGCCAGCTCCGAGGGTCAGGAGTCTGGGTGTGCTCCTGGACTCCTCTTTAATGATGGAGGCCCAGGTAGCAGCCACTGCCAAAGCGGCCTTTTTCCATCTACGGCTGACTAGGCAGTTGGCTCCCTTCCTCGAACGCGAAGACCTAGCTACAGTGATCCATGCTATGGTCACCTCACGTCTTGATCACTGCAACGCTCTCTACTTGGGGCTGCCCTTGTCCCAGATCCGGAGACTGCAGCTGGTGCAGAATGCAGCGGCCAGGCTTTTGATGGGTCTCTCGTTGCGGGATCACATCTGGCCTGTGCTGCAGCGGCTGCACTGGCTGCCTATAGTATACCGGATCAGGTTCAAGGTGCTGGTGTTAACCTTTAAAGCCCTGTATGGTCAGGGACCCGCCTACTTGAGGGACCGCCTTTCCCCATATAGGCCCCAGAGGCTACTGAGGTCGGGCACCCAAAACCGCCTGACTTGCCCCGGTCCAAAGGATGCCCGGTTGTCCTGTACTAGGGCCAGGGCTTTCTCGGTGGCAGCCCCTTACTGGTGGAATGAGCTCCCAGATAACATCAGGGCCCTGCGGGATTTGTTGCAGTTCCGCAGGGCCTGTAAGACGGAGCTCTTCCGCCAGGCTTTCAAATAGGGGCCGCCGGCGGGGAGAAAGCTGATTATACCATCTCCCTGTTGACCGCACCCCATTGCAGCTACCCACCGGAGCCCTAAGAAGTCACCATCTTGTGGTATTTATTTAGAGTTTTTAAATGTCGATGTTTTAAATTGTAAATCTGTTTTTATGATTTTACATGTTGTTAGCCGCCTTGAGTTGGTTATATAACTGACAAGGCGGGATATAAATGAAACAAATAAATAAATAAATAAATAATAAAACTTCCACTAAATTCTGCATTTACAGAAAAGCAAAACTGTGAGTGGTTGGATTGTGGGGAGGGATGGAATGTCATTTAGGAACACAAGTGTTTCGGGATCCTTCCTGATAAATGTTTCACGATGCTTCTCAATTACATCACAGTTATAGTACTGTGCTAAGCAAATACAAGTGAGGACTAGAGATGTGAAAACCCGGAAAAAACCGGGAAAAATTGGAAAAAAACCAGTTTTTTCCCGTTTTTTTCCTGAAGCCTTTTTTGTTGTTTTTTTCTGAAAAATTGGAAACATTGGGAAAAAAAGAAAAGAAATTGATTATGGAACATTTTATTTTAACCTGATGAATAAAATATTTTAAGACAATGTGTTCAAATATTTTCCAAATAATTTCTAAATAATATGTATGGTAACAGATTAATCTGATTTCTGTGTACTGAGGACAAGCAAGTCCTCGGTTACAAATTGAACTCTCCAATGCAAGAACAAGGTGCATTTCTTCCTTTAGGAGGTGCTATTGTCACAAGAAAAAAAAAGGTTTCAGTTTTGTTTTTGCATGTGGGTGGATATACTGGCACTCAGGCTTCACTAGGCCTCAAAACATTGTAAGAAAATACAGAGCAACAAAAAGGACCTGAAAATACAGTTTTTAGGGGTCCATAATAACGGTGATAATGACAGACACAACAGAGTTGGCTGCAGAAGCAGAGACTGAAACTGATAATTACGGCTCAGAAAATTATTCTGATTAAATTTCATGCCCATCCATTGAAACTTAGTCCCACACTCCCTTCTATACACTCCCCCCCCCCTCTTCAATTCTTTTTATGAGTCTTTTTTATTTAATACTGTGGAGAGAAAATATGAATAACTATTCCTTCTGGATTTTTAAAAATTGTTTTGTGGAGGGTTTTTTGTCTGTTCCACATAAACTAGTAAACAGTTCAAGAGATTGTTTCTCCATTTGTTACAATTACAAATAAATATTATTCAAAAAGTAAATTCTGTTTGTAATAATTGTTTGGATACACTATAATATGCTAGTTGTGGTAATTTCAAGTAAAATTGTCCATAGTAATATTTTATATTTCGAAAGTAACAGAATGGCTTTCAATCTGGAAAATAAAAAAAGTGCTAATGTAGCATTTTTTTCAATTTTTCCAAAAATTTCAGTTTTTTCCAAAAAAAAAAAACAACCAGGAAAAAAATGGGTTTTTTCCCAAGCTTCAAAATTTCCCAAAATTTTACATCTCTAGTGAGGACCCACAAGAAACTCATCAGGGAGGAAATGAAGGAAGCCAACCCCTCCCTACCACTTGCTGGCCTTTCTTTTTTGGTAGGGAGGTGGGGCAGCATATGAGGGATGAAGAATGGAGAAAGCAACAGCAGCATCACCTCCTGAAGGGCATTGCTGGCATTTAATGGCATATACAGTCCTAGAAGATGAGCACGTGAATGTGCCTGAGATGGTGTAGTTGATGTTGTTAGGTCCAGTGATTGTACTGTGGCAGCAAAGTTGGCATCTGGGTTTATTGCAAGCTCTGGTACCAGAATCCATATTCAAATTAGATGTAGTATTATTGTGTGAGATGAATTGTTCAAGATGGGGGGATGTCTGTGTACAAGAAAAGGTTTGCCCCCCAGAACTTGTAAAACAGAACTGCCATTATCCAGTAGAGCTTGGAAGTCACTGATGATGCGTTAAACTGTTTTGAGTTCTCTGCATAGGGCAAATACGTCAAACCCTACACCAAAAGATAAATGGAGACAAATTTGAATTCCAGAATCACAAAATTGAGAAACCAGTAAGAGAACATTTCAGCCTCCCAGGGCACTCAATGGGGGACCTCAAAATAGCTGTTTTATTGCAAAGGAATTTCAGAAACAGACTGGAATGGGAGATTGCTGAATTACAAGTTATTAAAACACTTAGAACAATGGAATCCCCAGGGCTTGACAGAGATATCAGGTTTTTATCTCACTACACAGGATAAGTCACTCAATTATACTTAGAACTAAACTTTGTTGGTCTTAAAGGTGCCACCGGACTCAAATTTAGTTCTCTCATATTATCTGTATGCTAATCTGGTGCTATTCACTGGTTTTACCAATTGCTATAATCTAATCTTAGCTATACTTATTTCTCTCAGTTACTTATGCATCTTGACTGTAACTTGCATAATAAAAAGTAGAGACATCATTCTGCCAATAAAATTCCATATGGTCAAAGCAACTGTATTCCCAGTAGTAATATATGGCTATGAGAGTTGGACCATAAGGAAGCCCGAGCACCAAAGAATAGATTCTTTCAAATTATGGTGCTGGAGAAGACTCTTGAGAGTCCCTTGGACTGCAAGGAGATCAAATCAGGCAATCCTAAAAGAGATCAACCCTGACTGTTCTCTGGAAGGCCAGATACTTTGGCCTCCAAATGAGAAGGGAGCACTCACTGGAGAAGACCCTGATGCTGGGAAAGACTGAAGGTAAAAGAAGAAGGGGACGGCAAAGGATGAGATGGTTAAACAGTGTTATCGATGCAACAAATATGAAGTTGAGCAAACTCCAGAGGACAATGGAGGACAGGAGGGCCTGGCGTGATGTGGTCCATAGCACTGTGAAAAGTCAGACTCGACTGTGTGACTGAACAACAACATCTGTGCATGTGTGTGTGTGTGCACCTGGAAGTCATGGCGACCTCTGGTGACTGACCCCTGGGGTCTTGGAGAATATTCAGAGAGGTGGCTGAACAAAGCCTGCCCCCTCCAACCTCTGGTATTCCAAGGAGGTCTCCCATCCAAGTACTTGCCAGAGTTGACCCTGCTAAGCTTCCAAGATCTGACCAGATCGGGCTTGCCTGGGCTATTCAGGTCAGGGCTAGAAACTTAAATTTTTAACGAATGCTGGGAATTCAGAGAACCTACTAAACCTATAATTACAACAATACATAGAGATAATGATGTTTCATTGCCTTTTTTGAAAAATGCAGCCATAGGTTGCCAACTTCAAGTGGGGAAATACCTGAAGATTTTGGGGGTGGAACTTCAATGGGCTTGAGGTGGTCAGGATTTGGGGAGGGGTGGAATTTCAATGGGCTATAATGCCATAGAGTCTACCTTCCACAGTGGCCATTTTCTCCAGGTGAACTGATCCCTATTGCTTGGAGATCACTTGTAGTAGCAGGAGATCTCCAGCCATCACCTGGAGGATGGAAGTCCAATTAAAATAACTGTGACCAAAATAACGAAGAGTCAGTAAAGATATATCTACAAAAATGTTTACTATAATAATATTGATTCTCTAGAAAAATATCTTCTTATATTGCTCACACGCAACAAATTTTGCACAATAAGAGATACCGTTTTACATAGATTCAGGGGTCGTTTGGGCCTGGAGCCCACTGGAGCACTGCTCTGGGAACTCAGGAGCAGGCACAAATGGTGATGGCGGCCAGCCCCACCCCCAGCTCCACGCCCCCATGCGCCTTCTCTCTAGAGTACACCATTCCAGGAGTAACAAGCCCAGGAGTGGGCACATGTGGTGATGTGCTGTGGAAAAAGCAAAAGCATACTAACTTGATCTGTATTGACATACTTGTTGTAAGGTAGCTTCCCTGCAAGAGCAAAGGAAACCTAAAGTGTCTTTAGTCAAAGTGTAAAGCTGGCTCGCCAGCTCTGAGTTGGGAAATACCTGGAGATTTTTGGGGTGGAGCCTGAGCAGTGGGTGTTGTTTTCTGACACACTTCCAGTGATGTCAGGGGGTGTGGCATATGCAAATAAGTTATGCTAATGAGTTATGCTAATGCACTCCTGCACCTGTTTTTTTACTAAATGACCCTTGCATAGATTGCTTTATCTGAGCATGTAGGAAATACAGTTCTCATCGATTTCCACTTATCAATTCTTGAAATAAACATCCCATGTTAACTCTCTCATACCAGAACACAAGGTCTTCACGATGAATTAATTGGTTTCTAAAAGCTTTTAATCAATTGGTTTCTAGAAGCAATCTATGTGAAAAGATATCTGTTATTGCGCAAAATCTATTGCGTGTAAGCGATATAAGAATAGATTTTTCCAGAGAATCACTATTATTATAGTACAAGGGGGGGCCGTGATATTCGCGGGGGGAGAAGCTAACAGCTGCTCCTCCTTCCTCCACCCCTTTCCCCCCTTCCTCTGCCCCCTCCCCCCCAGAGACTCCTGGTGGGCCTCGGCAGCTCTCGCCGGGCCCGCCGCTCGCCCCCTTCCCCCTCCTCTGCGGGCTGTCGGCTGGCCTCGGTGACTCTCGCCGGGCCGCTGCCGTTCCAAGAGCGTTCCCCGCGCATGCACAGGGGACGCTCTTTTACTTTTCGGGAGATTTAAAGATCCCCTGAAAAGTTTTTGATAGATTTCGGATTTTTCTGCAAGCGGGGGGGTTACCCCCCACCTGCAGAACCCCCCCTCTGCCCTCCAAGTGCCCCCCCCGCGCGGATTTAAGTATCCGCACGCGGGGGGGCACTTGGGAATTAGATATATAGATACATTTTTGTAGATATACCTTCATTGACTCCTCATCATTTTGGTCATGGTTATTTTGAGTGGACGTCCATCTTCTCCCGTGATCTCCTACTTTTGGCTATCACCTGGAGAATGGTAACCCTAGATATCGATACATGGACATGGGCTTGCACAGAAAATAAAAGGGGTGCTGTGACACCACAATGACAGCATGGACGATTACCAATGAGGACAGCATCCTCCTTTGAAAACCCTGATTATTTAAGGCATGTGCAGAAAAAAAAAAATAAACTGACCCCATAACTGTGAAAATGCAAAGGGAGGGCAGAGATGTGGAAAAAAACATACCAAAACTGATTCCAATGCTTTGGGATCAACTGCCAAGAAAATCAGTAGTAAGTCGAGCATGCAGAAAAACCCAGTGAGAATAGCCTCACTAAGAAGACCTTTCACATAAGATGTAAGAAAAAATTAAACAACAGCATGGTGAAGGGGCTGTGAAATGCAGAAAGACCAGTGTGAAATGTTATCATGCCAAATTCAGATCTAAAGAAGAAAAATACAGTAAACGTGCACTAGATTTGCTAGGCATGTGAACACTTAGAATGGATCGCGAGTCCCACGTTTTGCTAAGATCAGTTAACATCTGTTGCAAGCACGAGGCAGTTCGGAACATGAAAGCAATGTAGAATGCTAAAGCAAAGCAGTCTGAGTTCTTGTCACAACGAGATTTCCAGTTTGCAGAAGCAGTGTGCCTTACTACTGGGATGGTCAACGAATGTTGTTTTGGAACTAGAAACACATACAGATGTCTTCTCCCCATCCTGCTCAGCCTAAATATTTGCAGAATAGTTCATTACAAAAGACAACATCAGTCTCCACTAGTCTATCTTTGCATGGCAGCTGACCTTGCTTCAAAAGGTGCCCTGGAACTCTCCACCACAGGAAAGTGTGATAAAGGTATCAAAGACTCCTCACGCCTTGCTGAAGGATTTGTGTTCTCAATCTGCAACATCATCTGTAACATCCAAAGATAATAGCTTTTCCCTGGCATCACAGGGGTACTGTGAAGATAAACGTATTCAAGCCTGTGAAGGTCTTGGATTGTAGAAAATTGATTGATTGATATATTGATTCATTGCATTTTTACCCTGCCACACGGCCTCATAATGGGCCATTGGAAAGCTACAGTCAGGCAGAAAAGACACTTAAAAATGGATTTTATAAACCTTCGATATATGGAACCCCAGAGGAAACAACTGAATAGAACATTATGCTTAATTTAACCTCGTGGTTTTATTCATTTATTCAAAAGAGCCATAGTTGGCGACATCATTCTTAATTCCTCGTTTCTGATTATTTGACCTGAAAATCCTCATTTTGATTTTGTTTCTCCCTGGGGCCCATTGAGTCACAGATTCTTTATTTTCACCCCCATTTTTCTGTTTCCACGTGCTGACTTTTCCTCATAAAATCACACACATTTTCCAACAATTTCCATGCCTCAATTAATCACCATCATAGATAGAAATGACAGACACTGTGCGGCTAAATACCTCAGACACAGCATTTAAAGTCTTACTGGCTTTAAGTCCAGAGTGTTTATTGTCCCAGACAATTCAGTGGCGTAGGACGCAATTGGCAAGGCTGGTCATTGTCCAGCCAGTAGAGAAGGCCATTTGGAGGCCTTCTGCTTCTCCCACATAAGCATTTTCTGTGGGCTGCTGATCCATCCACCCTGCAGCCACTCCAACCCCCTCCCTGATGTTTGAAGCTTTCATTACAAATATGTCTGCCTAATGGATGTATTCTGGTAAGGCTGAGGGGATTTGGCTCTGTTACCAAGGGCCGGTGAAAATTAAGCTTAGGAAGTGAGGGATACATATGAGTTGGGGGCAGGAGTGGAGAGTGTTGTAGAAAGGGGTTGAGAAGCCTGGGGAGGGATCCAGGGTCCTGGGAAATTTTTGTTCCCATGTGCAGCTGCAAAAATTGTCCCTAATTGATATTCTATCTATCTATCTATCTATCCATCCATCCATCCATCCATCCATCCATCCATCCAGGGGTCCTTTCGAGCAGGAGCTTGGGGGAGCTCAGCTCCGGGAGTTGGTGCCAGCCCCCCCCCCATGGGGGAATGCCAGCTTGAGTCATGGCTGCAGCAAAATGACCCCGTCCCGTGGAAAGGTCCTTCCTTGTTCCTCCGACCAGCCTTCTGAAGGCTTCAGCCACCACTGAAGCTATCCTCCCAGAATAGTGGTATTTCTGAGTCTTGGATTAGTAGCAGTCCCTTCTCTGCCATCTCTTTCTTTCTTTTTCTTTCTTTCTTTCTTTCTTTCTTTCTTTCTTTCTTTCTTTCTTTCTTTCTTTCTCTCTCTCTCTCTCTCTCTCTCTCTCTCTCGCCTTCTGACATACTTCCGGTGATGTCAAGTGGTTTAGCATATGCAAATAAGTTATGCTAATGAGTTATGCTAATGAGCTCCTGCACCTCTTTTTCTACGAAATGACCCCTGTATCTATCTATCTATCTATCTATCTATCTATCTATCTATCTATCTATCTATCTATCTATCTATTTACATTTATTAATCACCTATCCCCACAGCTGTGGGGCTCTAGGTGATGTACAGAGTTCTAAAAGCATAAAAACATAAGCATAAAACCAAGCCCAACAAACATACAGTAATTAAAACAAGGGATGAAAATTTTGTAGCTCCCTCCCATGTCTGGACTGTGGGTGCTTCACACCTTCCCGGGGGGGGGGGGGAGTAAGCTCTATAAGGAGTAGCGGTCCAAGTAGGGTGCCAGCCATGATGTTTAACCATTGCTGTCCTCAACCGAATGCCTGGCGGAACATCTCTGCTTTACATGCCCTGTGGAATTGCATAAGATCCCACAGGGCCCTGATGTTATTTGGCAGAGGGACCCACCAGGTTGGAGCCAGGGCAGAAAAAGCTCTGGACCTGGTCGAGGACAGCCAGAGCTCTCTGGGGCCAGGGAGCACCAGCAAGTTGTTCTGAGAAGAGCGTGATGCTCTCCTGGGGGTGTAACAGACGAGACGGTCCCACAGATACCTCGGTCCTAGACTGCTCAAAGCCTTGAAGGTCAGAACCAGAACCTTGAACTTGACTTGGTGCTCCACTGGAAGCCAGTGCAGCTGGCACAGCACAGGTCGAATATGTGCAGTCCATCGTGTTCCTGTTAGGACAAGCACTGCCGCATTCTGGATCAGTTGGAGCTTCTGGGTCAGTATCAAGGGCAGGCCAGCATTGCGAGCTACAGTAATCTAGCCTGGGGGTGACAGTCGCATGGATTACTGTGGCTAGGTCGGAGTGCGACAGGAAAAGGGCCAGCTGCCAGGCTTGGCGTAGACAACAAATGCCAGCCTGGCTGTGTTTGTGACCTGGGCCTCCATATTAAGGGAGGCGTCTGAGGAAATGAGCTCTGACTCATGAAAGTATGTATTTTTTTAATATTTGACTGCACTGGATTCCTGTTTAATATTGCAGCAAGACATCTATCTCCGTGGAATTGTTTTCTCCATGTATCTCCTTTTCCTAGCTACTTCTCTCCGCAATATTCCCAAAGTGTATGTGGAACCCAAATGAGGAGATCAGAAAGGCGGGAAACAGCCCATAGGCCATTGCTGCTTTGACACTTCACTCCGCCGGGAGAACTGGGTTTGATTCCCCACTTCTCCACATGCAGCTGCTGGTGTGAACTTGGGTCAGTTACAAGTCCTGTCAAAGCTGTTCTCTCACGAGCTGTTCTCTCAGAGCTCTCTCAGCTCCACCTACCTCACAGAGTGTCTGTTGCGGGGAAGGGAAGGAAAAGGAGATTGTAAGCCGCTCTGAGACTCCTTTGGCTAGTGAAGGGCAGGGTATAAATCCAGTCTCCTCCTCCTCCTCTCCCCCTCCTCCTCTGTCCTGGATTATTTTACCTTCACTCCTCTGTTTTGGAAGTATCCAGCCCTCGGCCACCAAAATGTTTTGGATGAGCCTTATGTGCTCTGGTTCATTCATCTAGAAAATTAAATTGGGAAAGCATACCTAAAAAACCCCCAACAAATTGAATTTCCTTCAGAGATTTAAAAACCAACCCATTCACATTTATTTCTGTTCTGGTGGTGTCTGTCAAAGATCCTAAGCAGCTGTTGTCAATCAGGACATACCAATAGACATGAGCCTGTCTTATACTGAATCAGTACAACAAATTTAGAGTCCAATGGCACCTTTAAGAGGTTTGTTCAAAGTCTGAGTTTTTGTGTGCACAAAAGCTCATACCTTGAATAAGAAGAAGAAGAAGAAGAGAAGAGATTGGATTTATACCCCACCCTTTACTACCTGAAGGAGTCTCAGAGCGGCTTACAAACTCCTTTCTCTTCCCCTCCCCACAACAGACACCCTGTGAGGTAGGTGGGGCTGAGAGAGCTCTGACAGAAGCTGCTCTTTTTCAAGAACAGCTGTGCCAAAGCTACAGCTTGCCCAAGGTCATCCAGCAGGTACAAGTGGAGGAGTGGGGAATCAAACCCGGTTCTCCCAGATTAAGACCTTTGTTGGTCTTAAAGGTGCCATTGGACTCTAAATTTGTTGTACTGATTCAGACCAACAGGGCTGACCAACTGGATTTATACTGAATCAGATCCTTGGTTTTCCATGGTCTGGCTGGCAACAACTCTTCAGGGTATCTGTTGGAAGTCTTTCACACCACCTACTGTGCCAGTTTGGTGTAGTGGTTAAGTGCGCAGACTCTAATCTGGGAGGACCGGGTTTGATTTCCCCACTCCTCCACTTGCACCTGGCTGGATGACCTTGGGCATCCAGGACAGCTTGGGAAAGAGCTCTCTCAGCCCCACCTACCTCACAGGGTGTCTGTTGTGGGGAGGGGAAGGGAAAAGGAGTTTGTAAACCGCTCTGAGACTCCCTTGGGGAGTGGAGGGCGGGGTATAAATCCAATCTCTTCTTCTTCTTCTTCTACTGGCTGATCCTTTTATCAGGGCATGCCAGGGACTGAATTTAGGAAGGACCTTCTGCCCACAAAGCAGACTAAAATATGGTCCCCCCAATTTAAGGTCAGACTTCCTGGTTATTTTTTTTTTCACAAACAGAAACTGATGCCCTTGAACACCAAACTCCTGCTGAACGTGCCGTACGCTTTTATTTGTAGGATCCAATTCTTCTCTTTAAAAAAATAAATAAATACAATCCAACAGAAGCTTCGCAATGGGTGATGCAAATATCATAATGAGAGATCCATCACGGCAGCAGCTTCTGAAAGAAACACAATCTGCAATTTGTTTAGTCTATAGCTTCTCATTTTCGTGTCTGCTTTAAAGTATCGGAAGAAGTGACACATTGCTAGCTGCTCTGACACTTTCGGTGATGGTTTGCCTCATAAGTTCGTTTCACATCCAGCTTCAGAAAACAGTCCTGCTCAGATCATTGGGTGTTTACATGGAAAATAATTGAATATCAATCAAGGCTCACTAGCAACCCTCTGACAGCTTCAGTTCTTCTGTTATTGAATTAATCAGACCCTGACATTCTGATAGGTTATTATAGTGGCAAGAAAAGGACCAGAAAATTATATGTATTTTTTTTAATAAAAAAAACTGATCTCCAGTGAAAAGTTTCTTACAAAGTTAAATAAAGCATGCACATTTTAAGATCATATTTGCCAGCTTTGGGATATCCAAGATTTTATCTCACTTGCAGAGGTGGGGGGAGATGACTCGACCTGTTGTAAAAGTCACACCTGTATATAACCTTTGACCTATCAAGCTGTATCAGATCTACTAGCTTTGCCCCATGGCCTCCTGGTAGCTTGTTATCCTCTCAGTGCTGTATTCTCCAAGAGAGTTTCTTGTATGGCATCACTTCAGGATGGATGACAGCATGAGGAATATTAATAGGGCTGCCAGCTCTGGGTTGGGAAATACCTGGAGATTTCGGTGGTGGAGCCTAGGGAGGGAGGGCAGCGTTTTGGGAAGGGATGGACCTCAGCAGGGTGTGATGCCCTAGAATTCATCCTCCAAAGCAGCCATTTGCTCCAGGTGAACTGTTCTTGGTCGTCCGGAGAGCAATTATACTAGCAGATGTCCAGGTGCTACCTGGAGGTTGGCAACCCTGGCTTCGAATTTATGATCAAAGAAAGCTCAGTGATCCAGCATGACAAAAGTTCCCCACATATAGAAAACTAGTACTTCAGGGACAAGAGCTTGGCTGTTTTCCCCCCTAGTCTTCCCATTGATGTGCTAGTTTTCTACATGCAGGGCATGTGCTTTCATTTTCTAAACCAGTCCTATCACACAGATATGCATACACCTGTATTTGGAAGTGAACAGTTCTAGCAGACCTGTGCATCTATTGATTGATCGATTGATAATGCACGTTTCTCACGGAGATTCGAAGTGGATTACACAGTCTAAGTCAATTCAATCAATTTGATAAGACATCTGATATGATGAGCCTCCCTGATGATGTTGGGAAGGCCCCCAGTCTCCTGGCTTTCTGCAAACGATGCAAAAGTAATTATTCAAGAGGGCTTTTTGCACAGGTAAACTGTTGGGATATGCGAGCAAGTTCCTTTCCTGGTGTCATGAAAGAATTTGCATGTTTACTTGTGCATGCTAATTTCCTAGTTAGTTACCTTAGAGACCAATAGAGTAGCCTCTGCATCTCTTCTGACAGAGTCTAGGTGACAATATGCATAATTAATAGGAACCGGGATTGTCTATTGGCTGACCAATAGATCTGAAGATGTCCCAGGGGTGGGGGCTTAGAAAGTTTTATTGTTCTTTGTTTTCTAACTCTCGCCTGGGGCACAGAGACGGGAGGTAAAAAGTTAAACAGGCAAGAGGTAGATTAGAAAAGCTAGACAGGATGTTTATTGCTTTAAACCCCCAGTTCCCTTTCCCCAATAAGTAAACAGCAAACTTTATTCTTTAAAGCTAATACACATGTGTGCTGCTTGCTTCTTTTGCTCCTGCTACCTTAAATAAACCCACCACACACAGGACTGTACTGTAATGCAAGTTGCATTGGTAAAGGAATAAGGACCGTGGCCAATACAACTGTATTGCTGCATATCATTGTATGTATGTATGCTCCAGGCTAGGTAGTTTCTACACTGCTTAGCACAAGGGTGTCACACATACGGCCCAGGGGCTGCAACCACCCTGCCCAGGGCTTCTATCTGGCCCAGCGACTGGTGCGAGGGAGGGAAGGCAGAAGGGTTCTCGGGGAGGGGGGCTGATAAGTATTGGAGTCGGGAGTCCATGGAGTAGTGAAACAGCTAGATCTTTATTGCTGGTCTGGATGAAGCATGCAACCCAGGGCTCCAAGCCCTCCTTTTATGCTGGTCAGGGACAATCCCCTGACCTCACCCAACTGGCCTGATAGGCTATTAGAAGTCTATTTACATTTCATAGGTTCCCTGGGAGAAACCTAGGTACAGGATTGGTGGCCGGTTTGAATCCACCTGGCCTTTGTTCTACCTGGCTGAAGCTCAGGTAGTTTCTTGGCCATGTGCTCTGGCCATGCTCTGGCCATGTGCTCTGGCCATGCGGTCGCAATGAAGAGAGCACATGGCGACCGCATGGTCAATACATAACACCCCTCCCCCCATAGTCCAGAACCCCTCTGCACACATAGTCTTTGAGATAGTCCGGGCGTCTGCGCTCACGTCCAGAGCGCCGGGGGGTTGTAAGGCGGGGTGTGTTGCTAGTGTCGGCAGGTTGCGGTGTGGGTAGTTGTTCTGCTGGCGGGGCCTGTCTGCTCGGGGGTTGTTCAGGTGTGGATGGTGCGACTGCTTCGTCCGCGGGCAGGAGCGGCATCTCCGCAGTCTCCGGATCAGGGTCTGGCGCTGCTTCTGGAGTCGTGTCGATGTCACGGTCTGTTGGTGCAGGGAGTTCGGGGGCCTGGGTATCATCGTGGTTCTGGGTACGGCGTCGAATCTGGTCAATGTGCCGTTTCCAGACTACGCCATGTTCCGTAAGGACCTCATAGGAATAAGGCCCTGTGACTCGGACGATCCTCGCGGGGAGCCATGTTGGACCCCGCGCGAAGTTCTTTGCGTATACGGGGTCTTCGGGAGCAAATCCTCGGGCAGCTGGCCGGTCCTCCATTGTCGGGTTCCCCTCGATTGCTCGGTCGGGATGTAGGCGGTCCAAGACGGTTCCCAGTCGTCTTCCCATCAGAAGTTCGGCTGGCCGGCGCCCGGTCCCTGAGTGGGGTGTGTTCCGTTGGCAGAACAGGAACTTGTACAGCTGCTCTTCCCAGTCGCCATGCTCCATCTTCTTTAACGCGTCCTTCGTTGTCCTCACCATGCGCTCGGCCTGGCCATTGGTTGCGGGGTGGAATGGAGCGGAGCGGATGTGGCGCAGACCGCAGGCTTCCACAAACCGTTGAAACTCGCCGGAGGTGAAGGCGGTCCCGTTGTCGGTCACGAGAGTTTCTGGCATTCCGTGTGTCGCGAAGATCGGCCAGAGACTTCTTAAGGCAGCGTTGGTGGAGGTCGAAGCTACCGGCACTACCTCAAGCCACTTGCTGTAGCTGTCAACAACGATAAGAAACAACCGGCCCTGGACTGGTCCCGCGAAGTCTAGGTGCAGGCGGGACCAGGGCTTGTTAGTAGATTCCCAGGATCGGACAGGAGCGTGTGGCGGATCTGGCCGTGACTCCTGGCATTTGGTACACTTCTGGACCCGCCCCTCAATGTCTTTGTCCAGGCCTGGCCACCATACGTAACTCCGGGCCAGAGCTTTCATGCGCACAATTCCCGGGTGAGCCTCGTGGAGGGCCTCTAGCACTCGGGGCCGCAGGGGCCCGGGGATCACCACTCGAGATCCCCATAGCAGGCATCCCTTGTGGGCCGATAGTTCGTGCCTGCGTGCCGTGAAAGCGGCAAAATCTGGTCCCGGTTTTTCCGGCCACCCCCTTCCCACCCAGTCCGAGACACGGGAAAGGATGCGGTCCCGCCGCGTGCGACGGGCCACATCTGATACCTGTACGGGGCGCTCCGGTAGATCCTCTAGGAGCGCGACGTGGAAAGCGGGAGCCGGATCAGGGTCGCAGGACGGGAGGGGAAGACGGCTGAGGGCGTCTGCATGACCCATCGCCTTCCCCGGGCGATGTACCAATTCGTAGGAGTAGCCTGACAAAAAAATTGACCACCGCAGGACCCGCGGGGACAGCATGTGAGGGGTCTGCCTGTGGGGGGCAAGGAGACCCAGCAGCGGCTTGTGATCTGTGGCCACGGTGAACGACCGTCCGTAGAGATAGTCGTGAAATTTCCTGACGCCAGCTACGATTGCTAGGGCCTCCTTGTCGATCTGGGCGTAGTTCCGTTCTGCCGACGACAGGGTCCTGGAGTAGTAGGCAACCGGTACCTCCTTTCCGTTGGGTAGCCGGTGTCCCAAGACCGCCCCAACGCCGTAGGGGGATGCGTCGCAGGCCAGGATGACAGGGAGCCTCTCATCGAAATGCGCTAAGACCGCATTTGAAATTAATAAGTCTTTGACGGCCCGGAAGGCTGCATCATGCTTGGGACCCCAGGCCCAAGCCGCTCCCTTGTCCAGGAGACGATGCAGGGGTTCAGCGACCGCCGCCTTGTGCGGAAGGAAGGCGTGGTAGAAGTTCACAAGTCCCAAGAACGCCTGGAGTTCCGCCTTTGAGGACGGGCGGGGTGCACCTGTAATTGCCACTACCTTCTCCTTTGTAGGGTGAATGCCGTCTGCGGTGACTTGGAACCCCAAGAAGGTCACCGAGCAGACTCCCAGGGTGCACTTGTCTTTTCGAACCTTGAGACCCGCGTCCTGGAACCTTTGCAGCACCATCCGGAGGCGAGCTGCGAACGTGTCGGCGTCCGGGGCGGCGATGAGGACGTCGTCGAAGAACGGCTTCACTCCTGGAACATCTTTTAGGAGAGAATCCATTAGATTTTGAAAGATTCCGGGTGCTACGCTGACCCCAAATTGGAGGCGTTTTACCTTGAACGCTCCCTTGTGAGTCACAATCGTTTGTGCCTCGGCCGTTGCTTCGTCTACGGGAAGCTGCTGATAGGCTTGGGCCAAGTCTAATTTTCCAAATATTTTGGCACCCGCGAGGGAGGCCAGAACATGGCTGACCACCGGTACCGGGTACGCGTGGTCCTGTAATGCCTTATTAATTGTACATTTGTAATCCGCGCAGATGCGGACTTCCCCGTTAGCTTTGAGGGGGGTCACAATGGGAGTCTCCCACTTGGCGTGGGAGACCGGCTCGAGCACCCCTTGTGCCACGAGCTTTTCCAACTCTGCCTCCACTTTGGGCTGGAAGGCGAGTGGTGGCCGGCGGACGGCCACGCGGATGGGCCGGACTGCCGGGTCCAGGTCGAAGGAAACCGGGGGTCCTTTGTAGCAGCCCAATGAGCCATCGAAAACGGCGGGAAATTCCTCGCAGATGGATGAGAAGTCAGTAGAGCCCATGCGGTGTATTCCGGTCCACTGCACTCCGAGCGGCTTGAACCAGGCGCGACCTAGGAGACTGGTTAGATTGCGCTCCACCACGAGAAGGTCCAGCAGGCCATTAAAGGCATGGTACTGGACCCGGACCCTGGCTAGCCCCTTAATAGCCACTGGGTTTTTCTGGAAGTCCCGGAGGACCAACCCAGCCGGCAGCCGCAGCCAGCGTGCCCCCTTCGGGCAGAGGCGGCGGAACGTAGCTGCGGACACAATTGAATATGCTGACCCTGAGTCCAGTTCCATGGAGCAAGGAACTCCCTCTATTCGGAGAGACACGGAAATTGCGCCCGGGATGGGCTGAGGCAAGTTCATTACCGTGGCCGTGGGAACGACACTACCCACTTCTTCGAAGTTCACTGCTGGGGCACGGTGGCTGTTCCTCAGGCGGCAGGCCCGGGCGAGATGTCCTGCTTTCCCGCAGGCGCGGCAGATGGCATCACGGAAGCGGCATGTCCGTCTGTCGTGGGGGTCCCCACAGCTGGCGCACGTTGGGGCCTGCCTGTTGAGGGAAGCAGGAGAGGGAACAGAGACAGATGCTGGGTGCCGGCCCTTGGGCCTGGGGACGCCGGGCTCACCCTTCTTCGAGCGTGGTTGCATCCGGTGGACGTCCTCTTCTTCGCTTGAGTCGGGTTCGGGAGGAGCCGCCTGGTGGACTTTGGTGGCTGCCTTGTCCTTTTGCGTTGTCTCGAAGGCTGCCGCAGTTTCGAGCATCTTCTCCAAGGTTGGCTCCGGCATTGCAATGAGGCGCCGGCGGAGCTTGGCTTCCCGGACCCCTCCCATGAAGGCGGTCTCCACGTGGTCATCCATGTGGCGGAATTCGCAGCCCACGGCTAGTCGACGGAGTTCAGCCAGGAAAATGGCGGCTGACTCCCCCGGCTGCTGCTGGCGCTGTATGAACTCCCAGCGCCTGGCCAGTTTTGATGGCTTCGGGGCGAAGTAATCGCCGAGGGTCTTGGTGAGCACGTCGTAAGACACCTCGGTGGGGTCTTGCGGGGCTAGTAGGTTCTGGGCCACCCGCATGACCTCCACCCCTCCGGAACTCAAGAGCCAGGCACTCTTCAGGTCCGCATCTGTGATTCCGCGGACCTTAAAGGCACAACCCAGCGTCTTGAGCCAGGACTCCCACGTCTCGGGGCAAGACGTATTGAAAGGGGTAATTGGTCCCGGAGCGTTTGCCATATTTACCAGAGCAGGAGCGGCGGCGGCTGTTTGAGCGATGTCCTCGTGTCTTGCGGCGGTGCCGGGGAGCGCTGAGGCTTGGCGCTGGCTAGTGCCGGAGGATTGGGCTCAGAGCGGCTTGCGGCGAGGCGTTGGAGCGCTGGAGCTCGGAGATGCCTGCGGCCGGCGGGACGGAGCTCGCTGTGCTGCTGTGGTCTGCTGGAGAGTCGCTCATCGGGATCCCATCCTCGTCGCCACTGATAAGTATTGGAGTCGGGAGTCCATGGAGTAGTGAAACAGCTAGATCTTTATTGCTGGTCTGGATGAAGCATGCAACCCAGGGCTCCAAGCCCTCCTTTTATGCTGGTCAGGGACAATCCCCTGACCTCACCCAACTGGCCTGATAGGCTATTAGAAGTCTATTTACATTTCATAGGTTCCCTGGGAGAAACCTAGGTACAGGATTGGTGGCCGGTTTGAATCCACCTGGCCTTTGTTCTACCTGGCTGAAGCTCAGGTAGTTTCTTGGCCATGTGCTCTGGCCATGCTCTGGCCATGTGCTCTGGCCATGCGGTCGCAATGAAGAGAGCACATGGCGACCGCATGGTCAATACATAACAGGGGCACAGGCACATACAGTGAGGTTTGTGTGGTCGAAGCTGTCAAGAAACAAAAGGAAATGGCTAAGGGGCAGGTATGGTACCCCTTGGGGAAAAAAACTAGTCTCAAGTTGCGATCACACACACAATTAGCCCTGACATAGGTGCGAATGCCGAGTGGATTAAAGGAGTGCAATCACACAACATCATCTGGGAAGCGCCCCACAGCCATAAGCAACCCGTTTTCCTCTGCTGCACAAGCGGATTTAAAAGACACTTCAGAAAGTCCAGTAGCAAACGGGTTGCTACGGGCCACAGACAGACTTTCCTGCGTCCGATCACTCCAGTGAACTCTCATGACGTGCTGTTGGGTTTTTGCCCTCCTCAGTATGCACATCATCACACCCTCAGAGCTGTGGTACGAATCATCAATCCCTTGTTTAAGCACATTGGAGACACACGGAAAAAAACCCGACTCACCCGTGGTTGCATCTGATCACACAGTGGTGGACTGTGCCCACAGCTTCAAAAGACGGTGTGATCATGCAACTGAAGGTCAACTTCCGCTGGAGGAAATAGCCTCCCCCCCCCCGCTTTACTTCGTGCATGTGACCACAACCTTGCATATGATCAAATACATTTACAGGGACTTTTGTGGATTCTCCAGTAAAACAATGGCTTTGACTCCTAGAAATCAATTACTTTTGTTTATATTTTGAGTAAAAAGTAATATTGTTAACTGGGTTTGCTGATGTCCTTTGTAAAGTTTGTATCTCTGGTGCCCGGCATTACATTTTATGGCAGACATGGCCTGGCCCGACAAAGTGACATTTATGTCAGATCCGGCCCTTGTAACAAATGAGTTTGACACCTCTGGCTTAACATACCACATTTCGAGGCTCATGCTTTGTTTCAGCTCTTGTTGAGATTTCTGTTTGTTTCCCAATTTCTGTAGTCTGAACCCTGCTGTACTGTTCGTTGGATGTCCCATCCCGTTGCTTATACTTTTTTAAATCATTAACTCTTTATCAACAATTTGAGTTCTTTAGTATACATAACATCTTGAAGTACAGAAACATTTCAAATTGAGCTACAAGATAAAGCATAAGTCAGACATGTGGTATAACAATGAATAATTTGAACACTGAGGCAGGTGAATCACAGTTTAACCAAGTAATGGACAGGTAGATTTTCATATCAGATTTATGTTACATTATCATTATGCATTTTCAGAATTATAATAAACAAATCTAGGAATCAGTTGTGTATTTTTTTGTCCGATTGCTATACTTGTAATTATTACTGACATGCAAATAACCATAAAATGGTATGCAGCAGCTATTCTTAGCAGTTATGATAGTGACAACCCATTGTTTAGACTTGACTTCCATTTGGGAATCTGCCTACAGTCTCAGAAAAAACTGGAATACGGGAGTACCATAGAGACCACTAAGGGAGCTTTGACTCTTGAAACCTTTTTGTTGTTGTTCAGTTGTACAGTCTAGTCTGACTGTTCACAACCCCATGAACCACAACACACCAGCCCCTCCTGTCTTCTCTCGTGTTCCAGAGTTTGCTTAATTTCATGTTTGTTGCATTGATGACACTGTCTAACCATCTTATCCTTTGTCATCCCCTTCTTCTTTGGCCTTCAATCTTTCCCAGCGTCAGGATCTTCTCCAGTGAGTGCTCCCTTCTCATTTGGGGGCCAAAGTATTTGAGCTTCAGCTTCAGTATCTGGCCTTCCAGGGAGCAGTCAGAGTTGATTTCTTTAGGATTGACTGATTTGATCTCCTTTCAGCCCAAGGGACTCTCAAGAGTCTTCTCCAGCACCATAATTCAAAAGCATCTATTCTTTGGCACTCAGCCTTCCTTATGGTCCAACTCTCACAGTCATACATTACTATTTATTTTATTTTATTATTAGACTTATAGGCAGCTCTTCCCGCGACGCAGGCTCAGAGCGGCTTACATGGCTTGGTGGAGCTAAGACACATAAATACATTAAAATCAGTTAAAACATAATATCACTGGGAATACCATCACTTTGACTATATTGAAAGCTTACATCTCCCAAAATCTTGGTGGTCTCCAACAATGCTCCCTCTAAGCTGTGGAGTCTTGTGAGCAAAAATTCTACTTGGTGAGCGACTGGCCTTAAAGTTTTGAGTGAGCGATTTGGCTGCTGCATAAATTAGTTTGCTCTGGAGCCATCCTTCCTGCGCTCAGACAAAAATGTGTGACCCAGAGGCTAAAAAAACTGTGAGCTAGCTCACACTAACTCAGCTTAGAGGGAACACTGGTCTCTAAGGCACTACTGGACTCAAATCTAGCTCTTCTCCTGCAAACTGGCATGGCTACCCTCTGAAATGAACCTACCATGCAGGCTCGTTATGGGGATAAAATGGAGGCAAGAAAAACCGGGTATGTTGCCTTGAATGAAAGGCAACATAAACAGAAATTCTTCATTCTAACTTACGGCATTGCACAGCAACATTAAAATGTTATATCAATGCAAACATTAAAAACCAGTGACATTACAGGATTCATTCTCTCCCATTCCCTGCAGCGTTTAATGTAATTGCAGCCATGTGATATTGCTTACTCTGTCTTTTTTTAAAGCATACATCTTAAGGAAGACACAGATCTTGGTTTCAACACATTAAAAAAAAAAGATATTTATCTGGCTCCTGAGTTAACGTGTGTGCTTTTCTGTGCCTGAGATATACAAGAACTGTTTCTTCTCCAGAGCACAGGGCTGCCATTTCAAAGCATACAGGCATGCCAGGAAGGAACAGTGAGTGAGAAGGTGTATCCTTTCCCACTTAACCCTTAGCACAGGACGAGAAAGCACTAAAAAATATACTTCGGGGAACACTTTTTCATTGGCTGGTAGACAAATGTGCGTGACTTAATAGGGTCCCCCCCCTCCCTCCCCATCGTTAAAATCATTGATTTTGTAAAGTAAGCAAAGCCAGCTGAGCTCATGGCCATATGCTGCTAAAAAGTGCCGACAGTTTGTAAAAAAGTATATACAAATGAAAGGCATCCTGGGATCTCTTTCCCTTCTAAATGACCTTCCACAGGAGAGCAGCTCAGGACAAGGTGAAACCCTCCCCCTTTTCAGCAGAGATACACCTGGAAAGGTAAGAACATAAGAAGAGCCCTGCTGGATCAGACCAATGGCCCTTTTAATCTAGCACAGGGGTGGCCAAACTGCAGCTTGGGGGCCGCATGCGGCTTTTCCACACAGTCTAATTTAATGTTAGTAAAAAGCAAATTTGCATTCCTTTCAGTAAAAAATGTGTGTAATATTTGTTTATGCCTTGTGGCTCCCAAACATCGGATGTTTATTCTGTGTGGCTGTTATGTTAAGCAAGTTTGGCCACCCCTGGTCTAGCATCCTGTAGCCAGGATTTTTAAATTCAGGGGGGGCTTTAAATAAGTAAGGGCGCACCCCGCACACACCCCTGCACCCTCCCAGGGAGCGCCTGGGCTGGATGGGAAGTCAGGGGGCCTTGGCAGTAAGTCAGGGGGGTGGGCCCCGAGATGCCCCACTGTAGCTAGGGCCTGATCCTGTCTCACACAGCAGCTAACCAGTTCTTCTGGAGGGCCAACAACAGGGCGTAGAGGTCGAGGCCTTCCCCAATGTTGCCTTCTGGCTCTGGGGCTGCTCAATCACCGTGGCTACCAGCCATTGATAGACCTACCCTCCCTCAATCTATCTAATCCCTTTTTAAAGCTGCTTATTCCTGCGGCCATCATGACATCCTCAGGTAGTGACTACCACATTTTAATCATTCTCTGTGTAAAGTGGTATTTCCTCGTCTGTCCTGAATCTACTGTCCATCATTGGATGCCCTCGAGTTCTAGTATTTTGGGAGAGGGAGAAAAAGTTCACTTTGTCAACTCTCTCAACCCCCCCCCCCCGCATAATTTTATAAACCCCTATAAGCAGGGCTTTTTTTATGTAGAAAAAGCCCAGCAGGAACTCATTAGCATATTAGGCCACACCCCTGACAGCACAGCTCCCTCCCAGGATCGGCTTCCCCAGGTGCCCAGTAGCTTGCGGGGTGCGTGGGGAACCCGAAGGAAGGAAGGCAGTTTCTGGACTGGCTTCCCCAGGGGCCTGGGGAATCTGAGGAGGGGAAGCAGTTTAAACTGCCTTCCCTCCCTGGATCGGCTTGGCTTCCCCAGGCGCCCCGCGGCTTGCGAGACACCTGGGGAACCCGGGAGGGGGGGAGGCTGTAGGCATGGCCAACTCAGAAGCCAGCCGGAACTCCGTTCCTGTGCGTTCCTCCCCAAAAATAGCCCTGCCTATAAGGACATAAGAAGTTCTGCCCAATCAGTCATTCTGCAGATACTTGGAACAGGTGTATCCCACAATTACCCAGCCAAGGCTTTTGGTCAGCACCAATAAAGTATGAGCGACTCATGCCCCTTCAGAAATGGTCAGTCCAGGCCTCCCAATGGGGCTGGCCAACCTCCAGGTGGTGCTTGGGGATCGCCCTGAATTACAACTGATCCCCAGACTACAGAGATCAGTTCCCCTGGAAGAAATGGCAACTTTGGAGAGTGGGCTCTATTGTATTACATCCCTACTGAGTGCCTTCTCCTCCCCCAAACTCCACCCACCACAGGTTCCACCCCAAATCTCCAAGAATTCTCTGAGATGTAGTTGGCAACTGACCCTCCCTCCCTTCCCTCCTTCCCTCCCTCTTCCATGAAGTATTGGAGAGAAGTCAGTGCCAGGCAGAAGCCTTGTTTTGGAGGGAGGCTCCCTCACGAGTAACACCCTGCTGATGAATGCAGTTCCATTTATAAATAAGGACTTAGTCATGATCCAGGCAGGACAGGCAGGAAGTAGGTGTCAGAGGTAACCCAGGGAGGAGTGCCTTCTGTGGCTCTCTGTGATCTGAGAATGAGCCAGGAGTCTTGGTGGGAAGAATTCCTTTGCATTCCCCTGAGACCGAAGGGGCCTGAGGCTTGGCTCACCTGCTCCTTCATATCATGCAAGACTATGCTGAGGCCTCAGCAGGTGTTCAGTGCTGCACAGTGCCTGGCACTCTGTCCAGATCTACCCAAGCTGGCCATACAGTGACTGAGTGGCTTCTGTTCTGTCCATATGGAAGAATCAGTTGCTGCCCTGACATGGATGGCCCATGCTGACATGATCTCATTAGATCTCGGAAGCTAAGCAGGTCTAGTCTTGTCTAGTATTTGGATGGGTGACTTCCAAGGAATACCAGGGTTGTGACACAGAGGCAGGCAATGGCAAACCACCTCTGAAATGTCTCTTGCCTCAGAAACAAGTCTAGCTCAACACCTTGTGGTGCATAATACTAAAGAGCTAGACCTTCTGGCTGCCAGACAATCTTAGGATCTCCTGGCTATACTACACACACAATGCCATATGATAATAATAATTATTATTATAGCTTTTAGCCAAAGGATCATAATTTCTTTCAAGTAGAGAATTTTTTCCCCTTAGATATAGGGGAAAGAGGTATTGCTTGCCAAAAAACTCAGTGTGAAGTGTGCTCTCAGAGCTGTGTTGGATTAAAAATGTGGAAACAGATGCCCTGAAGCTGCCTTATTCCTTTACCCCATGGATTTGTTACATTAATGGTGATACCTAACTCTGGCACAAAGAGCCTCCCCCTGATTTAAGAAATCTCTTCCATCAGTGGAAGGCTCCTTATGTTAGAAGAAGAAGAAGAGATTGGATTTATATTCCGCCCTTCACTACCCGAAGGGGTCTCAGAGCAACTTAAAAACTCCCTCCCCTTCCCCTCCCCACAACAGACACCCTGTGAGGTAGGTGGGGCTGAGAGAGCTCTGACAGAAACTGCTCTTTTTCAAGAACATCTGTGCCAGAACTATGGCTTGCCCAAGGTCATCCAGCAGGTGCAAGTGGAGGAGTGGGGAATCAAACCCGCTTCTCCCAGATTAGAGTCCGCGCACTTAACCACTACACCAAACTGGCTCACTGTTACATGAAAATACCACTATTAGTGGGTTGGATCTGCAGGATATAACCCCTTATGACCAGCTATCTTATTATGTACTATTACATAATTGTCAACCTATATTGAGATTAGTGGCTCTGTTAATTCAATCAACTTGTTTCAATTTGTTTCAAAAGTGCATACTTTTCTTTTCTCCTTTATAAGACCTAAAGTGGCAAAAATAGTATCCCATCCACAATTGCAGCAGTAAGGTACTAAAATGACAGTAAGGCACTAAAACCAGTCTCCCTAACATTTTGGACACCTGGAACAGATGCTTAAATGACTCCACCTTGCACTGTTCTCTGAAAACCAAAAGGAAAGGTGCCTTCCTGACCATCTCTGCTAGGCTGTTTTATAACAGCAGGGCGGCAACTGTAAAAAGCCTAAAATCTGTCAATGGCAGATCTTATTTGTTTACAGGTAAATAATGAGAAACGGCTCTTCAAGGATGAGCAGAATTGCTCCTTGAGTTCATAGCCTTCCTTAGAGAGAGGTTTTCCTTAATCTTCTGGAGGCTTCAAGTGTATTTGTATGATAGAGGAAAGTGGTATAAAAACTGTTCTCTTTTCCTAGGAAACTCTGGCAATTGTAGTCCAATGAAGGGTAATTGGGAGTGGTGGAAAGTGCCATCAAGGCACAGCTGAGCTGACTTATGGTGACCCTGCAGGGTTTTCAATGCAAGAGATGAACAGAGGGGGTTTGCCAGGGCCTGCCTCTGTGTAGTGACTCTGGACTTTCATGGTCGGTCTCTCATTCAATTGCTTACCAACCCTGCTTAGTTTCTGAGATCTGATGAGATCGGGCTAGCCTGGGGTATCCAGGTCGGGGCATGAAGGGTTCCTAGGGAGGAGGAGGAAGAGGAGGTGGTGGTGGAGGAGGAGATTGGGTTTATACCCCACCCTTCACTACCCTAAGGAGTCGCAGAGCAGCTTACAATCTCCTTTCCCTTCCCCTCCCCTCCCTGTGAGGTAGGTGGGGCTGAGAGAGTTCTCTTGAGAACTGCCCTTGAGACAACAGTTCTGAAAGAACTTGTAACTGACCCAAGGTCACACCAGGAAGGAGATTCATCATATCCAGCAAAATAAAGCCTGAGTTTTACAAATACCATGGATTGCCAAACAGTCAAATAAGTGGGTTCTAGACCAAATCAATCCTGAACTCTCCTTAAAAGCTAAAATGACTAAACAGGGGATATTGTACTTTGGGCACATTATGAGAAGACAAGAGTAACTGGAAATGACAATAATGCTTGGAAAGGTGGGAGGCAGCAGAAAAAGAGGAAGATCCAACATGAGGTGGATTGACTCAACAGAGGAAGCCACGGCCCTCAGTTTGCAAGGCCTGGGCAAGGCTGTTAACAAGAGCAAGGGTCATTTCGTAGAAAAAGAGGTGCAGGAGCTCATTAGCATAACTCATTTGCATAGCTCATTTGCATATGCCACACCCCCTAACATGCCGGAAGTGTGTCAGAAGGCAACACTCACCCCTCAGGCTCCACTCCACAGGTGAGTGAAACTGACCTGCTCTTCCTCCATTCCCTTCCCCATCCAATACTTTGTGCAATAAAAATAAGCATAAAGAACACACCCTCATTCTCTTCCTGCTCCCTTGAAACCACCAGGTTTCAAGTAGACTTGAGATACCCAGGACATGTGCACCACCCATCCCTTTCCCTTCCCCTCCCCACAACAAGACACCCTGTGAAGTAGGTGGGGCTGAGAGAGCTCTCTCGAGGACTGCTCATGAGAGAACAGCCCTGAGAGAACTTGTGACTGGCCCAAGGTCACACCAGTAGCTGCATGTGGAGGAGTGGGGAATCAAACCCAGTTCTTCCAGATTAGACTCCAACTCCTGATCACTACACCAAACTGATGGGGTGGAAGCTGCTGAAGAGTTGGTGAAATTTCTCCAGTACTTATGTGCCGTGTGCCCAGATAAAAAATGGTATACTTAGAAAATTTATATGCCACCTTGAGCAAGTCTCTGGAAAAGCAGCACACAGTCATAAAAGGAACAATGATAAAATTATCAATATTAAAACAAAACATTAAAAACAATAAAGACCCTAGCAGGGCTTTCCCCAGGGCGCTGCGCCTCTGCACTGCTCGGGGAAGCTGAGGAGGGGGCGGGGCTTGGTCATGTGCCCGCCCCCTGGGCTCCTCACTCCCGGAGCTGTGCTCCTGTGCGCTCCTGCTCCAACGGACCCCTGAACAAGAGGAGATTTTGAAGGTCATTAATTCATAGGGCTGCCATAAATCGGAAGCAAATCGATTGTCGCAGCAGTTAGGAATGCGGACTTTAATCTGGGAGAACTGGGTTTGATTCCCCACTCTTCCGCATGCAGCTGCTGGTGTGACCTTGGGTCAGTCATCAGTTCTCTTAGAGCTGTTCTCTCATGAGCAGTCCTTGAAAGAGCTCTCTCAGCCCCACCTACCACAGTGTGTCTGTTGTAGAGAGGGGAAGGGAAAGGAGATTGTAAACTACTCTGGGACTCCAAGTGAAAGGTGGGGTGCATATCCAATATTTTCCTCCTCCTCCTCCTCCTCTTCTGGCTTTGGTGCATGCAGGTCCTATTGTCTCCTGTACTACCTTCTGGCAGGCCCATAGCCAGGATTTTTTTAGTCGGGGGGCATTTAAATTTCTTAGGGGGCACTGGCTAATTGAAATAAAGGTAATTTAATCTGGACCCTTGTGCCAGACAGCTGCGTAGGAATACCCGGCTCCTTCCCTGCACCCACTTCCTCTCAGGAGCCCTGAGCAGAATGGGAAGTTGTGGGGCCTTGCCAGTAAGTCGGGGAGCCTAGCCCCGAGATGCCCCACTGTAGCTACAGAGGTCTGCCTTCTGTTTGCTCAAAGTGGACCTCCCATTCCTTTTACACCAGCAGAAAGGCTGGTTGAATCCAGCCCTATTTGTTCACGTCTGCATCAAATTCAGCATATTTTCCCAAGAAGAAATCCCCCATCTTAAGATACAGACATGTCGGCTGTTTAATAGAAAAGGTAGAGTCTCTCGGAATATGCCTACTACAAATTCTCAAAGGCCAAAGGTTGTTCTTTTAATTGCAATAACAATAGCAGGAAGGGAATAAGATGGGTTCCTTTGTATAAAATACATGCATTTCTACGATTTAAATAGAGGCGCTCTCTGGAAAGAAAATCCACTGAAATAATCACACACAATTTCCATTTGCTAGGATATTAAATACCATACAATAGTTCTTTGTTATTTGTGCTCGGTTGGTTTTGCCCAACAGAACCCACTTAGTTGTGTGCTTTCCCTTTTATTATTCTTAGCATGCACTGTGGCTCTATCCTTGGTTAGTAATTAATTACTGTTACAGATTTTCACATCTCTGCTGCCTCCTCTGGGAAAGTCTTGACCACACATTTAAAAAATGGATTAATGTGTATTTATGTAGATGGGCCCTGTGGAATAATTTACACTTTGCAGTGATGTTTTTGTAGTCAACACACATCTAAATGTCTCTCTTTTTTTAAAAAAAAAACAAAAAACCACAAAGCTAGTCTAACAAAGTGAGCAATGTTACAAATAGAATTGCTAATCACTCTGAAGTAGTAGAGTGCAACATGTACCGATTCCCTTAGAAACTGATTACCCAATGCAGGACTCAGTTAAGACCGAATCCCTTTATCCAACTTGCTGGGGAGATAAAAAGAATTGCTATTTGGTTAATTCCTTGGTTACAGTAGTGGGTTTGTTTGTCAGGGAAAAAAAGAAAACAAGAGAGCAGGGCCAAGACATGATTAATCAACTTCCGCCCATACTGGTTAGTGCTTTGCAGATGGAATTCCTTCTTATTGAGCAATTCCTTCTCATTGAGTGGGAGGGTTGGCCACTGGCAGGGCGGTTGGGGGCCTGTATGTGGTGGTGAGTTGTATCATAGGTATGATGATGTCACTTCCTGGATGTGACTACGGGTAGCTCTAGGAATTGCTGGAAACTCTATGCTAGAACTATAGGGTTCCTGGGGATTTCTAGAGCTACCCAGTGTCACTTCTGGTTTTATACTGGAAATGAAGCAGCACCATACACAGTGGTACCAGTTTTTTTCTTTCTGGTGAGCAATGGGAGAAGGAGGCTACCACATGAGAGGGCCACAAGATCATTTCACAGTTACTGCTTCCAAAGTTTATTTCCCCCTGCCTTCATGTTCAGAGCAACTAAAGGTTCTCCATGCCTAGAAGATGCTTTACTTTGTTTAGATGAACAAAGTTTGAGTCCAGTGGCATCTTTAAGACCAACAAAGTTTTATTCAAGGTATGAGTTTTCATGTGCATGCACACTTCCTCAGATACACTGAAATGGAAGTTACCAGTCCATACATATAGATAGAGGTTGAACAGCAAATTAGTATGCAACATAAAGAAGATGTTTTAACAGATGCAAACAGGAATAACACGCTAAGTTTATATGGTCACCATTTGTCTGGATTTAATTCCAAAGGGGAAATAGTGAAGCAAATAAATATGTCAGAATTGGATACAGATGTGTAAATGTATCCTTAATTGTGGAGTGCTAAGAGTAATTAATTGAGACCCTGTTGTTATGTTCCATCTATCTCCTCTCAAGCATGGAGGTAACTAACAGCATTCTTTTCTTTGAGGTGGGGTGATTTGTAGTGCAGTGTTATATCTCCTCTGTTATCAAACTGGAGAAATGCATTCCAATATACCATTCTAGATGACATTACATTCAAAAATTTGTTGCATTATGTTATGATCACTATTCTAAACTACTATTCCATATCTGAAATACACTGAAATAAAGAGGATGTGTAGCCCTTCTTGGTGATAATACAGATGTAAGGACTGCATGAGTTTAGCATATGTAGTTAGTAAGTTAGATAAGAAAGCAATATCCCTGTTAAATCCTGGGAGGGGGTTGTTCTGAGTGTTGTAATAACTTGTAATTCAGCAATTTCCCTTTTCAGTCTGTTCCTAAAGTTCCTTTGCACTATTAGCACCTAGAATATTCAAATCCAGGGGTCATTTCATAGAAAAAGAGGTGCAGGAGCTCATTAGCATAACTTATTTGCATATGTTAAACCACCTGCCATCACCGGGAGTATGTCAGAAGGCAAGAAAGAAAGAAACAGAGAGAGAGAGAAAAGGAAGGAAGGAAGGAAGGAAGGAAGGAAGGAAGGAAGGAAGGAAGGAAGGAAGGAAGGAAGGAAGGAAGGAAGGAAGGAAGGAAGGAAGGAAGGAAGGAAGGAAGAAAGAAAGGAAGAAAGAAAGAAAGAAAGAAAGAAAGAAAGAAAGAAAGAAAGAAAGAAAGAAAGAAAGAAAGAGGACTGCTACTAATCCAAGCCTCAGAAATTCCACTATTCTGGGAGGATAGCTTTCATGGTGGCTGAAGCCTTCAGAAGGCTGGTCGGAGGAACAAGGACCTTTCCAGGGGATGGGGTCCTTTTGCTGCAGCCGTGACACAAGCAGGCATTCCCCCGCGGGGGTGGGGGGCTGGCACCAACTCCTGGAGCTGCGCTCCCCCAAGCTCCTGCTCGAAATGACCCCTGTTCAAATCTAACCAAACTGGAGAGTGATCAGATAGTTTTCTTATACCTATTTCTGCTTTGACTATATTCTGCATTAGGCTTGATGATATCAAAATGAAATCTATTCTGGAGTATGTGCTGTGTCTATGTGAATAATATGTATAATCCATTTTCTGTGGATTATCCACTCTCCAGGCATCTACCAAATTAAATTCTTGCAGTGTTTTTATCAATTTGTTTCCCCCTATTTTCCTTTCTGTATTTTTCTTTCCACTTTTGTCTAAGTAATCCATTTGAATCCTCTTGAGCTCCTTGAAGGAAGAGAAGAGAGAAGAGATTGGATTTATACCCCGCCCTTCACTCAGAGTCTCAAAGCAGTTTACAGTTTCCTTTCCCTTCCTCTCCCCACAACAGACACCCTGTGAGGTAGGTGGGGCTGAGAGAGCTCTCTCGATGACTGCTCTTGAGATAACAGCTCTGAGTGAACTATGACTGACCCAAGGTCTCACCTGCAGCTGCATGTGGAGGAGTGGGGAATCAAACCCGGTTCTCCCAGATTAGAGTTTGCACTCTTAACTGCTACACCAAACTGGCTCTCTTAGTAGATATGTAAAAACCTAATAGATAGATTTCATGTTTATTCATCACTTTAATTTTAAATGAAACTGGGTTTTTATTTTTTTAAATGGAAACTGGTACATTTCATGAATCCAGTAAGCTGCTTTGTGGACTCTGGTCCAAAACTGGAATTTTTTAAAAAATACAATAATCAGTTAAGCCAGCCAGCCTGGGACCTTCTGTGTGCAAATCAGATGCTCCACCACTAAGCCACAGCCTCACTGGCAATAACCAAAAGGGACACACTGTATTAATGATCCATTTGGAAACCGATGACTGCAAGAAAATTTGTCTTCTCTGGAATCCTCAGCAAGTTCACGACGGTATCATTTCCTTTCTGTATTTAGGTCATCTGTGTCAAAAATAGTCATGAAAATTAACACCAGTAAAAACTGTAGTGATTATTGGTAATTTAATATATTGCCAATCAAGCATTGGCTTTGTAACCTTGTTTGGCCTAGACTGTTTTATTGATATGCGGTTTTTTCTCTCTTGGAATAAGGAATGCTGTGCACAAAACACATTTTTTTTCCAATATGGAAATAACTGCTGACTAGAACACAGCAAACAGAAAAGGAGACCAGCATAGCAGTTGTATACACAACCTAAAAACGTGGGGGAAACGTACCTGAATACTTCCTGCCTCTGATATACAATATGAACCTCAGCAGCTTGCAAGGCTTATTTCCACATCGGAGGAAAATATTACAAGCCAGTTCGGCTTATTTTCTGAGCGTAAGAATGACCCATTTTAGCCCTGAGTTACTTGTGACCCTGAATTCTTCTCCAGCTTGTGTTTTAACTGAAACTTAAGAAGACCTCTATTTTCCTGTTCTCACCCACTTACCTGCTGCTCCGGATGCGGCTCGAATTTTCAGTCTTCACTTCTCCCTGTCTGGTGGAGCACCACTGCACCAGCAGGGAAAGAGGGAAGAAGGATATGTAATGCAATTCTAAGCAGAATTAACCCCTTTTAAGTCCATTACCTTCCATTCTAACTCCTTCTAAGTTCATTCTAAGGCTGCTTTCCCACAGGCTGGATAGTGCACATTCAATACAACTTTCACAATCTGAAGAGTACTGGACTCAGGAGACCAGGAACGGTGAAATCATGAAGCCTTTATTGAGTGATTCAGCATGCCCAGTAGATGGTCAGAACAAGCATGCTTCCAGGGCTCCAGGGCCCTCATTATATGCTGGCTGGAGCCACACCTCCGGCCGCACCCAAAAGACCTGATAGGGGCTTAACATATGTGCATGTTTGTCATAGGTTCCCTGGAGGAGCCTTTGGCCGCATTGGCTCCCCAGGGAGAACCTAGGTCCCACATTGGTGGAGGCTTTGAATCCGGATGTCTATTGTTCCTCCAGATTCAAGCTCCCCTCTCTGCCTGACCATGTGCTCTGGCCATGCAGCGGGTGCCATTACCTGGGAGCACATGGCAGGCTGGTTGCTACACAGAGCATACTACATTACACAATCATTTGCAAACGATTGCCAGAGTGCATGGAAAGTACACTACCCCACCTGTGGGAAAGAAGCTCATGTTAACCCCTTCTAAATTTGTTACACCAGGCTGATTCTGCACCGTCTGTTTCCTTGCAGTTTTTCCACAGCTGCATCGGGAGGTTAATCTCCCTCTACACTGCATGCCACGTTCACTTTCTTTGTTCATCAGGTTTTATGGTACCTTCTGCATAGGTCTATGGCCATTCAGGGGTGACTTCACAGTCAGTACAGCGTTGCCCCGGGGTATCTGAATGTGGTTTTGAGCGGCACCCTTTCCTTCCTCCGCTTCCAATTTGAAGGGAACAATAAGCAGACAACTTGACACGGCTCCATTGATCTGTGTCAGTTCGCCTGCCCCTATTTCCCCCTCTGTATTTATCACTATGAATTACTTGGCTCAAGCAGCTAATGACTGCTGAGGTAAGTACTGACACAGGGAAATCTGCATACCAATGCAGGAGCGAGCATTGGGGGAAAAATAGATGGCAAGCTGACACTAGCCAATGCAGAAACCAAAATCCGAGGCAATGCAATGAAAACAGATGTTCTGAGGCAAGGGGGAACCAAGTCGAGTGCTAATAAAATGTGGGGCGAATGCCAGATGCAGTTATGGACAATTGTCTCAGATGGGTCTCACACTGCTTAGGATGTATTGCTAGGATGCAATTCTGAGGACACTTTCCTGGGAGTAAGCCCTGCTACAGATTTTACACTCTTCAGCATGCAACTCCCTCTTTTGTACTTGCCACTGCTGTCCATGGCCCTTGAGCTCACACACTAAGGAGGCTGAATAAGAAAGTTCCAAGGAGAACATCTCCTTCCCTTCCTTGTCCCTCAACAACCTATATAACCTCCCAAAGTCTTTTTATTTAATTCTTATTTTCACCATTACCCAAGCCTATATTTATTCCTTTTACAATTTTCAAGGAGTTTTACAATACAAAAAAAATGATTTAAAAATGTAATATTTTGAGGTAAACAATGTCAGTTTTCTGGGAACTAATTGCATTAATTACATTGTTTTCCCTCTTGTTAGAGGCAAATATAATTTCAGAATGCAAAACAGATGTACACAGATGAGAGCTACTTAAGGTAAATATTAACTGATATAAAAATATCATCACGAAGTCTACTTAGTGCTTCTGTTCAAATGTTTTAATGGAGCAGAGTGAAGTCTTTGGTCTCCATAGAAACAGGCAACCTTGGCCCTCTCTGTGAAGGAATGTAAATAGAGTTATTTTCTTCCCCACCCATGGCACCTCAAAACATCTTTCGAACAAGAAACTAAACTTAATGTTGGAAGGAATGGATGTACATTTCCTCCAAGCGCCAAAGTGAAAATGAATTATACATTTCAGGTAGGATGCCAGTTGATTATATTTGCTCCCTTTTTGAAGAGGTAGCTGAGCTCTGGAGAACTCTATAAAATGATGACTGAAATGTTAATAGACTTACATTACAGATGACCATTTGCAGCGATGTACAGTAAGATGGGTCGGAGCTTGGGTTGCATTAACTGGAGAAATGTATTGTGGGTTATAAAGATAGTTTCAGATATATATTCAGGTATGCATATTATTTGATTTTGAAGGCTTGTGAACATCTGTCTGAACTGATATATTTATTTTTTATTACAAAAAAAAAATTCTACCCAACTCATTCCTTAAATTTCCATCATGAGTTAAAACAAACAGCACGACACATTAATAATGCACAATAAAAAAACCCAAATTCTGTTCCATTTAATATTTCCCTTAAATTCCTATCAGGAAGAAGGAGGAGAAGGAATAGGAGATTGGATTTATACCCTGCCCTTCACTACCTGAAGGAGCCTCAGAGCAGCTTACAATCTTCTTTCCCTTCCCCTCCCCACAACAGACACTAGGTGAGGCTGAGAGAGCTCTCTCTCTAAACTGCTCATGAGAGAACAGCTCTGAAAGGACTTATGACTGATCCAAGGTCACACCAGCAGCTGCAAGTGGAGGAGTGGGAAATCAGAAAATAAACATAAGAACAGCCCTGCTGGATCAGACCAGTTCATCTAGTCCAACATGCTGTTCAACATAGTTGACCTGGAGGGGCATCAACAGAGCACAGAGGCTGAGGCTTTCCCCATATGCTGCCTCCTAGAAGTGATATTTCAAAGTTTACTGCCTTTGAATGTGGAGGTTCCCTTTGGATACTATGGCTAATAGCATTGATGAACCTGTGCTCCACGCAGGGTTGCCAAGTCTAATTTTCCCTATAGCAGGGGGAGTCTGATCCTCCGGGAGGCTTCTGTGATGTCATCTGGGTGACGTCATCATGCCAAGCACATCTCCGCAGTCTGGTAATTTGGGGGTGGGGTTCCCCCCGGCGGCCCAATCCAGGCCAGCAGGGAGCAGGCCAATCAAGCGGGGGTTTCCCTACCCCGCCGGGAGGTACTTGGCAACCCTAGCTCCATGAATCTGTTTTTGAAGTCAGCCATGCTTATGGTCATCATTATATCCACTGACACTGAATTTCCCCCTGTAATTATGCATGAAGTGAAGGACTTCCATTCACCTGTCCTGAATCTATTGCTCAGCAACTTCATTGGGTGCCTTCAAATTCTTGTACTATGGAAGAAGAAGAAGAGGAGGAGGAGGAAGAAGAGGAAGAAAACGCTGTCTCTATGAACTTGCTCCTCTACCACATGACCTGATTACCCAGGTACAGTCATACAGAAGGAGGTGGTTCTCTAAACCATTTGGGTCCTTAAAGGTAAAAAGTTAGCTCTTTGAATCGGCTCTGTACTAAACTGGAAGCCAAAGGAGATGATATAATATTGGCACTGTACGGTCAGAAAAGTATCCTGCATTGTCCAAGTTGGCCCAGTTTTGTAAGAGCTTGGAAGCTAAGTAGGGTTGGCCACGGATAGTATATGAATGAGCGGCCACCCTGGAAGACTGGGGCTGCTAGGCAGAGGGAGGCAGTGGCATATCAGCTGGTCAAAGACTGGCAACATCGTCTTTCAGCAGCCATCGACGAGATCGCTCCCCGGCATCCTCTGCGGCCCCGTACCCGACACACCCCATGGTATACGGGCGAGTTGAGGACAATGAAACGGGAGCTCAGACGGCTAGAAAGGCGGTGGCGTCGCGCTCCTGGCGTAGCTGCAAGAACATCTTATAGGACGTTTATGAGGTGGCGGTCAAGGCTGCAAAAAAAGTTTTCTATGCAGCTGAGACAGCATCTGCGAGTTCCCGCCCAGCCCAATTATTTAGGACAATTCGGTCATTGACAATGTTGCCGGTGAGCAAACTAAACGATAGGGAATTGGATATTGGCTGTGAGGCTTTTGGGAACTATTTCGCAGATAAAGTCTTGTCGCTCCGCCGAGACCTCCCCACCACAGTTGATACAGTGGCAGAACTTGAGGCTCCAAGCCCGTCCTCTGGTCATATTTCGGATTACTTCAATCCACTCTGTCTGGACGAGGTTGACAATCTGCTCTCGCTGGTCCGCCCAACCACCTGTAAGCTCGACCCGTGCCCATCATGGCTAATTAGAGCAAGCCATGAGGGGGTGTGAGGGGCATTTATGGAAATTATCAACACATCCCTTGCAGAAGGGGTGTTCCCTAGTGCCCTGAAGGAGGCAGTGGTATGCCCGCTCCTTAAAAAACCATCGTTGGATCCGGCTGATTTAGTCAACTATCGGCCAGTTTCTAACCTGCCCTATTTGGGCAAATTAATCGAGAAGGTGGTGGCAGACCAGCTACAGAGCTTTTTGGAAGACACCTCTGTGTTAGATCCTTTCCAGTCCGGTTTTCGACCAGGCCACGGGACGAAGACGGTGCTGGTTGCCCTTACGGATGACCTCCGGAGGCATCTGGATCGAGGTGGCACTGCGGTGCTGGTGTTGTTGGACCTGTCGGCGCCGTTCGACACGGTCGACCACCGGCTACTGTGCTGTCGCCTCGCCGATATTGGAATTCAGGGGTTAGCCTTACAGTGGCTTTCCTCGTTTCTCCAGGATCAGGGACAAAGGGTGGCAGTAGGGGATCAACACTCCCAAAGACATCCGCTGAATTGCAGTGTTCCGCAGGGAGCAGTTCTTTCCCCTATGTTATTTAACATTTTTATTCGCCCCCTTGCCCAGATTGCACGGAGGTTTGGGCTGGGTTGTCACCAATATGCGGATGACACCCAGCTATATCTGTTATTGGGTGGTCAGTCGGTCTCCAGTCTGGATGATCTGGACCTGGCATTGTCGGCTGTGGCTGGATGGTTCAGGCAGAGCCAAATGAAGTTGAATCTGACGAAGACAGAGATCCTATGCTTGAGTCGGAGCGGACCAGGGTTGGGGATCCCTCTCCTGGCCTTTGGTGGGGTGCCGTTGGTGCCAGCGTTGAAGGCCAGGAGTTTGGGAGTGCTCCTGGACTCCACGTTATCAATGGAGGCCCAGGTAGCAGCCGCTGCGAGGTCAGCCTTTTACCATCTGCAGCTGATCAAGCAGTTGGTCCCCTTCCTTGAACGCAATGAACTGGCGACAGTGATCCATGCATTGGTCACCCCAAGATTGGACTACTGTAACGCCCTCTACATGGGGCTGCCCTTGTGCCAAATCCGGAAGCTGCAGCTAGTGCAGAATGCCGCGGCGCAGCTGTTGTTGGGTCTCCCTACATGGTAGCATATACAGCCCACCTTAAAGGCACTGCACTGGCTGCTTATAGCATACCGGATAAGGTTCAAGGTGCTGGTACTTACCTATAAAGCCCTATATGGCCTGGGACCTGCTTACCTGAAGGACCGTCTCTCTCCATATGTCCCCCAGTGAGCACTGTGATCTGGATCCCAAAACTGATTGGTCCTACCTGGACTGAAGGAGGCGTGGCTGGCATCAACACGGGCCAGGGCTTTCTCAGTGGCGGCCCCGCACTGGTGGAATGAGCTCCCAGAGAACATCAGGGCCCTGCGGGACTTGATGCAGTTCCGCAGGGCCTGTAAAATGGAGCTCTTCCACCAGGCTTTCAGATAGGGGCTGCCTAGGGTAAACATCTCAGCCCTGGCCCAGTTCCATCTGCCGGCCCAGCTCCATCTGTTGGCAATTCGACCTGCCACCCTCTGTATGCTTACACAGGGACTATATATGATTGCTGTTCGGACTCACCTGTGGGAGTATTGTAACACCGCCGATCTTATTCTGGAATATGTGTTATTTTAAACTGACTGTATTTTAATTTTTGTTGTGAGCCGCCCTGAGCCTGCCATTGGCGGGGAGGGCGGGATATAAATTTCAATCAATCAATCAATCAATAAAGCCAGCAAATGCTGGTTGTAGAAATTACAGACTTAACCACATATACACAGGCACACCCAAACCCACAGCAGAAAATCAGTGATGATATCTACAACATATTCTTATCTTTTCTGGGATGCCTCACCAGGTAGCTCCACTTTAAAACAGTAAGACGTCAGGCAGCTCCAGCCTCATACATTGTAGCTGGCTAATTAGCTAAAATAGTAAAGAGTGTTTGTATGTTGGGAAAAAGCAAGAGACATTGTATTAGGGATGAGTGGGAAGACGAACAGAAGTCGGAAATTGGTTTTCAAGTGGGTGAATCACTCCATCTCCACTTCTTCACAATCAGTTCCTTGAACAGTGGGAATAGGGCCTTGAAGTGTGGGGGGGGAGGGGGGTATTTTAATGAGACTCCTTCAAAGACTAGAGCTCCCAGATAAGATACGTACATTTAGACTGAGGCAGGTCAGCACAACTTGTGTTCCCTCTAAGCTGAGTTAGTGTGAGCTAGCTCACAGGTTTTTTAGCCACCAGCTCACACGTTTGTCCTAGCTCAGGAAGGCTGGCTCCAGAGCAAACTAATTTACACAGCAGCCAAATCGCTCCCTCACAACTTTAATGCCAGTAGCTGGCAAAGTAGAATTTCTGCTCAAGAGACTCCACAGCTTAGAGGCAGCATAGCTTGTGACCCTCCAAAATAAACACAGCCATGTGCTGTAACCTGCCATATGCTTGACCAGAGTCCTGTTTTTAAAGTACCAGCCTGCAGGCTCGGCTCAAGACATTTGGTGGACCAGGTCTGCTCCTCTCATGCTGGGTTGTTGGAAGAATTCAGACAATAATCCAAGCACCGCTTTGGAGTTGGTTTTCACTGAATTTACTGCAACAGGATTTTGCAGAAAGGCAATAACTGACTGCAGGCCATTAATGCAACAGCGAGGCCTTTGGAACACAAGCACTAACCCATACCACTTACTACATAGAAGAGAGAGACAACAACAAGAGGTGGGCTGAACCGCAAGAGAAAACATTCAAGAAACCCTAAACACTAGAGAATGCTCCGCAGCTCCCCCTAGGGTGCAAGTGGACTAAACGACTCCTTCAGCAGGATTTAATGTAACTTGACTCGTAGCAGGCTGTCGCTTCTCCAGCATGGGTTTCTGGCAAAACAGCACTACTGTAAATTGTTTCGGACCCAGGTGGCAGCAGCTGTCCCAGCTGGGTGCAAAACAGGCTCTGGAGGAGGCAAATGTGCAGTGCTCCTTAGACACAGGCAGCAGTGACATGTGTCTAGGAGGCAGTCGTGGACTGACCATTCAAGCTCACTGCTGCGAGGGCCATTTAATCCTACAGTTGCCAACCAATGGCTGGCACCCAGCAGGAGACAGAGGCAAGGGCATGGGGGGGGGGGGGGAACCATTGGAGTGTAAGACATGACATGACATAACATCACTTCCAGGAAAACCAGGAGTGATATCACATCACTCTAGGAACAGATAGAAGCTCTATGGTAAAGCAACAACAACAATTATTTAAGAGACAAGCCAGTGAATTGCTCTGGATAGGAACTGGAACAAATTCATAAGATGAAAACAACAATGGCATTTCAAACTGTAAAATTAAATTCCAGGAAGGTAATTTTAAAAGGGGAGGGAAGGTGGCATGGTATAGGTTATCTCATCAGATCTCAGAAGCTAGGCAGTGCAAGGGCAGTGCTTGGAAAGGTGACCACCTAGGAAGGTTCTGCAGAAGCAGATCTCTGATTCTCCCTTGCCTTGAAAACCTCTTGCTGTGGTCACTATACGTTGCTCGCGAATTGAAAGCACTTTACACATACAATCCAAAACCACACAAACAGACCATTATACAAATTCTGCTTTCAGATTCCCCATCTAGAATCACAGTTTGGTTACCCCCCGAGAAAAGGAGAATTCTGCACCCTGCGGTGCGGAGCTCAGTCTCGCACCCCTGCAGTCGACGCCACTGGAACCGGAACTCACAGTATAAAATCCAGCTTTCTTCAAAGGTTTTTCAAGTGATGAAACAGATTTCATCGGGCAAGCTTCCCTTTTGGCTTCTGAAATTCACATGGTGCTTCATGGAATTCATTCCACCATCATCTGGAATATAGGTATGCACATCCAAGAAGACGATTGCCTTTCAAATAATTTTCAGCCTCTGTCCAAAAGACAAAGAAATTGTCTTGAATGGAAGCAGTCGGCCTTAATTTGCTTGTGAAATTGTCTCCCCAGGCCAAACCTCAACAGAAAGGTTTGGGGATTTTCCCCTCTGTTTTTTATTTTCCTGAGAGGAAAAGAATGTATGATCTCGGCAGACCTAGAACAAATTCTAGAAGGCCCTAACAAATATGGCCTTCTCATCCATTTCCCACCGGTTTTGCTTTTTTATCTACGTATCTTCGAAGTTTATGAAACTTGTAAGGCAGCATACATAACAGATGATTCAGAAGTTGCCATGGAAAGCACACTTACTTTGAGTCAATAGTCACATAATTTTTTCCCCCTAATACCTTCCACACAAAGCAGGTCTGTCCAGGGAATGCCACAGTCATAAAAGAATGACTTCCAGTTTGTTTACTAAATGCCTCACAATAGACCTCAAAGCTGATGTTCTATCTATAGTAGAATTTTTAAAAAATCAAACTTCATGTATTCAAAAAACAGCAGTGCCCCCTATATCCCATTAGCTACAGGAAAATGGGTAGAAGGGACTGGGAGACATAAGGTTAAGCTATCACCGGCCACAGCAAAAAGACCCCCCCCACACACACACACTGGCAAAAAGACCCTTTAAAGGGTCTTTTTGCCGGGAGAGCTGTGGCCAACGACAGCCCCTCTCCATCTCTGCTAAAAGATTTAAAGGGCCCCCCAGCTGGTCAGTGGGCCTCCTGCTCCCCATGAAGCAGCTGAAGCCCTTTAAATCTTTTTAGCAGGGAGGAAGAGGTGTGGCCGTGGCTTGGGGGAGGGGCTTGGGGCTGAGGTTTCCCTGGCAGCCATCTGGCCAGGGCGGATTTGAGCCCCCAGGAGTGGGGGGAAACCTGCCTGGATCTAGGGACTGGCAACTCTACTTGCCAACCTCCAGGTAGGGCCTAGAGATCTCCCAGAATTACAACTGGTCTTAAAACAAGAAAATGGAGAAAATGGCTGCTGTGGAGGACGGACTGTACGGGATTATTCCTCACTTAGGTCCCTCCTCTTCCCAAACCCCATCCTCCACATGCAAATTTCCAGGCATTTCCCCAGCAGAAGTTAAAAACCCTAAGTGAGTAGTATAAAGCAACTGTCTGCCGCTCCCCACTGTCAGGAGCCATAGAGACTGGGAGGAAGAAGCCGGCTGAAATCCCCTTCAAAACCACCATGGTGGTTTTCTTTTGCCTGCCTCTGCCTAAAAACCCTGGACTTCCTTGGTGGTCTCCCATCCAAATAGTAACCTGGACTGACCCTGACTTAGCTTCTGATATCTGACAAGTTCAGGCTAGCCTGGGTTCCAGGTCAATACAGGATCTGGGAGACCCACTTTCAGATCCCCAGTCTGCCATGAAATGTTGACGGGTGACCTTGGGCCAGCTACACACTCTCAGCTTAAACCAACCTCACAGGGCTGTTGTTGCAAGGGAGAATAATGGGTAAATTGCTTTGGGTTCCCAGTAGAGAGAAGGTAGGGTATGCATGAGGTGAATAAATAAAAATGAATGACCAGGAGCACACAGCAGAAGCCTTACAAGCGGGGGAATGTAGATTTCTTTAAAAGAGTGAAAATGAAAGGTGTAGGAAATGCAAAGACTAAAACCATCTCTGTTTGCTTAATGTAAACACAGGGACTGGCAGGTGGCATATCAAATCATTTACAAGATACCTTAATCCCTTAGGAAGCCCTGCAGTGATGAAAAACAAAACCTTCTTACTACCAGTTTTCATAGGCAGTGTATTTTGCTCAACTAGGATCAAGGCTGACCCCTGGAGCCTGAACACAATGGTACTGCAGACTTTTTAAAAAGTATTTGCAATATGGAAGATCTGGTTGGCTAATGACAGTGTCACTTGTTACTAGGAAGAAAGAAGAGCTGGTTTGATTGAAAATCAGGATGCCACAGCAGCAGCCTCGCAGGCTTGTGAAAAGGCTCCCATCAGCCGCTACCTGTTGCCATAATGGCCAGGTATCAGGCAGGGAAGTGTGTGCATAACTCTGTCCATGTTTCAGTGGGGCTATGACTGCTCAGGTGTGCAGGGAATATTCTTGTTCCTGGGTGATGGAGGAAAGTGCCGTTAAGTCGCAGCTGACTTATGGTGACCCTGCAGGGTTTTCAAGGCAAGAGACTTTCAGAGGTGGTTTGCCATTGCCTGCCTCTGCAGAGCAACCCTGGACTTTCGCAGTGGCCTCCTGTCCAAATACTGACCATGGCCAGCTCTGCTTAGCTTCTGAGAACGGACAAGATCGGGCTAACCTGATCCCCTACCCCAACACTACTGAGAGTGTAAACGCTATTGTTGTATTTTGTCTGTAGAAGGTTTTCCGGTTTCATGTAGCTTTTCGTAGTAACTTCTAAGTATTTTCAAGATTTCTGTGGTGGTAGAACAAAAACATTCAGCAGGATCTTTCAAGGAATATATAATTCTATCAGCCTGTTTTTGTTTCACCCTCCAGGGTAACAACTTTGCCGATTTAGATGTTTTCTGCCAATCAGATTGCTTCACATAAAGCAGGTTTTCCCTTATTTTGGCTACTTCAAAAATAACTCCACTTAGAGCAGGTTCTCTTATGAATAGCTTCCAACTTCTTAATTTTCTCTGTTATCTCCAATTTCTCTCTATTTTGTTGTTTCTTTAGGGAGGCTGATACAGAGATAAATTCGCCTCGTACCACAGCCTTCATAGCATCCCAAACTATTGTACAAGGAACTTCTGTGCTGTCATTCTCAAGGAAGTAGTTCTTTATATGCTTTTCAGATTCGTTCCATATATTCTGATTCATTAAAAGTGATTTATTCAAATACCAAGTTGCATTGGCCTTTTCCTTTTCCGAAACTGAAATTTCACAGGATACTCTTGCATGGTCAGACCACAGCGTCGGCCCTATCTCAGATTTCTGTGTAAGTTCAATTAATTGTTTAGATACCAAAACATAGTCTAACCGTGTGTAAACAGATTGATGAGCTGAGAGAGGGTAAATACTATGAAAAGATACATTATTCTGGTAATATGCTTGAAATCTTTCAGAACTGAGCTGACACTCATCAGTTTTCTATGGACATGATTGCATGTGTTAAAATACAGCACACTTTTTATTTTATTTTATTTTTGGCCTTCCAGTATTCAGATAGTCCTTTTCATTATCTTGAATAACAATTGATCTCCACTGGTTTTACTTGCCCTAAGTGACATCATCAGGTACCCAAATCAGCTATGTGGGTTATCCCACTCAATGCATTACCTCTGATTTGGTGGGATCGTCCATCTGAGCCATCCAGATAGGCCACCTCTCACTTTAAAACACCCCAGTTTGCCCTCCCTAACATCTTCACTCAGTGAAACCTTGTTAACCCTATAGACTCTTAGCGACATACCCAGCTATATGGTTGGCTGCAATCACTGAAATGTGGCCAAAGGAGGGGAAAAAATAGCACCTGGGGCAAGGATTGAAGCAGTAGTAGTCAGACGAAATAAGGATACAGAAAAAGGGCTGGACTTTGTTGCTGGTGAAAAAGGTTCCCATGACCACCAAAAAGACTCCTGGGATGTGCACGGACAAAAACCAAGTGGGATTGGGGCAGTACTAAGCAGAGAAATTAGTTAAGGTTGAGAGCCAAACTACACCATATGCACACACTCCAGCTGTGGGGAATGGCTTTTTAAGGTCAAATCTACATCTGATTTTCCCACTGGAATCATTCTAGTTTAAAAAAACCCCCATCTATACCTGTTTCTAGTTCCAAACCATACTTGTTCTAGTTTAAAAATCACTCTCTACATTCATTAATTGCTTTCCTGTGGTCAAGCTACCATTATACTCAGGGGTCATTTTGTAGAAAAAGAGGTGCAGGAGCTCATTAGCATAACTCATTTGCATAGCTCATTTGCATATACCACGCCCCCTAACATACTGGAAGTGTGTCAGAAGGCAACACCCACCCCTCAGGCTCCACTCCACAGGTGAGTGAAACTGACCTGCGCTTCCTCCATTCCCTTCCCCATCCAATACTTTGTGCAATAAAAATAAGCGTAAAGAACACACCCTCATTCTCTTCCTGCTCCCTTGAAACCACCAGGTTTCAAGTAGATTTGAGATACCCAAGACATGTGCACCACCCATCCCTTCCCTTTCCCCTTTGCACAACAAGACACCCTGTGAGGTAGGTGGGGCTGAGAGAGGTCTTTTGAGAACTGCTCATGAGAGAACAGCTCTGAGAGAACTTGTGAATGGCCCAAGGTCACACCAGCAGCTGCATGTGGAGGTTTGGGGAATCAAACCCGGTTCTTCCAGATTAGAGTCCAACTCCTGACCCCTACACCAAACTGATGGGGTGGAAGCTGTTGGTGAAATTTCTCCAGTACTTACGTGCCATGTGCCCAGATTAAAAATGGTATACTTAGAAAATTTATATGCCACCTTGAGCAAGTCTCTGGAAAAGCAGCACACAGTCATAAAAGGAACAATGATAAAATTATCAATATTAAAACAAAACATTAAAAACAATAAAGACCCTAGCAGGGCTTTCCCCGGGGCTCTGCGCCTCTGCACTGCTCGGGGAAGCCGAGGAAGGGGCGGGGTTTGGTCATGTCCCTGCCCCCTGAGGTCCTCACTCCCAGAGCTGCGCTCCTGTGGGCTCCCGCTCCAATGGACCCCTGATTATACTGCTTTAAACAGATCCTGTTGCTTACTGCTGTTCAGACCCAGGGGAAAAAAAAACAAAGGGCCTTTTCAGACTGGCCAGTTGCCTCTCAGTTCCTCCTCATTTCCCCCTCTGCGACTCCTCCTGAGCAAACCTGCCGTTTTCGCACTATAGCAATCTGCTCCTCTCCCCCCCCCCCCCCGAAGTTTTCTGTTCCCATTTGGGTTGCTTCGATGCTCTCTGTGCCCGCCCCTTGCATTTCCCCTCCCCTTTCCTCCCCTTCCTCCCCCCCAGCTCCTCCCTCGTTCCCCGCTTTTCTTTTCTTTTTTTAAATGCATGCGTGGTAACGTTATAACGTCATAGTGCAATGACGACCATGCATCACCCGCCTTCCTCTTCCCAGAATTCATCAAGTCCCTCCTTAGTATTCAAATTTTCCCGCCGTTCTGGGTTGGTGCAAAACGATTGGCAGGCTACAAGGAGGACCCCCCCCCCCATGGGTGGATTCTCCGATGGGAACTGAAATGTCGTGTGCTTAACCCAATCAAGGCAACAAAATGGAGGATGGGCAACATGGCGTCAGCTGGCCCGTGTAAAGTAAAAAAAAAAAATTACATAAATGGTGGTGGTGGTGGTGGCGGCAGCTGAGGAGGAGCAGCATGACACGCAGAGCAGTCTCCCCGCTCCGCAGGAATAGTTATAGCCCCTTGAAAACAGTTCAATCCATTTCTGTGACTTTTCTGCAAAGAAGCGCGCCCAGCCTGCTCTGCAGGGGCTGCCAATAAACAGCAAATTAACCCCCCCCCCATAGTAGATGTGAACGTGTGTTTATTATATAAAGACAACAATTGTGCCGTCTTCCCTTGCTGCATCAAAATTTCATTATGATGTTATAACGTTATAAGGGCCTTTTTAAAAAAAAAAAAAAAAGGAGGGGGGGAAATGTTGCTTCAGGATCGTGGGACCGCACACAGGGAGCGGAAAGGAAGGCAAGTTTCCCCAGCCCGCCCGCCCACTTGCCGCGGCTTCTCCACGGATTGCTAGAGGAAAGCATCCACCACCAGCTCTGCACGGGCTGTTGCCGGGGAAGCCCAAACAAAGGGCAGCAGTTACCGGGGAGCAAGCACATGGAGCTCTCGGGCCAATGGCGCCCGGCTCCTGCTCCCAAGAAATGGCAAATCCACCTCGCCAACGCAGTCCCTGTGCTGCGATCTTGCCTCCCTGCCTCCTTATTTCGATATGTTAGGAGGGCTCGTTTCAAAAAAAAATAATTCAAGAAACGCCCACCGCAGGGCGGGCAAGATGGAGGGCGGGCGAGTGGGTGTGTTCTCATCTAGGTTTCTCCAACGGAGTAAACAGGAAACACCACCAGGAACAGGATTTTCTTGCTCCAGGGATACTCCTGAGCAGTGCGGTGAAACTCCGGAGGAGTTTGTGAGCACGGAGCAACTGATGTGAAACTGACCAGAAACTCTGGTGCTCACTCTGGTGCTCGCCCCGGAAAAAAGCCAGTGCGAAAACGCCCAAAGTGAAATTTGACATCAGTGTGAAATGAGTGTAGGAAAAGACAGCAGTCAAACTACTTCAGAAGGGAAGTGTAGATTTGGCCTAAGTTTACAGGGCCCCAATTCAGCTCAAGGCCACAGCCCAAGAGGAGGTTATTTGCCCCACTTTGGAGCTGTGCAGCTGCAGCCCCCAAAAGGGCAAATTACTGTCCCCCAGGGCCATTTTGTCTTGCGAAATGTGCCGAGGGGAAGGCAGGAGACTTCCCTCCCCTTTGTGCCACTGCCACAATCCACCAAGACACATCCCCCCCTCCTTGCCGACCTTCTTGTGTGCTTGTGGTGAAACCAAGCCGGGCCTGGGGAACCTGGAACTGACTCATTCATAATTGTACTGGGGAGATTTGGCCCTGAGTGAAGAAGAGGGAGGAGGAGGAGATTGGATGTATACCCCACCCTTCACTACCTGAAGGAGTCTCAGAGCGGCTTACAATCTCCTTTCCCTTCCCTTCCCCACAACAGACACCCTGTGAGGTAGGTGGGGCTGAGAGAGCTCTTTTGAGAACTGCTTATAAGAGAACAGCAAACTAATCAGAGCCAATGGTACTAAGCCAGATAGTGCAGAGGTCTGATGGTGTAAGGGCAGCTTGATATCTTCACAAACATAGTGGATATAGCTTTTTCCTAGCTTGGAGATCAGCGATTGAAAAGGTCTCACATGCCTCCTTTCTGTATGCACTGTCATTAAAGCTGCAGGCCTCTTGCTTCTAAATTGATAATCAGTATGTTATTTTGTAATGGAAGAAGGAAATCTTATTTGTATTCAGCCCTAAACATTTTCAGAAAGATAACACTGAAGCCCTCTAAGGAGAACTAAGATGGTGCAATGGCTAAATGGCCCGTCTTGGGCCAAAGAGAGCTGGGTTCACGTCTTTATTTTGGCTCCACATCAGAAGATCTTCAGCTAGCCATACTATCATCATCTAACATACCTCTCAAGGTTAACAATCACCTGATAAATGACGGAGTGAGCTCCCCTCTCTGGTCCCAGCTCCTGCCAACCTAGCAGTTCAAAAGCAAGAAATTGCAAGTAGATAAATAGGTACCACTTTGGTGGGAAGGTAGCAGCGTTCCATGTGCCTCGGCATCTAGTCGTGCTGGCCACATAGGGCTGCCAAGTCCCCCGGTAGGGCGGGGGAAACACCGATTTTTAGTGCTTTCCCCCGCTTTTTCCACGTTGGCCACCGGGGGGACAAAATGGCTACCTTAAAAGGGAAATGTCTGCAGAGAGCCTGCCCTGCAGTAAAAAGCCTCACCAGACATTTCCCCTTTAAGAAGTCAGCAAGAGAGCTTCCACAGCAAGAGAGGTCCGCCCAGAGATTAAGGAGGGACTGAAGGAGCTGCTTTTGCATGTGGCTGGCAACGTTGCTGTAGTAAGTTTCTCTTCCAGCTCCTTTCCTTCTCTCTCCCTCTTTCTTTTTTCTGTCTGTCTGTCTGTCTCTCTCTCTCTCTCTGTCCCCATCCAGCAGAGGTCTATCAGTGGCTATTATTAGCCACAAGGTCTAAATGGAACCCTTTGTCTGGGGCAGTGATGCTCTGAATTCTTGGTGCTTGGGGGGCAACAGTGGGAGGGCTTTTGGAGTTCTGGCCCTGCTGCTGGACCTCCTGAGGGCACCTGGTATTTTTGGCCACTGTTGTGACACAGAGTGTTGTACTGGATGGGCTGTACTGGATGGGCCGATCCACTGTGGCTTCTCTCCTGTTCTTATGATATGAAAATCATATTTAGCACTTGTGTAGCACTTAGTGCTTCATATTCTGCCGAGATGAGGAAGGATTCAGTAGGGCCGTTGCTCAGTGATAGAGCATCTGCTTGACATGCAGGAGGTATCAGCTTCTTCAGCTAAAAAAGGATCAGGTAATAGGTGACATTAAAGATCTCAGCCTGAGACCCTGGAGAGCCACTACCAGTCTGAGTAGTCAATACTGACCTTGATGGACCAATGGCCTGATTCAGTATTAGGAAACTTCATGAGTTCATGTGTCAGCATGTGGAAGCAACATCACAGGATGTGACATCACAAAATGATGTCACTTCCTTTCTCCTGGCTCCACCCCCAAAGTCTCCTGGCTCCACCCCCAAAGACCCCAGATATTTCCCAAGTTGGACTTGACAGCCCTATGGCCACATGACCATGGAAACATCTTTGGACAGCGCTGGCTCTTCAGCTTGGAAACGGAGATGAGATCCATAGAGTCGTATTCGACTGGCTTTCGAGCAAGGGAAACCTTTACCTTTACTATAAATGTCATAAAGTGGGGAAGAGAAGACAATGTTCATTTATCTGAGATCTGAGGAAGAGCAGGATAGAAATGCATAGGATAGAAATAGGTTAACCAAACGGCAAGAATTTGGGACTTGCGTACAGGGGTTCCTTTATTGGAATATGACAAAATATGGAAGCGAGTCTTAGAATTTCTATGTGTTAAGGATGTAATTCCCTTGATGCAACACAGTTTAGATGTTTGGTCATTGTGATTTTTGGTTCTCTAACAGATTGTTTTTAATTAAAAGAAGGGGGGAAACAAATGGCAAGAAGAAGAAGAAGATGAAGACAATGAAGGAGAAGAAGAGGAGGAGGATTTATATCCCGCCCTTTACTCAGAGTATCTGTTATGTGTTGGGACTGAAACATTGCAGGACTGTGCTACCAGAGACTAGTTGAGCCTGTAGCCTAAGAACAATAGCCCACTAGGATTTTGGCAGTAACCAATCAAGAAGTAATGTTATGTAAATAGCTTATCCTTGGGAGTGGGGTGTGTTTGGGTGTGGCAATTGCATACTATTTAAACAGGGCATTTGACCCTGTCTTCAGTCTAGCTCTGGCTGAAATCACAAATAAAGCTGAGCTGATCGCTAGCAGTAAGTCTGCTGATCCATGGAGCCCACGATTTAACAGTGGTGATGAGGATGGGATCCTGTTGAGCCAGCCCAGCACCCATCTGCACCGCACCATGCACGGAGCTCCAGAGCCATGCGCCTCGCATCACAACCATGGCTGCCGCTCCAGGACATCTACCAGAATTCGACCCCAATCTCTTTCCCTTCTTCTCCCCACAACAGACACCCCATGAGGTAGATAGAACTGCGACTGACCCAAGGTCACCCAACTGGGTTCTTGTGGAGGAGTGGGGGGATCAAACCCAGTTCTCCAGATTAAAGTCCAGCCACTCTTTTTTTTTTTAAGTTTTATTTATAATTTTTTACAAACAAAAAAACAAATAAAACACCAAGCTTACTGTTACAAATAATTTGAGTCTTAATTACCTACATCTTTATCAATCCATTAATAGAATCTCGACCATTTCTCCAAAAATAATGCTTTATCTCTTCCAAGTAGCCCTACTCTCTGCAGACATTTCCCTTTTAAGGCAGGGCAGGAAAGAGTTCCCCTGCCTTCCTGCTGGTAGCCATTTTCTCCCCCGGTGGCCAATTTTGAAACGGCGGGGGTGAGTATTTAAAACCGGTGTTTTCCCCGCCCTACCGGGGGACTTGGCAGCCCTAGGGCAGAAACCTTGAGGTCTTTGGAGAAATATGGTTTATAAATGCAGGGGTGGTCATAGACAACCAGGGGCACCGTGGGCAACTCAGGAAGCTTCCCTGGTTCCCTATTCTGGGCCCTGACTGAGCACAACCTCAAACCCCCCCCCCCCAAACAAAGAGAAGGGTCCAATAGCTGCCGCCAATCATGCCATCTACAGCTCGAGCAGCTGGCTTCTGGCAGCAGTGGTGGTTCTTACCGGCCTTCCATGGGTAGGTCTGCCAACCTTCAGGTGGGGCCTGGAGATCTCCCACAGTTACAGCTGGTCTCCAGACAACAGAGATCAGTCCCCCTGGAGAGAATGGCTGCTTTGGAGGGTGGACTCTATGGCGCTGTACCTTGCTGAGGTCCCTCCCCTTCCCAAATCTTACCTTCCTAGGCTCCACCCCCCCCAAACCCCAGGTATTTCCCAACCCAGAACTGACACTGGGAGTGGGGGGGGGGGCTGTGATCTGGGAGGGGCATCCTGGACTCTTACTGGGGAGGAGATGGGGGCTGTACTCTGATGGGCCCATCCTGGACTTTTGCCCAGAGCACTAGTATCACTAAGACCACCTCCTTATGGATGTCATAAGGTTTCTGAGGCTCTTTTGGAGCCCTCACTTAAACAGCAACAAGATTTAGAACATCTTTTCCCTGCATTTCATTCCTTGTGGCAGGGTAGATCTGTTCGGGGATGATTGAGAATCCACTAGAGAAAAGAATAGATTTTTTTTTTTGCAGTAGCTTTTAAAATACAATAAAGCTTCTCCTACTCTTTCCTTCAGAAACACTTGTGTGCACCACTGTACAGGAGTAGCTAAAGAGGTTCTATTAATCATTCACCTCTGAAGAGTTTCATTGAACGGTTTCCTTTTAAAATGTTACAACATGGGTATCACACTTTTGAAGACAGATTATTGGCACACAAAATCGCCCTTTAAGAATAGATGGAAAGTGAAGGCTTTCTTGAAATGCAATGGCAGTGACCATTCATTTAAAAAGATTCTAGCCACGTTTGTCATTAAAAAAAAAAAAAGCTAGTATCCAGGCTCATATACATTGGATCACTCTGTAGCTTTCTCTGGATGCTGTTCACCAAATAGCTTCCTTTATGTGCCTTTTAAATTTCCATTGTATTAAAAACATCAAATCACACTTTGTTTTGGGCGGTATCAAAACCCACCTCCTCAGTCTTAATCCTTGTGAAAAGATTTTCTGACTGATTCAGACTGTCCTCATTCTCTATTAAATCCAGTGTGGTGTAGTGGTTAAGAGCAGTGGGCTCTAATCTGGATAACCGGGTTTGATTCCCCACTCCTCCACATGCAGCCAGCTGGGTGACCTTGGGCCAGTCACAGCTCTCTCAGAGTTCTCTCATGCCCACCTACCTCAAAGGGTTTCTGTTGTGGGGAGAGGCAGAGAAAGTGATTGTAAGCCACTTTGAGACTCCTTTGGGTAGTGAAAAAGCAAGGTATAAAAACCAACCCTTCTTCTATTATTCTCACCCTCAGAGAATTACCTTCTATTACCCTCACAGAATTCTTGATGCCATTGTATGAATCACATGACTAATCAAGAAAGGAAAAAGAAGCAGCAAATGGGGTGAGTGTGTACACAAACCAAATGCAGCAACCAAGTAAAATAACCATGCCCAGTAGAATTTTTAAAAGTGGACATTTGCAAAATCCCAGTGGATTTTTTTTGGAGGAGGGGATTTCTTCTTCACCAAAACTGCTAATTTCTACCAAAAAATGGTAGAAACTGAAGAATGCAGAATTTTGTGCCATTTTGGGTTTGCCAAGCCCTTGGGATCCCTTCCCCAAATTCCCATTGCCCATAATCGCTTGTTGCAGTGGCGAGGGATAAATCAAATATTAAAATGTTTAAAATTTAAATTTAAAAACTCATCTGGGTTGTAAGCATGATGGAGTCACTTTGGGGTACCAACTAGACGTAACAGCAGTAGATCTAGGAATTCCTAGAAACTGTATGGTACAATCTTATCATGACATACACACATCATCTCCTCACCCCCTCCTGCTGGTTGTCAGGCTCACCCTGGCAACCCTATACTGCTTTCTTTATAATCAGTTTGATGACTTGGAAGATTTGCTTGCCGCAGAACACTTTGAGGAATTCAAAACATTTGCATATGCAAACTCAAAGTTATGGCTATTTGGTCTATAAAGCTCTTTCTGGCTGTAATAGAACTGGTCCGTTGTAGCCATGTTTCGCCAACAGAAGGAGAGATGTGGGACAAATAAATATTGTAGAAGAGGAGGAGGAGATTTGATTTATACCCCGCTCTTCACTTGAAGTCTCAGAGCAGCTTACAAACGCCTTTATTTCCCCCTCTCCACAAAAGACACCCTGCGAGGTAGGTGGGGCTGAGAGAGTTCTTTCCAGAGCTGTCCTTGAGAGAACAGCTCTGACAGAATTATGGCTTGCCCAAGGTCATCCAGCAGCTGCATGTGGAGGCGTGGGGAATCAAACCCAGTTCTTCCAAATTAGAATCTGCGCTCTTAACCACTACACCAAACTGGCTCCAAACTGGTTCTATGTGTGCTATCTAGCACACATAGAACTTGCTCTCAGGAACCAAGCCCAAGGCCTTTTCAAAACCATAATGAAGGAAATATGGTAGCACTCGAAAGAAATTCAAAATGGGTGGAATAATGGCTAATACACAAAATAGTCTGAGCCCTTCTTTCAGCCTAATAAGCTTTCCTCTAACTTTTACTCCTACTAGGGATGACAGCCTCCAGGTGGGGCCTGGAGGTCTCCCACTTTTACAACTGATCTCCAGCTGACAGAGATCAGCTCCTCTGGAGAAAATGGCTGCTTTGAAGGGTGGACTCTATGGCACTGTACCATTCTGAGGTCCCTCCCCTCCCCAAACCCCACCCTCTCCCGGATCCACCCCCAAAGTCTTCGGGTATTTTCTAACCCAGACCTGACAACCCTAACTCCTACAGAAGAACGGCTTATGTCAGAGGATGGCTAGAGGAAAGTTTCAAACTTTGCTGAGCAAAGTAGTAGGATTCAGGCGAGTGTCTTGTATTAGGAGGCCTCTATGTAGGTTCATGGAAACTTTCAAGATGCAAATAATGCTTCTTCTGAGAAAAAAAGGAAAGGAAGCTAAAAGTGCAGTCTTATGCAGAGTTACTGTAGTCAAAGCCCACTGAAATCTGGACCCTGAAAACTGGAGTAACTCTACACAGGATCCCCATGTAAATCTCTGATACATGTAAATGTATGCAGAGAGAAATAGAGAATGCAGATATTTTAGTCTAATCAATTAATGGCCAGTTTCCAAAGCTTTTAGCATCCACCTAGAAAAATTCATGGCACAGCAGGGAGTCACAAATTGCTCTAATAACTTTTTAAAATGCCGGGCCAGTTTCCTTTTCACAGAAGAGGTCAAAGATACAGCAATCATTGGGAGAAACAGCCACTCGCTAGTCAAAAGCTATTCTTGTCTGTGATCGTTTCTTTCCCCCCTTGCGAGACTTAATATAAGGTTTCTAAAGTGTTGTGGTTTTAGCTGCACAGCTGACAGCAGAGCATTTGAAGCCCTGCAGATTCCCAGCAGGACCTGTGGTTGTGTGAAGACTCCACGTATTATGTTTAAGGCAGGGCCGTCAACCATCTTTGTGCATATGGGCCTAAAAATGTTTACATCGTGCTGTGGTCATTCTGTTGGAATATACAAGGTCTATTGTGCATAGACAGAGGAGATGACAAGAACATCCTGCAGGGGTCAGCAGAAGGGACAGCTCATTAGCACAGTGAGATTAGGGACTTCCTGCTATTTTCAAATAGTCTCCTACCCGTCTCCTGATTGGCTCAGTTAGGTCTCCTTCTTGTTCCTGCTGAGGACTGTTAGTCTGCTGACGCTGTCCTAGCTGGTTAGACAGTTAGACCTCCCCTATCTTACAAAGTTTGTTCTCTTCTTAATAAACCGACTTTATTCTTTAAACAGCGTGTGCTTCACATTACTGCATATCTACACTCTGCCAACACATTCATGGTACAAAAAACTTGCAGAACTATGAATTGCACGGTTCTCAAACTTTGTGGTGTTCAACTGACAACAAAATGCATTTATTCACATCAGTTTCTTTAAATTGAAGTCTAGGGTTGCTAGGCTGAGCCTGACAACCAGCAGGAGGATTGAGGGTGGGCATATGGGGTGTGCAATAGCAGCAGCATCTCTATGTCACTTCTGAGAATGACTGAGGGGTGACATGATTGGGGTTTACAAGGTTATAAATGGGACAGAGCAGATAGAGAAAGAAGTGCTTTTCTCCCTTTCTCACAATACAAGAACTCGTGGGCACTCTATGAAACTATAGAGTTTCTGGTGATTCCTAGAGCTACCATATCATTCCTGGGTTTTCCCTGGAAAAGACATAGTCATGTCACCAAGATCACTTCCGCCCCCCCCCCCCCCCGGCTACTTCTTGAAACAAGGAGGGCTGCCAGCCTGGAAACGCTATTGCAATATGAAATTTCAGCCGATTTTGAAATACTATTTCATTTTTGAAAATGACACTTGATTTTTACAGAAAGCTGCAATTGTTCCAACTGATGTCTGTTAGTTTTGGCGCCAAGCTCACAGTTTCTTATCCATTGATGACCTAGGGCTAAATGTAGAGATCTTCCAACCAAACAAATGGTTGGGCACTGCCTGCTTTGAGAGCGCCAGCTGTCTGTTGTTAAAAAAGATGGTACTTGGAATTAGCCCGAAAAGATGATTAGAGGTGTCACAGCTGCAAAAATACACTCAGTAGAAATACAAACTCTCCTGGTCCAACAAAAGACAACATGGAGGCGGTTTGGGTGCTGGATACAGGTTTTCTCCTTTTGCAGTTCCGCAGGGCCTGCAAGACGGAGCTCTTCCGCCAGGCTTTTGGGGCCGCCGCTGGGGGAAATAGCCACGGGTAAGTGGCCAGTTGAAGTATTAGCCCGATACATCTGCAGGTGGTAGCCTCCTGGCCGTGGGGCTGTAGTTGCTGCCCTGGTGTTGGATTTTGTATTTGCCGCCATTTTTAGTGGGTTCTGTGATTTTATTGTAATTAGTTATTATCTGAATTTTTTGTATGTTACTGATTTTAATGCTGTGAGCCGCCTAGAGCCACTTTGTGCTGGCTAGGTGGGATATAAGTCTAAATAAATAAATAAATAAATAAATATGAAGAAAGGTTAAAGCGCTTGGGGCTCTTTAGCTTGGAGAAACGACGACTGAGGGGTGACATGATCGAGGTTTACAAGGTTATAAATGGGATAGAGCAGATAGAGAAAGAAGTGCTTTTCTCCCTTAGGCCAGGAAATTGCTGAGCTGGGTTAGAACAGATAAAAGGAAGTACTTCTTCACCCAAAGAGTGATAAACACGTGGGATTCACTGCCACAGGAGGTGGTGGCAGCTACAAGCATGGACGGCTTCAAGAGGGAATTAGATAAACACAAGTGGAGACCTGCAAGAAACTTGCAGGATAGTTATCCCATTCCTCACACCTTTGCTTCCTCCCTTCTCCCCCACCTCTCTCAGACTCTTTCTCCCTTCTGCCCCCCTTTCTTACTCTCTCACTCTCCTCCATGTATGTTACTTCCTCTCTCTTTCTGACCTGTCATCATTCCCTTTGTTTTTCTGCCTCCCCACCTCATCACTCTTTCTCTTTCTTTCTGCCTCCCACCTCAAATCCCACCCTCCCCAGGCTCCACCTCTCAAATGTCTGGGAATTTCCCAACCTGGAGTTGGCAACCCTATTTCCTTCCCACCCAACAGCCAACCTACCTTTATCTGTCTTCAGCTTTCTATCTCCATCCCCCTCCCCTGCAGCCTCTACCTAGGAAAATTACAGTCTTTCTCCACAATGGGGACTAAAGCAGCTTCCATGATTATTTCCTCCTTGTTATCTGCACAACAACCCTGTGAGGTTGGTTAGGCTGAAAGTATGTGACTGGTCCAAAATCTCCCAGTCAGCTTCCACTGCAAGATGGGGATCTGAACCTGGGTCTCGCAGATCCCAGTCTGAAGCTCGAACTGGTGCACCACAATGGCTTTCATACGGTGGCTGCTGATGAACTGTAGCAAAACAGCTGGGCCTAATTAAGTCATGCAAATCAGGTGGTATCAAGTCACACAGAGGGTGCTGCCTAGGGATGCCAGCCTCCAGATGGGACCTGGGGATCCCCTGGAGTTACTGCTCATCTCCAGACTACAGAGATAACTTTCCATGGAGAAAATGGGTGCTTTGGAGGGGGGAGTTTATGGCATTGTATCTCACTGAGGTCCCTGTCCTCCCCAGGCTCCACCCCCAAATCTCCAGGAGTTTCCCAGCCTGGATCTGGATCCGCTGCTGGTGGCTGGGGGGATACTTGGCAACCCTAGACTGCTGCCAGTAAAATCCCTGCCTTTGACTGACAGAAACAGTTGGAACCTCCCCCCCTCCCCCAAACATTCTAATCTCCTCACAGTTGACGCCTGGAGCTGAGGCCATTTCAAAAGGTATTTTAGGGGATTCTATGGTCCCTGAAGGGTTTTTTTTAACTTTTTGGATTTTTCTGCACATGGTGGGAGTGCCCCCTGTGTGTAGGAAAACCTTCCCCCCAAGGGCCCCCTAGCTCGGATTTAGATATCCGCACAGGGGGCCCCCCCTTTGCTATTAGATATATAGATATGGAGCAGAAGTCCACCAGTGGCTATTAGCCACAAAATATAGACAGGAACTCTCAGTCTGGGGCAAGTGATGCTCTGTATTCTTGGTGCTTGGGGGGGGGGGGCAACAGTGGGAGGGCTTCTAGTGTCCTGCCCCCACTGGTGGATCACCTGATGGCACCCAGTGTTTTTGGCCACTATGTGGGACAGAGTGTTGGACTGAATGGGCCATTGGCCTGATCCAACGTTGGCTTCTCTTATGTTCTTAAGGGAGGAGTGTTAGCTGCTTCAGCTTCTGAGGGGGGTGGGCAGGCTGCACCATGGGGATGCAGCTGCGGTGAAGGGGGGACTCTAGGCAAGGTGGTGGGGGCAAGAGTGGAGGCCGCCATCTCCTGAGACGCCTCCATCGCCTCACCATGCTTCATCACAGAGCCAGCCATAGTGCCTGCTGGGGACAAATCCATTCCCTGCTTTTGAAAGGGAAGGAGCTGCAAGGGAGTTTGAGCCTCCTGTTAGGCCAGGTCTTGGCTGTTTTTCTCTTGTGTGGCCCAGCCAATGCAAACCGGTTCCTGGAGTGGCTGTTGAAGCCAGGCCCCCGTCGCGATTCGCTTTCCTAAGGAGGCGAAGATGCCACATTTCCCCTTAATCAGAGTTGTGATGTCTGAATGCAGTTCAAGAAGAAGACTAACTATGCAGAGGGATGACATTTTCTCAGCAGCTGTAAAAAAAATATATTAAAACCTGTTTTTTTTTAAATTAAATTTCAAGTAATTCCTATGCCACACAAACAACAGAAGTGTATAGTTCAGTTCTCAGACTCTAGTCTACAGATAATAAATTATCCGGCACTGTGGGCATCCATGGGTAATGAACATCTAGAGCTGAGAAGGAACCCGAAGGTATTTTGGGAACAGTCTTGCTGGAAAGATAGAAAGCAGATAGAGTAGCAGGAAGGAAATACGATCAGTGGAGACAAGGAGAGAGGGGAAGATTTGGTTCAGAGGTCCAGGCTGACTGGTAAATAATGGGAGCTTTCCACCACTCGTAAAAATAACTGCATTCAAAGTTTACGGGGGAAATAGATTTCCGCTGACACAGTCCTACCCGGCTTCGTAGCTTTTTCTGTCCCATCTTCAGTAAAGTGCAGCAAATGAACTTTGAAATCAATTAGAAGTCCATGAAGCCAGAACCAATCTGTTTCTTCTCTTCGTGCAGACAGGTTTTTCGCACCTTGGCCTGAGGACAAGAAAGTAGAAGAAGTTTCATAAGCACCTTTTTGGGTGGAACCAGGTAGAGTTATTTATCTGAAATGGTTGGTTATGAAGTAAGGAACAAAAAAAATCCTAGCAACTACAGAATACAATACAATATAAATAAATAAAGAATACAAGACCTTGAAATGCAGTAAGTGACAGACACAATGACGGAAACAATTACAGAAAGGAAGGAATAGTGTCTTGCAACGCCATCATTTCTCAATTTTGTGTGTTCCATTTTCCTGATGTACATTAAAACCTTCTAAAAAAAATCACACCCTTCAACCCTTTGATTTAGTGCCATCCCTGAGTTACATTTTGTCAAATGTTCAGGGCTAAAGAACACAGTGTGGAGATCTGTGACCTGATGGGGAGATTGTGTTACAATGCAACCGCAATGGGGGTGGATTTGGATCAGATTTGCGGGCCTGGAGAACAGGGAGATAACTCTTCTGCTCCTCCCCCCACTTTTTAAATTACAACTGCCATTCCTCCAAGCTGCCACTAGCTCTGCTAGGGGGGGAAAGTCAATCAAGATTAAATGGCTCAAATAATATCCAGAGCAAATACCAGTTGGGCATTTTTAGGGAGGGAAGGTAGCATGGTATAGCTTGGTTTTTGTCAGCTCTTAGAAACTAAGCAGGGTCAGTACTTGGAAAAAAGACCACCAAGGAGGACTCTGCAGAGGAAGGCAGTGGCAAATGCCTCTGTTTCTCACCCAACTTGGAAGTCCCCTTGCTGGGGTTGCCCATGGTTGAGACTTGATAGCACTTCATACACAGAGGCAAGGCCTTTTTGAGAGAGGGACCATGGTTTAGTGGTAGAACATCTGCTTGACATGCAAAAGGTCCTAGGTTCAATCTTAGGCATTTCCAGCTAAAAGATTGGGTAGGAGGTGATATGAAAGACCTCTCTACCTGAAAGCTGCTGCCAGTCTGTGTAGACAATAGTGACCTTGGTGGACCAAGGGTCTGATTCAGTAAGGCAGCTTCTTGTGATTGTTTAGATCAGGGAAATTGTAAGGAAGCAGCATCCCAGCCCCAACCCAAATCCCCCCAACCCCTTCATGGGTCAGGACCATTGCCAAGATTTTTTTTTTTAGTCGAGGGGCATTTAAATTTCTTAGGGAGCACTGGCTAATTGAAATAAAGGTAATTTAATCTGGACCCTTGCGCCGGACAGCTGTGTAGGAATACCCAGCTCCTTCCCTGCACCTGCTGCCACTCGGGGGCCCTGAGCTGAATGGGAAGTCGGGGGGCCTTGTCAGTAAGTCGGGGGGCCTAGCCCTGAGATGCCCCACAGTAGCTACAGGCCTGTCCTGTGTTGTCCTCATGTTCCCCCACCAAGAACCATATATTTTGCTTTGCAGGGCCAGAGTGTAGCTTGACTGCAACTCCATGCTCAAAATAACTAGAGTTCTTTTGAGTGCCAGTAGCTCCTCACCCTGGTAATATGTCATGACCCATACTTGCAGGGTCATAACTGATCCTTTCCTAACCTCCTCTGCAAAGTAGAATTCTCTGGAAATCTAATCAAGTGCCTAGGAAGGGCCATCATCCAGCCCATCTCCTCCAGGCCATTAGCAAAATGTTGGAGTCATCCCCATTTCCCAAGTTAACTCACTCACTGGCAACCGAACATATTTCCCCTTTCCCATTATATCAGCTAGGTATTCCTTACTAGTACCCCCTTACCATGAAAGGTTTGAATTGTTCAGTGACTGCTGGAAAATTCTGACTCTTTCACCAATGGAGTCTTGCATCCTAAAGTTGCATCAACTGCAGTGCAACACAGATTTCACCAATGAGCTGCCAAATCTTGAATTTTGGTTCCGTGCCATCTTGGATCTTAGTTCTAAACCAGTTTACAATAGCACTCCTTCCCCTGCTCATGCCCAGGTAAACCCAGGTAGATAAATAGGGTTCACCAAACCCTTCAAGGTAATTCATAGAATCACAGAGTTGGAAGGGACCTCCAGTTCTGCTCTTGAGTCTTCTTCCATCACTGCTGTCCCAGAAATTACTGGACATCTATGTCAAGACAGGCAGAGTGTGATTTTTTCCTTCTCCCTGTCTCCTTCCCTTCCTGATTTGACCTTCCACGTTTTCTATCCAGTCCCCTCTCTTAGCTTCTCCTTTGCCTGTACTGGCCAGTGAACCAATGTTTCCCCACAGCATTCTCACTGGTTATAGCCTTTTCCCTTCCTATCCCTAAAATCCCTTCCCACTCATCCCTTTGCATCTTTTTGTCCTAACCTGCGCTTGTCTCTTCTCTCTGGGTTGGTTTCTGTGAATGAGCAACATGGGAGGATCACAATTTTGGTTAAAAGTTACTTTAATTAGTATTAGCTTAACATAATACAATTGGGCCCTAGAATTGTGCAAAAGTAAATGGTTTTATGGGATCACCACAAATAAATTGCTACTGTATTGTTGCAAGCTCATGCGAGTTCATGCTCGCTGTCTTTTACAGCTACTGTCTTGTTTCCTCTTGGCTGTTCCCCTACCTCTTTTCTCCTTCCCTGGGAAACTTATTGAGCCAGTCTGGGAACTATGCATATAATAGACAATAAACAATCTCTACCCCAAAACTGATGTTTTAGTTCTTCACATGTAGAGGATACTGTTCACGTGCCCCCCCCCCCATCCCCCTGGCACTAAGGGTCCAATAGTGTACGTAGGACAATCTAGAATGAATTTAGGATGGGAAGGGCTGTGGATCCATGGATATGCCTCTGCTTTGCATGCAGAAGGTCCAAGGCGCAATCCCCGGCATCTCCAGTTAAAAGGACGAAGTAGTAGGTAACATGAAAGGTCTCTGTCTGAGACTCTCAAGAGCTGCTGCCAATCTGAGGAGACAGTACAGACCTTGATGGACCAATGGTCTGATTCCATATAAGGCAGCTTCATGTGTGAATCTCCATGGCTGTTTTCAGAAAACCCTTTAAGTAAAGGACTGTCTGCATGTTACTTTCTTCTCAAATCCTCCCTGGGTCCATGCAGTCAGATGTATGTCTGGAGTACCATGTTAGGAACTTGGTTCCCACTCAATTCCCATGGATTAGGAGTGTGATGTATGGAAAGAAGGGGCTTCAGCCTTCCCCCCATACTGTTTTCGCAACATGAAAAGGCCCTGGAGGGTACTATTTGCCCTGTCAGGTAAACCCCATCAGTACATGTGGAACCCACAATGAGGCAAATAGCCCTTCCCAGTGGCCTTCAGGTCAGGAAGACATTGGGGGGGGGGCCTCATCTCCCCACCAATCTGATCTATATGCAGAGTACAACATGTGAAATGCTGGCCTGGATGGATCACAAACTGGACTTAAGATTGCCAGGAGAAAACAACATCAACAACCTCAGATGTGCAGATGATACCACTCTAATGGCAGAAAGTGAAGAGGACCTCAAGAGCCTCTTGCCCTGGATGAAAGAGGAGAGTGCAAAAGTTGGCTTGAAACTCAACATCAAAAAAAAACCCCAAACCCTAAGATCATGGCTCCTTGGCAAATAGAAGGGGAAGTTGTGGAAGCAGTGACAGACTTCAACTTCCTGGGATCCAAGATCACTGCAGATGGTGACTGCAGCCATGAAATTAAAAGAAGCCTGCTCCTTGGGAAGAAAGCGATGGCAAACCTAGACAGCGTATTAAAAAGCAGAGACATCACCCTGTCAACAAAAGTCCATATGGTCAAAGCGATGGTATTCCCAGTGGTAATGTATGGCTGTGAGAGTTGGACTGTAAGGAAGGCTAAGAGCCAAAGAATACATGCTTTCGAATTATGGTGCTGGAGAAGACTCTTGAGAGTCCCTTGGACTGCAAGGAGATAAAATCAGTCAATCCTAAAGGAAATCAAACCTGACCGTTCCCGGGAAGGACAGATACTGAAGCTGAAGTTCAAATACTTTGGCCACCAAATGAGAAGGAAGCACTCACTGGTGTAGACCCTGATGCTGGGAAAGACTGAAGGCCAAAGAAGAAGGGGATGGCAAAGGATGAGATGGCTAGACTGTGTTATCAATGCAACGGGCATGAAGTTGAGTGGACTCTGGAAGATGGCAGAGGACAGGAGGGCCTGGTGTGATGTGGTCCATGGGATCACGGAGAGTTGGACCCGACTGTGCGACTGAACAACAACAACAAAAATGCTTGCAAACTGAATTAGAATAATAGAATCATAAAATCACAGAGTTGGAAGGGGCCATACAGGCCATCTAGTCCAATCCCCTGCTTGATGCAGGGTCAGCCCAGAGCATCCCTGAGAAGTTTTTGTTCATGCCCTGCTTAAAGACTGCCAGTGAGGGGGCAGCTCACCGCCTCTCTGGGCAGATGATTCCACTGCTGAACAACTCTTACCGTAAAAAAATGTTTCCCTAATATCCAGCCGGTACCTTCCTGCCCTTAATTTAAACCCATTACTGTGAGTCCTATCCTCTGCTGCCAACAGGAAGAGCTCCCTGCCCTCCTCTAAGGGACAGCCCTTCAGATACTCAAGAGAGCAATCCGGCCCCCCAGCGTCCTATTTTCCAGACTGAACATTCCCAAGTCCCTCAGCCTTTCCTCACAGGGCTTGATCTCCAGGCCACTGATCCAGCACACATCTGCAATAGACACCTGATCACAGGAACCTGGAGATAACATTGGGGGAAATATAATTTGTATCTAGCAAAAGTTAATTTGCTTTTGTTTTTGGCTTCCTCAGATTAACTGCTGGAGGATTCTTGAACGCTCAGGTCCCCACGGTCAAATGCTGATATCTCTTGTTAAAAGTCTCAGAAAACGGTACTGTGTCTGAGATCTTGGATAATCACTGCCTGATGGAACAGGCAACCCTGAGCTCTATGCAGCAGTGTTTTGATTCAGAATAGAGTAACTTCACAAACGTTCACATCAGTAAGACGCAGGTGATTTAAAACTAAATATTTTCATTTGAAGGCTGGCAGTTAACGAGTCCTTTAGCGTGTGAAATACCATGAACTACTTTAAAGAAACTATATGGAACTGTGGTATATAATAGAATCTCTGTTGTAAACACATACTTTATACACCAAACAGAAGAGAAGAAGAAAGGTGCAACATAATCAATATTGTGTAGTTTTTCAACATATAGAAACATTTTCTTTCCTCAAGCCCTGTATTCTGTCATCGATGATTTATGTTCCAGGTAAATTATGTAAGTCTCTTAATAATTATTAAGGAGTTTCCAGGGGCTTGTGCTGTTTGGGGTCCCCCGGAGCAGTCAGCACTTTGTATGATTAATGTGCTCTTCCTGATAAGGAAAAGAATGAAGAACTTTATTTCCTAACTCCCCCGCCCCAACTTCAGTCATGATGGGTGAGATCCTCTGGATCACCTTGCAATTAGTTCAGTTTTCCAAGCTTTCTTTGAGAACTGTATTTTTACAGATAGTGCTCCAAGAAAGCAAAGAATATTAGTCTGTTTGGGAGGAGATCCCCAGTAGCATTTTCCGTTAGCTTCCTTCCCAAAATAAAGTTACCACTGGGAAAAACTGGCTGGTGATAATGTACATATTATTGGTCTCATCTTTAATTCCTGGATGACCAGAAAGTATTTATTGCTCTGGGAATCCAGGCCTGCACCAGCTGACTCTCCTACCAATATTTCCCCTTTTTTCATTGAACTCTATTACCATCTTACCACTGAGCATTTGAGACCCTAAAGAAAGGTATATGATGCTGTGATATAACAGTCAGGCCGATTCCACAGCAATGGTTTGCTCTCCGTTCCCCCTGGGTCTAATTGGCCCGATTCTGTTGAGGGAGGTCCGCATTTGTCATTTGTCGTCTTGCCCCAAATCTAGCATCCCCTTCCCTCTCTTCCCCAAGCGTGATTTCCCCTCCCTTTCCCGCCTTGGTGTGAGCGGGGGCTTTTTCGTTTCCCCCCCCCATCATTGTGTTACGACATCCCCATCGTTGCATTATGACACCATGACACAACAACGATAGATCAGTGTTGTGTCATGGTGTCATAATGCAACGATGGGGGGGACAAACCCCCCCCCCCCCGCTCACACCAGGGCAGGAAAGGGAGGGGAGAGGGAGAGAAGAGGTAGGAAAGGGGAGGGAAAGAAGCAGAGGGGCATTAAAAGGGTGGAGCAAGAAACCTCAATTTGCGAGTTCCCCACTAGAATGCCCCGACTTCAACCCTGTGGCAAAAAAAGAAACCTGAAAATCCCTGAAATGGAAGATCCAGGGGGAACGAGGATTAGATTCGGGTCAACTGCTGAACCGGGGCAACAAGCGGGGAACTGTTGCTCTGCCCTGGGTTTTATCGGGGAACGACGCCAGGGCAACCGCTGGTGCGGAATCAGCCTCAGACAACCGTAGCAGGGTCACTTGGATCCAAATCCTTCATCGGCTACACAGGAGGGTGGATCCAGACTAGAAATTTCCCCTAATGGAAGGGCTGGAGTTATTCTCAGTAATTCTGCCTTCTAGCTGCAACCTCTCAGTTTATTTTTCATGATTTCCTCCAAGAGCCTTTTGTCTCCAAATCTGCCAGTCTCCTGGTGGAGACTGAAGATGTCCCAGTATTACAATTGATCTCCAGACTACAGCAATCAGTACCCCTGGAGAAAATAGCAGCTTCAGAGGGAGGACTCTGGTTTACAATCCCTCACCTAATTTCCCCCTCCACATGTTGAGCCCCCAAATCTCCAGGAATTTCCCAGGCAACCGTGCTCCCTCTGGATCGGCATCTCAGGAAGATCAGTGGGCTGCAGAAGAATCCAGGAATATTCTGTCCCACGGACTGGAGTCATTTGAGCAACCAAAAATTTTGGCCTGGAATCAACCCAATTTGTATGTACAATGAGGATTTCCCTGTCTCTCCCTTACTCTCTCTATGTGGCCTGGGAGCAACTTACCTTCCGGGCCATCTCTCCCCATATATGCCCCAGAGGGCCTTGCACTCTGCTGAACAACACCTAACTGGTAGTTCCTGGCCTGAAGGATGTCTGCTAAGCCTCAACCAGGGCCAGGGCCTTCTCTGCCCTGGCCCCCGCCTGGTGAAACATGCTCCCAATTGAGATCTGGGTCCTGCGGGACTTGCAACAATTCCACAGGGCCTGTAAAGTGGAGCTGTTCTGCCAGGCCTTTGGTTGAGACGGCAGATGTTTTTTACCATCTCAGCCTCCCCTGCCCATAGTGGACCTACAGAGGCCTACTATCCTACTAACACCTAACAGGAAGCTTATTAGGCTGCTCTGGACCACTGTTATTTTTTGCTGCCATCCTGTTTTATTTAATTGTTTTTTAAATTATATATTTACAGGAGGTCGGACCTGTGATACTCATGGGGGGTGGAGAAGGAGCTTCACGTGGAGGAGGAAGCAGCCACAGGTAAGCCTTCTTTCCCACCACGGGCAACGATGGTGAGGCTTGGGACGGCAATCCCCCCCCACACCAACAGTGAGGCCTGCATGGCTCTGAGCCACCAGGCCCACTAATCTCTCCCCCCCCCCCAGTTCTGATGGTGAGGCCCAGGCCCGCTGATTCCCCCCCGGGCACTGACAGCGAGGCCTGAGTGACTCTCAGCCGCTGGGCCCGCCAATCTCCCCCACCCATGGGCACTGGCAGCAAGGCCTGAGCGACTCTCAGCCACTGGGCCCACCGAACTCTTCCCCCCCATGGGCACCGGCAGTGAAACTTCAGGGGCTCTCAGCCGCCGGGCCCACTGATCTCCCACCCAGCATCGGCAGCAAGGCCTCAGCGGCTCTCAGCCACTGGCCCACTGCAGTTCCCAGAGTGTTCTCTGCACATGCACAGGGAATGCTCTTTTACTTTGGGGGGGATTTAAATATCCCTGTATTGTTTTTTAAACTTTTAGTTTTTTTCTGCACACATGGGGAGTCCCCCAAGTGTGCAGGAAAATCTCTCTGCCCCCCAAGTGCCCCTGATGTGTGGATTTAGATATCCGCACACACGGGGGTACTTGGCTATTAGATAAATAGATTGTTTGATTTCTGTTGTGCGCCACCCTGAGCCCATCATGGGATAGAGCAGGATATAAATGCAATCAATCAATACCTGTTGCAGTCCCTAGTAGTGAAAAGGTGCTCCTGGAATTTGGGGGACGAAGAAACTACATACTTGTCCGCTGCAGTTCCAAATACTGATGATTTCTATTCATGTTCTAGTAACCAGCCCAAATTCCCCAGGGAGCTTTGGCAAAAAAATCCTAGCAATTGATTCTGTGGTTAATTTTTTTTTTTTAAATGCTCACCATTTGGTGATCTCTGAGAATAACTTCACACCATATTCAGGAACGTGGAAACAATGAGCATGAAAAATACCAGAGGATGGTTCTGTTTGTTCAGAACTTTTTTGGTTGGCGAGGATCCCTGTCATGCACACAGGGGCTGATGCTGAGTCATTCTCTCCCTTTCCTTTCCCCTCTTGCTTCCTGCTGCCTAGGGAAACTAATCCAAACAACAAGGCACCTAGAGAACATAAGAGAACATGAGAGAAGCCAGTGTGGGATCAAGCCAGTGGCCCATCCAGTCCAACACTCTCACTCAGTGGCCAAAAACACCAGGTACTGTAATAGGGTTGCCAAGTCCGGGTTGGAAAATACTTGGGGACTTTGGGGGTTGAGCCAGGAGAAGGTGGGGTTTGGGGAGGGGAGGGGCCTCAGCATGGTACAATGCCATAGACTGTACCCTGCAAAGCCGCCATTTTCTCCAGGGGAGCTGATCTCTGTCAGCTGGGGATCAGTTGTAAAAGCGGGAGATCCCCAGGCCCCACCTGGAGGCTGGCAACTCTATACCATACGGAGGTCACCAATGGGGCCAGGACACGAGAAGCCCTCCCAGTGTTGTGTCCCCCCACCCCCAGCACCAAGTATTCATCACATGAGTTTGGAACCTTTTAGACATTTTCAAATGGTGCATGGTTTGGGTCCGATCTTTACCAATACTGTGGTGAGATGAGGGGCAGGGGGGCAGGAGATGCCTTGACACTTACGGTGATCAGAAGTGATCCAGACAGCTGGGAAGAAGAGGAAAAGATGCTCTTTGCTGGATACCGAGCATCCTCTCCAGCTGGGTGGGATAACAAGCCAGCTCTTCGATGTGTTAACCCTCCTTGGTTGGAGGCTGCAGGTTTGGCGGGTTGGAACCCCAAGGATTAGCAACCAGATTGACTGAAGACCCCAGAGCACATTTGATGGTATGGTCTGAAAAGGGGGGCTGTTCCTTTGTTTGGGGCTCCTTCTTGGTTTGAGCTCTTGGGGGACTCCTTGTAGGGAACTCTTTGGGGCGTGTGTTTTACCATGAAGGATAAAAGAGGGGAAGGATGCAAAAGAAAGTTGCAGATGGGACCAGGGTGAGGGTATCCTGCAGCTACCCAAATCAGATGCAACATGGATCGTAAGTTCTTCTGTTAGCACCCACCTGTCTTTTTGTTTATTTACCTTTGTGTGCCTAGATCCTGCACTTTGCAATGCCCCAAGTTTTTGCCTTGTAGAAATAAAGTTTTGTTTCACTTGAGAGAATCTGTGCAAGTCCTTACCCACCTGCCTGGCTACTGAGTGAGACCCATGTGAGGTTGACTTTGGGCAACCATGACAGAGATAGGGGGGCTGGATTTCACCTGAAGTGCTGGTGGCAACCAAAGGAGGGGGGGGCAAAACAGTGGCTAGTCTTGCCCCACAATGTGACAGACCTCAACAAATACCTTGCCAATGCTCCTTTGTGAGCAAAAATTCTACATTGTGAGCTACTGGCATTAAAGTTGTGAGCGAGCGATCTGGCTACTGCATAAATTAATTGGCCCTGGAGCCATCCTTCCTGAGTCAAGACCAAAAATGTGTGAGCTGGAGACTAGAAAACCGTGAGCTAGCTCACACTAACTCAGCTTAGAGGGAACACTGCTGGCGACTCATTTCCCTGCAGCAACCCTGAATAGTTCAGCAATGGGGTAAGCTGTAAAATAGAGATATCTGGAAAGACATACACCAGCATTAGGTACAAATTCAGTATTCACTTATTGGTGTCAGAACGGGGGGTTTAGTATATGCCAGGATCGTCAAGAAAGCATTCAAGGTGATCGAAAAGCTGGGATCGGGACAGTGTTACGGAATGGGCTTGCATAAGCCTGTATTCTTGTTGCAGTCTTTCGGGTCATCCGCAGCTCCACACGAATAATGGCCGAGTCAGCAGCTTCCTTTGTGTTCTGAGATGACACAATAAATTGAACCATCTGCTGCCTTCCACTACAGCTGTGCAGGAAGCGTATAAAATAATGTCAGAGGATCTGACCTCTAAGTTCTATCTTTTTGTTTGTTAAATACAGCTGTGTTTGTGGTAGATTGAATTGCTGACATTTTGACATTGGGCGAGATAATATACTAAGGCTGATCAAAGAAACTGCAAAGGAGATGGAAGGTTGGGGGGGGGAACAGATTCTACCTTGCAACCACTATATAACAGCTATGTCTGGAAATAATTCTTTGAAGTAGGTATGATTATGATTGTCATTTCTGACCTGGATGGCCAAGACTAGCTTGATCCCATCAGACCTTGGAAGCTAAGCAGGCTCAACCCTGGTTAGTACTTGAATACCACCAAGACTAGGGTTGCTACACAGAGGAAGGCAATAGCAAACCAGCTCTGAATGTCTTTTGCCTTGAAAACCCTATGGGGTCATCATAAGTCAGCTGCAGTTTGATGGTACTTCCCACTCGTAGTGTAAACGTGTATCACTTGGATGGGAGCCCACCAAGAAAGTCTAGGGTCACCATCCAGAGGCAGACAAAGGCAAACAACCTCTGTTCATCTCTTGTCATGAAAACCACTGTGGGGACTCCATGTTAACAGCACTTCCCCACCACCACCTCTCCAACAGAGGACCAGAAGTAAACAAACAAGAGATCCATGCCCAAAACATTTTATAGTTAGGTAGGAATCCCCAGCTTGGCACACATGATGTCCACTGGTGTCTCCTGATGCCCACTGGTTTCTTGAGTTTTGAGGGAGACTTTAAATGGTCTGGAATGGAACTGGGGGAAATTGAGTCTTGTGTTCCTCCCTGCTACTGGCTGCCTGCCCTGGATAGCCCTGTAAAGAAAAATGGTTCCTTGCTCTGTTCTGTAAAATATATTTTTTCTTTTTGTTCAGGCTGCACAGAGAGGCCTGCAAGAATCCTCCCAGAGATGGTTAGAGACAGCTCAGAAGTAGATAGAGCACAGTGGCCTTGCCAAGCTAAATTGTTTTCAGCTGCAGTATCGGGGAGTGCCAACCGCCCTTGGTGCTTCTAATTAACACATTCCAAGCAATTGAGTTATGGACACCTGTGTACGGGGGCAGGGCTGGACCTAGCTGCAGTATGGTTTGGTTTCTCTCCCCCTCCCTCTCGCCCATCCTTGGATGTCACGTGCCTAGTAACACAGAGAGTTACATCACCTCTCGGGTATCTCATTGGTCCAAAGGCCTCGGACAGTCAGATACCCTTTTCCTATAAATCTTGTTAGTCCTCACACTACAGAAAGTGGAGCTTGGTGACTGCTTGACACGGCACTATGTCAGTGGTTCAACAGCTCTAAGAATGGCATCCCACATGATTCCTGCCTGGACTGGCTAAGTGTGAATATCTTGTCTTGGTGGAGCTAACTGCCTCTGTGGGACCTAGAACTGTAACTGGAACCTTGTTTCTATATGTTTAGCTATGCTGGAAAAGCTTAGGATTGATTGTTTTATTTCCTTCACTGTCTAGTCTTGTTTTATATATTTTGGCACTTCAAATAAATAATTAAATTTTTATATTCTTGTCGTGGTTTTTACCTTCAATAAACCTCAAATCCTTTCTCCAGAGCCTTGGCTCTTGACCACCTACCAGCTAACTGTTTTGTCTTGGAAACTCAGAATGCCGTCCCACTCTGCTGGGCTGACTTTTCTTGTTAAGTTCCCTGAGAAGCCGGGAGGCTTGGTCTTTCCCTCCTGGGCTGTTGGCATAGATTGAAAGACCTGGTGGCAACCTACCAAGACTAGGGTGAGTTTTAGACTCTCTCTGGTACTTTGTAACTTTGTTTTGTAACACACTCCCCTTGTACCAAAAGTTCCTACCCTGGGCTGGGACGGGGACTTTTGACAAGCCCAGGCTAGCCCGTTCTCATCAGATCTTGGAAGCTAAGCAGGGCCGGCCTTGGCTAGTATTTGGAAAGGCAAATTCCAAGGAATACCGGGGCTGTGATGCAGAGGCAGGCAATGGCGAATCACCTCTGAAACATCTCTTGCCTCAAAAACTAGTCTAGATCACCACCTATTGGTGCATAACGCTAAAAGAGCTAGAAATTCTGGCTGCCAGGTAAACTTACGCTCTCCTGGCTATACTACACACAATGTCTAACAACAACAACAACAACAACAACAACATTGACTGCCTAGTACAGCACTGCGGTCCTCCTAGGCAGGTGAAGCACAATGATATACCATCATCTTGGTCATAGATACAGACTTTCTTGTAGCCTGACACCGCTCCCTCTAGCTGGCCAGAGGGTAAATCTTTCTCTTTCCTTCAAATCTGAATTAGAGCCTACAGAAAATTTCCACTGACAAAGGTGGGGGTACAATTTTCACCAGTTCCCATGCAGACTTCCATCTCCCTCCTCACTGATGTTAACTTGGGAGGGCGGATTAAACTTTAGTTTATTTTATAGTTTTATCAATGGTTATCGGCCCCCGAGTGCATCTTGTGAAAGTGGAAGGCAAAATCAAGGCTGTCGAGGGCTTTCAAAGTACGAATAAGTCATTTGTGCTACACAAGTGGGAGAATCATACATCTTTTAATTTTTTAAAAAACGAATCCTTACTTTTAGTAAACCTCAGGTCATCAAAATCTTAATTCTTTGAATCTCTTGAAAATCGGTATTTACCACATGCCACCTACATAAGCCTGCATTAATTTTAACTAAAGAAATGTCCTCGTTTATCTCAATTTCTAAATTTCTGAATAATTTCCATGTCTTTTAGCCTAGATGGATGAAATCGTATTGTATTTCTCTTTCCCACTGCGAACAAAAAAAAAGTTCTTAACATCCAGGATTGCTGGTATCAGCTCTGAGGTTGTATCAGCCAGTCTCTGGATAATGTGAAAAACTAGATTTCATAAAAGGCAACATAGGAGAACAGATGAAATCACATCTCTGAAGTTTCACTGGACTGAGACACATCACACAAAGGGAGCTTTTTTCCAAGGCACAAGAAACATGCTGGTCATTCAGTGCTCCTCACCAACCTTGAGGAGATGGTGGATCATTTCCAATGCTGTTTGCTGAGCAAACAATCCTAAGCAAATTTACTTGGAAATAAGTCTTATTTAATTCAATGGGACTTATTAGCGGGAAAGTGTACTTAACATCAGCCATCAAGTTCACTGGATGGCCTCAGGCCAGTGACTATCTCTAAAGGCCTAGTTGTTCATGGGCCTTCTTTGGCTCCTCTTGGTCAGACACGTGGTAGGACTTCCATGTTGATAGTTAATTCCTATGCACGCAGTAGCCCGATTCAGATCAGGACTTTGGTGCATGCAAAGAAGGGGCTTAAACCTCTCATCCCCCTTCCATTTTCCTGACCTGAAAAGGCCCCAGAGAACCACTGTTTGTCCGATTAGGAAAACTTATGGATAGCTAGAGTTGCCAGCTCTCGGTTGGGAAAATATCTGGAGATTTGGGGGGTGGAACCTGAGGAGGGTGTGTTTTGAGAAGGGGAGGGACTTCAATTGGGTATAATAATGCTGTAGAGTACACCTTCCAAAACAGCCATTTTCTCCAGGTGGTCTAATCTCTGTTGCCTGGAGACCAGTTATAATAGCAGGAAATCTCTAGCCACCACCTGGAGGTTGGCAACCTTATGGGCAGCACATCAGTTCACGAGTAGCCCATCAGCAAATGCAAGTTTCTTCAATGGGCAAAATAGTGGCTGTCATGAACTGCTGCAGGTTAGGAAAACAGTGCTGGGGGAAGGCTGAGGTCCTTCCTTCCTGCATGTTGTGGTCCCAGGCCAAAGCAGGTCCCAGGTTCTTTGATAGACTGATTGGTGGGGAGTAGAATATGAACACCCTGAACCAGATGGCCCAGGCTGATCTCATCAGATCTCAGAAGCTAAGCAGGGTCAGCCAAGGTTAGTACTTGGACGGGAGCCCACCGAGGAAGTCTAGGGTCGCTAGACAGAGCCAGGCAATGGCAAACTGCCTCTGAATGCCTCTCATCTTGCAAACCCTATGGGGTTATTAGTCGAGTGCAACTTGACAGCACCCGCACAAAAAAAGGAAACAAAGAAAGGTTGAGAACTACTAATTTCAGGCATTTGTTCACTGCCTCTCTGCAACCAAACTTTCAATCTGGTTTACAGTCAATAAAATCAAAATGATTGTCCAAACATTAAAATATCAAATTGGGTATTAAAAGGTATCAACATTTAAAAAAATAGCAGGAGGGGGAAATCAGCATCTTCGACTAAGAGCTAGGAAATAGAAGAGGCAGTAAGAACTCGAGAGAAGGTGCTTCCCCCCATTGTTTATAGTGTAATCCTGCCTTTTGATGCCCTCCCAAGTGACTTTGCTCTCAATTGTCTTTTCAGAAAAGATGACAGTTACCATTTCCTCTGTATTTCAATCCTGCTACAAACAACCAAATGCAAATGCCCTGCTCCTTATTTTTCTGAATGGTGGCATTTCTTCATTCTTACATTTTTAACCAGTTTGTAGATTTCAATAGATGTCTCAAGCAACCTGGAAATAGGGCTGCCAAGTCCAACTTGGGAAATATCTGGGGACTTTGGGGGTGGAGCCAGGAGAAAGGAAGTGACATCATTTTGTGATGTCACATCCTGTGATGTTGCTTCCACATGCTGACACATGAACTCATGAAGTTTCCTAATACTGAATCAGGCCATTGGTCCATCAAGGTCAGTATTGACTACTCAGACTGGTAGTGGCTCTCCAGGGTCTCAGGCTGAGATCTTTAATGTCTCTTTTACCTGATCCTTTTTTAGCTGAAGAGGCTGATACCTCCTGCATGTCAAGCAGATGCTCTATCACTGAGCAACAGCCCTACTGAATCCTTCCTCATCTCGGCAGAATATGAAGCACTAAGTGCTACACAAGTGCTAAATATGATTTTCATATCATAAGAACAGGAGAGAAGCCACAGTGGATCGGCCCATCCAGTACAGCCCATCCAGTACAACACTCTGTGTCACAACAGTGGCCAAAAATACCAGGTGCCCTCAGGAGGTCCAGCAGCGGGGCCAGAACTCCAGAAGCCCTCCCACTGTTGCCCCCCAAGCACCAAGAATTCAGAGCCTCACTGCCCCAGACAGTGTTCCATTTAGACCTTGTGGCTAATAATAGCCACTGATAGACCTCTGCTGGATGGGGACAGAGAGAGACAGACAGACAGACAGACAGAAAAAAGAAAGAGGGAGAGAGAGAAGGGAAAAAAACTGGCAGAGGCACTTACTTCCATTTAGACCTTGTGGCTATAATAGCCACTGATAGACCTCTGCTGGATGGGGACAGAGAGAGAGACAGACAGACAGACAGACAGACAGACAGAAAAAAGAAAGAGGGAGAGAGAATGAAAAGAGCTGGAAGAGAAACTCACCTTGCCAGCCACATGCAAAAGCAGCTCCTTCAGTCCCTCCTTAATCTCTGGGCGGACCTCTCTTGCTGTGGAAGCTCTCTTTCTGACTTCTTAAAGGGGAAATGTCTGGCGAGGCTTTTTACTGCAGGGCAGGCTCTCTGCAGACATTTCCCTTTTAAGGCAGCCATTTTGTCCCCCCGGTGGCCATCTTTGGAAAAGCGGGAGGTAAGCACTAAAAATCAGTGTTTCCCCTGCCCTACCGGAGGACTTGGCAGCCCTATCTGGAAATGATCTGTTTGGGTTTGTTTCATTTCCACGGCAAATTTCCTCCCCATTTCTCACCATGCTTACGTTCTTTTTGGTCCTATATCTTTTAAACCCAGATATTAAAGTTCTGTACTATCCTACGACAAAGAAAAACTAATAATTGAAGGAGCGGATGCTTTGTCGTGTTCGGCAATTTACCAACTGAGAGTACAGTATCTCGGTATACCTTCTGCTTCAAGCTCAGGACTTGGACCTGGGGTATTATTTGATCTAGCGAGCACATGTTTTATTTAATCGTTGCCATTCTGTATCTTTTCATGGGGTAGAGCTGACTAGAATGATTTATCACTTTTTTTTCCCTGCGCCGAGTTACTTTATTCAGCATTTGGCTGTATACCACAATTGAGAGCTCACAAATATGATAACGGCAAAGACCAGTCAAATTTTAATTAAAACGTTGGCAGCCTCCGATTCAAGATACCTGAGACCTTCCTCGAGCTGTATCGAAACATGCCTAATTAATTACTTCCGGTTTCCCCTTTAAAGCAGCCGATTTGCATATTATCACAAAGCTAATCTGAAATTGGAGTTAAAGCGGTGGAATATATGCACATATTTAAAACACTGGTGGAGAAGAGAATGAGGGATGGTCCAACAGATGCTGCTTGGGTTAATAAATGGAAGGGCAGCTCGGAGACAGGAGCTGCCCAATAAGTGAACAGATGGTTGCTTTATACAGGAGGTTTCAAGCTTTTTAAAATGGTCGGAAGATGTGTGGTAATTAAGAAAGCAAACCCCGCTTCTTCCACATACCCAGCTTCCATGTGTTGGTCGGAACTTCTTTGTAGCCCTACAGGACTGCATGCATATCAGTGAGAACTGCTTGACATGTCACTTGGAAGTGAAACATACAGACTGCAGGTATGCGTTCCACAGACATATGATCCCCCTCATGCAGAGGTTCCAACTAACATGCAGAGGTTGGATGCAGACCATGGGCAGGGCTAAATGCGCGCTCATTATTGCCCCTTTCCTTTCCACGACTACAAAAAGAATCAATGGGATGTCTGCACAGAACGCTCATAAACCAGAGGTATCAGGACCTCAGGGTATGAGGTCAGATACCTGCTGAGGTCGAGACCTCATTTAAAGACTGGCCTCTAGTGGTACAGACTGATCCTGAGCTGTCTCGACTCGTGCACTCAGAAAGCAGTTTACAATCCCTTTTCCTTCCCCTCCCCACAATAGACACCCTGTGAGGTAGGTGGGGCTGAGAGAGCTCTTTTGAGGACTGCCCTTGAAAGAACAGCTCTGAGAGAACATGTGACTGACCCAAGGTCGCACCAGCAGCTGCACATGGAGGCGTGGGGAATCAAACTTGGTTCTCCCAGATAAGAGTTCACGCTCCTAACCACTACACCAAACTGGTCCTTCTTGCTCAAGCGCCTAAAAACCTGGAGGTATCTATGGATGCATCTATGATTCTTTCTCTCTGCTGTTCATAGAATCATAGAACCACAGAATCACAGAGTTGGAAGGGAACTTACAAGCCATCTAGTCCAACCCCCTGCTTTATGCTCAATGCAGGATCAGCCTCGAGCATCCCTGACAAGTGTTTGTCCAGCCGCTGCTTGAAGACTGCCAGTGAGTGGGAGCTCCCCCCCCCCCCCCCCCGGGCAGCTGATTCCACTGTTGTACAACTCTTATGTCAAATCTACATCTGACTTTCCCGCTGGAATCATTCTAGTTTCAAAAAACCCTGTCTATAACTGTTTCTAGTTTCAAACCATACTTGTTCTTGTTTAAAAATTACTGTTTACATTCATTAATTGCCCTCCTGTGGTCAAGCTAGCATTATACTGCTTTAAACAGATCCTGTTGCTTAGTACTCTTCAGATCCAGGGAGAGAAATTTGAAACCAGTGTGAAATGAGCATAGGAAACAGCAGCAGTCAAACTACTTCAGAGGGGAGGTGTAAATTGAGCCTAACTGTCAAAAAGTTTTTCCTAATATCCAGCCAGTACCTTCCCGCCCTTAATTTAGGCCCAATTTTCACCTTCCCTCTGAAGTAGTTTGACTGCTGTCTTTTCCTATGCTCATTTCATGCTGGTTTCAAATTTCACTCCCTGGTCTGAGGTCAAATTTACATCTGACTTTCCCGCTGGAATCATTCTAGTTTCAAAAAAAACCCATCTATACCTGTTTCTAGTTTCAAACCATACTTGTTGTAGTTTTTTAAAAAACTGTTTACATTCGTTAATTGTCCTCCTGTGGTCAAGCTAGCATTTTGCTGCTTTAAACAGATCCTGTTGCTTTGTACTCTTCAGACCAGGGAGTGAAATTTGAAACCAGCTCAGGAAAAGACAGCAGTCAAACTACTTCAGAGGGAAGGTGTAAATTGGGCCTCAAGAGTACAAAGCAACAGGATCTGTTTAAAGCTGTAAAATGCTAGCTTGACCACAGGAGGACAATTAACGAATGTAAACAGTTTTTTTTTAAACTAGAACAAGTACGGTTTTAAACTAGAAACAGGTATAGACGGGGTTTTTTGAAACTAGAATGATTCCACCGGGAAAGTCAGATGCAGATTTGACCTTAAACACATTATTGTGTGAGTCCTATTATCCTCTGCTGCCAACAGGAAGAGCTCCCTGCCCTTAGTGACAGCCCTTCAAAGACTTCAAGAGAGCAGTCATGTCCCTCCTCAACCTCCTCTTCTCCAGACTAAACATTCCCAAGTCCCTCAGCCTTTCCTTGTAGGGCTTGGTCTCAGTCTTCTCTGCAGGAGCTCCATTCTGTCCACATCCTTTTTGGAGTGAGGCCTCCACAGATGCTCTGTTTTGTACTCCCCTCCCCCCTCTTGTCCTAATAAAAACCTGTTGTAATCTTTTGCTCGCCACCAATGAGGAGAAGAACAGTTACTAAAGGGGCCAGCAGAACAATGATCTAGGGAGTGCAACAGTTTCGTCCTCCTTTAAAAGCATCTGTGCTTTTAACATGTCTCAAATGGTCCCAAATTGATGGTTTTCAACTCTTAAATTTTAAGCTTTTCACATATGACGTCCGCACATTCAAGGAAAGAGTACTGTCAAATTAAATGTGGTTTGTTCACCAAATATAGTTTGACACTTTTTCAGATGATGCACAAATGTGTTAAGACTGGCTCTCCGTGAGGAATAAACTGTGCCTAGCATTGGTGTAAACCAATTAGACAAGAAAATATTAATATTTTGACAACACAATCCAGTTACTCTGCTATAGCTACAATGGCACCAACAGAAGCGTCAAGTTAAAATCCTCTGCCACCAAATGAAGCCCTTTGTGACTTTCAGGGCAATTCCTCCAGTACAATCCTTGGTGCAGGATCAGACCGATGTGAGAAAGTTATCATTATTCCAGATGTGGAATTATTCAGCTGCTTCTATGTGCTTGAACAGCAAAGTGTCTGGTCAGGGCTGGTAGCTTGCATAAAAGAGTTTTCGGGTAAGCATTAGGAAGCACTTCCTGGTGGTTAGAGCGGTTCCTCAGTGGAACAGGCTTTCTTGGGAGATGGTGGGCTCTCCTTCTTTTGGAGGTTTCTAAACAGAGGCTGGATGGCCATCTGATAGCAATGCTGATTCTGTGAACTTAGGCAGATCATGAGAGGGAGGGCAGGAAGGGTTGCATCAGTGCTTAGTTCTCATGGCCCTTTCTAACACACCCAGGGAAATGCTGATTGCCACGTTGGGGTCAGGAAGCAATTTTTCTCCAGGCCGGTTTGGTTGGCGATCCTGGAGGGTTTTTTTTGTCATCTTCTGGGCATGGAGCAGTCATCAATGGCAATGTGGGGGGAGATATTTGGGAATTTCCTGCATTGTGCAGGGGGTTGGACTAGATGACCCTGGAGGTCCCTTCCAACTCTGTGATTCTATGACTTTGGGACAGGGGTTATCTTTTCACTCTTGTTCATTCTCTGATATGTGGTGTGCACTAGTGGTACTGCATGACATTAGAGTTTAACAGGCAGGGGACCCATAAAAAATTGCAGGGAGCAGAGCCCTATCTCGCTGGGCCCCAGATTTTTCTCTCTTGCTCACTCTCACATCACCACTCTTCTATTCCTGTCACATTTCCTCCCACTGTCATCCCCCCCCTTCACCAATGTCTCTCCATTTTTACTTTCCACGCCCAAACACAATCTCATTGTCACCTCCGCATCACAGCTTTCTCTACTGCCACCCAGGGTTACTTCAAGGTGCGGTGTGGCATTCTCCTGGAATTACAGCTGATCCCCAGACAACAGAGATTAGTTCCTCCAGAGGAAATGACATGTTCAATAGCATTGTCTCTCCACTCTTCCCAAACGCTACCTTACCTGGATGCCTTCCCCAAATCTCCAGGGTTCTGCTAAATCAGAGTTGGCAACCCTACCACCACCCATATTTTTGACGTTTTCTTCCCTATTGCCAGTTTGGTGTAGTGGTTAAGTGCGCGGACTCTAATCTAGGAGAACCAAGTTTGAACCCCACTCCTCCACTTGCAGCTGCTGGATGACCTTGGGCAAGCCATAGTTCTGTCACAGCTGTTCTTGAAAAAGAGCAGTCTCTGTCAGAGCTCTCTCAGCCCCACCCACCTCACAGAGATTCTGTTGTGGGGAGGGGAAGGGAAAGGAGATTGTAAACCACTCTGACACTCCTTTGGGTAGTGAAGGGCGGGGTATAAATCCAAATTCTTCTTCTTCTCTTCTTCATTATCCCTCATCACTATTTTCTGCACTTTTCATCCCGTTACTAAATTCTTTCCCCAAGCCTTAGTGGCGCCTGTTCCTCAGATGCTAGACAATGGCCTATTGTGCATCTAGCATTCGCTCAATTATTTTACCAAACCCACAATGGAACAGAAAAAGATGCGGCTCAAAACCACATTCAAATACCCCGGGCCAAGGCTGTATTGACTGCAAAGTCACCCCTGAATGGCCATAAAACGGCCATAAATCTATGCAGACGGTACTATAAAACTGAGATATCAAAGGAAGTGAAACCAGCATGCAGTGTGGAGGCTACCATAAAATCCGACAATCAAAGAAAGTGAAAATGGCATGCAATGTAGAAGGGAATTTCTGTTCCAGCATGGGTTTGGTAAAACAGCGGAGTGAATGCTAGATGCAGAGTGGGCCTATATCACAAGATTTTCCTCATCATTATCTATTTGTGGAGGCTTTTAAGTCCTGCAATTTTCTTTTATTTTTCTTTAAAAAATAGGATTTTCTCTATGTGGCCCTATTGTGCAGATTTTTTTGATCCTCAATCTGAATTCAGAATTATACAGCTTTTTTAAAAAAAATAAGTACCTAGTAATCCTAAGTACTTTGACATTATTAAAAATACAGCCCAAAGGCTTACAATCTTCATCATGACTATTATTATCTGAAAAAGCATCTTTTACAAAAGGATGCCTTGAATATTCATGATGTGTCAGATCCACACTAGTTGATCCAAAACCATTAAACAAGTAATCTTACACAAAGAGACTATGTACCATTTAAGCTTGCTATCCACCCCATGGCTGGTGTGCATGAAGAAAGGAAATAAGGTCATCAGCATTTTGGAAGGCACTGTCCAAGTTGCAGTGCCATTAAACGCATCTGAAGATAAATGTATTGCTGCAAGCTGGTGAGAGAAGCCTGAAATAAAAACTGCAGTGGAAACCTTTCAGCTCTCTGTGAAAACTGTCACAAGATGACTGCTAGTATAGCTCATCCACTCTTCTAAAAAAATAATCTTTCTCTTACAGGCAACCTGATCCAATGGATCAGCCTCAGCAGCTGTGGTTGAAACTGTTGTTCACTCAAGAGATGTTTAATTGTATACTCTCAAGCAAGCAGGACAGAGTTATCTTGACAAGTCTCCAGTGCCGGGTAGAGGTTATGACCTTTCACAAAAGCCTTTGGAGGGAGAGGTCAGGATTCACAGATAGGGTATTACTGGATAGAGGAATTAGCTTCCTGAGAATCGCGTCTTGTTAGTTTTCTGAAAGCAAGTTTCTAAAGCTAATTCATCATAAAAATGTGCTCCAACATGCGTGGGTGATATTGTGTTAAACCTCAAATGGCTTGTGTATGCCCATACGCAACTTCAGTAAGAATTCTGCAGTCCTTCAAGAAAAGCATGGCACGAACATTCACCCAACTCCTTGGATGCTTATCAGCTGGCTGAATAGCTTAGGGAACCCTCATTTCTCCTCCTCCCCACTTAGGACAGCCTGGCAACCAGCAGGATACCAAGGTGGGACATGGAGGAACACCCATTAGTGACAGTGACAGGTCACTTCCAAGGAAAACCCAGAAGCGACATCACGTCTCTCTAGGAATTGCCAGGAACTCTAAGGTAAAGCCATAGATTTCCCAGCAATTCCTAAAGCGAACTGACATCTTTTCTGGTTTTCCCCCCAGAAGTCTTTGGCCTGACGACCATTTTTTTTCCCTCCCTGCCACCACTCAGAGCATAATACCTTTCATTAGGACCGACCAAACAACACATAACAGTGTGCAAACTTTCAAGTTCACAGGAGCTTTTCCTCAAGGGAAAAGAAAGGGAAAGGGAAATCCGTCAGGACGTGATGGTGAGTCCTGGTCAAGTCTGCCTTCTGGGTTAGAAGCAGAGGTATCATTTGAAGCACCTCTGCATCTAACACACAGGGCCAGGCTTAACCTAGACTCCATTATATCCTGAGGAATTTCCCTTTCCCCTTTTCAGAATTTAATTAATTAATTTTATTATTTATTATTTAATTATTTATTTATATTTATATCCCGCCTTGCCTGCACAGCGGGCTCAAGGCGGTGTTCAGTGGGTTAAAATACAATAAAACACAGATGCAAAATGCAATACAATTTTTACAATAACACTTCCGTAAACCAACAAAACAAATAGAAAGTGCAGTTAAATACAGATGGAGATTGCTGTATGATGGTCCAATGTAGCAAGACCAGTATGCAGAGGTCTTAATGCCAGTAGCAAGGGCCATAATGATTCAGATTTGAATAGCTCATTCATCAGTGGCGGCTCCTAATCGAAAGCCTGGTGGAAGAGCTCCATTTTACAGGAACTGTAAAAGGTCCTGCAGGGCCCTGAAGTCTTCTGGGAGCTCGTTCCACCAGTATGGAGCTGCCACTGAGAAGGCCCTGGTTCTGGTGATGGCCAGTCTGGCATCTTTTGGACGGGAAGAGTCAGGAGATTTTGCGACCCTGGCCTCAGTGTTCTCTGGGGGACATATGGGGAAAGGCGGTTCCTCAGGTAGGCAGGCCCCCGACCATATAGGGCTTTAAAGATCAAAAACAGTACCTTGAAGCAAATCCAGTATGCTATTGGCAGCCAGTGCAATGCCTTCAGCAGAGGCTGGCTGTGCTCTCATACAGAGAGACCCATCAACAGCCTGGCTGCCGCATTTTGCACTAGCTGCAGCTTCCAGATTTGGGACAAGGGCAGCCCCATGTAGACAGCATTGCAGTAGTCCAGTCTCGAGGTAACCGTACCATGGATCGCTGTAGCCAGGTCATTGTGCTCGAGGAAGGGAACAAACTGCCTAATCAGCTGTAGAGGCTAAAAGGCTGCCTTGGCAGTGGCTGCTACATGAGTCTCCATTGTTAAGGAGGCATCCATGGCCACCCAACCTAAAGCCCTGTTCAGTTCCATTACTTTAGTGAGAAAGCCATATATTTCACCCTTTCCCCGGTGAAATCAGTGGGCCTTAAAAACAGTGAATGTCAGCTACAGAGGGCCCATAGCATTAGAGGAATGAAATTTTACATAGCAATACAAATGTCACAAGTATAGCTGCTATCGTTATTAGGCATCTAAATGTAAAGTGCTTCCCCCCCCCCACCCAGTTTATAAAAAAACACTTTGGCTTTCAAAAGTTTATACTACGAAACTAAGTCTAAGATGCTACTGGACTGGAATCTGACAGTTCTACTGCCGACCAGCTCAGCTGCCCTCTGAAAACATTTTTTTTTTAAGGTAACGGTTCAAATAATTATTGCCCCCTTGCTCAGCTGCTCTAAGAAGGATTCATTGTCCTGCTCGCAAGAGCTGGCAAAGAGGGCTGAAAAATGGGCTCGAGAGATATAATTGAAGTGCAGTGACCGAGTTTAACTGAGTGGAAGTTTCAGAGCAATTCCAGAGCCATGAAAGAAACTAACTCGATTCAGACACCTTCATGATATTTGCAGATGCTCCAAGAAGAAGATCTGAAGGAGAAGATCTCCCTCAAAACAGGAAGACTTCTGAACTCCTGCAACATGTTTTTTGTATATTTGTACATCCCTATACTGTCTTTTAGGGTTGCCAGACACAACGCCTGTCAATCGGCAAGAAAATTGTGTGGGGCAGCAGTGTCCCAGGAGAAAAATTAAATAAGGAAAATAAGACCTTGTCTACTTACAGGAAGTTCTTCCCATAAAGTTCCTGGTGATTCCTAGAGCTACCGAGAAGTGAAAAGGGAAGCTCTAGGAATAGGGCTGCCAAGTCTTTAGCACTCACCAGCGGGGGGGGAGTCCTCCTCCGGCCGGGAGCTTCACGCGCACACCCGGCAACATCACCGGAAGTGACATCAGCACGTTGGGGGCGTTGCCAGGGCGACACTCTGGCAATCGCCCCAAAACTCTATGGTATCATAGAGTTTTGGGGTGATTGCCAGAGCGTCGCCCTGGCAACGCCCCCCAACGTGCTGACATCACTTCCGGGTGACGTCATTACGTGGGGGAAGTCATCCTGGCTGGACGACTTTGGGGGTGGGGTTCCCCCCGCCGGCCGAATGCTGGCCGGTGGATCTGGAACCGCTGTAGCGGGGGATCCCCTGCCCCCCGGGCTGACTTGGCAGCCCTATCTAGGAATCAGCAGAAATAATATGGTAACTTCACACGTTCTTGCCAACGAGTTTCCAGTGGTTCCTAGAGCTACACTTTTTACATGTAGCAGGTAGCTCTAGAAATCACCAGGAACATTATGGGAAGAATTTCCTGTAAGCGAATGAGGCTTCCTCTGTCCTGGATAGGCCAGGCCAGCCTGACCTCGTCAGATCTCAGAAGTTAAGCCAGGTCAGCCCTGGTCAGTACTTGAATAGAAGAGTACCAAGGAAGTCTAGGGTTGTGCAGGGGCAGGCAATTGTAAAGCACCTCTGAACATCTCTTGCCTTGATAACTCCATGGGGTCCCCATAAGTTGGCTGCAACCTGATGGCAGAAAAAGAGATCTTATTGTTCTTTTTAATTTTTCTCCCATCACTGCTACCAGCAGGGACAGGTGACAGGACCTGGGGGCAGGGAATCCTCCACTCCCACTGGAGGCTTGGCAGCCCTAGAAATCATTTCATTCATATCTTCCTGCATGTACAATTTTAAATTTGCATATTAAAAGATGGAAATAATGTGGTGTATCCAACATTCTCCAAGGAACCTTCCTCCAACGGAAGAGCCATGTAAGAGCATAAGAACATAAGAGAAGCCAGTGTTGGATCAGGCCAGTGGCCCATCCAGTCCAACACTCTGTCACACAGTGGCCAAAAACACCAGGTGCCCTCAGGAGGTCCACCAGTGGGGCCAGGACACTAGAAGCCCTCCCACTGTTGCCCTCCCAAGCACCAAGAATACAGTCATCACTTGCCCCAGACTGAGAGGTCCTATCTATACCTTGTGGCTAATAGCCACTGGTGGAAGATTAGAGGAAGGCTAGGAGGCTCCTAGGCTGAAGGAAGGCAAACAGACTTTGTTCACTGGAGTACCAGGACAGGATATCAATCTATTTTTGTATCTATAGATAGACAAATAGATGATAACGTGTTATAAGAACATAAGATAAGCCAATGTTGGATCAGGCCAGTGGCCCATCCAGTCCAACACTCTGTCACACAGTGGCCAAAATCACCAGGTGCCCTCAGAAGGTCCAGCAGTGGGGGCAGGACACTAGAAACCCTCCCACTGTTGCCCCCCCCTCCCCATCAAGCACCAAGAATACAGAGCATCACTTGCCCCAGACTGAGAGTTCCTATCTATACTTTGTGGCTATGTTTATCTAATTCCCTCTTGAAGCCGTCCATGCTTGTAGCCGCCGCCACCTCCTGTGGCAGTGAATTCCACATATTAATAATTCTTTGGGTGAAGAAGTACTTCCTTTTATCTGTTCTAACCCGACTGCTCAGCAATTTCATGGAGTGCCCCCGAGTTCTTGTATTGTGAGAAAGGGAGAAATGTACTTCTTTCTCTACCTGCTCTGTCCCATGCATAATCTTGTAAACCTCGATCATGTCACCCCTCAGCCGTCGTTTCTCCAAGCTAAAGAGCCCCAAGCGCTTCAACCTTTCTTCATAGGGAAAGTGTTCCAACCCTTATATTTCAAAGAGGCATGCAAAAAAGAGAGAGAACTAAGCCTGCATCCAAGCTCTGTCCGCTCCAGGTACTGCCCCCAAATCTCCAGGATTTTACCGACATGAGTTAGCAACCCTAGAACTGAAGACCAAACCAAACCAAAAGCTAGAACACAACAGAAACCAGTCAATAAACTAAATAGGCAACAGACACAAAGACAGTTAAAAATCTAGCTACAGGAACAGGGAAAAAGAAACTTTCAGAAACACGAGAGGGAGAAGAAGCAAACAGCAGCAGTTCTAAGGAGAATCAGATATGACTGTGGTGGAATCAGCCGGTGCCATCAGAGACAATGCAGCTAAGCAGCTCTGGGACCTCCTACACAGCAGAGAGCCCAATATCTTGGAAGCTGAAACAGAGAAATCAGCAACCTGCATTTTTTCTAATCTCTCTTCAACACATTTAATAAAAGTGAATCTGGAAAAGGAGCATATCCATCAACTTTCCTGCTAAATCAAGCACAACAGAGAGAAACAAGATGGACGCTGTATGCCTGGGGATTTCAATGAAGCCCTCAAATATAAAGTGATAATTCAACGCCTTTGTGAAGACTGGTGGCTTTCTTTGGAGAAACATCAAATTCACAGAACTGCACAAACAGTAGGGCCCTTTAGGAATTCATTGCCCCAGATCCAAAAGTTGGCAACAAATCAGCCCAGAAGCCATGTATATGGAATTAATGGTCTCAGTTTTCTCCTGTAAACATGATTCTAATTGAAGATATTGAGTTAACCTCACTGTGGATAGTGATGGCAAATGGGAGAAATGTTTTCTGCCTTTGTATGGCTGGTGCAGGGGATTTTTGTAAAGAGTGGTGAAAAAACTTGGGGTTCTGTGTATGTTGGTGCCAGCTCCAGATTGGGAAACACCTGGAGATTTTGGGGGTGGAGTCTGAGGAGGGTGGGGGTTGGGGCATAATGCCATAGAGTCCAACTTCCAAGGAGGCCATTTTCTTCAGGTGAACTGATCTCTGTCACCTGGAGATCAGTAGTAATAGCGGAAGATCTCCAGCCACCACCTGGAGGCTGGCAGCCCTAGCTGGGATCTGCAGCAATTCAATCTGGGCCTAAAATGGGCAAAGAATTCCTTTTTGAGAATCTCAGCTTTCATTTTCTGGCAAGGTAGGACCTAGTCCTTATGTCTAGTAGAGGTACATGTGGAAGCATAGGAACAACATCAAGTGAAATCTCAAAACCTGGACGGATAACCCAGTTAGTCGGCCATACAGCCCAGAAGTGGGGCTGGAGTTCCCACATTGTTCCTGTCTCTCGCTGTTGTGGTGATTTGATGTTTGTAAATAAGGCATTTTGAATTGTCCAGAATGCTTGTTTTCTACGGCATCGAGCAGTGTGAGGAAAGAGAAAAAGGGTGCCAATACAAAAACGGCAAGTTCGATTCGCACACGGATTCAGCAATTTGGACTCAACCCTGTTTTGCAACAGTAAACAAAAATGGAGCTGCCAATTTGCATCATGATCTCATGTAAACTTAGATTTTATGTACATTTTCCATGTGGAAGGGGGGTGTGCTTTCCCACTGCAGACCCCCCTACAGAGAACAGGATGGGCATAAAGGGCACTAATGTGGAGGGGGGGGGGGAGTTGGCAAAAATTAACCCCATCCTCCACTCATGGAAGTCATTTCTATGGGAGGACACCTTACCGAAGATTTAACCTCATGAGGGTACATCACCATGGGGTCAGCTCATCAAGGTTTAATTTGCATTGCGCTTTACCTGAGCTTGAGCTTCCAGGGCTCAGGTCTCGATCTGGGGTGTCGAACACAAGGCCTGTGAGCCACAACCAGCCCCTTCAGGGCTCTTATCCGGCCCATGAGCAACTGGTCATTACCTTTGTTGCCAGATGACAGAGGCTGTGCATTATGTCCCTGTATACTGTCCCAGTGCTAAAGAGTCATGGGCAGTACATGTGTGAGGGTGGGCATCAGGGACATACTGTAAAATGTTCATTTTTTAAGAATGTTTGTATTTTGAGTAAAAAATAATATCCCTAATTGGGTTTGCCTGTGTCCTTTATAACATTTATATCTTTGGTACCTGGCATTACACTTTATGGCACACGGGGCCTGGCCTGACAAAGGCCCTTTCTGCCCTCTCCTTTTAATCTATGTTCACTGTGGTGTCCTTAGGGTTGCCAAGTCTTATGGACTCAACGGCGGTGGGGAGTCCTCCTGTGCCCGGGAGTTTCTTCTGGTGCGTGCCCGGCGGTGTCACCAGAAGTGACGTTGGCACATTGGGGGCGTTGCCAGGGTGATGCTCTGGCAATTGCCCCAAAACTCTATGGTATCATAGAGTTTTGGGGCGATTGCCAGAGCGTTGCCCTGGCAACGCCCCCAACGTGCCGACGTCACTTCCGGTGACGTCATTACGTCGTCCTCGCCGAACGACTTCGGGGGTGGGGTTCCCCCCACCGGCCGAATGCTGGCCAGTGGATCGGGAACCCCTTTAGCGGGGGATCCCCCACCCCCCCGGGCTGACTTGGCAGCCTTAGGTGTCCTCCAAGCAATTCTGCATTAAATCAAATTCAGCCTCCTTTTTAATCTAGGTCCCCCCTCCCCATTCTGCACTAAAATTGAGCTCAGCCTTCTTTTTATTCCAAGTTCTTTCCCCAATCTGCATTACGTTACCTCCCTTCAGTGGTCAGCCGGGTTTCAGCCTGCTGTTGCCCTGAGTTATTTGGATGCTGTTTTGCTGTGGACTTAAATTGCCTCGACTCAAAACACTGAGAAAATCCATAATGGCAGGCACATGCGGAAAGGACCAAAGTGACATTTCTGTCAGATCCGGCCGTCGTAACAAATGAGTTCGACACCCCTGGATCAGAGTGTGTGCAAACAGTACTCTTTCTTTGCACCAGAATTACCACAATCCTTCCACATCTGAGTAATCAGCCTTGAGTATCAGCAAGAAAAGTGGACTCTAAGTGAAGTAAATGAATAAATGAACCAGCTTTCCTGAATGTACACCCACAGAACTGAAATTAAGAAGCAGAATTTTCAGGTCAGAAGGACTGCCTTCCTTTCTGAGGGTCACAGTATTACATTTTTCTGCCATTGCACACAGCAGATAATCCCAGATGCACTCAGCTCACATCCCCACCATGGCAATTTAGTTGCATGAATAGGCCTAGAAAGCTTCAATCATCATGTAATGAATCACTGCAGAGATCACTGCCGAAATTACCCAATAATGGCAAAGCTGTTTGGCGCCTTCCTAAGTTTAAAGAACATCTCTTCCATTAAAGTTCCAGCCCTCACTCCACAACAGCAAAACACGAGAAACAAAAGAAAGAAATGCTCTTATTTTAAGGTTCCTCAATGTCATAAACTCTCTCTCTCTCTCTCTAGGTGTGATGTCATTTCCTCTGGGAATTTAGCTAGGGCAGACCTAAGATATGGGGAGCTACAGGGGGGGGGGGGGGGATCAGGCCAAGCAGCTACCACTGGAAGTGAGAATAATGAATTAATCAGTACCTCTCTGTGTGCAACACGGTGAGAAAATGTTCAGGTTTGTATCCCTCCTCAGATGATAAGTGGCAGAGTCTTGCTGGAAACTCAGTTGGTAGATTCTGAAATCACTTTTGTTTCATTTTTTCCAGCAGTGTGCATTTGATTCTTCTGAACTGAACTGAGAAAAAAAAAATCAGCAAATCAAGACAGGGTTCTCTCTCACTTACTCTCTGTGATTGCATTCTTTAAAAACCAGCAGCGTGTGAAGTCTGTCCAAGACTGCTATCTAAAATGAAAAGTCCTGTTGACCTAGTGTTGCAAGTCTCCAGGCTGGAATTACAACTGGTCTCCAGTTAAAAGAGATCACTTCCCCTGCAGAAAAAGATTGTCTTGGAAGGCAGACTCTGTGGCATTATACCCTGCAGAGGTCCCTCTCCTTCCCTCTGGCCTCTCCAAGCTTCACACACACGCCCCAATCTCCAGGTGTTTCACAATACAGAGTGGGTGACCCTATGTTGACCTTTGAGGTAGACAGAAGTCACTGGACCAGTACCACCAATCAATCAATTCGCCCAGATTTAGACACTGGAGATCTGCAGAACTTCTGAGCACCAGCCTGATTACACTTTGTTTACAAAACTACTGTTGCAACCTATTGACCATTTTTATCTTGTCTTTTCCCCCAAGGAGCTCAAAGATGCATACACAGTTTTCCTCTTCTCTGTGTTATCTTCATAATAACCTTATGCAGTAAGTTACACTGAAAAACGAGGGCCTGAGGCTGTCCAACGAGCTTTATGGACGAATTTGAATCTGGGACTCTCAGGTCTTAGTCTGACATTCTAAGTGCTATACAACACTGGCTGTCAGAAGTGATGGTGTCCACAATACTCATAAGCAGAGCTGACTCCAGGATTTAGCAGCATTATGTTCTTGGGCAAAATGGTTGCAACTTGCAGCTGCTGGGTGACCTTGGGCAAGCCATAGTTCTATCAGAGCTGTCCTTGAAAAGAGCACACTTTATCAAATACACTGAAATAGCAGGCAAGGTTCAAACTAAACATGTTCCGTTATGCATCAGTTCCAGATGCATGCTAGCTCTCCCACTTTGGCTGGGGACCGTCTGCCCCAGGGCTCTTGGCTCCCACTGTGTAGCAGTGGGAGCAAAATGGGGGGGAGGAATCGGTGTCGTGCCAACAATGCAACATCACTTCTACTGTGAAGCATGGTACCCTAGGATTCACCCAAAACTCTACAGGTCAGGACTCCAACCCCCATCTTCCAAGTGTTGTCAGTACTGAGCTGGCAACACAAATTCTACACTGTATCCCACAGATGGAGGCGAAGGTCTGGAAACGGGGTGGGTGAGATCCCTCTTACTAATTTTGCAACCTTGGCCCATCATGTGACCAGGTCTCCAATCTCCTGCCAAGTAGATAATCTCACCCCACACTGATTGATGGCAGATGTTATCTAATCATTTGCACAATGCCTTCCAATTGTCACCCAGTGCACATGTCATCACATATCAGCAAATCCTCAGGAAGTAGCATTTGCAGGGGAATGCCAGGAGCTGAATGCCTCCAGTGGTGGATGCAGACAACCAGCTGGCCATGGACTGGGAGCACTGAGCAGAATTTCCAGTTGAATGCCCGGTGCCCAGGAGTTGTGTGAATTGGCCCTCCTCTTTATTGTCAACCCATGGAGAGAAGGCAAAAGTCAATGCACATTGTCTGGATCCATCCTGTATGGTTGTGTGTTCATATCTGATCCAGGCTGTTCTGTCTGACTTCTGTATGTGATCGTATCTGGTCCAGGCTATTCTGTCTGACTTCTGTTTCCTTATTTACTTCCCGCTTGCAGTGATGCTGTCAAAGGCCCCAACCTTTTCTCTCCCACAGACTGCCTCATTCATCATAGTTACACGGACACAGAAGCCTGTGCAACCCAGACTCAGCCAATGAGATACTGAATACTCCCAACAAGTGACTGTTATTTTGCTATAAATGAATGTGGAGGGTTTTTTTGAACCAAGCAAATAAAATAAAGGAAAGGAAAAGGGGTGTGTGTGTCTCAAAACAAACAGAGTTTAAAATTGAGTGTGGAAATTAAAGTCTAATTAAATGCGCTGTTCCTGCCCAGAGCAATGGATCACATGGATTTAAGCAATTTTCCACAAGGAGTCGACCCTCACGTGCAGCACAAGGAAAGTAACTTTGGATTGATTTGGTTTCCTACTGTAAACAAGTAAATTAAATAATCCAGTGGCAAAATAAATGGTGTTTTTTTTAAGAATACAACCCTCAAACAGTCCTCAGTGAAAAGTGCTTTCTGTATGACTGCTCCGGGTAAGCTCTGTTTTCTATTGATCTTTATCATCCTTCTGCAAAAGGTCATCAGAGGTCCACCACTAGACTTTTGTTGCCATAAATATGTGTTGCTTCTCTTTTCTGGAGAAATGATTGTACAAAGCACTAGTTGTTTGAGAAGATCCCCGCCCCGCCCCCCGCCCCCCACATATACCTTTTGGTTTGGAGATATGGGTAAACTTGCCACCCATCTTAGTAAACTTTCCATATTCTTTAAGAGAAGATATGAAAAGAAGGGGAAGGAACGATGCTTCAGAGTGGAATTGCCAACCTCCAGGTGGGACCTGGAGATCCCCTGGAGTTACAACTGATCTCCAGATTATAAATATCAGTTCCGCTGAAGGAAATGGCTACTTTTGAGGGTGAGTAGTATGGTTTTTAACCCAGTGAGGGCCCTCCTGTCCCCAAATCCAACCCTCCACAGTCTCCACCCCCCAAATCTCCAGGAATATCCCCAACCTGAAGTTGGCAACCCTACTTCAAAATAAACATTTGTTCCAGAAATCATAACTAATGGATTATGGGAATCAGATCGGACCATATCCCTCTTTCGTCATGCCTGCTAGCTTTGTGTGTGTTAAGTGACATCAAGTTACTTCTGAGTTATGGCGACCCTATGAATGAATGACCTCTGATATAACTTAACGTTTCCAGCCCTACTCAGGTTTTGCAAACTGAGGGCGGTGGCTTCCATGATTGAGTCCATCCATCTCATGTTAGGCCTTCCTCTTTCCCTGCTGCTTTTAGCCCAACCCTAATGTTACTAAGGTGGCCAACAAAAATCCCTTCTCCTGTTTGGCCCACATAGCCTCCTTAACGTCTAAAGCTGTGTATTTGTTTGGTGTGGTGGTTAAGTGCGCGGACTCTAATCTGGGAGAACTGGGTTTGATTCCCCACTCCTCCACTTGCATCTGCTGGTGTGACCTTGGGTCAGTCATAACTTCTTTCACAGCGGTTGTCTTAAGGGCAGTTCTTGAAAGAGCTCTCTCAGCCCCACTTACCTCACAGGGTGTCTGTTGTGGGGAGGGGAAGGGAAAGGAGTTTGTAAGCCGCTCTGAGACTCCCTTGGGTAGTGAAGGGCGCGGTATAAATCCAGTCTCTTTTTATTTACAGTGCAGTCCTCAACTGACTTTAATTAATGTAAAAAGGAGCAACTCTGTTTACGACTGCACTGTTAGTGATGTGCTGATTGAGTTTCTTTCCATGTTAATGCCCCCACCCCACCCATTCCTGCTGTTGACATCACACTAAGAAGCAACAGTTCACCCTGACCTGGATAACCCAGGGAAGCCTGATCTCGTCAGATCCTGAAAGCTAAACAGGGTCAACTGTGGTTAGTCACTTGAATGGGAGACCTCCTTGGAATACCAGGGTTGGGAAGTGGTGAGCAGGTGAGTCTTCAGCCACCTCTCTGAATATCCTCTACGCCCCCAGAAGGGGTCAGTCAGCAGCAGTGTTCCCTCTAAGCTGAAATAGCGTGAGCTATCTCACAGTTTCTTAGCCTCCAGCTCACACATTTTTGTCTTAGCCCAGGATGGATGGCTCCAGAGCAAACTAATTGATGCAGCAGCCAAAGCGCTCACTCACAACATTAATGCCAAGAGCTCACAAAGTAGAATGTTTGCTCACGAGACTCCACAGCTTAGAGGGAGCTTTGGTCAGCAGAGGTTGACATGATTTCCAGGTGCAGACACACACACACACGTGCACACGAAAAATACAAAAAAATACCCCCCCCCCCGGAATGGTTCGATCAATATGACCATACAATTTAAACATTATGGAGACATTATGGATTCTCCACCTGTGGAGAATCAGATTTCAAATATCTGCCAAACCACTTCAGTAACATGGAAATCAAGCTCTGGAAGCTTGTAGAAATCTGGCTGGCCTCTTTTGAAGCCACAATGCTAGGCTTGCTGGATCTCTGGTCTTCAGGAACTAAAACAATAGAACAGACAAAAGATCAAATGACCCAAAGAGTGTCAGTTTCCCTGATTCAAACATCTCAGATCCCCACCCTGTGTCCTGTGTGAGAGACACATGAGCAGCAGATTCTCCTCAAGTCCTGCATGTACAGTGTCCAATTCAGAGTATGACTGTAGCATACATGGAGAAGGGGGTTCACCCTACCCTCTCCAAAGTAAGGCTGCCAAGCCCCTAGTAAGAGCATCCATCTTTACCATAGGGTTTCTTGAGGTTCCTCTAGCTACCTTTTGTCACTTCCAGTTATCTCTAGGAATCGCCAGGAACTCTATGATAAGAACAAAGTTTGAGTCCACTGGCACCTTTAAGACCAACAAAGTTTTATTCAAGGTTAAGCTTTTGTGTACAAGCACACTTCTTCTGCACACGAAAACTCATACCTTGAATAAATCTTTGTTGGTCTGAAAGGTGCCACTGGACTCAGACTTTGTTCTGCTGCTTCAGACCAACATGGCTACCCACCTGACTGTATGTATGATAAGCTCTTCATGTAAGCAGATGAGGTGTTATTTTTCTACTTATTTTTTTTTCTCCTGGGATGCTGCCCCCCTGCCCACAACCCTCCCCCTGGTTGCCAGGCAGTGCCCCCCAAAGCAATTTTCCTATCCTGTAGTTGGGGGTGTGCTTTTTGTCTTGTTGGGGAAACCCAAGTTGGGGAAACCTTCTGGTCAAGAAAACGGTATGTGTGTATGGGGGAACTGAAGCCAGCTCTCCATGTGTAACATATTGTGATCTGAACTGGATCCCATACATGCAGGAATTGAGGAAAATGTGCAGCTCATGTGTGACTGATATACGGGAAACAATGTAGGGTTGCCAGCTTTGGGTTAGAAATCCCTGGAGGTTTGGAGCTTTGTAGTAGGGAGGGACCTCAGCAGGGTATAATGCCACAGAGTCCGTTCTCCAAAGCATCAGGGGAACTGATCTTCCTTAAAATCTGCCTCCATTCCTGAGGATTGGAAGGTAGTGAATGTCACTCCTATCTTTAAAAAGGGTTCCAGAGGAGAGCTGGGAAATTACAGGCCAGTCAGTCTGATGTCAATACCAGGTAAGTTGGTGGAAACTGTTATTAAGGAAAAAATTAGTAGGCACATTGATGAACAAAATCTATTGAGGAAGACTCAGCATGGGTTCTGTAAGGGAAGATCTTGTCTCATTAACCTGTTAGTGTTCTTTGAGGGAGTAAACAAACATGTGGACAAGGGGGACCCAACAGATGATGTTTACCTTGATTTCCAGAAAGCCTTTGATAATGTTCCTCATCAAAGGCTGCTAAGTAAGCTCAATAGTCATGAGATAAAAGGGCAAATCCTTTTGTGGATCAAAAACTGGCTAATTAAAAGGAAACAGAGGGTGAGTATAAATGGGCAATTTTCTCAGTGGAAGGAGGTAAGCAGTGGGGTACCGCAGGGATCAGTACTCGGTCCGATGCTTTTTAACTTGTTTATTAATGATTTGGAGTTGGGAGTAAGCAGTGAAGTGGCTAAATTTGCAGATGACACAAAGCTGTTCAGGGTGGTGAGAACCAGGGAGGATTGTGAGGCACTCCAAAGAGATCTGTCGAGGCTGGGCGAGTGGGCATCAACATGGCAAATGGGGTTTAATGTGGCCAAGTGCAAAGTGATGCACATTGGAGCCAAAAATCCTAACTATGAATACACATTGATAAGGTCTGAATTGGCGGAGACTGACCAAGAGAGAGATCTTGGAGTCGTAGTAGATAACTCAATGAAAATGTCGAGACAGTATGTGACTGCAGTGAAAAAGGCCAACGCTATGCTGGGGGTTATTAGGAAGGGAACTGAAAACAAATCAGCCAGTATCATAATGTCCCTGTCTTGTATACAGTTCTGGTCGCCACACCTCAGAAAGGATATTATAGCATTGGGAAAAGTGCAGAAAAGGGCAACTAGAATGATAAAAGGGTTGGAACACTTTCCCTATGAAGACAGGTTGAAGCGCTTGGGGCTCTTTAGCTTGGAGAAACAATGGCTGAGGGGTGACATGATCGAGGTTTATAAGATTATGCATGGGATAGAGCAGGTAGAGAAAGAAGTCCTTTTCTCCCTTTCTCACAATACAAGAACTCATGGGCACTCCATGAAATTGCTGAGCAGTCGGGTTAGAACAGATAAAAGGAAGTACTTCTTCACCCAAAGAGTGATTAACACGTGGAATTCACTGCCACAGGAGGTGGTGGTGGCTACAAGTATGGACGGCTTCAAGAGGAAATTAGATAAATATATGGACTAGAAGTCCATCAGTGGCTATTATCCACAAAATATAAATAGGCACTCTCAGTCTGGGGCAAGTGATGCTCTGTATTCTTGGGGCTTGGGGAGGGGCAACAGTGGGAGGGTTTCTAGTGTCCTGCCCTCACTGCTGGACCTCCTGAGGGCACCTGGTGTTTTTGGCCACTGTGTGACAGAGTGTTGGACTAGATGGGCCACTGGCCTGATCCAACATTGGCTTCTCTTATGTTCTTATGATCTCGGCCATCTGAAGTTGGATTGCAATTCTGGGAGATCTCCAGGCTCTACCTGAAGGCTAGGGTTGCCATCCCCCCAATAGGGGTGGGGTTTTTCCCACTTTTGGGGGCCCCAATTCACTGCTACTCAGCTGGCCAGTAGGGGGAGCCCTGCCCCAAGCAGCCCCATCTGCACCGGCATACCTGATGGGATGACCCGCAGGGCCTGCAAGACGGAGCTCTTCCACCAGGCTTTCGGGTACAGGCCACCTATGACTGAGATTTATATCTGGCCCTGGACCGATTTTATCCACCAGTTTGTAGCTGTTTTAAGGTTGCATTCGGGTGCTGCATTGAATGATGAATGATGAAAACTGCTGCATTGAATGATGAAAACGAAGATACGCCATCTGTATGATGTTATGTTGGTTTATATGTTTTAATGTTTTAAATGTTTTAAATTATGTATGGAATACTGTTGATATGTTGTTAGCCGCCCTGAGCCCGCCATATGGGGAGGGTGGGATATAAATCTCATGAAATAAATAAATAAATAAATAAATGAATGAATGAATGAATGAATGAATGAATGAATGAATGAATGACATCCTCATGCAGGGCATGTTGGAGGACGGGTGACATTCTCATGCAGGGCATGTTGCAGGGGGGATGCTCTAGCATTTGGGAAAAAACTCCATGGTAACCAGGCTCCAGGAAGAAGTCAGAAGCACCCACCCACCCACCCACACACACAGAACATAATAAGGACCTAGCAACCCTACTGGAGGCTGGCATCTGTAGACACAGGCAACCCAGGGAGAGAACAGGGACTGTTCAGCTCTCAGCTGGCCTGGTGAACCATAGAAACAGAAGCACCAGTAAAGAAAGGGAGGGAAGGAAGGAGGGAGGGAGGAAGTGGCATTTGACCCCTGGCCCCAAAGAGGAAGAGAAATCCAAGATAAAGAAATACAGGCATGCCAGGCCTGTAGCCAGGATTTTTTTAAGTTGGAGGGCCTTTAAATAAGTCAGGGGGCACCCCGCATAGACCCCCCCCAGGGAGTGCCACAAATAAAATTAAAAATTGGGCTGGATGGGAAGTCGGGGGGGGGGGGTTGGCACCAGTCCTGCACATGTTTATGGGTCAGTGGGAACAAACCTGAGCCAAAAGATTTAACAAGGACTGCTAAAACTACACACCTCCGTCTCCTCATAACAAGATGCACCTGGGCTAGGCTGAACTGGATACCGCTGTGCTCTCAGGAAAAAAACAGCAACACAAAGCAGTAAATATTACATCTGTTTCCCAGATCTTGAGCCTCTGCAGGATATCATTTACTTAGCATTTGTTTTCACGCATGCTAAATGTAGGCTTCTTGACTAAATTATGCTAAAAATAGTGAACATCCATCATTTAACACCATCCAGATTTCATCTGAGTCATTAGGCGTTCATGGAGAAATAACTGTTTATGCAAATATTAACTCCAGTTTTAGAGACAATATATTTCACAAAGGATGCCTCGTCTTTTATCACAAAAAGGAGGGCTGTAAATCATTGAGGGTGCCTCCCTTGCATTTTTTATGGGAAATTAAGGTGTGTTTCTTGAATTCAAGGATTCCTGTCTGTCTCAAATTTCTGCTGAGGGATTCTTATATGTCTGTCACAGACAGGGTAGCCATTGTCAGGCTGCGAAACTCATGGAGATTTGGGGGTGGAGCCTGATGAGGGTTTGGAAAGGGGACAGGCCTCAGGAGGGTGTAATGCCATAGACCATAACTGCCAAAGCAGCCATTTTATCCAGGGGAACAAATCGCTACAGATGGGAGATCAATTGAAACTCCAAGAGATCTCCTCACTCCACCTGGAGGTTGGCACCTGTAACAGCAGAGCACCAACTTGTGGCAGAGAATTCTGGACCATACTCTAGATTATACACTCAGCCCATGCTGGATGCTGGCCAGTTATATCGGGCTTGTTGTTTCCCTATGGACATAAGAACATAAGAGAAGCTAATGTTGGATCAGGCCAATGGCCCATCCAGTCCAACACTCTGTCACACAGTGGCCAAAAACACCAGGTGCCCTCAGGAGGTCCAGCAGTGGGGGCAGGAAGTTCTCCCCCAAGTACCAAGAATACAGAGCATTACTTGCCCCAGACTGAGAGTTCCTATTTATACTTTGTGGCTAATAGCCACTGATGGACTTCTGCTCCATATGTTTATCTAATTCCCTCTTGAAGATGTCCATACTTGTAGCTGCCACCACCTCCTCTGGCAGTGAATTCCATGTGTTAATCACTCTTTGCACGCAGAGCCAGTTTGGTGTAGTGGTTAAGTGCACAGACTCTAATCTGGGAGAATCGGGTTTGATTCCCCACTCCTCCACTTGCAGCTGCTGATGGATGACGTTGGGCAAGCCATAGTTCTGTCAGAGCTGTTCTCTCAAGGACAGTTCTAGAAAGAGCTCTCTCTGTTCCACCTACCTCACAGGGTGTCTGCTGTGGGGAGGGGAAGGAAAAGGGATTGCAAGCTGCCCTGAGACGCCTTCAGGTAGTGAAGGATGGGATATAAATGGTGGAGAGAGTGGGATATAAATTTAATAAATAAATAAATAATAAATAAATTAAATAAATATAAATCCAATCTTCTCTCCTCTCCTCTTTCTTTATAGAAAGTTCTTCCTCCTGTTGTTTAGTTACCATCTTTGATCCTGGTTAAAAATCATCTCACCTACTTCACGGATGCAAAAGCCCATTTAAGGCAAGGAAATAAAACTTCCACATACCCCAAGAAAACAGAACTCTTCATACTGAAGTCAGGTAAACAGATTGGATGTTCAACACATGGGTGATTGCTATTGTCCAAGGTGGTACTTTGGCCCATCAGATATGTCCACTGCAAACTCTGCACTGTCCCTAATCAGTACCCAAATGCCCCCATGAACAAATTGGGTAAGGCTAGAACAAAAGAACAAGCCACAGTTTCCCCCACCCCAGCAGATCTGAAATGCCTCTTTTGCAAAGTCCTTAAGAACAATATGTATTTGGCAGTGGCAGATGATGGATAAGAAAGATACCGGGGAAGAGAGCATGCACGCTCAGAACATCTTGCAAGACAATTCAGAACAATGCCAAATATTCAGAATGTAAACTTTTTTGACTGTTTGAGGGTGCCGCTTGCAATTTTAGCCATTTTTTTTGCTGCTAAGTCACTGCTGATTTATAGCAACCCCATGGAGATTTCAAAGCAAGAGACCTTCAGAGGTGGTTTGCCATTCCCTGTCTTCATGTCATGACCCTGGTATCCCTTGATGGTCTCCCACTTAAATACAGGCCAAGGCCAACCCTGCTCCACTTCCAAGATCTAACAAGATCTGGCACGCCTGGCGTATTCAAGTCAGGCCAATAGTCTTCCATAAACAGACTCTAAGAGATAAATGAAAAAGGTAAGGTGATTCCCCCCCCCCCCAAGTAGATAGGAACTCGCAGTCTGTGATGCTCTGTATTCTTGGTGCTTGGGGGGGGGGGGGCAACAGTGAGAGGGCTTCTGGTGTGCTGGCTTCACTGCTGGACCTCCTGAGGGCACCTGGTGTTTTGGGCACTGTGTGACAGAGTGTTGGACTGGATGGGCCATTGGCCTGATCCAACATTAGCTTCTCTTATGTTCTTACGTTCACCACCAAAAATGTCATATACCATCTGCATATTGCAGGGAGAGATCAGTA